>OW026452.1:15716691-16348691 GCA_932274525.1 Podabrus alpinus
TATTGCATTATACTGTAGAGAAATGAACATAGAATAAAATGGCATAAATAACTCAATTTATCAAAAAAATGGAGATAGAATACTCTGGTTCTGAGGCGACGAAATATCACAACTAAACCGTTTTTCGCCGGTATGAGTTTTTAAATGTGAGTGTAAGTTTGATTTCCGTGCACAAGTATACTCACAAATATCACAATTAAAGGGTTTCTCGCCGGTATGAGTTCTGAAATGGATTTCAAACTTTGATTTGTAGGCAAATTTTGAGTTACAAATATTGCATATAAATGATTTCTTGTCCTTTTCTTTATGAGCTCTTAAATGACGTATTAAAGTTTGTTTAAGAGCAAGTTTATAACCACAAATTGCACACTCGAAAAAATTTGAACAACTCAGCGTTAAATCTGTAGTGTCGGTATCTTCCTTAATGTCAAAGGAATCATGTAAATCTTCTAAATTAAATTTGACATCTTCCACCTCTTCTCTTTTAATTTCGTAATTGCTAATTGAATTATTTGGAGTGTCCAGAAATTTACCTGCGTTTTCTACAATTTGTGATTCTTCCGAAGGTAGCACTTGAGCTGCAAGTAAATCGGTAACTGGTTCCATTTGGAGGATGGAGCACTGTAACTGTACAGGTACAAAATCACTTTTCTTAATTAAAGGCGTTGATTATATTAATTATATGTTATCGATTTAAACACTACTGCTATAGTTGACAAATCACTCCTAGGCAAAATTATAAAATGACATTGATTGCGTCAGAGTCGATTACAGTCGATTGCGTGTAAGATTTTAGCGCCATCTAAGAACTAAAGAGAGAACTAAATTGAACTAAATTGCTTACGTTCGACATAGTGGTGGCGGCAAATTTCAAATTGGAAAGTGAATAACTTCTTGTATTTTAAAATTTTCAATTAATAGTTACTAATTATTTTACGGCCGTATTCATAGGCAAAGTGTTACTTATAACTTTGCTTGACAAATTAACCCCTTTCTACTTGAGCAACTAATTATTATCAATGCATTTTATATTTTTTACTAATTTTCTGTATTTCCAAGTGTTTTCACCCGAAAATGCGTATATGCAATATAAATTTGACCCTTAACCCTGAAACAGCACACTTAATTTTTCTAACGTGTCCGGTAGGTACACTGGGGTCTTAGAGACCCCACCGATCCTTTTATGATATTTATAAGTAAACAACCAATTTAAAGTAAAAGCATTTTTTAATACTCTTCAACAATACAACTACTACTGGTAGGATATATTATTATATAGTAATTTTTTGCCAATTTTGTCAAATTATTATTAGAAGCGAGTTTTTCAGTGAGTTTTAGTAGTGATATAACCGATTTTTTTTTATTGGAATAGAGAATAGGTGTAAAGATAACGTGTGTGAACACAAAATCAGAAGTAATTCCTAGGTTTAAAACTTGGAAAAACAGGTAAATCAAAAAATTTTCATTGTTGGAAATTCTTAAAGTTAGAAAGATAAAGTAAACTAATAATGGCGTTTTCTACTCGCTAATGTGCAGTGCGCACTGGATATATAAGTGCTCATACGTCATTGCACTTCTTTAGTTTTGATTACCGTGCATAAAATTGCACCGCCAGTGAAACATAAACTTCGTTTTCAGTGCATTATTTTGCTCTGTATATTTAAAAACTCCGGAGTTTTTGTTTATTTCGGTTATTTGTTTATATTTTAATTTATTATTTGATATCCATCAGTGTAAATAATTATGATGGAAGATACGAGACTCGTCGTTCAATTTTTAATAAATAATAAAATGGTATCCATAGAAGCGCCCGATCACTACACTTATATTCAATTAAAAGGTAAGGTAAAACTTAAAGTTTTACCTTATTTCGATGATTACATTCACTAAAATTATTAACATAACCACAAATTTTTATGTTGTTTATCAACACCGTAGGCCACGCCTTTGCACTGAAACTGTTGCACTGACCCTACGAGCCGGGGCAGAAATTTTGCACTGCAATTGAACTGAGTGCAATTTTATAGCCCAGTAGTAAACGAAACACCGTGTCGGTTCAAAATGGGCGTGTACTAAAAACGCGAGTGAAAAACGCTACATGAAAAAAGTGCAGTAAAATGTGCACTCAGTGCGCACTCAAATGTCGAGTAGAAAACGCCATGACCCTACGAGCCGGCGCAGAAATTTTGCACTGCAATTGAACTGAGTGCAATTTTATAGCCCAGTAGAAAACGAAACACCGTTTCGGTGCAAAATGGGCGTGTACTAAAAACGCGAGTGAAAAACGCTACATGAAAAAAGTGCAGTAAAATGTGCACTCAGTGCGCACTCAAATGTCGAGTAGAAAACGCCATAAGCTTGGGCTGCATATCCGTAAGGGTGAATAAAATACAATAAATAAACAATTTGTCGTAGAGCAGAATAGGTTTATCATCTCCGAAGGGTAGACCTGGATGGTAGATTTATAACGCGATAAATGATCTATACAGACTCATACAGATTTATGAAATTTTTGAATTAATATTGAACTCAAAAGATAAGAAAGCCAGTGCAAGTTGGGCTGCATAAACTAAGGCGTTTGATTAACAAGGGTTATAACTCAAGAATTGTTAAACGAACAACATTCCGAGGAGAATGAATGAAGGAAACTCATCAGAATCATCCGAATACGGGAAAAGGAGAAATGAAGAATATATTGGTGAATTAGCCTAAAGAAATAAGAAAACATCAAGAACACCACCAAAAGGCAGAGATGGAGGCGAAGATAAGATGGATTCGATGATGAAAATGATGAGAGAGTTAATGGATGTAACAAGAGAGATAAAGAAAATTCAGGAAAAATACCAGGAAGAATTTTTAAAGCTGAGATTGGAAAATGAACAATTGAAAATTGAGAATGCAGAAATCAAAAAAGAGATGATGAAAGTGAGGATTGGTTTGGAAAGAGTTGAAAGAGCAAGTGTTAAGAACAATATAATAGTGAGGGGTCTGCAAATTGACACGAACAACAGACGAGAACTGAGGTAAGGTATGGAGAAATTCATAAAGGAATAACTAGATTTGTAGATTCAGATTGGTGATGCGTTGCAAATAGGACCAAAAACATGTAAAATTGAGCTGGAAAACTTCCAGGAAAAATAAAAAATTATGGAGAACAAACATAAACTTAAGAAATTTGACACGAGGGTGTTTATTGCCAACGAACTAACCAAAAGTGAACTTGCGATACAACAAAAAATCTGGGATAATATCAAAGAGATGAATAGTAAGGGCAAGACGGTTAAAATTGGATACCTAAAAGCGATAATGGACGGGAAAGAATGGAAATGGGATAGAGTAGAGGAAAAATTAAAAGAAAATGCTGGAGGGAAGGGTAACAACGGTACAAAAAACTAAAGAAAGAACCCACGAGCACGAATATGATGACGACACGAGCAAAGAAAATGGACATGAACATGGAAAAAAGAAAGTTGACAATACAGGCAAGTCAAATGGACAAGAGTAAGAGAAAAATATGGAAAATAGCTACGTGGAATAATAGGAGCATAAATGGCAAAGAACAAGAGTTAGCAGATGAATTTGGGAGAGCAGATGTGGAAGTATTGGCCCTGACTGAAGTAAAGAAGAAAGGAAACGGAGTTATGGAGATTGGGGAGGGACTGGTACTTTTTTACAGCAGAGAGTGCCAATAATAAAAAGAGCAGCAGCAGGTGTGGGTTGTATAATAAGCAAGAAATATAAAAATAATATAAAGAGCTGGTCATTTATCTCAGAAAGAATATTAACTGTCACAATACAAATACAATATGTAGTAACAATAATAGTGGTGTATGGACCAAACGAAGATGCACAAGTAATAGAAAAAGAAAAATTTTGGGAAGAGCTACAGCTGACATTGGAAGATTCGAGTGGTGAGATTTACGTTGCGGGAGATTTCAACGGTTGTATAGAAACAAAACCGATGGATTAAAAGGAATAATGGGAGCTTATGGTGAGAACGCTCTAAATAGCAATGGTGACAGGCTGATTGATTTCTGTTTAATAAACAATCTTCGGATTACAAACACATGTTTTAAACATAAAGAGATACATAAATATACCCGAGAAGAACCGAGTAGAAACGAAAAGTCAATAATAGATTACATTTTAGTAGAAAATAAAAATAGGAAAGAGATACTAGATGTCAGAGTATGTAGAGGATACGAAATTGGAAGTGACCATTTTATGCTCGTAGGAAAGATAAGATATAACTCACAAGAGAGCAATAAAAACCAAGAAGATACGAAAGCAAACAGTAAAGAAATTATTAGAAGTTATAAACTTAAAGAAAAAACAAAAGGGTTAGCTTACCAATCGCTATTAGAAGAAATGCTGTCAAAGAATCAAGAAGAATGTAAGGAAGACCTCGAAAACCAGTGGAAATGGTTTAAAGAATCTTTAATAATGGCAACAAGACAAATATGCGGAACCTCCAAAGTTATAAAAAATAGAAAACAAACATCGTGGAGGAATAAAGAAATAAAGGAAGAAATCAAAAAGAAAAAAAAGAAATGGCAACGATATATAGCCATGAGAACTGAAGAAAATTATAAGGAATATAAGGAACAAAGGATAAAGACTAAACAAATGATTATCGACGCTAAATGGCTATCGTGGGAAGAGTTTGGAAATGTAATGGAACAGTACAAGAATCAAAATCAAAAGTTGTTCTACAAGATATTGAAAAATACCAGAAAAGCCAAGCAAATACTATTGGTACAAGTTAAAGACAAGAAATAATAAAGAATGTATCTTGGGTTGTGGGGAAAGAAATAAAACTAGGTTTGTTTTAAACGAAACGTCGGCAAAACAAACCTAGTTTTATTTCTTTCCCCACAACCCAAGATACATTCTTTATTATCAACGTTTGGGAAGTGATTACTGTTTATTAAAGACAAGAAAGGAAAAATAATAAGTGACAAGAACGAAATAATAAAGAGATGGAAAGAATATTTTGAAGACCTTCTGAAATCTGAACAAGTGCCGACAAGTTATAATACCGAAGAAACCAGAAAAGAAAGTAACATAGAAGAAATTTCAAAGGTAGAAACGAAAAATGCATTGAGAAAATTAAAATTGAGAAAAGCGGCGGGAAACGACGAAATTAAGTCGGAAATGTTGAAATATATGGGAGAAAAAGGAGTGATAATTCTGAACAACATTTTTAACTTGGCGTGGAAACAGGGGAGAATTCCAAAGGACTGGGAGATGGCAGTGATCAAAGACTTAGAGAAATAATTGAACCAACATTGGAAAAATCACAAAGTGGTTTTAGAAGAGGCTACAATGTACAGGACCACATATTTACCATCAGACAAATTGCAGAGAAACAAGCAAAATACGATAGAACAACGTACATGTGTTTTATTGATCTAGAAAAAGCATTTGACAGAGCACCTAGAAATATTATCTGGAACATTCTAAATGAAAGAAGAGTCAATGAGAAACTGTTGCAAGCTATTCAAAGTATATACAGAAAGACGAGAAACATCGTAAGAACAGGAAATCTCAAATCCGAAGAATTTATAACAGTGGAAGAACTGCGACAGGGTGGAACGTTAAGCCCAGCTTTGTTTATAATACTAATGGGCCAAATAAGTAAAGACACGAAAGAGAAAACAAAATGGTCTACACGTATCCACTTAATGCAGTCTCGAAACAATACTGCGTCATTTAAAACTTATTTTTTTCTGTTATTCAAGTGCATTTTAACCGCTATTTCATCAATATTTTTGAAGTGGTTTTCCATATTAAATACTACAGAGTTTTTCACGGTGGCTGACTTTATAATAGATCGATATTCAGTAGGAGTATAAATATTTGAATGTTTTCGTAGTATTTTCTCTATCCTTCCAAAGTCTCTATCGGAGTCCAGATAAGAATGGCCTACTTCTGGGAACTTATGGTCTATTGTCTTAAAATATCCTTTTAATATGAAGTATTGATAGAGAGCAATCAAATTAAAGTTTTTGTTTTGGCCCGAACATGAGTCGGACCATATAACAAGATGCTTAATATTATTGTTCTGCGTAGCAACATCAAATAATTGTTGGACAAACGTATGAAGACAACTGCCAATTTCTAAACTTCCTTTCGTAGACACGTTTTCAGTTGTTACGGCGTGCATCGTAGTTTCCGATGAAACACCCTGTATATGCCTAAATGTAAGAATTTATAATTCGCAACTACAAAATCTCACTGTAGTTGATAAACTTTAAAGATAAATACGAAATAACGAGTTCCCACCGTAGATGCGAATGAACCAAAAATTGCATACGACAATTTTTTAGAGTAAATTAAATACAAAGTATAAACTAGAAGAATGTTATACATATTAAAATGTCTTACAAAGTTAACGTGAGAAATGCATATTCAACCATCCGTCGATTAAAAAAATTCCTTACAATCACGAGTCTATACATTTGAAACGATAAAACCTCTTATTCCCCATTTATTAAATATGCGATAGGACTAAAATGTAACAAACCACACAGTAACATTGTAGATTTCAATGGGATACCGCCCCAGATGCTGTTAGTAATGTCGATACAGCAGTCTGTAATTAGATGTGAACCTTGAATCTTATATTTTCTGGAAAGAGATGTTATCATTCAACCCATGCAAAATAGTTCTTGCAAAGGAAAAAAGGAGTCAGTTGCCTGATACGATCCGAACTAGTAACTCGTACCTAAAATAATTTTCTTATATCTACCTAACAAAGAAAAATTATTTATCTTAATTGTCCGGTTAACTTTAAATTACCTTCGCAGTGATTAACTTTAAAATCATCAAACCAAGGATATATAAACTGTGAAATAAAACATCGGTGATCTAAGAAATTTTGAAATTGAAATAAATAAACAATTAATTATCGCAAACGGTGTAGTAAGCTAATAAATTAATAGCGTAATCCAGAAGTTTCATCAATAAACGGGCGAATAAATATTATCGTGAAAGCAAATAACTATAATTTCGCGAAAGTGTTTACGAACATAAACAATAACGTCTCATCGGAATAAGAATCATTGTAAAGACACGCCGATCAACGGAAAGTGCCAGAAACCAATAACTATCGTGCTTTTCTTAACAATTAACTCAAATTGGAAAATTTAATAATTAAACCAAACGAAGGATTAAGTGTGTTAATTTAACTACTACAAGACATATAGTGCGACCTAATCAAAGTTGTACACCTATATTGCTAAATCAACGACCATCATCGTTAGATTCTTTCTCTGGTCCACGGCTATCAAATTAAATACTTCCAACAATCGCCAATCAATCGACATTGGGAGTCATCACAACCCAACATCTACCCGGTACTACTACAAAAATAAGGTAGAAAAAATAGCCCATGGCCCAAACTTGTGTAAATTATCCCTTTTTATGTAATTGCGTGTCAATTTTTCTATTTGTATTTAATTTTAACTTAAACATTAATTTATCTTGCAAATTTTGCGTAAGCGTGCGACTTTATATTTTTTTGCAGCGTCAAATCGTATTTTTTAACTATTAATTATTACCTGACATATTTTTTATCGATTTTACTGTAAATTTGTGTACATATTATGAATTATTTATTGTTTAATAGATGTATATTAGTACAAATTGGGGTGCCGGATGCGAGGTGGCCGAAAGTTGGCAGGCCAGGTGGGAGGAGGCAACTTGCGGCTTGTGGACCCGCAGACTCATCCCCAACATCAAGAGATGGGTCGAGAGGCGGCATGGACAGGTGAGCTACCACCTCACACAAATGCTGTCAGGGCACGGCTGCTTTGCGTACTACCTGCACCGATTTGGCATATTGGGAAGCCCCAAGTGCAGGTTCTGCGAGGAAATCGATACCGCGGAACACTCCTTCTTCCAGTGCTGGAGATGGGAGCGCGAGCGAACAATGGTCTCGCTTGCACTGGGGTACACAATGACTCCCGAAGACCTGGTCGAAGCAATGCTCGTCGACGAGGCCCAGTGGCAGCGGATAAACACCCTCATCTCAAACATCCTGAGGTGTAAGGAGGCAGCAGGAAGAGCCGAACAACGGGCCGCCGCTGCTGCTGCCCATGCGGGGGAGGATTCCGACACTGAAGATCAGTGACCCGAGGCCAATCGCGGTCGGGTGGAAGAGTGGCATGCGAAAGAGCACACGTAACATCGAATTCCATCGCAATGCCCCCTACCCGACCGTCAAACCAGGAGGCCAACCAACGAGGAGGAAAGGAAAGGAAAAGGAAGGGAAGAGAAGGAAAAAAGGAAAAAAGAACTCGGACAGGTAGAAGAGAGGCTTGCGAAAGAGCACACGTTTCATCGAATTCCATCGCAATGCCCCCTACCTGACTGAGCAACCAGGAAGCCATTCATGAGAGGAACTTGGAGGCCCAAACGAAAAAGGCGGGTCTGCACACGATACTGCAGACCCAACGCATCTGCCCGAACATCCAGGGCGGGAGATGTCGAAGATCCCGACATCTCGGACCGAGCATCCCGGAAGAAATGCCTGACGGCGAAACCCGGGTGCTTGGTAGGGGGGAGTTTTAGTCAGTGAAGTCTGACACTATCCACTTCGATTAAGTGGGTGTCTCGCACGAGATTTCTCCTCCCTGCGTTGAGCTAAAAAAAAAAAAAAATATTAGTACAAATTGATTTTTCTTTCGTAAACCTAAGAAACTAGTAAGCAATTCTCTAAAAAAGCATCCACGCCTGAGATAAGAAGAAGAATTTTGAAGTTCAATCATCCTGCTGAGCGGCCACGGAGCAAATTAGGGGCAATAACTACAAAATATTAATTTATCTGTTTCAGCCCGTAATATAGTCCAGGTATAAAAGAACGGTTTAACACCAGATTTTGTAACTGTGTGTAGACTGAAGTTGTAGAACCATAATTGCCTCAAGTAGAACGCCTTAGACGTGCTTAGTTTTGGTAAAGGCATTGTCTGCTGCAAATCCATAGTTGCATAAAGTACATCATCGCTTGATAAAGCTACTGCTCTGTCACGCTTTTGCTGGTGAAAAGCAAATCTGTAGTTTTCTATATGCTCCTCTGTATCTAAACCAGCATCGCATTTACTACATGTGTCGCTATGGGGCTCTCCAAATGAAAGATTAAAGTGCTTAGCAAAAATTTTGCTGTAGCTGCACTTTTTTATTAAATATTTACCTGAAAGATTTTGTTGCCCGCACAACTCAATATATAGGTCGAACATTTTTTGTGTTTTTAGCAAAGGCGATAAATACATTTTGTAAATATTTTTATTCCTTGAATAATGAGATTGATCTGCAGGAAATTGTTTAATGTGATTGATCACGAAATTTACTACTTCTTCAGGAATTTTATGTGGCCTATTTAGTTGAATACCTCGTTTGTCTGGTGTAGGTGCAGAAGAACCACCTTTAAGTTTGTTTTGAATCATCTGTATATTTTTATTCCAAATTTGATAAATTGCACATATTGCTGATTTACAAACCTGAATTACTTTTTGATTATATGTCACTGTATATTTAAAGGAGAATGATTTTCGTTTTTTGATATTCTTTCTGTGACGCTGGACAGGCTGAATTGAAAGACTTTTGAAGAGCAAGTTATTTTTGGAATTTATATTCAAAGAGTAAAATTTATTTAATATATGCGTTCTTGCCTCTTGATCAAAATATTCGTCGCATCTTAGTTTACATCTCGTTTTGTGGCATAAAGAATTCAACTCAATTTCCTTGCTCGGCATTAATTTTCCCTTCTGTGATATATAACTTTCACCTTTTTCTCTGGATATTGCCGCTTTTTGTCTTTTCCACTTATTTACGTTCCTCTGTCGCTTCTTGGAAGTTTTTTCTGGTAATATAAATAATTTTTTCTTTACTCTATCTATCGCTGTATCTTCTTTGACTGTATATTCTGGTTGATTAGTTCTTGTATCTTCAATAGCCACTATCTCATCACTTATTGCTATTTCTTCAGATGTCTCCATATTACCTGTGTCGATAGATATTTCTTCATGGTCAATAATATTTACGGTGCTAGCTTTATAAGGTCTTTTGAATTTAGTTTTTTTGTCATAAGAGTCGGTATCACTACTATCTGTATCGGGGTTGCTTGGTATGTAATCGTCGAAAGAATCGTTGTCAGAGAAATCTATAAAAATCAAACAACTTTAAAATATTTGAATAAAAAACAGTCATATTCTTTTCATGTAATCTTAAGTAATTAAAACTTACCAAACAAACACTTCTGATCAGGAGTAACATTAGATGTACCAGGTCTAACATTATCTTCCGTTTCACTATCAGTATTTTTTATAGGCGTCCTTAACAGCATAATATTGTAGTTCGTTATATTAGATCCTAAAACAGAATTGATTTTTTCTCTAGAGTATCCTAAAATTTTGGTTAATACAGCAAGTAAGCAAGCATATATTTTAGTTAAATTTGTGTGTTGCATATTTCAACACAAACAGCATTAATTTAATTATTTTAATGTTCAAAAACATTAAAATACAGTCAAACTTCCATAAGTCGAAACTCCAAAGTACAGTAAAAACAATTCGAGTTATAGAAAATTCGACATCTATAGAAATATAAGTAGAATTGAAATAAAAGACTTTCAAATCCTTTTCAAATTTCGAGATATGGAGAAATTCGAGTTAAGGAAGTTCGACTTATAGAAGTTTGACTGTATTTGAATAGAAAACAGTCATATTTACCGAGAAGATATACCTAGATAATATTGCTGTTGAATAGAAAGAGACCGCAGTAGTAACTTTAAAAATTGCTTTGCAGTGTAACTGAAAAGCAGTAAAACTGAAATGATCAAATCGTAGAAAATTTTATTACAAAACCAGTGCTACTAATGTTTTTGGATTGAAAGCAACATAAATAGGTAAAATTTCAAAACTAAAAACTTCAAAACCATATTTTGTTTTTGTAATTTTACCTATTTATGTTGCTTTAAATCCAAAAACATTAGTATCACTGGTTTTGTAATAAAATTTACTACGATTTGACCATTTCAGTTTTACGAAATTTTATCTAATTCGCGATTCCAAATAAGAATTCGACCCCTGGTGGCAGAATTGAGAACAACTCGACGCGGGTACTAAACGGTAAACGAGGCTCATTGTTTATAAGTTTCTTTGCTTTAGTTGCATGTTAACGTGTTGCAATTATTAAATAATTAAAGCGTTTAAATAAATTTTTGAAATGTCAACCGTTGTTGACATTTCAAAAATTGACTACTCGTGTATGACGGCCATTTTGAAAATTTAACAGAGTCACCTATTGTTAATTTTAATCGCGAATTGCACTGCAAAGCAAATTTTAAAGTTACTACTGCGATTTCTGTCTATTACATTGCAATAATATCTCTATCTTCGTCGGTGTCATCCCATCCTTAAGGAATTAAAACTTAGGTACCATACAAACGCTTTCTATCAGGAGTAACATTAGATGTGCCAGGTCTAACATTATCTTCCATTTCAATATGAGCATTTTTTATAGCGTCCTTGTCGGCATATTATTGTAGTTCGTTGTATTAGATCCTAAAACAAAATTCATTTTTTCTCTTGAGTACCTACCTTAAAATTTTGGTTAATACAGCAAGCAAGCAAGCATAATAAATACTTATCTTACCTTTAATTATTTTAATATTCAATAACTTATTAGAAAGTGCTTACCATTATCAACAGCTTTTTTAGCACGCGCTAATATTATTTTTGTTCTGGAAGACATCATGTTGGAACTCATTAATTACACGTAATTCACGAGTACATTAATGCACAAGCCAACGAAAGGAAATGATGTAACTTCTCTTGTAAAACTGCAGTGTTATCAAAATTCAAAAGAAATGCGCGTCTGCTTTTAATTGATAAAGGATTCAAGTACAGGTAACACTCGGTTTATCGTGAGTCAGAAGAGTGCGGATTCGTCATATCGCGATGTTTTTTTTTGTCAACCAAATATATGTACATAAGTGGATCAAGGATTCATGATCGCAACATGAATCTTTTATCCATTACATATAGCAAATATTTTTACAAAAAAGGTGTACATGAATCATTTAGCACCTAGAAACTTTCTCATTTTTTACAATAAATGAATGGGACCTAAACTAAAAAAATTGTATGTGTTTAAAACCGTTATCCATCGGAAAATCTCATTTTTTTACAAAATGTCACATAGAACCTTCATCCACTTGTGTCTTCAATTATCAATATCAACAGTATGAGGATTAAAGACGGAATTCTATAGAAACAATTTCACACGCCCATGGATTCTCGCCAGTGAGTCGCTAAATGACTTTTAAAGTTGATTTGTGTGACGATTTATAGTCACATATTGCACAAATATTCACTATGTTAAGAGTATTTCAATAAAAATAGTGAACCTTTGGAATAAATAAAGTTGACAAATGTCTGATGATTCTTGAATTGGTCGAACTGGAAGGATGCGATTTGAATTTGCCGCCCAAGTTTTGGTGACGGGATGGTCGAGTCATTCGGTCGTGTTCGGTCGGTAAAGAAGATACGATAGAATAGAACAAGTCGTGTAATCATTTTTATTGTACGTGCACCGAGTGATCCTCACAATTGTATGATTTCTTTGGGTTAATGTGATAAAATTTCCTTAAAAATTTATAAAGTAAAGGCTAGTTCATTGTACTCACCGCTGTAACCAGACGGAGCTATCCTGGCGTCACTAGTAGATCATTGACCATCCCCCGACGGTCGCCATTTTAAACTTACGCTTCCTTTTTTCAAGTATGGTACAAAAGTTTTTTTACACAATATAAGGTATAAACAATTTAATTTCATTGATAAATTAACCAAAGCGATTGTGCACCTTTCCTCGAACAGTCTTAATTTCTTCTAATGCAATTTATTACAGCTGTGGATAAAATGTCAGCTTCGGTAAAGTTAGAAAACATGGAAACCCACAGCTCAATTTTAGAAACATCATATATCCCTAAATACTGTAACGAAATTAAAACCGAAGAATTGGAGGATATGAAATTTAATTCAGAAGATTTGCATCATTCTATCGACATAAAAGAAGACAGCGATATTGAACCACTAACCCAGGAGCAACCTTCACGTAAATATAAAGGCCCAAATTTATTTGAGTGTGCTTTTTGTGAATATAAAGTTATAAATAAAAGAACATTAAAACTGCATTTAAGAACTCATATGGACGAGAAACAGTTTCTTTGCAAAATATGTGACTTTGAGTGCGTCCTTGAGGTTATTTTCAACAAACATTTAAAAACTCACAATGGCGAGAAACCATTTGCTTGTGAGATATGCAAATATAAATGTGCGCACAAATCAGATTTAGAGAGGCATTTGAGAACCCACACTGGCGAGAAACCGTTTACTTGTGAGATATGTGATTATAAAAGTGCACGCAAATCAGATTTAAAAGAGCATTTGAAAACCCACACTGGGAGAAACCATTTGCTTGTGAGATATGTGATTATAAATTTTCACGCAAATCAAATTTAAAAGCTCATTTAATAACCCACACTGGCGAGGCACCGTTTTCTTGTGAGATATGTGATTATAAAAGTGCCCGCAAATCAAAATTAAAACTTCATTTAAGAATTCATACTGGAGCTAAACCGTTTGCTTGTGAGATATGTGATTATAAATGTGCACAAAAACCAAATTTAAGAGCTCATTTAATGACTCACACTGGCGAGAAACCATTTGCTTGTGAGATATGTGATTATAAATGTGCACATAAATCAAGTTTAAAAGCTCATTTAATGACTCACACTGGCGAGAAACCATTTGCTTGTGAGATATGTGATTATAAATTTCCACGCAAATCAAATTTAAAAGCTCATTTAATAACCCACACTGGCGAGGCACCGTTTTCTTGTGAGATATGTGATTATAAAAGTGCCCGAAAATCAAAATTAGAACTTCATTTAAGAATTCATACTGGAGCTAAACCGTTTGCTTGTGAGATATGTGATTATAAATGTGCACAAAAACAAAATTTAAAAGCTCATTTAATGACTCACACTGACGAGAAACCATTTGCTTGTGAGATATGTGATTATAAATGTGCACGAAAATCATATTTAAAAGAGCATTTGAAAACCCACACTGGTGAGAAACCATTTGCTTGTGAGATATGTGATTTTAAATGTGCACAAAAATCAAAGTTAAAACGTCATTTAAAAACTCATAATAGCTAGTAAACGCTGGTATTGAAGTTTACAACTTCAAATTAAATTAAATGGAGCTTGTTGTTTGCTGAGAAGCGTTGGCTTATGGTATTTATGTCTAATAAAGTGTCCATTAATTATGTGCTTAACCTTTACGTAGGTGGGGTGCTCACAACACCCCAGGTAGAGTTTTTCATATATTTTAGACTTATAGATTAGTGACATAACTGATTATTCTTTTACCTTCCTGTTATAGTACATCACTCCTAGAATTATGATGACAATTGCGTGTCTAAATTGAACTAGTGAAGAGTCGGAGAGTGTTAATCGTGCTTGAGGTGCTATCAACATCCCACCTACGTATATACGTTTTACGTATTTTTTCGTAAACCTTTCTCTACAAGGTTATAGTATTTTTTTATATTTTCATACTCTGAAAATTGTTCTCTATCATAATCCGGAAAGTAAAATATGAATTGCAATTTAAAAAAAATTGATAATGACGTCATAGCTCAAAAAGAAAACACGTTAAAAAAGTTTCAATGGCAGTAAAATGTGACACTTGAAAAAGTAAAGTTGACATGTCTGAGGGTTTTCTGAGAAAATCTCGCTAAAATATTTGATCTAATTTGTCCCTAACTTTATGAGCTCACTGTATAACGCGGTATTTTATATAAATATGCTAAAGTAAATTTTTTGTTTAATTTTTAATTTAAGATACTATTTAGTGCCTGTATAACAACGCGTTTTAATTTCTTTCTGTGTAATTTTGTTTTCATTATATGTAATAAACAATATTATTTATTAATGTGATAATACAATCAGTTTAAAGTTGGCATATAAAAAATATAAATTAATAAAAGTATACCAAAACGTTGTAAATTCCGATTATTTTCTTTTTTTAATACCAGTGCAGAGGAGGGGAGAACCTTAATAGGCACCACCCCAATCTGGGATGCTAGTGTAGCAAAATTTTGAATTTTGTTATGAGAAGAGGTTAAAAAATTGGTCATACGACTTAACTCTCCTCGTGCACCAACAAAATTGGTGGTCTGAGTGAATGTGACTGGGTTTATCCCGTCGCGAGCAAAATCACCTCAAAGCGGCTATGAAATTATCCGTAGTGAGGTCACTTACCAATTCAAGATGCATTGCTTTGGTCGTAAAACAAACGAATAGACATAAGTAAGCTTTTATTAATTTACAGCCTGGACCCTTGTAATGTTGAACTTTGAATTTGAATCTCCCGCCGTCGTCTTAAAAATCCCAACATCCGGAAATTCAAATACCATCGTTCTAAGCCTGTGATCTGTCTAGCAACCCACACGTTGTAAATACCCTACCGTAGTATACCTCAGTTCTTTTATTAAACGGGAAAGCCCGGTTCGTGGAGATTGCATTACCTCTAAAACATAATTAGCCTACCTACATCATACACAGTGATTCAAAGAAAGATGGCCCGTTGTTCGACGCAGAATGTGAAAATAAAACATTAAAACACCCAATTTTGTACTCAGATTTTATTTATTATTTATTTAAAAAAAAAAGAAAAAAATCTGATGTGGCCATCGCATAACTTTCCGAACAGACGCAAATTTTTATATTATATTTTTAAATAAAATGGTTACATAATTTCAACAGTAAATCGATGAAAAATTTCATATTTTGCCAAAATAGGAAGAAAAAAACATTTGAATGCCTATATCTTGCAAACGAAGCATTTTTGGACCCCTGTTATTAGAAACATTTCATCTTATTTTCGTTAGTAGAATGCGGTTTACTATTTTATTTACAAATACAAAAATTTTTTACAAATACAAAAATTTTTGAAACGCCTGTATATTTTAGAGAAAAACTTGTAGGACAAAAAATGTAGGAAATTCCATAGCGCTAATTTTTTGTTATTAATATTTTTACATATTTAATTTCGTTTCGAAGTTATGACGCATAATGTCATAATAGCTCCAGGTAAACCCCCCTTTCCCGTTACACGATTTAATTTATTTTCATCTGGCTTCGTCCTACGACAGGAAAAAGCTTATATGCAAAATTTAGAATGATTTGCTTGCTTCGTTTAGACGCTATCGTGTTCACAGACGTACATACACACACACATACATACATACAGACATCCATCCAAAAATGATAAAAATGGATTCAGGGGACCTCAAAACGTGAACATCTGTCAAAAAATTGGGGGGTCAAATTTTGCCTGATAACAATACTTTCCTTACCTAGGGGTTCGGAAAGTAAAAAAGCACGGGAAAGGATCAACAAGCCAAAATAGTAATGAAAGTTATCTCTTATTGATATTAAACCAAGTGAACACAACTCATTATTGAGTGGATTTTGATATTTGTAATAATTTGTTCATATTTATTGGTAATTCATTCATCATTGCTGATAATAAGGTCAGTGGTAATTCATCTTAATAATAAAACACATAAATTTCTCTTAGAGAATATTCTACAATCTAAATTGTGACTGTGAACTAAAATCATACCTTCGATCCACTTTTGAGATCAGTAAAATATTATTTATAATCATTTGTATTTAGATTCTCTTTTTGAGAATGTTTGTTATTGTCATCAGTCAAAATACGACTGGATTTAGCTGGCTTGCAAGTCGGGCTAATTTACGCCTTCAACTTCAATGCAAGTAAGTAGGACTAATTACGTCTACAACTTTTATACCTATAAATATACCATAATATTTGTTTATAATACCTGTAAAATTACACCTCAGTATAACAAAGGTCTCCCTTATCGAATAGAGCAACACCTCCAAGCTCCACACAATGTTCGGGGGGGGGGGGGGGTGAAATATGCCCATTTTATAACAAACATACAATTTCTATCTACCTCCATGTTCCGCCTCCTGACCAGAATTTACACAAATCACAAGCCGGCCTCTGGCTTGTCGAGGAAATTTTCGCGGGTGTGATTTGCTACATGGATTAAATTACTTTACACTCATACAATGAGCTTGTAAATATCACCATACCTCAAAGAAAGGACCCTGTTATACCGACATACTTTCAATACCTTGTTTACCTAGCTGAGACGACACTCGTCTCGCATAAATTACCAAACCTTTAATATAGACATAAAAAATACCAATAATAAAATATGTGTAGAATACATGTAACCACATACTGACCACCTCAACATTTACCTTGTTAAATCACAACCACATATAACCACAGTCCTTTATCATCATTCATTTTGAATTTACCACCAATAAATAGAACAACTTAAAACTACTTTATAATATGTGAAGCAATGCCAAACCTTTCGGAAACACCCTGTATATTACGTAATTGAATATAATTAAACGATAATTGACGATATTTTTATGTAATATGCAAGATTCTTCTTCTTCAAGTGCCATATCCGGTCTCCCGGACGTTGGCGACCTCTCTCCTATGTATGTGTTGTGCGTTTGAAGTATTATCACACACATAGGGGACCTACTGCTTAACGCGGGCTCCGAACCGCGGGAAGTGTATACACTTCATCTCCAGAGAGGCTGTTCCAGGCAGATTACACCTCGGTAGTTTGCCATTGCCTTCCGAGGGGAGACGGTCAGAATAAAGTTTTACTGAGCCCGGAGTCGAACCAATATATGCAATATTGCAATATACCAATATTGCAAAAATATGCAAGATATGATTATTAATTTGTTAATAGAATAAACAAATCGAATTTCTTTGAAATACCGAGTATGAATTCAAAATAATTTTACCACGTGCAAACCAATATCTGGGATTATCAGAAATCGCGTCAAATCATGACCATCCGGCATTATAATGATTTATTGATTAAAGATCTAACTTGATATTTTACAGCCCTCATTGAATAAAACAATATTTATAACATTTTTTTGCAAAATCACCGAAAATCCCAAAAGTTGAACCTCGTGGTAACTTATTTCACAAAAATATACCATAAATAATTAAAATTTCTTAACTCACATGTACACTAGTTAATTTGTAGAATATTCGTCTATAATCTCGTTTTATAAGAATATTATCTTGATGCAAATTAAAACAAAATTTCACTTGGTATAAATTGACCGCGTCATTCACTATCGACACCTAACCCCCTTATGTCCCTCCACCTCGTGGTAACTTTTTTCTACCCTTCACCGACAGTGTCTCTCTCTCTTTCTAGCGACGTTGCCTGTTTCTATTTTATATTTGAATTTTAAAAATACAACCCCGCTAAAAAAAACCGCGCCAATTTTAGAAATAAATTTATATTACACCCTTTTTGTTTTTGATTAAGATTGGGCCTGCATAATCCACTCCAGTGATCTTGAATGGGCTTGCAATTTGTGCTGGTAAATGTGCCATTTGTGGTAGGGGAGACTAGGGAGGTTTGATACGCAGGGAGGCTTGATACACATTTAAATTTCACACCCCGGTTCCTTAAAGAAGCCGTGACCGAGTGCAATGCTGACTGTGGATGTTGTAACAGTGTCTGAAGAAATCTTTCAACGAACGCATGTTGATTAAAAGTTTTTAAGGTTAAAGTGTGTTTTCTAACAATTCAGTGTAAAGCTGGATTTATAGTTTGACGTACTGTAAACGTAGACGCACTGGATACGTAAGAAAGGGACTGTAAGATATTTTGAAATTCATAATTCGACGGAACGGAATTTTCACGCATGCGTAGAGGTGATAACAATATAAAGTGAGTGACATTCAACGATTCAATATAACCTACAAATTATACAAATCGTGAAATTACATGTACAGTTGGTAGTTTCTACTAACATAGGCAACCGTAAAATAATTTAAATTCAAATTAAAAAATAATTAAATTCAAATATACACATAGATTAAACACACAGAATTCTTTCTTTGGATTGGTCGGACGTAAGAAACGCACTGTAAAAGATGAAAGTTGACCAACTCTTACGTTACAGTCCGTTTCTCTTACGTTACGTCATACGTCTACGTTTATTTATAAACAAGAGTACCTAAATTCTTTAGTCGATCTTTTTGCAGTGCGTCTACGTTTACAGTACGTCAAACTATAAATCCAGATTAAGTTTCCGCATAACAAACGTAAGACTTTATCAATTTAACAACAAAAACTAACGAAATTGATTACATTGTGCTTGAAGCGCTTTTCATTTAGAGCATAGAGGCCAGTAGTTTAGATCTTTAATCGAATGTTATAATACGTTTGCGTCATATATTTCATAAATTTGTTGTCCCGGGAGGTTTGATACAGTTTGCGTAGGGAGGTTTGATACGCGTATCAATCCTCCCTATATGGACTGAATGTTGTTGATAAAATGACTTTGAAGAGATATGTTTCAAAATACTTACCTTCTTCCTTACCTGTCCTCCCGGGTGTCCGCCGTCAGGCATTGCTTCCGGGATGATGTGTCCTAGAATCGGACCACGTTCTTCTCCTTTGATAGTGTCGTCCTAGTTTGTCGGCCGGGTAGGGGGCAATGCGATGGAACTCGCGTGTGGCGTGTGCTCTTCCGCATGCCTCTCTTCTACCTGTCCGGGTTTCGCGTCGAATCGTTAGTCTTCCATTTGTGTGTCGTCCTCCGTTTCTGTGTCCTCCGTTAGGGTAGCGGCGGCGGCTGCCTGTTGCTCGGCTCTCTCGGCTGCCTCCTTACATCTTAATATGGTGGTGACGAGGGTAGTTATCCGCTGCCACTGTGTCTCGTCGACGAGCATTGCTTCGATTAGGTCCTCGGGAGTCATCGTGTACCCCAGTGCTAGGGAGACCATTGTCCTCTCGCGTTCCCATCTCCAACAGTGGAAAAGAGAGTGTTCCGCGGTGTCGATTTCCTCGCAATACCTGCAACGGGGGCTTGCCAACTTTCCGAATCTGTGTAGGTAGTGGGCAAAGCAGCCGTGCCCTGACAGCATTAGTGTGAGGTGGAAGCTTACTTGTCCGTGCCGTCTTTCGATCCATCTTTTGATGTTGGGGATTAGTCGTCGGGTCAAAATACCAAGAGGATAAAGGTATCACTTTTTCACCAAATTTTGTCACTTCACAAATTTTTTCGCCCAACGAAGAATCGCTTCTAATGGAATATTTGCTAACATCTGCAGACCTTTACTATGGTCTTACGCCTAAGCAAACACGAGAATTTGTGTATCAATTTGGACAACAAAACGATAAAAAGCTACCAGAAAACTGGAAGAAAAACAAGTGTGCTTCCTACGACTGGCTAAGAGGTTTCATGTCACGTCATCCCCAATTATCATTGCGAAGTCCTGAAGCCACTAGCTTGGGCAGAGCGACTGCGTTCAATCGACATAATGTGCAAGAATTTTACAAAAATTTACGCATTGTAATGGAACGAGAAACTTTTGGTCCAGAATCCGTATATAACTTAGACGAAACCGGAGTGACTACTGCGCACAAAACTAAGAAGATCATTGCTCGTAAAGGGCAAAAGCAAATTTCGAAAACTACTTCTGCAGAACGTGGGACACTGGTAACAGTTTGTTGTGCTATAGATGCATTGGGTAATTCAGTGCCACCGTTTTTTATATTTCCTCGTGTGAGAATGCAGGATTATATGATCCAAGGTGCTCCTCCAGGTTCCATTGCTGTGACATACGAAAGCGGATGGATGACCGCAGATAATTTCGTGAAATACCTAGATAACTTCATAAAATACGTAAAATGTTCGAAATAAAACCAATTTATATTGATCCTTGACAATCACGAAAGCCATATTTCACCAAAGCCTTAAACACTTGTAAATTAAACGGAATCCATTTGTTAACTTTACCACCTCACACGAGCCACCGACTACAACCACTGGACGTGTCGGTTTTTGGTCCATTTAAAAGATGTTACAATGAACAGGCAGATGCATGGATGGTCAGTCATCCAGGACAAACAATTTCGTTAAAAATCATACCGGAATTAGTTGGATTAGCGTATGCCAGAGCGTTCACACCTT
Organism: Podabrus alpinus; assembly: GCA_932274525.1. Lineage (NCBI taxonomy): Eukaryota > Metazoa > Arthropoda > Insecta > Coleoptera > Cantharidae > Podabrus > Podabrus alpinus. Next base: position 15,737,831 of record OW026452.1, read on the forward strand.
CAAATATTACCAAAGGATTTTCCACCACTGGAATTTATCCGTTCAATCAACATTTATTGGAAGAACTCGATTTTGCTGGAGCGGAAGTTACAATATTACGCCCTATAACAGAAAAATTAATATTTCATTGTAATGGACCCTAATTTGCTCCGTGGCTGCTCAGTCAGATGAGTGGACTTCGAAATCCTGCTTCTTATCTCAGTGGTGGATACTTATTTAGAGAATTGTTTTGTAGTTTCTTAGGTTAACGAAAGAAAAATCAAATTGTACTAATATACATTGTAGCGACCTGCACACTCGCCACACGTTGTGCTGACAATTTGTAGCGTTTCGACCTTAATATGTGCAGACTTACCTATTGGTAGACTTAATCTCAGGGTTCGTCTTTTGGGTTCGTCTTTTGCTTAAGAGTCACGATGAACAAAGAACAACACAGACAAAGATGCAATTTCAAAATTCATATTTATTGAACACACTTAAATCTAACAACATGAAACACATTAAACTAAAATTGGAAATTTAACACTCAAATCGAACACAAAAACCCAAACTTAAAATTATAAATAAATCTAATCCTAACCTTGATTACTTTGTGGTGACTCGTGGCTTGCGTTGCACAACACGGTTGCACATGCACTTTCTTCTTTCTTGTAATCGCCTGGTCCAATTGTCGCCTATACTCGTTAGGTTCCAGACCTGACACGATCCCAGTCCAAATGCTGGCTCTGACTATTCTTTCTCCGTAGAGAAAACCCACGGAATATGATCTCTCTGTATGAGATGCTGTAGCACGTTGACTCACGTCTGAATAACTGATAGCACGTCCGTTCTCTATTAATTGTCGATTATGTCGATTAATTAATTCAATAGTTGATTATGTTCAACTCGCGACACGATACGTCTTATCCGGACGATTGATCATTTGTAACTCTCGTTTTATTTCGATTAATTTAATCGACGTCTTTCTGTTTTGAAACTCACTTTCTAATCTTTTTCTTTAAACGAATTTAACTAACCGCTTTTTGTGTGGAAACTCACGTTCCAATCAATCTTGTTTATTTTCTATCTCCCCCGTTACTACCTCTTTTCTTTGTTTTTATTTTTAATCAACATTTCTAAAAACGTGCATGTCTTAAAAACCTAACAACGAAACAATAAACAGCAACTTAAAAATTAACAATACAGTCCTATGAAATGATCTAAACAATACTACGATAATTAAACTAAAATTATGACATGTTGAAACCACATCTCGTCCGCGTCGATCGTTGTTGATCGCGGCTCTTAAGATATATTGTGGACACAACAACATATATTAAACAATAAATAGTTCATAGTATGGTACACAAAATTTACACTAATATCGACAAATAAATAGGTTATGCAAATATTTATAGCTAAATTAAAATTTGACGCAGCTAAAAGATATAAAATCGCTCGCTTTTCGCAAAATTCGCAAAGTATGTTAATATTTAAATTAATTTTAATTACAAAAAAATGATGGACGACCATTTATACAGAAAAAGAGGTAATTTACACAATAGTTGGTCAGGGGATAATTTTCTACCTTATTTTGAAGTCGAGCAGCGTAGATGGAGATGTGTAGCCGATCCAGCTGTAGTTTGAGGGATGATCGACTAGGGCAGTTTAAAGTTGAAGTTTCTGACCATTAGAAAGAATCTAACAATGATAATTGTTATATCGATGAACGTTGTATGTTCGATTAACCAACCACTGTTGTTTAGGTTCGGTTTGTTGTTTACCGTTTTTGGCAGTATTGCCGTTTGATACAAAATCTTTCCTTACTACTCTAATGAGAAGCAGTTTGGAAAAGATTAAGTCCACGCAGAAGGATAAACCATCTACTTTAATTTTGCGTGGGGCCCTGGTGGTCGATATAAACTAGCTCGTTTATTGCGGCAACGAGAGTCGTGGATCGTGTGAAAGAAACGCCCCCGGAGAAATCAAGGAAACAGCTTTGCTAACACAACACAATTAAAATGGACAATTGGATGTTAATTGTCAGAAGGCAATAAGAAGATATAAACGATATCGGATGTAAATAGGTGTTAGCCGAACAGAATTGGTACAGTGGCAACGACATTGCCACCGAGGATCACCTCCAAAAATAAACCAAAGGCACGTTCGATTGGTCATAATAAAATTCTCACAAGAAGGTGGAACCATATCGAACTCCCTACGATAAAACAATAGGCAGCAACCTCGCTGAAATGCCGCACCCTGTATATGGGTCGGACATCGCAGCCTTTCATAAAAAATAAACATAAATCAAAATAAACACACAAAAAAATTGTTCAACATAGAATTTCAAATACGAAATTCGAACCCATGTCAAACACTTAGGAATTTCAAAGTCGTTGCATTTGACCAACGCCGGTTGATGTTACCTAGTGAAATTTAAATGCACAAATAAAACTCAATTAAGCACACATAATCATATAATATAATTAATTAAAATAATTATCAAAAAGTAAAGTTTAGCATTGGCATTAAAATTCACGTATTCGAACGTCGGATAAGATTACAGTTATTCGCTTCGAGCAGAAATGCGAAACCTGCGGCGTATCATTTATCTCGGTCAAACATTCAAATAAAAATGCAAGACAATGAAACCCTATGTAATAAAATATCACATAAAAATATAAAAACAGCCAAGGGCTAATTAAAACGCCATCGTACTCCTGATGTTCGGAGGAAAAAATTGGCCAAGTCGAGTAATGCATTTCCCTGTGAAGTGATCAGCTCAAATTAAAGAACTTACCGAACTGAGTAAAAAATATCCCTCCAGAAAAATATGGACAAGGTGTTCCGACAAAACGATAACGACCTGGAATACATCCACAATTCCGCAAACACGAATGTGAAAAATCCCCATAGTAATGGGTTGGAGCGCAAAATCCAAAACAATTCATGATGCGGAAAGGGACCCCTCACAAAATCGCCACTAATATTTTCATCAAAATTGGAACCAAAATTATATTCACTTCACAGTAAAACACAAAACCGACCGCTCGCCTCGAAAGCTAAACCAAGAAGTCCCTATCATTGCATGCGCGAGTCTAATCTCCGTCAATCATGCTCGCTATACAGGGTGCTACGAAATATGTTGCTAGATGTTAAAAGTTGAATTTAACAAATTCAAAGTCGTTACGAAAGTGAAAATTTTTCAGAACACGTTTAAGTTTATTAACTGGTGTTTGACCGTAAACGTTTAAATAACATATCGCACTTAATGAGTTACTTTCTGGTTATTTAATTTCCCACTACGATTGGACCGTTAGTAACGTGATGATAATTGTTAATTAATTACACTTTTTACTAGTCACCGTATTCTTAAGAGAGTTTTAATCTCGAAAAAACGTTATTGTTTAGTTTTCGTTACTTCTTTTGGCAATTTTGATTTATTGGCACAATAGATAATGTTCGTTTGCACGTTAATTATTTAGATTATCTACTGTTTGATTGTTCGGGATTATTAAATTATTTCTCTGGTTTTTAATTTCACAGTCAAAATATTGTTGATCCGATATTATTTTAGTTATTCACCGGAAAGCCGCTTTAGTTTTATCCGGAAATTTAAGATAATTAATTTTTCTTTGTTAGGTATATATTAGGCAAAGTTATTAGATACGAGTTGATTACTAGCTCGCTGGCTGACAACTGAACATTTTTCCACCTCCTCGCGAGTCATTTCTTACAGATAATTAATAAATTTACCCTTGGGGAAATGCAAACCTAGAGTTTATCGTCTAATTATGGACAAGCGAGCAGGTGTTTATCAACAGCTGCAATGCGGTATCCATTGATACTGACAAAGTCAATAGACCTTTTGCAACATATTAATCCTTCCGTATGTTTAATAAATGGAGAGTTACTTTGTAGCGTGCTTTATCATAGGAATGTTGAATGCGCTATCATTTTTCGTTTAATTTTTCAGTCACTATCACAGGGGTTTTACTTAAAAGAATTGCCGATTGTATGTCTTTCTTATGGCGTTTTCTACTCGCTAATGTGCAGTGCGCACTGGATAAGTGCTCATACGTCATTGCACTTCTTTAGTTTTGATTACCGTGCATAAAATTGCACCGCCAGTGAAACATAAACTTCGTTTTCAGTGCATTATTTTGCTCTGTATATTTAAAAACTCCGGAGTTTTTGTTTATTTCGGTTATTTGTTTATATTTTAATTTATTATTTGATATCCATCAGTGTAAATAATTATGATGGAAGATACGAGACTCGTCGTTCAATTTTTAATAAATAATAAAATGGTAGACATAGAAGCGCCCGATCACTACACTTATATTCAATTAAAAGGTAAGGTAAAACTTAAAGTTTTACCTTATTTCGATGATTACATTCACTAAAATTATTAACATAACCACAAATTTTTATGTTGTTTATCAACACCGTAGGCCACGCCTTTGCACTGAAACTGTTGCACTGACCCTACGAGCCGGGGCAGAAATTTTGCACTGCAATTGAACTGAGTGCAATTTTATAGCCCAGTAGAAAACGAAACACCGTGTCGGTGCAAAATGGGCGTGTACTAAAAACGCGAGTGAAAAACGCTACATGAAAAAAGTGCAGTAAAATGTGCACTCAGTGCGCACTCAAATGTCGAGTAGAAAACGCCATTAGTTAACTTTGTAATATAGTCAAATGAATACATTATTCTTTGGGCATGTACTTTGTAGTAATAATATTACATTAAAAATTGCCGTATGCAATTTTTCTATTAGAAAGTATTTACAGTGGGACTTCGTTATGCCGAATTTTATATTTTAAAACTTTATTATTTTAATACGACTTTATTGTCCTGAAATAAAATTTCCTTAACTGGGTCGTGTTCTTTGGCCTTCTTTTCTAATCATATACAGGGTATATAGTAAATTAATGTATGTACAGGGTGCTTCAATATGCAACTACGGTGCACGCCGTAACAACAAACAGACCATATCAAGAAGTAGGGCAAAACCCAGAAGAAGAACCGGATATATATGACCCAACAGCTCAACATGGCACATCCTTATCTCAGCAGGAGTCACCTTCAAATGTAATGGAAACTTCTTTAAAAAATACCACCACTATTCCAATCACCACATATGCTTTATTTAAAAGTCCTGAACAAGTTCGTCCTTATCCCAAAGCACTACCACGAAAGAAAAAATGAGGGTGAAAGCCTGGTCGGACCAGAAGTTTAACTGATACCCCAGAAAAACAGGCCATTGAGGCCGAATATAATATGAGGGAAGAAAAAAAACGGATGAGAACGAAAATTCAACAGGTCAAACGAAACATATCTAGGAAAACTGGAAAAAGTGATCATTTTGAACAACACAATGCAGGATGTAGTGAATCCCACCTCAAAAGAAATGTTTTAGATAGAAATGCAAAAACGATAAGAAATGTGCTCGATGACTCGGATTTTGAGGATGAAAACGAGAAAGAACCATATTCTGAGGCAGATGACGATGAAGATGTCGCTTGCATCTACTGCAATTCGTTATTTTCAGTGTCTCGTTCTGGAGAAAAGTGGGTTAGTTGTCAGCAATGTCTGAAATGGTGCCATTCAGCCTGTGCAGGTGTTAACTATGGCATAAAAATGTTTACTTGCGAATTATGTATCAATTAGTGTTTTAAAAATAAACGATTACGTTCCTACTGCTTATAATATTTTATTGTATCAAACCTCTCTATCAATGTATCAAACCTCCCATGTATAGGGAGGTTTGAGACACTTTGCATTGACAATTTCAAAAATTTTTAATCAATGTTAAAGTTTTAATTTTCAATAATTTAATATTGCTTAATTCCTAAGCGAAGTCCTTAAATTGCACCCTGGCATAAATGGATTTGTAAATGTTCATCCTAACATTGTTATTCACATTTTTGTTAAAAATGTATCAAACCTCCCTAGTCTCCCCTATTGTTCTCGTTCGGTGTACTCGTTTTCAAGATTTTCTTCGTTGCAAACACATTCAATGCTCAGCTGGAGTGTTTCATACACGTCCGATAACGTTTCAAACTTAGTTGTACGGGCTTGCAATTGCGAGATTGTTTTTTCTTGATTTGTTTGATTTACGTCAAATGCAATTTGAGTAAAATTCTTCCAACTGCATTAAACACCGACGCAAAGTCAACTGTGTACTATCTTCCTCATTATGGAATAGAAAAGGCAGAGCATTTAACTACAAAACTGCGTGTTGTTTTTGACCGGTCAACATCAACAGGATGGTCCTTAAATCAAATTCAGTTCATAGGTCCAAAAGTGCAAAATGACATTCATTCTATTCTACTACGATTCAGAAAGCATAAACATGTGGCATCAGCGGACGTGTCTAAGATGTATCGTCAAATTATTATGCATCCAGAACACAGGTCATTACAGCATATAGTTTGGAGAGACGATCCATCCAACGAATTTTCTATTTTTCAACTCAATACCGTTACTTACGGCACCAGTTCAGCGCCATATTTGGCAATAAAATGTCTGAAACAAGTGGCATTAGACAATAAAGACGATTTTCCAACCGCTTCTCAAGTCATTTTATCAGATTTCTATGTGGATGATCTGTTGACCGGAGCAGATTCAGTTGAACAACTGAATGCCACTTGTCAACAAGTTTCATCGATCCTACAATCTAGTGGTTTCACGCTAAGAAAATGGATTACAAGTGATTCAGATGCATTAAATGAACTTGACCCAGGTAACATGTCGAATGGAATCCTTGCCTTAGGCGAACATGAAAGCTCTAAGATTTTAGGAATTCAGTGGGTCAGTCACTCAGATATTTTAACGTTTAAAATAAAACCATTCAAAACAACTGAACCAATCAGCAAACGCAAAGTTTTAGCTAACATTGCACAATTGTATGATCCATTGGGACTTATCAGCCCATGTATTATGTTAGTAAAAATCATTATCCAAAAATTGTGGTGTCTCAAATTATCGTGGGATGAGCCAATACCAAACGAATTAGCAAGTCAATGGAATCAATTCAGATCAGAATTGAACAATTTAAATCAACTACAAATTCCACGCAATGCCATTGGGTCACACTCAGTTTTGTATGACATACATTGTTTCTGTGATGCTTCGCAAAACGCATATGCAGCTTGCATCTATATACGAAGTCAAAATTTGAATGGAGAATTCACCATTAATCTATTATGTTCGAAAACCAAGGTAGCACCGATTAAAACGATCACCATACCTCGGTTAGAACTTTGTGCGGCATTACACGGAGCAGAACACCCACATCACGTCGTGAACTCACTACAAAGTACGGTTCCTACCTACATATGGTCAGATTCTCAAATCGCCTTATGTTGGATAAAAACAGAATCTCAATCGCTACAAATCTTCGTGGGAAACAGAGTTACGAAAATACAATCTCTCACAAGTCAAGGAGATTGGCATTATGTTAACACAAAGCAGAATCCAGCAGATATTGCATCACGCGGTGTTCTCCCAATCACACTTGCAAATAATGAACTATGGTGGCATGGACCAGAATTCCTGAAGGAACCAATAGCATAATGGCCCAACAATGGAATTAGTTTTATAAAAGCGGATTTACCAGAATTAAAACCTACAGTTCAATTATTTTCGATTCTAAACCAGCCTCAATTTGACATTTTTACTAAATATTCCAATTTGAATAAATTAAAGAGAGTCATTGCATACTGTCAACGATTTATTTACAATACAAAATTCAAGCATAACAGACAAACAGGTCCAGTAACTGCAGATGAGATGCGTTCAGCTATAAAAATACTAGTCAAGATAGCGCAAGTTACCAGTTACACGGAAGAGATCAATCTTCTCAAGTCCGAGTTACCATTAAAATCAAAGAGTTGAAATTAAAACTTTCACCTTTCCTAGATAAAGAAGGACGTCTAAGGGTGGGAGGCCGTTTGAAGTGCTCACAATTACAATATGAGACAAAACATCCATAACTATTGGACGGCAAACATCCATTAGCCATTCTTATTAACGAGCATTATCACGTCAAATTACATCATGCTTCACCGCAATTAATATTAGCAACGGTGCGTCAAGAATATTGGCCAACCTCAGGCATCAATGCCATAAAAACGGTTGTACGCAACTGCATAAAATGTTTCCGTTTCAAGCCAACACAAACAATACCACAAATGGCACATTTACCAGCACAAATTGCAAGCCCATTCAAAATCACTGGAGTGAATTATGCAGGCCCAATCTTAATCAAAAACAAAAAGGGTCCAAGCTGTAAATTAATAAAAGCTTACGTATGTCTATTAGTTTGTTTTACAACCAAAGCAATGCATCTTGAATTGGTAAGTGACCTCACTACGGATAATTTCATAGCCGCTTTGAGGTGATTTTGCTCGCGACGGGATAAACCCAGTCACATTCACTCAGACAACGGCACCAATTTTGTTGGTGCACGAGGAGAGTTAAGTCGTTTGACGAATTTGTTAACCTCTTCTCATAACAAAATTCAAAATTTTGCTACACTAGCATCCCAGATTGGGGTGGTGCCTATGAAGGTTCTCCCCTCCTCTGCAGTGGTATTAAAAAAAGAAAAGATGGATTAATGTAAAAATAATCGGAATTGACAACGTTTTGGTAAACTTTTATTTATATTTTTGATATGACAACTTTACATTGATTGTATTTTCACATTAATAAATAATATTGTTTATTACATATAATGAAAACAAAATTACACAGAAAGAAATTAAAACGCGTTGTTATACAGGCACTAAATAGTATCTTAAATTAAAAATTAAACAAAAATTTTTCTTTAGCATATTTATATAAAATACCGCGTTATACAGTGAGCTCATAAAGTTAGGAACAAATTAGATAAAATATTTTAGCGAGATTTTCTCAGAAAACCCTCAGACATGTCAACCTTACTTTTTTAAGTGTCACATTTTACTGCCATTGAAACTTTTTTAACGTGTTTTCTTTTTGAGCTATGACGTAATTATCAATTTTTTTTAAATTGCAATTCATATTTTACTTTCCGGATTATGATAGAGAACAATTTTGAGAGTATGAATATATCAAAATACTATAACCTTGTAGAGAAAGGTTTAAGAAAAAATACGTAAAACGCAAAAAAATATTTTGAAAACAAAGCGCCAGTACGTAGGTGGCAGGGCGGCCACTAGCAATAAGGAACATTTTTTTATGAATTTATGACACTCAAAGCAAAAATTTATGACAAATTTATGGCACTCAAAGCAAAAATTTATGACAAATTTATGGCACTCAAAGCAAAAATTTATGACAAATTTATGGCACTCGATACAAAAATTTATGGCAAATTTATGGCACTCAAAAATTTATGGCATTTTTGCAAATTTTTCTCTCCGTTCAATCATGAACGTAAACTATTATTATTAATGATTGGAATAAAAAATTTTCTCTTCCCCTCGGATCTGAATAAAATAAAATCTCCTAACCCTCACACCCGAGATTTTATTTATTATTATTAATTATTACGTAAAGTAAAAAACAAAATATATAAAATACCTATATTATAAATACATATAAAATAACATAAATAACATTATCCTATTTTTTATTTTTTTTTATTTGTTCGGATAATGACTTTTGTAGTTCGGTAATATTTGATTGTAACTTGCTACTTTTATCCACGCCCATTGAAATCATAGCTTGTGCTTCAGCTAAGTGTGCTTTATTAATTTTATTTTTTTCAGTTTCTTTTTGAAGCTTTTCGTTACCACATCTTATTAGATTGTCTGCAACAGATTTCTGTTGTTCAAGTTTTAAAATTTTTGCGTTTATTTCTTCCATATTATTATCACGTTTTCTTTTATCCTTTCGACTTTCATGAACTTGTGCTTTCATTTCCCGAGCTTTTCTTCTTGCCTCCTCTTCAAGTATTGCTTTTTGCTCTTGTGCATGCAAATATGCTTTATATTTTTGGCTTGAGTTAGCACATAATTTTAATAATCTTGGCGTAATAACTAGATTTTGTAGTTCGTCAACAGATTTAATTCTGTCTTTAATCACCCGTAGCGCACTTATAGTTTCGATGTCCAGATTTTGTCTGTTTTCTAGCATATCTTTGTTAATGCTAAAACCTCTCTCAGGATTGGAGTTACCATGGCTCAAAGAGAGCAATACCTTAACAAATTCATACAATAAACGATACTTATGTTTACCCTCCAAATCTTTGATTAACGAAATCTTTTCCCAGTGAAATTCTATACATTCTGTATCTTCATATTCGGTGTTTTCATTTGCAAGCTCTGTCTGGTATTTTACCCATTGAATTTGAATTTTTTCGACAAATGATTCTGCATTCAAAACATGACCCGAGCTTGTAAAATAAGTATTTAAATTTTTGTTAAGCACGCCCCCAACAATTACGGCTAATCGCATTATAGCATGAACACTGTTTGACTTCTGTCTATTATTAGGATGCAGGTATTGTAAATCTTTTAATATCTGGGATTCAACTGGCAATTTCTTAATTAAATATTCAATAAATGATATATAGCATTTTTTATATTGTAGACGAATTTCCAGTTGTTCCCGATCAGATATTTTACTTTTCAAAATAATTTTTTTGGTAAATGTGCCAATTTCTATATCTTCTAGACCTTTTTCTGTGCTTGCGATTGAATTTTTAAAAATAATGATCAACTTTTCCAAGTTACAATTCTTTAATTTATCTTGTTTTAAAAATTTTGACATTATGTCAAAAAATAGTTCTTCATATGACATATACAAAAGATAAATTAAAGATTTGTTAGATTGAAACCTTAACAAAAAAAATTCGACACAAGTAGCGAAATATATCACAAAATTAATATGTACAAGAGAAATGGGATCCTTTAAAACTTTTACTATCCTTTGGTATCGCCCAGTTTTTTCTATGGTATATTTGAAGGTTTTCTCCGTTGGCAGCTTCTTAATGAAATATTCATAAATATTATCCCACTGTTCTGATATACGACTCAGTACTTTTTGCAGACTTAGCCATCTTGAAGGGACGTGGCGCAACACATTTTTTACCTCCACATTTGTAGCTTCTTCACATAAACCGAAATCTTCTCGTCGTGCTGCACTATATTTCATAAATGAGTGACAGTCAACCACAAATTCGTCAAAATCAAATTGAATTTGTGAAAATCCTTTCTGGAAAGCAGTATGCACTTGGTGCAATCCACAAGTACCAATATCTAGTATTCTTTTGTTGTGCTCCTGAGACAGTTCGTTTTGAAGTTTTTTAAAAAATGACAAGTTAACATTTGGTCCATCCATGCCTATTTGAATTAAGAACTGTACATCAAGGGACATATTATTAAAAAAATTAAATAGGTGCTGCTTTAAAGAATCGGAATCACAATGGCCTAATGACAATGAATTTAAATAGTAATTTACAACTTGTTTTTTCGCCTTGCTGTAGTATCGGATGTACCCGTCGTACTGTTTCTTTACCTGACTTGTGGTGGTTTCGTCAAATAAAAATACAAACGGAGTACTTTTGTAATCCTCCTTGGTGACTTCAGTGAGATAGGGAGCTATGCCGAATTGAATCAAATACTTAATTTTTGTTTTACCAAGCGTGTATTGTTGAGCGATACTCGAATCAGGGAACATTTCTTGAAATATTTTTGAAGTTTGTTCATTACTTCGAAATGAATAATTGCTGATCACAGATTTAATAGTCCACAATATTTCTGCTTTTAAAACTGTTTCTTCGGGTGAAATGATAAATTTTCCTCTTTGGAGGAGGATATTGCCTATGTTGACGTTTTTGTTAAAGGTTGCTTGACCTAAAATAAAAATACAGTGGATTTAAATTAAAATTTACTTAATAGTATTTTGAGGGCTCTCATTTGACGAATAAAGTTATTTGGTACTTTATTAGGAGATGGAAATACCGACCCTTATTAAGGGGGGGCTAAGGTTAATTCGTACGAAAAAAGGCATGTTTTTGTGAATTTTTTGTGACGACACAGTTAAAATCTCTTTATTAAAACCAATAGTACATTAAAGTATGACATTCGAAGAAAATTGTATAAAATTTTCACGAAGAAATATTAAAAAATACGGCAATGGCAGCAATTATTCGGACGTGTCTCGGAAAAAAGTAGAATCGCGGTGCCCCTCATAACTTGGTGCTGGATCATCTGAAATCAAAATATCAAAGTTCATTCGTTAAATAATAGTTTCCCTAGGTAACGCTGGGAGGGTTTTTTGAAATTTCAATTTTTCACTTTTTTGGAACACTTTTCGGCTAATTTGTTATTGTAAAATAAAAATTATTAACAAATTTGAACAAAGCTCTCCAGCGTTACCTAGGGAAAACTATTATCTAACGAATAAACTTTGATTTTTTGATTTCAGATGATCCAGCACCAAGTTATGAGGGGCACCGCAATTCTACTTTTTTCCGAGACACGTCCGAATAATTATTGCTGCCATTGCCGTATTTTTAATATTTCTTCGTGAAAATTTTATACAATATTCTTCGAATGTCATACTTTAATGTACTATTGGTTTTAATAAAGAGATTTTAACTGTGTCGTCACAAAAAATTCACAAAAAAACATGCCTTTTTTCGTACGAATTAACCTTAGCCCCCCCCCTTAATCTAAATATCATACGCGACAGCGCCGGCGGGTCGAATAATTTCTCTTGGAATTATGGTATTGTGTAATATAAATGCGTACATAAATGAAAATTATTAAATTTACCTTTCATATTTTTTTCCATTTGTTGATGCTTATTCCCATTTGAATGAGATTTTACTTGACTAATACCACTTCCACCGATTCGAAAATTTTTGGAACATATTTTGCAATAGGCACTGGAAGCATCATCCTTATTTGCGGATAACCAAGAATATGTATTTTCCCAAATTGAACAATACTTTGTTACTCGCTGAGCCATTTTTAATACTTCACTATGTAACTAACATAACACAATGATAACCAGAGACCGGATTTAAGCATTTTTGCTTATTGTCAATTTTAAAAGCAGCTCTTTGAAATTTGAGATCTGGAGGAATTAGATAAAAGAAAAAGTATTTTAACGTATAGTTTTTCGTTCTTTTTTTGCGATTTCTTGCTTATTTTCTACTTTTGTTCTTATTTTGAACTTATCTACGAGTTTACAATTTAATTTTGACATAAAATTAATTTTTTTGTCTATAAGCGGCAATGTTTTGCTCGGGTTTTGTTTTGTTACTCATGCTTATTATTTTACTTTAGTGCTTATTTAGGACTTATTTTATCGGGTCATTTAAATTCTTGTTAATCTACTTATGTATGTACATGTATTTTTTCCACCGGCTCTACTTTAACAGAATTAAATAGATTTTATTACGCCGATTTAGTGATTTCAGTCAGCTTATCCGTTTTATTTATCCACCGCGAAATTCTTAGTAGGGTATTCCCCGTATGATGTAATATTTGTACATATTATCATATTATGGTTTTTCTTACAAGGTTACTACTTTTATGCAGGACTTCCCCAAGTTATTATTTTTATAAGTTATTGCAATATTTTAATTATGTCTGTTTTTAATTGTACTTCCTCCAAATTTGTTTATTTATTGTATTTTTGTTCTTCTGAAAGGGATTACGATAAAATATCTTATTTATCCTCGAACCATTAGGTCTTTTAAATTTTTAATTTTAACTAAAATTTATGATATTTTATGACAAAGTCGTAAAATTTATGATTTTTATGGCAATTTTCAAAATTTATGATTTTTTATGAATTTATGACAAGTGGCCACCCTGAGGTGGGATGTTGATAGCACCTCAAGCACGATTAATACTCTCCGACTCTTCACTAGTTCAATTTAGACACGCAATTATCATCATAATTTTAGGAGTGATGTACTATAACAGGAAGGTAAAAGAATAATCAGTTATGTCACTAATCTATAAGTCTAAAATATATGAAAAACTCTACCTGGGGTGTTGTGAGCACCCCACCTACCTACGTAAAGGTTAAGCACATAATTAATGGACACTTTATTAGACATAAATACCATAAGCTAGCGCTTCTCAGCAAACAACAAGCTCCATTTAATTTAATTTGAAGTTGTAAACTGCAATACCAGCGTTTACTAGCTATTATGAGTTTTTAAATGACGTTTTAAATTTGCTTTCAGGGCACATTTAAAATCACATATCTCACAAGAAAATGGTTTCTCGCCAGTGTGAGTCATTAAATGAGCTTTTAACTTTGATTTTTGTCCACATTTATAATCACATATCTCACAACTATACGGTTTCTCGCCAGTGTGAGTCATTAAATGAGCTTTTAACTTTGATTTTTGTCCACATTTATAATCACATATCTCACAAGCAAATGGTTTCTCGCCAGTGTGAGTCATTAAATGAGCTTTTAAATTTTGTTTTTGTGCACATTTATAATCACATATCTCACAAGCAAACGGTTTAGCTCCAGTATGAATTCTTAAATGAATTTCTAATTTTGTTTTGCGGGCACTTTTATAATCACATATCTCACAAGAAAACGGTGCCTCGCCAGTGTGGGTCATTAAATGAGCTTTTAAATTTGGTTTTTGTGCACATTTATAATCACATATCTCACAAGCAAACGGTTTCTCGCCAGTGTGGGTTTTCAAATGCTCTTTTAAATCTGATTTACGTGCACATTTATAATCACATAACTCACAAGTATACGGTTTCTCGCCAGTGTGTTTTAATAAATGCCTGTCTAAATGTGATTTGTACGCACATTTATATTTGCATATCTCGCAAGCAAATGGTTTCTCGTCCATATGAGTTCTTAAATGCAGTTTTAATGTTCTTTTATTTATAACTTTATACTCACAAAAAGCACACTCAAATAAATTTGGGCCTTTATATTTACGTGAAGGTTGCTCCTGGGTTAATGGTTCAATATCGCTGTCTTCTTTTATGTCGATAGAATGATGCAAATCTTCTGAATTAAATTTCATATCCTCCAATTCTTCGGTTTTAATTTCGTTACAGTATTTAGGGATACATGATGTTTCTAACATTGAGCTGTGGGTTTCCATGTTTTCTAATTTTACCGAAGCTGACATTTTATCCATAGCTGTAATGAATTGCATTAGAAGAAATTAAGACTGTTCATGGAAAGGTGCACAATCGCTTTGGTTAATTTATCAATGAAATTAAATTGTTTATACCTTATATTGTGTAAAAAAACTTTTGTACTAGACTTGAAAAAAGGAAGCGTAAGTTTAAAATGGCGACCGTCGGGGGATGGTCAACGATCTACTGACGCCAGGATAGCTCCGTCTGGTTACAGCGGTGAGTACAATGAACTAGCCTTTACCAAAGAGCCTTTACTTTATAAATTTTTATGGAAATTTTATCACATTAACCCAAAGTAATCATACAATTGTGAGGATCACTCGGTGCACGTATAATAAAAATGATTACACAACTTGTTCTATTCTATCGTATCTTCTTTACCGACCGAATGACTCGACCTTCCCGTCACCAAAACTTAGGCGGCAAATTCAAATCGCATCCTTCCAGTTCGACCAATTCAAGAATCATCAGACATTTGTCAACTTTACTTATTCCAAAGGTTCACTATTTTTAATGAAATACTCGTAACATAGTATATATTTGTGCAATATGTGACTATAAATCGTCACACAAATCAACTTTAAAAAGTCATTTAGTGACTCACGGATGGCGAGAATCCGTGGGCGTGTGAAATTGGTTCTATAGAATTCCGTCTTTAATCCTCATACTGTTGATATTGATAATTATTGTAATGCCCATAGATATTCTTTAAAAGCACATGTGGGTGGTCGTACTGATGAGTGTTTTTGTAAATTGGTTTTAAATTGTAAATAAGTAAACTCTTTTTCCACTATTACCTTATTATTATTATGGTGAGTTCATCGAAAATATTTAACGTAATTTATTTTAACGTAATTTAATTTAAGAAAGTTAAATGTACGTAACCGTCTAGAAAATGTAAGACAATTTGAAATTTTGTTTAATAGACAAAGTATGTATTTCAAAAATAAAGGCATGAAAGCAAATGCATGGCATACAATTGCGTCGCGTTTAAATATGTCAGGTAAGGAGATTTAATGCTATCGCTATTATTGTGTTATTAATTAAAATAGAATATAACCAGTTGTGAGTACAATAATTGTACTCACAACTTAAAACATTAATTATATATTAATGTTTTAATATTTTATAGAAAAGGACGCTGAGAATAGGTGGAGTGTATTACGAAATCGCTATACTGCCGAAAAACGAAAAATAAAACGCGTGCCATCGGGATCGGGATTTGTCAACACGTGGCCATTTTTTCATTTAATGTCCTTCTTGGACGACTTCATTATAGCAAGAAAGTAAGTATGTAGAATTTATAATTATTAAAATATTATGCTCTGCTTTAGTACACATGGAAACTTCGATAGTCAAGCCGACTCTATAAGTGAAAACTCATTTGAATCGTTCGATGACGATTTTAGACATAGGGAAGGTTTGCCATCATCGTCGTCCACCAGTTTTACAATTACTCCACCTCCTGAAGTCGCCCCCATTCCTCTACCTCCTGAAGTCGCCCCCATTCCTCCACCTCTTGAATTCGCCCCCAGTCCTCCACCTCTTCAATTCGCCCCCAGTCCTACACTCTCTGAATTCAACCCCATTCCTCGATCCAGGCCCTACAACCGAAAAAGATTGTCCAAAGATGAACAAGTGGAGAAAGTCATGGAAGCAGCAATGAACCGATTCACCGATACAATTAAGCAAATCGACGAAAGCACAGAAGTGGCAGACGCTGATGTTCTTTTTGGCCAATTAGTTGGCCTCACTGTACAGGGATTGTCTAAAGTAGTATTGAAGGCCCGGGCCAAGAGGGAAATAATGGAAATCCTCGAAAAGTATGAAATTTTAAACAACGAGGTTGAATAATTATTGCAGTACTACATACTTATAAATTTAAAATAAAAGTAGTTTTAAAATATTTTGTATTTATTTATTAAAAAGCAGTTAATTCAGTTTATTGTATTATTTTTCCTGGTTTCACAAAACATTTAAATATGTGATTTTTGTGTTTGGGGGCGTAGTATTGGTAAACCAAAAATACAAGTGGCCCCCAAGGACATTCGCTGATCTTCAACGGTGTTTCCTTATGACGCCCTTTAGTGGATGTTCAGGATCACACGATGTCTTCCTTAAGTTATTATCTGCAACATATTAAAAACAAGAAAACAAAAAATTTCACTACAAATTGCAACAAATGAGAATAACATTAAATAAATTAATAGTAATAAAATTATAAGGCATTATTTAACTAATTGTAAAACTGCAAGCTATTAAAAAATAAATAATTAAATAAATAAAACCTAAAGTTACAGCAAGCTATTAAAAAATAAATAATTAAATAAAATTCAATAAATAAGTGGATGTTCAGGATCACACGATGTCTTCCTTGAGTTATTATCTGCAACATATTAAAAATTAACTAAATTAACTAATGCACAACACAAGACGCACACTACAACATAAATTAAGGGACACTTCCAGCATAAATGGATGAAAGTTGCCAGGGTACGGATCCAGCATCTGTACAAAAAAAATTCGTGAGCAAATCGCGGTTTGTTCGTACATTTCTGCTTGCATTATTTGCACCTATTCGACCCACGGAATGCAAATCAAAATCTTCTCTTCTCCAGTCACCTAATTGGAGCGTACCATTTCCATTCACAACATCAAGATATCCAGTGGGGCAGTATTGTCTTTCTTCTTCGGGGATATCTTGCTCACTAAGCTGCACAAAATTATGGAGCACGACTGTAGCTTTAACAATTTGTTCGCATGTAGTGATATCTGCTACAATGGTTGTTCTTAATATTCTCCATCTTTGAACGACGATACCAAAAGTATTTTCAATTGTCCTTCGTGCCCTAGACAGTCGATAATTGAATATTTTTTGCGACTCTGTTAAATTATTCCCTGGATACGGTCGCATAATATTTTGATGCAAAGGAAAGGCTGCATCGGCTACAAGATAATGGGGCAAAACAGTACTTGTATTTGGCAATTCCTTTGGTTTTGGAATGGACAAATCTTCATTAAAAAAAGCTTTTCCAAATCCAGACGCCTTGAATGTGTAGCTGTCATGATTTGATCCTGCTCCCCCAATATCGACCATTGTAAACCTGTAAAAGGCATCACATGTTGCCATCAACACCAGACTGCAAGTAACACAATATATTAGTTATTTCTCTGCATTGTCATTCAAATACTCACCTGAATGTTTTCTTGTAAGAGAAAAATTCAGTCCCAGAGAGTTTGGGTGACTGAATGTGTACATGTTTACCATCAAGCGCTCCAATGCAATTAGGCATATTCCACGTTTTAAAATATCCTTCCGCAGTTGCATTGAAATCCTCTTCAGTAGGGGGTTTTAAACAAATTGGCACCAAACAATTCCATAATATATCACACATTTCTTTAATGATGTAATGTGTAGTCGATTTGCCGATGCAGAAATTTCAAGCCAAATCTTGCATGGACCATCCTTGCGAAAGATAGCTATAAACATAGTAATGATTGTAATTTTATGTACACTTGAACATTAAATTTAATACTAACTGTAGAGTAATGGTGAGACGTTCTTCCGGTGATATAGCATTTCTTGTATTTTTACGTTTCCTCATGTGTGGCTCAACAATGCTCAGCAAATGGTCAAATAAGGGGGGCGTCAATCTCGTGTATTTGAAATATTCTTCTGGGTCATTTATTTTCATAAATTTGACAAAATTTACGAAGTGACCACGTTCGTTCCTGTTCCGATTCCTGGGACGAATCGCCCAACGTCTTGGTGTCCTTTCTGTTTTATGTATTGTTGCTATACCTGTTAGCAGTAGGAAGCTATACCATGTTGCTATTATTTTTTTTAATTTTGTAGCGCGTACTTTTTTCATGTTTTTTTTTTAAATAACACTATTTTACCAAAAAACAACACTTATTTTATCAAAAATATAATAAACACTGACAATTGTAACTAAACTGTTTGTATAATTTATAATATTTGATAATAATCACTACAACGAAAATTAAATTAAAAACGATCAAGTTGTTGTGAACAGCTGATGTTTAGGCGGCCATGACACTTTTTGCAACAAGTAGTGTTTACGCATGCTTCATTCTACCGTTACAGAATTCTTAAATGAATACCATGAACCGGGCCAATTTCTTAGCGCAAAATTAAATAGAATTAAACAGAAATAAATTAAATTACGTCAAGCATGAACTCACCATTACACTAATGGTGCATTCATGCTTGACGTAATTTAATTTATTTCTATTTAATTTTGCGCTAAGAAATTGGCCCGGTTCATGGTAGTCATCGGTAGTCATTTAAGAATTCTATAACGGAAGAATGAAGCATGCGTAAACACTACTTGTTACAAAAAGTGTCATCCCCGCCTAACATCATCTGTTCACAACAACTTGAATTAAACAAAATTTCGAATTGCCTTATCGTTTCGATCAATACTGTATCATTCATTGCAAATACCAAACAAGTTAACTACTTCACAAAATATCAATTTATAATTTTAATTCAACTTCTTAGGATAGATAGGTTATAATTTTTATTTTTGAATATCACGCTATCACGCTCATGCGCAGATACAATCAGTTAAGAAGTTGACCAATATTTCCTTACGTTAAATTAAATTACGGCGCCTTAAATGTAGCATGAACGCCTATAGGTGGTTACGTACATTTAACTTTCTTAGATTAAAATACGTTAAAATAAATATTTTCCCTGAACGCACCATAAATGCTGATTCACAATGAACGTACCTAATTTTAATACAAAAAGTTGAAACCATTTCAACTTGATGTAATTTTACGTACGACGATAATCTCAACACAATTGCATTAAATTGGAAGGATTTTAATTTTATGTATTAAAATTACGCTTTATGTCAATTTAACGTCTTGTAACAGTTTTCTGTTACAGTTACTGTATTTTGGTTTACGTTTTCTTTTCAGGTTTTAATCATATTTCGTGTGGTTTTGTGTAACAAAACAATTTATTTCTATTTTTCGTATCTTGATATTTAATTCGAATATTTGAATCGATTGGTCAAAACTTAATTACGATGAAATCAAAAAGTTCTCGGCTCAAGCCAGTGTGTATTAAAATACCAAAAAATCGTACAATCAAATTCGAAATGTGGACTAGTTTCGAACTTATTTGTTCTCATCAGCACAATATACGAAGAGATTGCACGAGCGCATTACGGCTATTTGCATTCACAAGCAAAGTAAAGTTATAGACTTACAAAATTACTTGCTTCAGCAGCGCCATCGCGCGGTTCTTGGGAGAGGCCCCATTATAATATGATGAAATCAAAAAGTTCTCGGCTCAAGCCAGTGTGTATTAAAATACCAAAAAATCGTACAATCAAATTCGAAATGTGGACTAGTTTCGAACTTATTTGTTCTCATCAGCACAATATACGAAGAGATTGCACGAGCGCATTACGGCTATTTGCATTCACAAGCAAAGTAAAGTTATAGACTTACAAAATTACTTGCTTCAGCAGCGCCATCGCGCGGTTCTTGGGCGAGGCCCCATTATAATATGATGAAAACAAAAAGTTCTCGGCTCAAGCCAACAAAGCGAGCTGGTGATATCTGAAATTTTTTATTAATTATTATGCATGTCAATCTTTTGAGATATATTATTTTGGTTTTCAACCTCGTATAAGTGTGTTTCTTTCAATTATTTTTTAGTATATCATTTTCATAATTCCCGACCTATTTTGGCTTGTGCTCGTCCAATCGATCGAACAGTTAGAAGTCTACGTTACAGCTACACAAATTGTAACTAATTGAAGATCCCTTACTATATGAGATTTGAAATAACCATTTTGTGTCAAATAACTATCCACTTAGTAATAAAATTTAATAAGGATCTTAGATACCAGTATCGAGACAAGTGGAGTCTATACTAACACCATCAGTTTTTATTTTCAACCTGTTCAAACATTTTATCTATTATTATATTTAAAGTTTTTCATATTGTTCCTAATAAGCGAGAATTTTCTCACGTCATTGTGTTTTTCGTTCTCAGTGTGTACTCAAGTTATTATTTTGTTTATGATTTTAATTTTGATACGAAATAAAAAGATTAAGTGAACTCTGAAAGTTTTATTTCATATCTGGCGCCCAAGAATACGGTTATCAACAGTAAGGCAGTCTCAACTTGTATAAGCGAACCTACGATAGTTGAAAAACAACCCAGCCCTTCGACAGTGGTTAATACTGCGATGTTCTTTGCTCTGCTGTATTGGCAAATCAAAGGGATGAACAAGTTTTAAGATCAAAATTTAAATGAACGTTAAATTATTGAGATATCATGGTAAGATGGTGTAACGATTGACTCGTTAAAGAAATTAAAATTTATATCATGTTAAAATAATTGTTATTTGTTAGTTATAATTTGTTAGTTATAATTGTTATTAAAACTAGGTTAATTAGAATTAGTAGTGTTAAGCGCACTGAAAAAGGTTTTCTCGATGACATTTTGTCACAGCTTGGTGCGATAAACTAAACAGACAATTATTCGCTTCAATCTAAACATTTAAAGTGCATCGTGTATCCAATTTGCGGTTCGTTCCTTAAAAAAACATTATTTAAGGGGGTATTACGGTTTTTCGCGCATAAATCTAGGCAATTTTCAGGATTTTTTTTAGAAAAATGAAACAACATAGAAATTTTTCTGTTATGGTGGGATATTTATTATATATTGAATACACTATTGTGAATTTTTCATATAAAAATAATAAAAATTTGTGCTGCTACAGCCTTCTGAACGTAAGTCTATTAAAAAGGTGGTGGGCATTCTCAGGTCCTTTGTATTTGTTCAAAATTAAAAAACAAAAGATTTTCGTATTCAGCAGAGTTGTCGCTATCGTCCGAACTACGATCATAAAAAAAAAATTACAGAGGAAATGGCAGCGTTTTTAAAAAAAAATTGAAATTTTCAACATTTTTTTCAAGTTGAAACCACAAAAAAGGACCTAAATTTTGTAGGAATGCATTTTTTTTAGTTCAAACGATAGAGAATTTTATATAAAATCGAATGCCGCAAGATTCAATTGAATCGGATTATTATTTTTTAAGATAGAATGCCCACCACCTAAAGAAATGTCATTCGGAGAAAAACGCATTTAAAATTATGCGATAAGGTTCTTGTAGTTCAGGTTTCCCAAATACGAATTTGCAACTGCGTTATTATAAACCCTCATAACTTACTCATCATTTAAGTTTTCCACGAAATTCTTTCACTAACATGTGCTAGAAAGATTCCAGATTAATAATCCATAAAAAAATAAAACGTATTTTTTGAATTGAAAAAACCGTAATACCCCCTTAAATAAAAATCAAGTGTGGTAAAATTGATTGAATTTACCGGCCAATGAAAAACTTGCAACATCAAAAACAAACAGGCGTTGAAATTTTCAACGAAAATTATATCCTTGGTAACGAGTTTGTTTACCAAAACAACGAAAAATTTAACCAAGATGAATGCATGTGAATGTGGTGTGGTTACAGAAAATTAGTAAAAGGTGTGTTAAAAACCCTAAGTAGGGTTAAGTGAACGTTGATTATGCTAAAAGAAGGTTAAACTATATGAAAAATGTAAATTTTTATAAATACACTCACCAATAAATCAAAATTTGGTATTCACGGCTGAGGAGATAGTTGGATTTTGATGAAATTTAAATGGTTGACCACTAAAAGGTGAATTGGAGCAAATTGTAGGTGAAAGGCCGGCACAAACACGCTAAAGAAACGAACAATGATGCAATCGGGAAGTGGGGTAAGAAATATTTAACTATACAGTGCGGGAATTTTAAACATTAAAAAATCAGAAATCCTTTTTTTATTTACAAACATTTATTTAAATTTATCATTTTAATATTAAGAAATTTGTTACATTTAGTTTTAAGGCACGTGGGTAAAATTTTTATTTCGTTTCTATGACGACAATTTATGCAAAAATTATAAATTTCATTAAAAATCAAATTGCCATGATTATATTTTATTTTAATTTAAATCAAATTAATAAACAGTGTGAAAATATGAATCTTGTTCATTCTGAAGATGAGCGAATGCAGTAAAGTAAATTTAACAACAATAAAAGAATGTTTGGGATACAAGCGTCGATGTACTACCGTCAATACGGCTACGTTACGCTAGTGAAGATTAGTAGTGATTATAGTAAGAGAGTGACGATAAAAATCGAAAAAAGTGATAAACTGGAAGGAGAAAGTAAAGTGGATGAGGTTTTTCTATAAGTTTTCGGGAATATTAAAGTGGTAGAAGAGTATTACTAGTACACAGTTTTTAATTAGTGAAATTTGTGGAGGTTAGAATTTGATAAGAGGTGAGAATTTTAAAGTACGTTGGGTTGCATATAGTACAGCGAAAGTTTTCTGTTGATAACAGTAAACAATTGGTGCTACAGAAAACACTTCTGAATTCGGTTTGAGTTTAGTTGGTTGGGTTTATTGCTTCCGAAGGGTCGACCTGAGCAGTAAGCTTGAGCGCGGTTCCAATTGGTATGTTTGCAGAAGATAGGCAATACGATAGCGAAAGCTCTACAACGGAAGAGAGCTCCAGAAAAAGACAGGCGAGCTTTGAAATTTTTAATAGAAGTAAGAGGACAAATAGGACCCCTCCTAAGAAACCAACAAAGGAAGGAGACAAAATGGAGGAGCTTAAAGATATGATGAAGCAAGTCCTAACTGAGATAAAAGAAATTAAGGAGGGACAAAAAATATACGAAGGCGAGATCAAGACCCTGAAAGAGGAAAATAAGGCGCTGAAGGAGAGGGTAGAAAATCTCGAGGTGAGGCTAAATCTTATGGAAAAGAAAGATAAGAAAAACAACATAATTCTGAAGGGGATGCAAATGGTTGGAAAAGACACCAAAGAAGAGGTGGAGACTTTCCTAAGAGGTAAATTGGGCGTTGAAGTAACAGTTGGCACTGCCGAGGTGATCAAACCAAAGTCATCACAGCCATTTGTATTAGCAAGGATGAGTTCATGGCAGGACAAGGTAGCGGTTATGAGAGAAAAAAATAAACTGAAAGGTACCAACAGCTTTATTGATGATGACCTGACATTGCAAGAACAGAAGATGCAAGCCAAGCTGAGAGAATACGCCAAAAAGGAAAAAGGAAAGGGTAACGAAGCAAATGTGGGATATGGAAGAATATATATAAACCGAGACCGATGGGACTGGGATCACCAAAAGGAGGAAATTGTGAAGAGCACTTTACCCCCTATACCAAAAAACTAGTAATGGAAAATGCCGGACAGAAGAACGATGCAAAAACGAATGAAAAAGGACAATCGAATAATGGACAAATGAAAGGAAGAGATGTTATGTTGTTTGCAACTTGGAATGTGAGAGGAACTTTTGTGGGGGGAGCGTTAAAACAGTTAATAGCGGTGATGAAAAAGTACGGGGTAGAAATCTTAGCATTACAAGAGACAAAACAAAGTGGCGAAGACACAATAGACATAGGGGAGTTTACCTTTTTCAAAAGTGGAGGGAAAGACAGAAGGTTGGGAACTGGTTTTATGGTGAGCGAAAGTGGGAAGGAAATGGTGATTGGTTTCAAGCCGATATCGGATAGGATGTGTGTACTGAGAGTAAAGAGAAATAATAGGAAAATAAGTATAGTTAATGTACATGCACCTACCGAAGAGAAGGATATAGAAGTTAAAGAACAATTTTACGAGTTGTTGGAAATGGAGTATGCAAAAATACCAAAACATGACATTAAAATGATAGTGGGGGATTTTAATGCGAAGCTGGGTCAAGAAGAAACATACAGACCCACAATTGGCCAGTTTAGTTTACACAGTGAGAGCAATGAAAATGGAAGATTTCTTGTTGATTTTGCAATGGGAAACGAAATGAAAATAAAGAGTACTCACTACGAACATAAAGACATACACAAAGCAACATGGATAAGCCCAGATGGAAACACAGTAAACCAGATAGATCACGTTTTAATAGAGAGTAGGAGCGAAAATATTGTTAAAGACGTCAAGACTTGCAGGGGAGCAGACATGGATTCGGACCATTTCATGGTGGGGGTAAAGATGAAAATAGCAAAGATAAACACAACGAGAATGAGAAAGCAAGTAACAAAACAGAAAAATAGAATGCAAGTCCAACTCAAAACCGAGGAACAGAGAAGAAAGTATAGAGAAACAATGAAGAAAATTTTGGAAAAGACAGAAGCACAACAAGATGTAGAACATATGCAGATAACAATTGAAAAAAGTATAATCGAGGCAACAAAGACACAAAACACAGGTACTACAAAGAGAAAAAATGAGTGGTATGATCAACAGTGTGAAGAGGAAGTTAGGAAAAGAGAGAAAATAAGGCAGGTATGGCTGGCCAATCGAAATGATGAGACGAGAAGGAATTATGAAAGACAAAGACGGGAGTGTAAAAGAGTTATAAGAGAAAAGAAAAGAGAACATCAAATAAAGAACCTGGAAGAACTGGAAGAAAAATACAATAGCAAAGAAATAAGAAACTTTTACCAGGGAGTTAAACGAATAAAGCAAGGATATCAAACAAGCACAACATTTTGCAAAGATAAAGACGGCACACTGTTAGGATCAAAGAAAGGAGTAACGAAAAGATGGGCAGAATACTTCCAAGAGTTGTTAAACGGAACAGAAAAACAAAATAAAGAGAGAGAACATGTAGCAACCGAAATGAACGACGAAAATGAGGACAGTGTGGAAATACCAAATGAAGACGAGATAAGAAAAGTGATAGCGGGGCTGAAAAATAATAGAAGTGCTGGTGAAGACGGCATACAAGCAGAAATGTTAAAATATGGAGGTGAATGTTTGCAAAAAATAGTCATCGACATGATACAGAAAATTTGGATGGAAGAAAAAATGCCTACATCTTGGAGGCTGGCACTGATATGTCCGATTCACAAGAAGGGTGATAAAACCGAGTGTGAGAATTATAGGGGTATCGCACTGTTGGATGTTGGGTATAAGGTACTCGCTGCATGCATAAAAAATAGTGTACAAGAATATGCGGAGAAAATTGTAGGAGAGTACCAATGTGGGTTCAGAAGAGGCAGATCGGTGACGGACCAATTGTATGTTTTGAGAGAGGTTCAGGGAATTAGTCATGAGTTTGGTCTGGAGACACACCTAATGTTTTTGGATTTTAAACAAGCATATGACAGTGTTAAAAGAGAAGAACTGTATAGCATTATGGTAGAGATGGAAATTCCTCGAAAATTGATAAATTTGGTAAAAATGACACACGAAGGATCTGAGAACAAAGTAAGAATTAGGGGCGAGTTGTCCGACAGTTTCACAGTTGATATAGGACTGAGACAGGGTGACCCGTTGTCTGCGCTCTTGTTTAACTTTGCGTTGGAAAGTGTAATACGGAAGTCGGGTTTGAACAGACATGGTACAATTTTTAGAAGACGACAACAGGGCTTAGCTTTTGCGGATGATCTAACAATCATGGCAAGAACAAGGAAGGACCTACAAGAATTCACAAGAAAATTGTTAGAAGCTGCTAAGAGAATTGGTTTGGAAGTGAATGAAAACAAAACAAAATACATGAACTGCAGTGATAGAAATTTCGAGGAAAAGAAATATATAAGCATAAAAATGGAAGATAAAACCGTAAATTTTGAAGAAGTTTGTTGCTTTACGTACCTGGGAACGGTGATAACAAGAAAACCGGGACTCGGCGAGGAGATCAAAGCAAGAATGGCCGCGGGCACAAGAAGTTTTTTTTGCTTTGAAGTCGATCTTTAATAGTAAAGTGTTTTCTAGGTCAGTGAAAGTAAGAATATACAAAACAATCATAAGACCATCGGCTATGTACGGATCGGAGGTGTGGACACTGAGAAACAGAGAACAAATGATGCTGGAAGTGTGGGAGAGAAAAGTATTGAGGAAGATTTACGGTGGAAAGTGCGTGGACGGTCAATGGTTTATGCGGTCAAACCGAGAACTAGCTGAGATGTACGGTCAACCAAGCATAGTGGCGTGTGTGAAGGCACAGAGATTGAGATGGTTGGGGCATCTGGTGAGGATGAATGAGGACAGAACCCCAAGTGAAATTTGGAACTTGACATTCGGAGGCACAAGAAGAATGGGTAGACCGAGGAATCGTTGGAAGGATGAAGTGCAGGAGGATCTGGATGTAATTGGTATAGAAAATTTGAGAGAGTGTGCTCGTGACAGGAGAGAATGGAAGATGATGATTGATAAAGCCATGGGCCTCCTAGGCCTGTAGGGCTAACATACAATACAATACAAAAGAATGTTTTATATCTTTTGAGCTAGCTGAGGTAAAATACTAAATTTCTCCACGTAAGTTATCATTGTGGGATAAGCACTCAGGTAAGGGATAATTACTTATATAATTAAGGTGAGGGACATTGCATAATTAATTGGTGCCCAACGTGAAGGGCGATTAAGGGTCCGGAGACATTGCAATACCTATGAGCTAGGCCGCCGTGTACTTCCCATCTACAGGCAAGCAAAGAGGCACTTGAGCGGAAATAGAACGGTTTTCGCCACAGTCTTACGTATTTCTTATGTCTTACTACAAGACCGAGAAACGTTAGTGTGATGCTAGATACGCTCGAGTGTGAATCGAGATACGCTCATACATACAACCATTTTGTTAAACGACAATAAATAGGTTACAAAAACTCCAGTCTATTATTATCACAATTAAAAATACAGTTCACTAAAGAAGTACAAAGCAACATACCACATTTTGGTAATAGTGACAAACAAAAAATCGCAATTCTGATGAACGTCATAGGGGTCGAAGGGGTGGACATTTTCTTGACCTTTCAGTACGCGACGGGCGCAAGTGCAGAAAAGTTTGACGATATAGTCAAAAAATTCGACCACTATTGCCAAACACGTAAAAACGTAGTGTTTGGCAGATTCAAATTTTTCTCGAGGTCCCAACAAAAAGATGAAACGGTAAATCAATACGTAACTCAGAAAGCTCGCGGCAAAATGCAACTTTATGGATCAAACGGAGCTTTTAATTCGCGATAGGTTGGTGTTAGGTATCAACGACAAAACTGTACAAGAACGTTTGTTAAGAGACGCAGACTTGAAATTCACAAAAGCTCTAGACCACTGTAGGTCAAGTGAGATAAGTCGCAAGCAAGTGATGGAAATCACTAGTGCGGGAACAAGTGGTACACGTGAAGTCAGTATCGTGAATAAACAAAAAACTAATTTAGTAAACAAAGAACAAAGCGCGAAAGTTAGTTGTTTTAAATGTAAAATGTGCGGTTTCATACATGGCCAGCTAAGGGGAAGTCGTGCCTGAAATGCAAAGGGAAGAATCACTTCGCAAATGTTTGTCAAAACCAAAAACGCGTAAAATAAGTGCGTGAGGCAAGTTCCGATGAAGAACAAGACATTTTGGCAGTGAAAAGACAAAAGAAGACAATCGACAGCAACGCATGGCGGGAAGTTTTAAATGTAAGTGATAAACCTATTTATTTTAAAGTCGACACAGGATCGGAAGCGAACATTTTATCAGAAAAAATGTACAATTCAATATCCAGCAAGCCAGAAATGAAACCTACGAAAACAAAGTTAAAATCATACTCAGGTCACGAAATTAAAATAAGTGGGAAATGCAAGGTAGAATGTGAACACGACGGAAATAGAAAATTTGTAAACTTTTTCATAGCAGATATAAACTCGGAGTGCATACTTGGACTGGACGACTCAGCAGAATTCGGTTTGATACCGTCTGCACGTGTGAACGTTATCAGTAATAACAAGGCCAGTGAAATTATCGCAAAATACGAGAAAGTATTTGAAAAAAAACATCGCGCATAAAAAGCACACCGTATCACATTACGTTAAAAGAAAATGCTACGCCATCGATAGCAGCAGCAAGGCGAGTTCCTTTGTCGCTGAAACATAAATTGAAAGAGGAACTTAGAAAATGGTAGAAAAACCAAATATTGGAAGAAGTTATCGAACCTACGGATTGGGTACATCCGATCGTAATCGTCAACAAACCAAACGGATCAATTAGGGTTTGTATGGATCCGCGACCGCTTAACCAAAATATCAAGAGGGAACATTATTCGCTCCCTAGAGTCGATAATGTGTTAGCAGAGTTGAAGGATGCGAAATGTGTTAGATGCAATCATGGCGTTCCTACAAGTTCCCATTGATGAAACAAGTTCAAATTTATATACGATTGCCACACCATTTGGTAGATTCAGATACAAAGCAATGCCATATGGGATTAATTCAGCTCCTGAAGTTTATCAAAAATTGATCAACAGAGTTTTTGAAAATTTAGACGGCGTAATCCCATACATTGACGATATTCTTATTTACGTAAGAACCGAAAAAGAGCATAACGAAAGATTGTTATGGAAATACAATGTCAAATTTAGCAAAAATAAAATGCAGTTGGCAAAAAATGAAGTCAGATTTTTAGGACATAAAATTTCAAAACACGATATTTCAATAGACAGGACAAAAGTTGACGCAATTAACGCTTTGCGAAGTCCTGAAAACAAAATATAATTGCACAGAATTTTAGGTATGGTAAATAACATTTCTTTTAAATGCAGGGAAGGGAGAAATCTTCAAAAGACACCACCCCGATATCTGGGGTGGTAGTGTCGGATTCTTACCGACTAAAACCCCCTCCCCGACGGCGACGAGCAGCGGGATTTACCTTCTCGGCATCACTTCCGCTGTCGTCTGCGATGGTCTGCGGCATGGTCATTTTTCTGCGGCCTCCCGTCATCACCGGGTTAGCTGGCTCCCGCTGGGAACCCACGGAGTACGTGGCCCGGGCTGATCGCAATGACCCCCCGGCATCACCCGAATCGCTTGTACAGATGCGTGTTGGGAGCCACTAGTTAGTGGCCCGTGAGGCTCGTCTCTCTGCACCCTAGTGTGCAGAGTCTTGACCCGGTCTGCCCGGTCTGCACCGCTGTCGGGTCGACTTCCCTCAGCTTGCCGTTGAGGGAGACTGGTGTTCGTCCCCTTGATTTTACCTCTCACGTCAGCCTTGCGGATTTCCCCCATCCACCGAGGTTCGCACCCGATCTCTGAGGGTCATTCGTAAGTTACCAGGGACCACCCCGAGGAGGTGTGAGTAGGATTTCGGTCCCCATGGTAAATTACTTTAGGAAATTTATACCTAACTTATCTCAAGAAACGAGCATTCTACGCGCGCTGTTGAGCGGAGAAAATGAATTTGTGTGGGGTGAGAACGAGGAAAAATGTTTCAGAAATTAAAAAAGATAATTACCAAGCGCCAGTACTGAAATTCTATGAATCAAACAAGCCGCTTTGTCTATCTGTAGACGCAAGCAGGTTTGGCATAGGGGGAGTGATTATGCAAGATAATCAACCCATAGGGTACAGTTCTTCGTCACTTACAGAAACGCAGAAAAAATACGCGCAGTTAGAAAAAGAGCTTCTTGCGATATTACACGGGTTAACTAGGTACCACATTTACACATTCGGTAGAAAAGTGTTGGTACAAACCGATCATAAGCCCCTTGTCAGTATTGTGAATAAACCTATTGAATCGTTATCCCCAAGACTACAAAGAAAAATGATGAGGTATGACTATCAGTTAGAATACGTACCAGGAAAAGAATTGTGTATCGCAGATACGTTATCGCGCGACCCGATTAAAAATAGAATTATGAACACCGACTATCTTGAAGGTCAGACAGTAGCAGTCAATGCAATTTATTATTTGTGCTACATAAGAGCAAATCAAGGAAGTTAGAACGTCAACAAAAAACGACGAGATTATGAAAGAAATAATTAATAACATTAATTTTGGTTGGCCTACACACAAAAAATCAATCAAAACGGATGCGAAGAAATTTTGGGAATTCAAAGATGAATTACATTTTACGGACGAAATTTTGTGTAGAGGAACAAAAGTGGTAATACCTGATAACGAAAGAGAGAAAGTGTTAAAGAAAATTCACAGGTCTCACCAAGGTGTAACTGAGTGCCAAAATAAAGCAAAAACTTATTTATATTGGCCCGGTATGTTAAAGGACATCGAAGAATACGCATTAAAATGCAGAATTTGCCAAAAAGTACGGAAAAGCAAATATAAAACAACCAATGAGAAATCATGAAATTTCAGATCTACCGTGGAACAAGATAGGAATGGATTTCGCACACATAAACAAACAAGATTATCTCGTAATAGTTGATTACTTTTCGAAATTTATCATAATCAAAAAATGGATGAACTCTAGTGGGATAGTGGATCGCAATAAAACACTTAAGTTGTCACGTCAACGTTTCGGAATCATTTATTGTTCCATCATCAGGACTGTAATAAACAATGTCGATGAGAATCATAGCAACAAAATCATGGGGGGGGGTTCATAACTCATAGAGGTTTCATACCTAAACAACCGGATGTAATTTTGTTTTCTGCGTCAATCATGGAGCAGGTCAATGCTGAAGGCCATGGGGTCACAATCATCAGTGGTGTCAAAAAATAATACAATTCTTTCAAACTCATAACATTCCAGTAGTCAAACAATTAATGTAAAACTGACAATATAAACTATAAAAACTTAACAATTGTAAATATTGTGTCCCCTCTTACGGTTTCGATCGGCGAAGGGGACGTTGCCACTGGTACTAGATTCCACAAGATTTCTTTCCACCCGTTGATGGCTGATGGAATACGCCGTTTGTTTAAGGAGTTTATCAGAGATGGTAGTTTGAGGATCACCTTTCACAATCGTTCCACACTGTCGAGGTTATTGTTTTCTTCCACTAAGGATGCGGTCCCGACACTGTTGAGAAGTAACTTGATTTACAGTGTTAAGTGCTCATGTGATCGCATTTATATAGGTCAGACAAAACAAACGCTGAAGAAGAGAGTTGACCAGCACATATGGGATGCTAGAGAGGGCAAGGCAAAAACGGGACTGTCAGAACATTTAATTGACAACTTACATTCGTTTAGGCCGAAAGATGTGTCGGTGTTGGAAGTGGAATCTAATTTATTTAAGAGACAGTTCTTGGAAGCAGCTCACATCTCGACTACTCCTAATCACGTGAATAAGCAAACAGATTACAGTTATATTAATGTGGGTTATAAGAGTTTATTGCGACATTACCTGGATAAGTGGCGTTGATTTTGTTTAGGTTATTGGTTATATTATGTGACACTTTTTTGTACGGGTGGGATGTGCTTGTTTTTTATGTGGTGGATTTTTATTCCGAGGTTTGAATAACTTGGTGCTATTTTATTCCAACGTTTCCGATCAAGGGGGGTTGCTTATTTTTTCACTGCCTAACGCGTTCGAATGGGTCAGGTTATGTTTATGTTGTTTGGCGTGTTACCAACTGGTTTTTTGTTTACATGTAGGGGTTTTCGCGGCAAAATTTGAAATTTTGTATTTTTATCTTTGTTATCAACGTTATAGTGATTTGGCCACATTTTGTGTATTTGACAGTATTATTTTAGTAGTATATGTAGAAGAAAAAAAAAAGAAAAAAGATCTTTGACTGTTTTAATGTATATTTATTTGTGATCTGTTGTTATGTTATGTTTCATATTTACAATTGTTAAGTTTTTATAGTTTATATTGTCAGTTTTACATTAATTGTTTGACTACTGGAATGTTATGAGTTTGAAAGAATTGTATTATTTTTTGACACCACTGATGATTGTGACCCCATGACCTTCAGCATTGACCTGCTCCATGATTGACGCAGAAAACAAAATTACATCCGGTTGTTTAGGTATGAAACCTCTATGAGTTATGAACCCCCCCCCCATGATTTTGTTGCTATGATTCTCATCGACATTGTTTATTACAGTCCTGATGATGGAACAATAAATGATTCCGAAACGTTGACGTGACAACTTAAGTGTTTTATTGCGATCCACTATCCCACTAGAGTTCATCCATTTAATCTATAGCAATTGGACAAGAATTTGGTTAGTATAATCAAAAAAGTAACTTCTAAAGAAACAAATGCGATAACAAAAATAATCGAAACAATGTTCAGTTTGTTTGGCATCCCGGAATTAATAATTTCAGATAATGGACCAGCTTTCAGCTCACATGATTTCGCTAAGTTTACGAAATATTATGACATAGAACATAAAACGTCAAGCCCGACGTATCCAAAGTCGAACGGACTTGTAGAAAGAGCAGTACAAACGGTGAAAGACTTAAGTGCAGTTTACGTTATGCGATTTCGTTTGCGAGTTTTCGTGTGCTTTTCTGTACGATTTCTCTTAATAGTTTTGTTATGACTGGTTTTGGTGGTTTTCTGTTCACGTTATGCGATTTCGTTGCGAGTTCGCTTGAGATTACGAGCAATTACGAGTAACTACGATCGGTCCCGAAAATATTTTAACGAATATTTTTAATGTCAAATTTAAGTTTACTTAATTATTATTAAATATGGATACCGATTCCCTCTTAATTTCAACGGTATTATGTCTATTACTACTCAAATCTCAAAAAGAAAAAATTCAAATTTTCAATTTCAATGATTTTGAAACGAACTGTCAATAATAAGCAGCAGGGCTGGCTATGTCGCTAAAGTAGATTTCATCAATAACGGTAATCGTAAGGAAAATATTATGAGAATAGAAGATACAATCCTATTCGTAATATTTGCTTATGACTTTGTTTACGAGTTCGCCTTCGGGCCGTATCGTATGCTAAATCGTATAACGTGAACGTCAAAATATTTGCTTATGACAACTTGTAAGCAAACTCGCAAACGAAATCGCATAACGTAAACTGACTTTAAATAATTAAGGCAAACGAGTCGAAGCAAAGTGTATCAATCGCGTTATTAAATTACAATTCGACGCCGAAAACCAACACTCCATCTCCAGTTGAACTTTTACAAGGCCGAAAATTAAGATCAGATTTGTTAACGGCTAGAGCGAATCTTACACCGAAATACGATTGCAGTGGAACATTGCAAATAATCAAAAGAAATCAAGAAAAGCAAAAGAAGTACTACGACAGAACGTCACACGTTTTGGAAGAATTTGAAGAAAACGAGGGGATTTTAGTACAAAAAGACAAATCGACGTGTTCAAGCCAGAACGACATAAGCGCCATTAAGCAAATTTCTCAGGAAACACAAAAAACTGTTTTTCTTATTTATCAAGACATTTGAAGGTTTGAGTCCTTGAATATTCAATTATTATATATATTTTTTAATTTAATTCATTTTAAAAGTTTAGTAAACTTGGAACCATTCCTTAATATTATTAAAAGATGTTAAAAATGGCGTTTATGTTGATGCAACATTTAGACTTGTCATTTATGTCAACTTTAAACATTCGCTTATGTCATCCTGGTTAAAGCTTGTTTAGCTTGTTTGGTATTTATGTCACACTTATGTCAACTCATTTTTTATAGCTCAATCTAACTAATTTGGCGCTTGTGTCATTCAGTAAAGCAAGAAAACTAAACAAAATTATTTTATATTTTTTTGTAAATAAATATACAAAATTAACTTTATTATAAAAGTAAACTTAAATTCTAGTAAAAAAAACAAGTTAATCATCTAAGTCCTCTATATCTGACTCGGGAAGAACATCAGGTACAGTGTTATTGGTACGCAGAGTTAAATATTCGATGTGATATTTTGCCTCTATCGCCAGTGATTTACACAGTTCTTTTAAATCTTTATATATTTTTTGGATTTATAGACAGTTCACCACTATAAAGGTTTTTAGGAACAGACAGATTTTTCAATTCGAATTTTACGGATTCTTCTGTGCCATCAGAAAAAGAATAATTATAGAACATAGTGAAATCGGTTTTACAAAGAGTTGCAGTTTTTATATTTGAAATC
This sequence comes from Podabrus alpinus, assembly GCA_932274525.1. Lineage (NCBI taxonomy): Eukaryota > Metazoa > Arthropoda > Insecta > Coleoptera > Cantharidae > Podabrus > Podabrus alpinus. Next base: position 15,772,823 of record OW026452.1, read on the forward strand.
TTTACTTTAAGAGGATCTTTGGGCGATATAGACTTAAAATCTAGAAAATCACAGTAAGTTGCCTCCACAACAGTGTAAGGTTCAGGGTTTAATCGAGCATTTCTGAGAATAGTAACCCATTCTGAGGGGGCCTGAACAATAGAGTGTTTTATATTTTTCTCTATTACACCATGCATAGAATCTACTGGCATTGTATGTATGACCTGTAATTAAAAATTTCAAATTAATTTTTTCTATAAAAATGGAATGATCTAAGAAAAACCTAATCATCGAAAACATTGCTCTATTCTTATTCTGATCCCCACAGTTATCGCAATACAAAGATACTTCTTTATAACATTTCTCTTCATCCACTCTTTTTAAATAATTGTATAAATGTGTGCAAATTTCATTACTTCCTCTTTTACCGTTCTTTTCTCCCCAAATGAAGCAGTATCCTTTCCTTGTAAATGTTTCATAAACTGTAAAATTATACACAGCATATTTCCTAGAAAATCCTAGAACCATAGAATCTCCTTGTGGGGTTGCAAGAACTTTTTGTAAATCGAAACTGGCAACAAGTAACGACGCTATGTTGGACGAATCTTTTGTTCTTTTAAAAACATTTGCTTGGCATTGTCTTTTTCTTGTACGTGCAAGGCTTGTTCTTTAATATCCTTTTCAGTTCTGTTTGGTCCCAAGTTTTCAAATTTTTGACACTTTATGCATTTATCTTTTCTCGGCACATGAATGCCAATGTTGTAGTTAGATTTTAGGAGCTGCATAAATCTTATTTTCTTTATTATTGGTTTATTGAGATCAGTTTGCTTTTTTACATACATTCTATAAAGATTATTATAACTTTTTATTTCGGCTGGTAGGTATTTTTTAGAAGTCGAGCTTGTATAGTCTATAACAGATAAATTAAAGTATTTTATGTGATAGATGATATTAGCTCCGGTCTCGCTCAGCTGGGCAGGTAAACTTCGAAATTTTTCCTCTTTGCTCAGGGGTGGATGCTTATTTTAGATATTTGCTTATAGGTTTTTAAACTCGTAAGAGAAAAATCAATTTGTCGAATATACATATTATATTAATTCATAAATATTCCAGGTAAATATACATTGGTTTACATAAATACACAAATATAGACACTTAATGCCTAAAAAATTAATCGTTAAGTTTGTTAGTAAGTAAATTAGGATATTCTTGTAAGTTTATGCGAATGTTGGTTTTAATAATTAATAATCAAAATTTAATGAAGCAAGACACATTACTCGCATGAACTTACGTAATATTTTCAATATAACTCAGTATTTGAGTTAAAATATTATATAAAGAAGAGAATTGACAAGTTTGTTACAAAAATTTAAGAAAAGATACAATTATTTTGGTCAGGCCAAATTTCTACCTTAATTTTCGATGAATTTTGGTACAATTTGTTGACATACGCGTAATTCACAGTTGTGTTGAGCGATGTATAGGTAACATCGTAGTCGCTCCGAAAACCTGACCCAAAGGTAGAAAGAATTTAACGATATGTTGATTGAACAGATGATCATCATGACGAGGTTGAACCGATCAAACTTAGTTTAAATTCGAACTGCACACCGATTTTTTAACAGTTAATTACAGAACTTTTTGGAATACTTCGCGTTTATTTTTATTTAGTTTTTGTTTAAAATAACGCACTAGAATCTTTATATTTGATTCCCGATACAATTTAATTCGGTAGAATGTTCGATTTGTATCCGATTTTTATCAAATTTCGCGCTTCGTTTGGAATATGGTTGTATTTATCATTGATAGTAATTTCAGCACAATATGGTTGTAGATTGTTTATCAATGTTTTAATTCGATTCACTTTCGTAGTTAGTGATAATTTGCACTATACTCGATCGTTACACCGAATTTTAAGATTAATTTATTTGCTGTTTCACCACTTTAATAGTATTTGGCGATTCTTTAAGTAGAATTTCCGTACGTTTATTCGACACTTTTAATTCTAAATTGTTCGATATTTAAGTAGCCGAATTTTATATTTTTGTTACCACTAATTTTCGTAGTTACGCGAGAATAATTTCTTTTTTTTGTCCGTAGGAAATTATTGTATGTTCGTTTAATTCCGAACCGAAAAAGTTAACAAGATATTTTCTTTATTTAGGTACTGGGTCAATCTTTAGGTAGAAGTTACTTAGTTAATCGCTTTCAAGAGACTGCCTCCATTTTTCATCCCTCCTTTCAATTTTTCTTTCCCTTGATGAGATCATTTGAGTAGGAATGGACTTGTAATCTCCATTCGAATTCTATTTACAAAAATGTCTATTTTGCGTTCCCCTTGTTCTATCGCGCGGCGGTTCTTTGAATATCTTTACATTACAAAGTAAACTACTACATTTTAATTGAATTTAAATGAAACCCAGTGATGTTGGAATTTTATCATCTAGAAAATATAATTTTGTTGATAAAAATTTCTCTCGCGGTCGGCAGACTATATATTTCATATCAGCACAGGTGCACCGTATTACTTGGTACATTGTTCTTCAATGTAATACTTTGTGTTTATCTTTTAGCAAGGAATGTCGATTGGCATAATATTCGAATATTAACATTTACAGTCGGAACTCGTTAGTTCGACTTTATTTTCATTAACAAAATCTAAATTTATATTGAAAATATGGTATTTCTGATTATTACTTGATATTATAGTAATGTATTATGCATGGTGGTATAAAGTACACGGCTTCGCCGTAACAAGCTTCGGCAGTAATGTGAAGGCACCGCTGGTAAAGCCCCCACAAACATTTTTAAACTGAATATTTGGTCTTCACTCACTTTATTGTGGGGAACATGTTTTCCTCTTTGATCTGGCTTGTCACATGTTTCTGGTTCTTTTTTGGAAGCAACAGTACGTATGAGTCTGTGGCTAACTGATAAAGTATTTAATAAAAATTGTAAGCAGACTTGGTGTTCTATTTCATCATCATCTATGGTTTTAATATAATACATATGCGTCACATTTCTTTGCCTCAGACCTTTAGACTTACGATGTCGTTTAACGTTTGAAATTTTTATACAGTTATTAAGATAAAGTTTTTGAGAGATACTACTTCCCAGGTTTCAAAAAAAACGGAATATCTTCAGGCGGTCATTTTCGGATATTGAATAGCACTTATTTTTACAGTTTCACTTTTTACATGGGTTACTCAATATAGTTTTAGCAGGAATTGATTTTTTTTTTGAATTTGTATAAGGCTGCCCCGAGTTTTTTCAAAACCTGCGTTTGCTTTTTATTGGACAATTTCTTCTCTTTTCTTACCTTAAAGCTCTCTTCCGCCTGTTCTTTTGTTTCTTCCATATTATTTTCTAAATCTTTATCTCCATTGCCGTCCATGTTTCCTGAATCTTTATCTCCATGGTCTTCCACAATATTTTCCAAACATTTATCTCTGTCTTCTTCCATATAATTTTCTAAATCTTCATCATGTCTTTCTACGCTTCTATGTTCCTCGTTGACTTCTTCTATATCTATGCCTGCTGCTTTGTCTACTTCCTCAAATAGTTTTTGAGTACTCAGTTCCCCCATTTGCACAGCTTCCAATGAAGTAAAGTTTAAGATCTCGTCTGGAGCGACACCTGGGCTATCAACAATATTAAAATTGTTGGGTTGCCAAAATACATAATTATTTAAAAAAATTTCATTTTCCTGAACAATCCCCAACTCATCTTGGAATATAAATTTGTTGTTTAACGCAGTGGTAAGTACGTTACAGTCATTTTTATCACTTGGATCAGTCTTATCGCTTTTACTTAGATCATCTTCAGTCTTATAATTTTTTGAATTACTACTTGTGCCTTTTAATAACTCCAATATTTTCTTACCTCTTCTACCATGAGACATACTGTAAAAGACATAAGCGACTTAAAATTTAAAACAATTATAAAATACATTTCTAATCAGTAAAATTGATAAAATAATGCAATAAGACCCTTAGTTTGTATGCTTTTAGCAATTTATGATAAAATAATACTGTAAATAGTCAACATTTTAACTAAAATGTATAAAAACGATACCATAAGCGAGGCAATGGCATATGGCGTTTATGTCAATCCAACCAACATGATGTCAGTTTGTCATAAGCGACACAATCTTTATCACGAATTTTAGGCAGTAAGCAAGAAATAATATTGAAAAACATTGCTTTCAGTAAGTAAAAAAGTTATTAATTTAATATTACAACAAAACAAAATATTAAAATAATCATACTAACCTGGTCAAATTAATGCTACGAAACACAATGCTTTTCTTATGGCGGCCGTCAAACAAGTGGCATTTATGTCGAACCGACTGATGCGTGAGCAGTTAGTTGGCGCTTATACCGCTTTTAAAACTTGGATAATCGTTTAATTATTTTTTTGTCGTTTATGTCTCTAGAACCATTAGATGCGGCATAAAAGCAGCTTTCCAATGATATGAATAACGCGTTTTTGATTTTTTGGCGCTTATGTTGTTCTGGCTTGAACACGTCCATAAGAAACTGGGAAAAGGATCTCGGGTCAGTGGACATAAATCAAACAATATGTTGTCGAGTCGACGTTTCGGGCCTTATATTGTACCCATCCTCAGGGCTAAAACAAAGAAAGAATGGGGGTCACACACAAACAACCAATCATAAATTCAGAGGGCAAAAAAGGTGACATACCTCAACAAACAGATGTACAATTGTACATCACAACGACATTCAGATTAAAAATAGCAGTAGGGGCACAAAGCGCCATCAGCGGTGTCACTAAATTTTGAACGGTTAAAACATTACAGTAATAAATTACGATGAACAGAATGGTCACTATATAAAATCTAGTAATAAATAACATAAGATAAAAACACAATACAAGAGTCAGTAAATGAATTGTAAAACACTTTAAAATCAATAGAATAAAATTATTTGGTGAAACCGTTCAAAGTATAAATTGATATCAAAAAATATCAAACCATGATAGCGCCAGGTGAAAGAAGATAAAGTAAGTAACGAAAAATACGATACAAACTTATGCCGAAAGTATAAAGTAATCAAAACTAATTCATAATATTATCGGGTGGTCATATTCATGATTATCAAAACATGTAAAAAATTTATTGTGTGGTGGAAATAAGTTGAATAAATCACCTCAGTAATGCCGAAAAAAGCACAAAATGAAATAAACAAAAAAAACGACATAGGCGATATGTCAAAACAACGCGTTAACACAGAAGCACTTCACCAAAAACCCATTCGTTCAAGTCAGGTCCGTCTTTCCCAAATACCGCTGCAACACTCGGTAATATCCTACATCAACACTAGCGGAGTTCGTCTGTTTATTGACGTTGTTGTCAGTCGTCATGATGTAGGCAGCCTCCAGGAAAGTACGTCTGTGGTAATTAACTTCATTATTCAGGATTTTCACCCCATCATATTGAATTTGTGCTTATTGATAGTTGCATGTTCACACAGACCTGTCGTGGTAGAACCATCATTTCGGATGTCATTAAGATGTTGGGAGAGGCGTTTGGATAATCTCTGTTTGGTCTGTCCGATATAAGCACAATCACACTGGAATTCTATTTTATATATCACGTTCGCACGCTCAGGGATCGGGACCTTGTCCTTAGTATGTGAGAAAAGTATTTTCCCCAGCTTAAAAGGGTTGTGGGACGCTATTTTGTAATTGTCGTCGCCTGCTATCTCTCGAAACAGACGGCGTATTTTACTTGCCAAGTATGGGTGGTAGGTGATCCTGTTGTATTTGACTCCGATGTGTGAATCATCATCCAATGTCCGCTTGGACAAACACAAATGGGGGGGGGGGGGTCGACAGACAAAATCAAGTTCAGCAGATGTTCCGGATAACCATTCCTGGAGAACTGTAGTTTTAGGTCATGTAGTCTCCTTCTTAGTAGTGTATCTGGTACGCTTATCATTACCCTCTGCTCATGGTCCTTATCAAGTTAACTTTTTGGGTTAACGGGTGGGACGAATGAAAGTTAAGCAATCTATCAGTGGAGGAGGGTTTCCTGTAAACATCGGTGGACAACGAACCATCGCTATGTCTGTGTATCATTAGGTCAAGGAATGGAATTTTATTTTCATTCTCCTTTTCATATGTGAAGGTGAGCATTTTATCGTAACTGTTTAGTATATTGATACACTTATTTATTTCACTGGTGGGTACCACAGTGAGGAGATCATCCACATATATGGCCAGAAACGGTATCGGAAATCCTATCGAGCCATAGAAGTTGCACAACAGGTCATTCATCACTAGAGTGGCAAAGATGGGGGAGCAAGGGTCACACATGGCAGATCCGACAAGCTGAGCATAAAATTCACCATTAAAGGAGAAGTAGCTGTTGTCGAAGATCAGTACTACCAATTGGGTGTATCTCTCTATAGGGATGTCTGTGAAAGGTTGGACCAGATCCCAATTGTTTTTTATAGCCTCGACAGTTGGCTCCCGTTTGGTCGAATTTGAAAAAAATGTGGAAAATCCGTTCAAATTTAAAAAAAAAATTCGGGAATCTTTATTACATGATTATATTTAGAACATATTGCTGTGATTCAATCGTCAATAAAGATTAACAATTATTAGGGATGCAAATAAACAATTACAAATCGCATGAAAATTCTTCTACGATTTAGAAGGTTCTTCGACGTTACAGAAGACTCACAAAAATAGTACAATAAAATCAGTTATTAATAAATAAAAGGGAAGAGAATGAAAAGGTTCAAGAATGATATAACAATAAGTGTAATCATGTTCACAAATTAATTTAATAAAATGTTAGATGTTAAGAAATTGTTTATAAAAAAATATAAATGTTAGTTAAGTAGTGAAAAAAAAGATTTTACGTGGGTTATTAAATCGGTTCGGCAAAGTGCAACGGTACAACTCCGAGGCTTCCGAAGAAGCGCAGGCATTCGGTTACCGGAACGACGGAAGTTCGATCGGCAAATAACTGAAACAATAATAAAAAGTTTATTAATAATTTAATGACATTTAAATTAATGATAAGATTTATCAAAAGTGCGAACAATACGTATCAATAAGAAAAAGGTGGTATAAAAATTCCACAAAATCAAGTTTGGACGAAGGGATTTTTTTTTGAATAACCTTAGCAACGGCTCGATAAATAGAGGCCTCTCACAAGATAGCCAAAACGAATGGCACGTAAAAATTCGTGCTCCGTGAAATTGATTGATTGATTAGAAAATCAATCCAAATAGTGTTGAGACCTAAAAAAACCGGTGATAAGCAACGTGTGTAAACGAAAATTAGTTCAAAAAATAACAAAACAATCTGGTCACAGTAGTTGGAGTGTGGATGTACGCAGAAGAATATATAATAAAGAAGGATATGTTGCAATGATGAACGCACAAAAATCAAACAGATCGATGGAAAAATTGGCGCTAGATGGCGTGATAAAATTTTGAGTAAGAACACACTTTTCATAATTTCTAAAGTGTCGCGTGTTCGCGGTAGTTACGTACTTAAAAGGGATAACAATTGAGGGTAGGTTAAGTTAATATTAAGAGTTTGAACAATTTATGTCAATATTCGAAAAAGTTAATAATAAAAATAAAAATTTGGTTAATTTATAAATGTTTATCATTCTGGGATTTTTAAATTCAAAGAAAAAGAAATTTATTCACAGGGTAAAAGTTGAACTACAAGATAAGCCATCGAAGAATCGACTAACTGAAGAAAAGAGATTTCATGCGAAAGGTAACGTTTCAAATAGCTAGCTGTGGTCGAATTCAGTAATTTAAAAATCAAAAAGTTCAATCCTTAATTAATAAAATAAAAAAATATATAGCGGGTGTCAAACATAAAAAAATTATTAAAGCAGTTACACCGCAATATGCATGAATAATGCAAAGAATTGCAAGTGTCTCCTTTGATAAGACGCCCACGCATATGAGCCCAGCCTCAAACGCATGTAAAATTACTATGTTAGTACATTTAGTAAAATAACACAGAATAGTATGCGCTTATCTTACAAGCTTATTACTTACAATGCATCTGTTAATCGCTCATGTTGATTACTAACCAGTAGCCTCTATGACGTATTTCGTACGTACTACCGTATTCTGGGTTGCCTAACTCTGTGCTAATAAACTAAGATAAAGAAAGGCTAGCCCCTGGATATGTACTATTTGGAATTTATTTCAGGCGTTAAGTCAAGTTCTTAAGCTAATTTCATTATTAAATTAAATTTTGTTTTAAACAAATTCAAAAAAAATTTAGAAATTGGAAAAATACTAATTTAAAATGAAATATAAATAGCAAGTCCGTCCAACAATTTGAGAAGAGGCCTCCCTTGCCTCCATTGACAAATCGCCGCTGGTTAAAACATAGTGACGTAACTAATAGAGTCGCGTCGGAAACAGAAGTTAAAATAGCAGAGCAAAAGTGTAATCCGATACCGATCAGTGACGAAAATAATACAAAAGTTGAAAGTGCGTCATTCGCAAAAGACAGACCCAGGCGACAAATTACAAAGCCAGCTTATTTAAAAGATTATGTTTCAATTGTATTTGAACCTTATAAATTAAGTTTTTAATTTTGAATTTGTTAAATTTAAAAAAAAAAGGAAAGGCATGTAACATATTGCATATTACTATGAGGAGGCCGGATCTCACCTTGTCAATAGCAATTCTTATTACCTGTACAAATAAACTGAATTTCCGTTGTCGGAAAATTGTACTATTAAATAAAATTAACTTTGCCACGGCTAACTCTGGTTCGCTTTGCATAAAACTTCTTAACTTAAGAGTCGGTCCTGTAAGAAATTTTCTCCTAATCTTATCCTGTGAATTAACAAATCGGGAATACAAAAATTCCCAAGTAATGATCCAGTTTGTACAAAAATGTTATGTATTTTATTCAACAAATTATCAATAAATGCATAGAAAATCAATGTTTTGTAATAAAAATTACCCCACAATTTAAATCTAATATGTACCGTCGTGTAAGTACCGCACTCCGCGTTTACACCCCGTATTTCGTTTTAAGAAAAATAGTTTTTTTATTTCAAAATCGATTTATTCAAAATTTTGATAATACATTCGCATGTAAAATTTTAACAGTATACTATATAAATCTTCCTCTTTGCAATAGGAAATTTTTTATTTTATTTGGGGTGGTCAACATTAGGCGCCTCGACCCATTGTTTTTGTATTTTTAAGTAATATTTTTTAAATTTTCGCCAACACTAAATTTCCTCCTTAACATGGAAGTTTCCTATCCCTTGCAGTAGATGGCGTTCCATTTTGCAATAACAGTCGCCATTTTAATGTTTTGCTCTACGTTGAATAACGTGTAATTGTGAGAAAAGTGATTGTGTAACGTTCCACAAGCAGCCTTAATTCTTTCGAATGGAATTTGCTACATATATGTGTAACATATGTCAATATGTTAACAAGGTAAAGCGCAGGTCGAGCTTCGATGCAACGCACAGCGAGGCAATAAGCGGCAGTCGCTCTTAGACAACGTAATTAAGAAGCACTCGCGCTCGTAACTGAGAGCTGATATTAGACAATAAAAGGTTTAAACCATTAATATAGTTTTATTGAATATCAAACATATTACATGGTGGCAGGCGGAAAACAAAAACCAGTATCGTGAAGTTTTTTACAAGTGGAAGCAAGATGCAAGAAGCTAGTGTAAAAATTCCGAATGAGATGGTGTTTGAAGGCAACATTGCAATGAACTGGGAAAGGTTCAAGAAGAAATTCAACTTCTACCTAGAAGCTAGTGAAAAGATGGACAAAAATGACAAGTTAAAAATTGCGTTACTAATGAATATGATGGGTGACGAAGCATTGGAAATATTTGAAACATTTCAATACAGTGCAAGTGAAAGTGCAGAAAAGTACAAAGACGTGATTCGGAAATTTGATGACTACTGCAAACCAAGAAAAAACGTCGTTTATGCAAGGTTCAGATTCTTTTCAAGATCACAAGATAAAAATGAGCCAGTAGACAAGTACGTCACTGAGCTAAAGAAATTAGCAGCACAATGTGATTTTGGCGATCAAACGGAATTTCTGATTCGTGACAGACTATAGTGCCGGGACTGGCGGACAAAAGCGTTCAGGAAAGGTTGCTAAGGGATTCAGATTTGAAATTGGCTAAGGCTTTGGATCATTGCAGATCAAGTGAGGCAAGCAAAAAACAAATGATTGAAATCACAAGTGCAAACCAGAACAGTACAGTGTGAGCAGTGAATACGAAGAAATTAAAAAAGTTTGAACAGAAAAAACACAGTGAAAATAACAAACAAAAGTGCAAAAGGTGCAACTTTAAACATAGCGAAGACAAGTGTCCAGCAGAAGAAAGAAAGTGCTTAAACTGCAAGAAGATAGGTCATTTCGCAAGTGTGTGTACCAAAAAGAAAAGCGTCAAAGAAGTTCGAGAAGAAATTTCAGCGAGCAACAGCGAAACATCGGACAGCGAGCGAGAAGACGTGTTAGCAGTTAAAAAGAAAAAATTGCAAGAAGTCAACAGTATTGGCTGGAAGGAAGAAATACGAGTAAGTAACAAAAAGATTTACTAAAAAATTGATAGCGGGTCGCAAGTTAATATTTTAAACAAAAAATTATACGATTCGTTACTTAATAAACCGTGTTTAAAAGCGACAAAAACAAAATTAGTTTCTTATTCGGGACATGAAATTAAAACAAGTGGTAAATGCGAATTACCCTGTGAATTTAATGACATTAAAATTAAATTTTACGTAGCATGTAAAAACAGCGAGTCGATAATAGGTTTGGATGATGCAAGCAGATTTGGGTTAATACCGTGTGAACGCGTAAACATGATAAATAACTTAGAAATAATCGGGGAATTCAAGGAAGAATGTGATAAGAAAGCGTCGCGTATGAAATGCATAATGCAATACCAACCATATCGCCAGCAAGACGGATTCCTATGTCATTAAAAAATGAAACGAAAAAATATTGGGAAATAAAAGATGAATTGTATTATGCCAACGCGAAATTCAACACAAAGCAGCCATTAAAAAGTCATGAAATAGTGGATTTGCCGTGGTTTAAAATAGGAATAGATTTTGCTTACATAAATTCGGAGAATTATTTAATAATTGTGGATTACTTTTCAAAGTTTATTCTAGCTAAAAAATTAAAATCAAAGAATGCGCAAACAGTAACAAAAATATTAGAAGACTAATTTTCGTATTTTGGAATACCAAACGAAATATTTAGTGACAATGGCCCACCCTTTAATTCACAAAATTTTACTGAATTTATAAATTATTATGATATATAAAACATGTAACGTCAAGTCCTAATTTTCCAAAATCCAATGGTATGGTAGAAAGGGCGGTACAAACCGTGAAAGGATTAATTTTAAAAGCAGTTGCCTCAAAGAATAGCATTACCAACGCTATATTGAATTATAACACAACTCCAAAAAGTAATCTAATGCCTTCACCATCAGAGCTTATTCAAGGAAGAAAATTGAGGTCAGACATATTAATGGCAAAGAATGCATTAACACCAAAGTATAACTGGAGTGGACCAATGCAAATAATAAAGAACAATCAAATGAAACAAAAATCGTATTACGACAAAGTTTCGCGTGCACTTGATGAATTTGAAGAAAATCAAGAAGTATTAGTCCAAAGTGACAAACGAAACTGGACTCCAGCGAAAATAATTTCGAAAACAAACGAACCAAATTCGTACCAAATTGAAACAAATGAAGGTTCAATATTACCCAGAAATAGAGTACATCTTCGACCGTTTAAAAAACCGCAGAGTGACATAAAAAGTGACATAAAAGATATGGACGAACAGATTAAAATAATAAGTGAAAAAGACACGAGTAACATAAATCAAGTGTTCGAAAATTCGGAAGTGCAATTAAAAGCAGAGCAACTAAAACCGAGAATCGAAAGGGACAAATTAAATAACAGTGAAAAATGTGCTAGTCTAAGCAATGGTAATAAAGAAATGGTAAATAGTAGGCCAGTCAGAATGAAAAAACAACCTGCATATTTGCAAGATTATGTTACAAAATAAGAAATGTTTTTGAAATTGTTAAAGTAAGTTTTCTCCTATCAAAATGTAATGTAACTTTATAATGTGATGAAAATTGTAATGTCTTGTTTAATGATTATGAAAATTGTAATGTTTTGTTTATTTGAACTTGTATCAGTAATTTATGTAAATTGGTAATGTTTGGTCTAATGTTATGAAAATTGTAATCTTTGAAATTAATGTAAAGAAAGGCATGTAACATATGGCAATATGTTAACAAGGTAGGGGAGAGTGTTTCACAGTGAAACAATTTTTTTATTTTTGTTCGCCAAATCTACATGCCACACCAAAACCTCAGTTTTATTACAAATTTTCGTTAACTCTACATTTATCTTTATAATTAAATAGCAAAACTGAATGCAAATACGAATATAATTTGTGGGCCCCCACTTTAAGAAAAAAAAGTTTTTGTTTCACTGTGGAACATCAGTGGGGTACACTGAAACAGTATAAACAAACACTAAAAAATAGTGGATTTTTATTCATTAAAACTTCAGAAACCAAATGTCAACCTTACTCTAACCGTTAAATTCTCGTTGCGTTAACGAACTTCGATGCTGCTGAAGCTAATTTCAAATGAAATCAGATCCACTTGTCTTTTTGTTCTGCCATGCTGATTGAGTTTGGGTAAGATCATTTTAAGGTCGCTCTCAGGAACTACCGCAATGTCAGGAACTTTCGGTAACACAAATTTGTTGGCTATTTTTGTGTGTCTTCTATAGAATTGGACTTCAACGTCTTGGTTTTTATCGCCGGGGCTTCTCAAGACTACTGCAACGTAATAAACCGTTTTTTTATTTTCTCTCTTATTTTAAATTGCACCAATACAAAATCTCCAATTTCTGGGGAGCGCACAAGATCTTCAAATCCATTTGGATTTAGTTCAGGAATCCAGCTCTCCGTTTCTGAACCAATAGACATTACGTCATCATCTTCTTCATCTGAAGATTCGACAAGTTTGCGCTTAGCTTTTTCGACAGCTTTAATAGTCACCTTTTTTGTATTTTTTTCCTTTTCCCTTTCCTCTATAATAATTTTTTCTGGAGTATCCGTTGCTATCATGCTTTTTCCCTTCCTTCTATTCATCTTACCCTTTCGTGCGGAAGCCTTCGGATAGCCTCTGAATTGTTCCGGAGAAACAAATTCGACTCTTTTTTGTACGGTGGGCAATGAAATTTCTGCAGCTTCATTCCTTCCACTAACTTCACAGTTATTCCCTTGAGAAGTTGAAGCTTCGTTTTCGTCTGTAGTGGGTCGATCTGTCACAGCTGAACTCATAAAATCACTCTCATTAAATACATTTTTATCGAGCGGAAAGATACCACTTCTTTTAAAACCTGATTTTATATTACTTGGCTTCATCGAGCGATCAAAAGCGGTTCCCACGCATTCTGCAATTTGATAGATGGTCATGGGCGTTCCGGCATGATGCAGAAGCCAACTATCAATCGCGGCATTATAATGAGCTTTAAAGGATGAGAAAACAGCAACATCTAGAGGTTGTAGTCTATGGCTACAATGGGGCGGTAAAGTAAGAATTGTAACGCCGTTTTCTCGAGCTTTGTCGACAGTAGCCAGTGAAATATGGCTTTCATGGTTGTCCATAATCAAGAGCGTCGGATTTTCTTTACTGGATAACGTAAATTTAACAAAGTGATCCAGAACTTGCGGAAAAATTTCGGAACACATCCATCCAGAAGTAGTAGCAAGCCCGAGCGTACCCAAAGGAGCTCCATTAATCATGTGAGTTTTATAATTTTTCCGCGGGAAAACCATGACTGGAGGAAGGGCGGTACCAAGGGCGTTAATAACGCAGCATGTAGTCACATTTTGACCTCTTTCCCCGCTTGTACATTTGTTCACCTGCTTGATTCATTTTCCAGCAATTATTTTCCTTGGATTCTGAACTGTCGTGGTTGAGGTTTCGTCCAAATTGTAAACTCTTGAACCATTAGAAAAATGTTCACTCCGCGAATAAACTGTTTCCAACTTGTTGAAGAACGACTGTACATTATGTTGATTGAATGATGTCATTCGTGATAGACTGCAACCCTCAGGTGAACGAATACTAATACTAGGGTGGCGCTTCCTGACACCTCTGAACCGTTCCAAACCAGCCTCTTTATTTTTTACCCAGTTGTCAGGAAGCTTTAGTTTATTTTGTTCACCCATATCATAAGCTAATTTTCGGCATTCGGTTACAGTCAAACCGAAACCCATTTTTGACAGGTTTAAAATATATTTAACCAGCTGTAGGAGGCAGTAGAGCCTTTTCTACGTATGGGGAAATTTCGTCGGAAAAACCCCTTTGAACATTGAACTTATTTCTTGTTGTGAAGTGGGAAATAAAAACACTTGTTGCTGGTAATGTAATATTGGTTTATTGACATTAAACGAACTTGATTTATGCGTGCAAACAAAGTGCAGTTTACAATGGAAGCATAAATCCTATAACATGAGTAATAGACCGTACAAGAGTATTCATCAATACGTGTGAACACTTTGACTTATCAAAAGTTACTGCCGCTAAAGGCGACGAAAGGTACTAAAAGGTGGGGATTGCAATACAAATGCATAAATTGTATAATTGGTTGCAGCAATTGCAGACATAATTTGAATATAAAATACATATAAAGTATATCGCACAATAAATTGAAATATGAATAAAAATATACAAGTAGTGGGGCAATATTAAGTAATTCAAACAATGCGATTTCGAACACCAGCTCCTTTTCTTTATCTATATCAAAAATTTGTCTGCAATTGTAGTTGGGAGTAAGTTTAATATTCTCCAAAGGATTCTCTGTTTGTTTTTTGGCATAGCGAAAAAGTGTAACGTAAGAAACTCCTGTCATCTCAGATACCTTTCTTAAACTTAAGCCTCCATTGAGCAGATTCAGAGCGTTCTGCATTGTTTCTGCAGATGGTCTTCCGCACCCTATTTCTAGCCCTAAAAAATATATTAAATTAAACCTAAAAATAAACCTAAAGGAAATGATAAAACAAAATATGGGGCAGACTGAAACATCGATGGTCCACAATGTAACACCACTGTTTCACTGTAGACCATGTTTAACTTCAAACAAAAATGACATTTATATGCAAACAAAAAATATTTTAAAACATCTTAATGCCTACTTACATGACCTAATTATGGTACTTCCTTTTGCTCCAAAAATATTTAAAAAATATTAAAAACAAAGCCGGGAATTGTTGGTTAAATTTTGACCCACATGTAACTTTGGATGCCTTTTCTGGACTGAAACGCTGCCATGAACAAACCGCGCTCTGTGATGTGATGTATTTTGTGGTGAGAGTTAGAATCCTAGTCGAGCTACTATCCACGAGATGGTGGAAGTTTTACGTCTGTTGATTTATTTTTAAATGGGAATGTTTCACTGTCGAACATGTTTCACTGTGGAACATTCTCCCCTAAAGCGCAGGTCGAGCTTCGATGCAACGCACAGCGAGGAAATAAGCGGCAGTCCTGACCATTAACATAGTTTTATTGAGTATCAAACATATTACAATATGGATAAAACGCAGACTTAGGAAAAGTTACAAACCATGGAAACGGACAAGCAATATTTAGAAACTTTACTTGCATACGACATTAAAACTGAAGAATTGGATGTGAAATTTAATTTAGACGACTTGCATCATTCCATCGATATTAAAGAAGAGGGCGATTCTGAACAAGCAATGCAGGAAAAACCTTCATTAAAACTGGATTTAAAAACTCTTATGGATGAGAAACAATTTTTTTGCAAAATATGTGATTTTGGTTGTGCTCTTAAGCGTGATTTCAACAAGCATGTTGTAATAATATATTTGAATATTGTAAAATACTAGGCGCCATCACTACAGGGCGCCAATTGCATTTATATAGGTGATCTACTTCACCAGGTCAAATAATTGATCACGTGTGATTTTGTTGAGTACGACGTTTTAAAGTACATATAAGCTTTGTAATTAAATGTGTTTTGGTTTTAATCGGAATATGTAGCAATTAAATAGCGACGAGGATGGGATTGGAGAAGGAAATAAGATTGTAAAAATAGAAAAGAAGAACATTTGTTTATTTGTGGTTTTTCCGGGAAAAGTGTCCCGATGTTGGGTTTGGAAGGAGACTCGTGAAGAAAATTAGAAGACAATTTTGGTTATTTTC
Organism: Podabrus alpinus; assembly: GCA_932274525.1. NCBI lineage: Eukaryota > Metazoa > Arthropoda > Insecta > Coleoptera > Cantharidae > Podabrus > Podabrus alpinus. Next base: position 15,789,068 of record OW026452.1, read on the forward strand.
GGAAGAAGTTCTGATTTTGGTTTGAAGGGAGACACGTGCAAAGTAAAAACATTTTTTTTGCTAGTTATTTTGGGAAAAAGTTCTGATTTTAGGGTAGATTGACACTGGAAATGGCAAATGAACCAGAGCAAACAGGGGTGATAAGAAGTGAAAGATTTAACCCAGTAGAGGAGTTTAAAGTAGGAGATGATTGGGAGATATTTTATGAAAGATTGGAGTATCAATTCGAAGCACAAGATATTCCGGAGCAAAAAAAAGTATCAATTTTATTAACATGTATCGATATAGAAGTGCACAAAATAGTGCGAAATTTATGGAACCCAAAGAAACCGAAGGAGATGAAGCTTGAAGAATTAGTAAGGTTGTTGGCATCGCAGTTTCAACCAAGAATACCGGTGCATAGAAGGAGACGAGAATTCGATGGGTTGCGACAAACAAACGAAAATATTGGGGAGTGGCATGTCAAAGTGGAAAAGGTAGCGGCGGACTGTGAATTTAAGAATACTTTGAATGAATGAGGGAAGGATAAGTTTATTTTTGCAATGAAGTTGGGCCCGGTTTACGACAGAGTAGCAGAAGAAAGTTTAGATAAACCATTAAGCGAGTTGTTAGAGGTGGCAGTAAGAAAAGAAGCAGCGTTAAGAGAAAGAAAGAGTGAAACCGAAGACAGAGTGGATCATGTGCAGACGCAGCAAGCTAGACAGCAGTCAAGTAAGTCGGAAGGGGCAAGAAATGCAAATTTGTTATGTTTTGCATGTGGTAAGAATAACCACATATTCCGAGAGTGCAGATTCAAAAATTACGTGTGTTCGATGTGCAAAAGAAAAGGACATATAGTGGCGGCATGTCCTAAGAAAACGAGTAAAAGCCATTTCCTAGAAATGGAGGAACAGATGGGGGAAGAGGAATCTCGAGGGGAAGAAATTCTATGAATGACAGCGGATTGTAATTTTGTGGACCCGATTATGGTTAAAGTGGAAGTGAACAACGTGGTATTGACAATGCAGGTGGATACGGGTTCAGGAGTTAGTTGTATTCTGATTGGTATTTACAAAAAACATCTGGAAAATGTCAAATTAGAACCGACGGTGGTTAAATTAAGAACATACTCGGGGCAGCTGATGGTCCCGGTGCCGGTGGGAGAGATTAGACCAATAATCCGAATCAATGGAGTGAATAAGAAGGGCAAGTTTTTGATAGTAAAAAAAGCAACGAGAATGTTATTAGGAAGAGATTTATTGAAGGACTTCAAGATAGTGGTAAACGGAACAGGAGAGGTGGAAGTAAATAATTTGGGACAAGAGGTAGTGGAAAAATTGGTAGAGAAGCACAAAAGATTATTTAAAGACGAGTTGGGGGAGTTTAAAGGACACAAAATCAAATTAGAAACCAATGGAACAGTAAGACCAATTTTCCACAAACCAAGACAGATACCATTTGCATTCAGAGAGAGAGAGAGAGTATTGGAAGAATTGAGTCGTTTGGAAAAAATAGGGGTAATTGAGAAAGTGGAAAATTTGAGATTTGGTACTCCATTGGTCCCGGTAATGAAAGCAAATGGCAAGGACATACGACTTTGTGCAAATTATAAAATAACGGTCAACAAGTATTTACAAGATGGAAATCACCCATTACCTCTCATAGAAGACATTTTTGTAGCGCTCCAAGGGAGACAGCAATTCACGAAGCTAGACCTGTTAAGTGCATAATCGTATAATCAGTTGGTTTTAGAGGAAGAGACGAGTGAGTTGTTAGCATGGAATACACCATATGGCATATATAATGTAAAAAGATTACCATACGGCACTAAGCCGGCTTGTTCAATATTTCAAAATATAATGGAAAAGGTGCTGCAGGGAGCAAAAGGTACAGTAAATTTCTTGGATGATATTTTAGTAACAGGGAGAACCAGAGAAGAACACTTACAAAATTTGTCAGAAGTTTTGAACAAGTTGGAGGAGGCAGGATTGAGGTTGAACAAGAGCAAGTGCAAGTTTTTCTGTCACACAATTCATTATCTAGGGCACAAAATATCCTCGAGGGGGTTGGAGAAAGATGACGAAATGATTAGAGCAATAGTGGATAAGCCGACATCAAATAATCTGAGGGAAGTGCGAGCGTTCATTGGGATGGTAAATTATTATGCACGGTTTATTGAGAATTTGTCGACAAGGTTAAAACCATTATATAAGTTATGTGAAAAGAACACTACATTTAAGTGGACTAAGGAATGTGACAAAGCACTGGAATGGGCAAAAAAGGAGATTGCATCGGATCGCGTGTTGGTACATTACGATTCAGGATTACCGGTAAGATTAACTTGTGATAGTAGTGCGATAGCAATTGGGCTGTGTTATCACACATTATGCGGGATGGGTCAGAGAGACCTATAGGTTTTATTTCGCGAGTGTTATCAAAGGCGGAACAGAATTACGCAATGATTCAAAAGGAAGCATTAAGTATCGTATGGGCAGTAAAGAAGTTTTTCCAGTACCTGGCAGGGAGGAAATTTGAAATTATGAATGATCGCAAACCTTTAGAAGCTTTATTTGGAGAACACAGAAGCTTGCCACAAATGGCAGCGGGACGATTTCAGAGGTGGTCACTATTTTTGGCAAATTTTGATTACACATTTAGATTTATTAAGGGAAAAGATAACGTACAAGCAGACTGTTTATCGAGATTGCCGCTACCGATGGGAAGAAATGAAGAGACGGAGAGGGAGTATGATTATCTGGATTTTATGGAAAATATAGTGCCCATCGATTTGAACCGAATAAGGTCGGCAACCAGAAAGGATTCGGAATTGGGAGCCATTTTTAACTACATAAGAATTGGGTTTCCAAAAAGAAGCGAAAACGAATTATTGAAGGCGTACTTCTTGAGAAGATCGGAGCTCTCAATTGAGAAGGAAGTGATCATGTGGGGGTATAGGGTGGTGGTACCAAGAAGTTTACGGATACAACTATTAAATGATCTGAATAACACGCACGAAGGAGTGTCAAAAATGAAGGCCAATGCAAGATCATATTTTTGGTGGCCATCGTTAGATGAGGATATCGAAAAATTTGTTTATCGTTAAGGCCGGAGCCAGTGAAGGCAAAGTTGATCCACACGACAAAAGCAACCTATTTTTACGAACGAGTACATGCGAATTATTTGGGCCCGTTTGAAAATAGGATGATCTTAATAATTGTCGATAGTTTCTCCAAGTGGATAGAAGCGTTCATAGTCAACACTGCAGATACTAAAAACACAGTAGAAAAGTTTCGAGAATGTTTTGCGAGATTTGGACTCCCGAAGACATTGATCACGGATAATGGCCCACAATTCAGTTCGGAAGAGTTTGCGAAATTTTTAAATGACAATGGTGTAAGACATCAAACATCGCCACCAGGACATCCGGCAACAAACGGGTTTGCAGAGAATAGTGTGAAAAGCTTTAAACACGGGTTGAAGAAAGCACTAAAAGACGACCGGAACAGAGGTAACAGTTTTATAACATTAATGAATAGATACCTTTTCCACTACCGGAATTCAATACACATGAGCACGGCAGTCACGCCGGCTAGTTTGGTTTTTAAGGGTAAGGTTAGAAACCGTTTTGATCTATTATTAGAAGGGGATGGAAACAGGAAAGTTTATGAGAAAGGCAGAGAAGTGAGATTTCAAGTGGGTGATCATGTATATTGCCGCGATTACAGAAATCCAAACAAAAGAGGATGGGCAGAAGGCGTAATAGATGAGGTATTGGGAGACAGGATATATTTCTGTAAATTAGTGAAGGAGAATTTAATTTGGAAACGGCACTTAAACCAACTTATCGGATTTCAACCGAAAGAGGAGACAGAGTGAGTAACAGAGAAGAAGGACGGGAACGAACAAGAGAAGAGGGAAGAAAGACAAAATTGGCAAGATTGGAATCGAAAGGAAGAACAGCCAACAACATCAGAACAAGAAGGAGCGGGATTATCAGGGAGTGAGGGGAGGCGGTCATTACCGGAAAAGGAATCCAGTGACACAGTAAGAGCCCTATCAAATTCTGAGGAGGCCTCGGAAGACCCAGAAAAAGATAAAACAACGCTGAGGAGTCGAGAGGGAGAGGAAGGGAAGATGGTACGGTGAGAGGAACGGGATCCAGAACTGGAGAATGAAGAAAATAGGGTCGATAGACCAAGAAGACAGATTAAGGCCCCGGAACGTTTAAATTTGTGAGGGGAGATATTGTAATATATTTGAATATTGTAAAATAGGCGCCATCACTAGAGGGCGCCAATTGGTGATCTACTTCAGTAGGTCAAATAATTGATCACGTGTGATTTTGTTTCGGAATATGTAGCACTATCTTCCTCATTATGGAATAGAAAAGGCAGGGCATTTAACTACAAAACTGCGTGTTGTTTTTGACGGGTCAACATCAACAGGACGGTCCATAAATCAAATTCAGTTCATAGGTCCAAAAGTGCAAAATGACATTCATTCTATTCTACTACGATTCAGGAAGCATAAACATGTGGCATCAGCGGACGTGTCTAAGATGTATCGTCAAATTATTATGCATCCAGAACACAGGCCATTACAGCATATAGTTTGGAGAGACGATCCATCCAACGAATTTTCTATTTTTCAACTCAATACCGTTACTTACGGCACCAGTTCAGCGCCGTATTTGGCAATAAAATGTCTGAAACAAGTGACATTAGACAATAAAGACGATTTTCCAACCGCTTCTCAAGTCATTTTATCAGATTTCTATGTGGATGATCTGTTGACCGGAGCAGATTCAGTTGAACAACTGAATGCCACTTGTCAACAAGTTTCAGCGATCCTACAATCTAGTGGTTTCACGCTAAGAAAATGGATTGCAAGTGATTCAGATGCATTAAATGAACTTGACCCAGGTAACATGTCGAATGGAATCCTTGCCTTAGGCGAACATGAAAGCTCTAAGATTTTAGGAATTCAGTGGGTCAGTCACTCGGATATTTTAACGTTTAAAATAAAACCATTCAAAACAACTGAACCAATCAGCAAACGCAAAGTTTTAGCTAACATTGCACAATTGTATGATCCATTGGGACTTATCAGCCCATGTATTATATTAGCAAAAATCCTTATCCAAAAATTGTGATGTCTCACATTATCGTGGGATAAGCCAATACCAAACGAATTAGCAAGTCAATGGAATCAATTCAGATCAGAATTGAACAATTTAAATCAACTACAAATTCCACGCAATGCCATTGTGGTCACACTCAGTTTTGTATGACATACATTGTTTCTGTGATGCTTCGCAAAACGCATATGCAGCTTGCATCTATTTACGAAGTCAAAATTTGAATGGAGAATTCACCATTAATCTATTATGTTCGAAAACCAAGGTAGCACCGATTAAAACGATCACCATACCTCGGTTAGGACTTTGTGCGGCATTACACGGAGCAGAACTCCTACATCACGTCGTGAACTCACTACAAAGTACGGTTCCTACCTATATATGGTCAGATTTTCAAATCGCCTTATGTTGGATAAAAACAGAATCTCAATCGCTACAAATCTTCGTGGGAAACAGAGTTACGAAAATACAATCTCTCACAAGTCAACGAGATTGGCATTATGTTAACACAAAGCAGAATCCAGCAGATATTGCATCACGCGGTGTTCTCCCAATCAAACTTGCAAATAATGAACTATGGTGGCATGGACCAGAATTCCTGAAGGAACCAATAGCACAATGGCCCAACAATGAAATTAGTTTTATAAAAGCGGATTTACCAGAATTAAAACCTATACAGTTCAATTATTTCCGATTCTAAACCAGCCACAATTTGACATTTTTACTAAATATTCCAATTTGAATAAATTAAAGAGAGTCATTGTATACTGTCAACGATTTATTTACAATACAAAATTCAAGCATAACAGACAAACAGGTCCAGTAACTGCAGATGAGATGCGTTCAGCTATGAAAATTCTCGTCAAGATAGCACAAGTTACCAGTTACACGGAAGAGATCAATCTTCTCAAGTCCGAGTTACCTTTAAAATCAAAGAGTTGATTTTAAAATTCGTTTGTTTTACAACCAAAGCAATGCATCTTGAATTGGTAAGTGACCTCACTACGGATAATTTCATAGCCGCTTTGAGGTGCTTTTGCTCGCGACGGGATAAACCCAGTCACATTCACTCAGACAAAGGCACCAATTTTGTTGGTGCACGAGGAGAGTTAAGTCGTTTGACCAATTTTTTAACCTCTTCTCATAACAAAATTCAAAATTTTGCTACACTAGCATCCCAGATTGGGGTGGTGCCTATGAAGATTCTCCCCTCCTCTGCAGTGGTATTAAAAAAAGAAAAGATGGATTAATGTAAAAATAATCGGAATTGACAACGTTTTGGTATACTTTTATTTATATTTTTGATATGACAACTTTAAATTGATTGTATTTTCACATTAATAAATAATATTGTTTATTACATATAATGAAAACAAAATTACACAGAAAGAAATTAAAACGCGTTGTTATACAGGCACTAAATAGTATCTTAAATTAAAAATTAAACAAAAATTTTTCTTTAGCATATTTATATAAAATACCGCGTTATACAGTGAGCTCATAAAGTTAGGAACAAATTAGATAAAATATTTTAGCGAGATTTTCTCAGAAAACCCTCAGACATGTCAACCTTACTTTTTTAAGTGTCACATTTTACTGCCATTGAAACTTTTTTAACGTGTTTTCTTTTTGAGCTATGACGTCATTATCAATTTTTTTTAAATTGCAATTCATATTTTACTTTCCGGATTATGATAGAGAACAATTTTCAGAGTATGAAAATATAAAAATACTATAACCTTGCAGAGAAAGGTTCAAGAAAAAATACGTAAAACGCAAAAAAATATTTTGAAAACAAAGCGCCAGTACGTAGGTGGGATGTTGATAGCACCTCAAGCACGATTAACACTCTCCGACTCTTCACTAGTTCAATTTTGTCACGCAATTGTCATCATAATTCTAGGAGTGATGTACTATAACAGGAAGGTAAAAGAATAATCAGTTATGTCACTAATCTATAAGTCTAAAATATATGAAACACTCTACCTGGGGTGTTGTGAGCACCCCACCTACCTACGTAAAGGTTAAGCACATAATTAATGGACACTTTATTAGACATAAATACCATAAGCTAGCGCTTCTCAGCAAACAACAAGCTCCATTTAATTTAATTTGAAGTTGTAAACTGCAATACCAGCGTTTACTAGCTATTATGAGTTTTTAAATGACGTTTTAAATTTGCTTTCAGGGCACATTTAAAATCACATATCTCACAAGCAAATGGTTTCTCGCCAGTGTGAGTCATTAAATGAGCTTTTAACTTTGATTTTTGTCCACATTTATAATCACATATCTCACAAGTATACGGTTTCTCGCCAGTGTGTTTTAATAAATGCCTGTCTAAATGTGATTTGTACGCACATTTATATTTACATATCTCACAAGCAAATGGTTTCTCGCCAGTGTGAGTCATTAAATGAGCTTTTAAATTTGGTTTTTGTGCACATTTATAATCACATATCTCACAAGCAAATGGTTTTTCGCCAGTGTGAGTCATTAAATGAGCTTTTAAATTTGGTTTTTGTGCACATTTATAATCACATATCTCACAAGCAAATGGTTTCTTGCCAGTGTGAGTCATTAAATGAGCTTTTAAATTTCGTTTTTGTGCACATTTATAATCACATATCTCACAAGCAAAGGGTTTCTTGCCAGTGTGAGTCATTAAATGAGCTTTTAAATTTTGTTTGTGTGCACATTTACAATCACATATCTCACAAGCAAATGGTTTCTCGCCAGTGTGAGTTTTTAAATGTTTGTTGAAAATAACCTCAAGGACGCACTCAAAGCCACATATTTTGCAAAGAAACTGTTTCTCGTCCATATGAGTTCTTAAATGCAGTTTTAATGTTCTTTTATTTATAACTTTATACCCACAAAAAGCACACTCAAATAAATTTGGGCCTTTATATTTACGTGAAGGTTGCTCCTGGGTTAATGGTTCAATATCGCCGTCTTCTTTTATGTCGATAGAATGATGCAAATCTTCTGAAGTAAATTTCATATCCTCCAAAACTTCGGTTTTAATTTCGTTACAGTATTTAGGGATATATGATGTTTCTAACATTGAGCTGTGGGTTTCCATGTTTTCTAATTTTACCGAAGCTGGCATTTTATCCATGGCTGTAATGAATTGCATTTGAAGAAATTAAGACTGTTCGTGGAAAGGTGCACAATCGCTTTGGTTAATTTATCAATGAAATTAAATTGTTTATACCTTATATTGTGTATTAAAATGGCGACCGTCGGGGGATGGTCAACGATCTACTGACGCCAGGATAGCTCCGTCTGGTTACAGCGGTGAGTACAATGAACTAGCCTTTACCAAAGAGCCTTTACTTTATAAATTTTTAAGGAAATTTTATCACATTAACCCAAAGTAATCATACAATTGTAAGGATCACTCGGTGCACGTATAATAAAAATGATTACACGACTTTTCTAAGTTCTATCGTATCTTCTTTACCGACCGAATGACTCGACCTTCCCGTCCCGAAACTTAGGCGGCAAATTCAAATCGCATCCTTCCAGTTCGACCAATTCAAGAATCATCAGACATTTGTCAACTTTACTTATTCCAAAGGTTCACTATTTTTATTGAAATACTCACATAATAAATCGTCACACAAATCAACTTTAAAAAGTCATTTAGCGACCCACTGGCGAGAATCCGTGGGCGTGTGAAATTGTTTCTATAGAATTCCGTCTTTAATCCTCATACTGGTGATATTGATAATTATTGTAATGCCCATAGATATTCTTTAAAAGCACATGTGGGTGGTCGTACTGATGAGTGTTTTTGTAAATTGGTTTTAATTTGTAAATAAATAAACTATTTTTCCACTATTGTAACAAAACGGGATTTTAATTCATAAAAAAATTAATTTTAATATTTTAAATTGAGATATACTTATAAATTATTATTGCGATAATAATTGATGATTGTTAATCAACAAATCAACCATATTTATAAACAGCGGAAGAGATAAATTTTATAACGCGAAGGAGAATTGATAATGTATTTTATCAATATTCGTCTGCATGCGAACTTCCTGCGTCTAAAGATGACTTTTACACTGTTCTTTGTTCAGGTGAACTGTTTAATTCTGGACAACAGTGGAGTATCGCCAATTTGACCGGATATTTCAATGCAGTCTACGCGATTTCATTGATGAAGCAATCAAGATTTGATTGCATTGAAGCAATCAGTAGACATTTGCTTCTCGTTAAAAAAGCGATAGGGATGTATCTGTCTATAGGTGAAATTTGTCAGTGGTGCAAATTCTCACGCTATGGAAGGTCAACCCTCGTGATTTCTGAAAGGTATAAATATGGTTGAATTAATTAGTCGAGAGTGAGAAGTCGGGGGTGCGCCCGTAGAGTCGGGTGGGCCCGTAGAGCCGCGGCCGGGGGCCATGGGCTTTCGGGATTAATGTTTATATGTAGTTGAATTGAGTATTGTAAATTTTCTTGTGCGGAACATTTTTATGAGTTTGGTAATTGTGATTTTGTATTGGGAAATAGTTAAGGGAGTGTCTTTGTTGAGTTTGTGTTTTAAGTGGTTGTCAAATAGTTTTGTTAATTGAGTTTATCTTGATTTTGGGGAATAGACAAGGAAAGGTCTTTGCCCTGTTCCGTGGTCTGGGTCTCCAAAAGATGTATGTAAGTACCATGTTTGATTATTTTGGATTGTATAAATATGTGTTAAAAGGGCCACCTTAAATTGTAAAAGATATTTAAATGTGTACATGTGTTTTTTTAAACTTATCCATTATTAATAAATATTGTTTTTGAAAATTCAGTGTTTTCGTTTTTCCTGTTGAGGAAAAGAAGGTTTTGTTTTCAGTGTCGAGCTTAGTGTCGTTTTGCTCGCACCGAAGTTTCAACTTCAACATTAAATTAATTAGTGTTCAATTTAAAATTAAACAGGGTTTTTTGTTGGTTGGATGGTTTGTCATTTCAAACCATCCTGTAGATAAATAAATAAAAATAGGAAGGTAAAAATGTATAATGCGGAAATAAAATTATAAATAAAGAATAATTACTTAGTCAACTAAAACACTAAGTTGACATTACAATAATATGTACTATGTAGGTTACAAATTGTAACAATTATAAATAGGAACTATTTAGTTGTAGGAATTTGATGAATAAGCAAATAACACATCACAATAACTTTTAATTAATAGAATTGGAATGTGATAATGTAAACAATAAGTTTGTATAAATAATTGTATGTAAATTTAATAAAGTCAGTATTCACTTAAACTTACACATGGGTGTTACTCAAACATAAATTAGGAGAGGTACTTCTTGCCACTGATCCTAATTTATCTTCAAGTTATCCTGCGGGATTTCTTTAATTAGATTTTCTTGACCTTTCAGTACGCGACGGGCGAAAGTGCAGAAAAGTTTGATGATATAGTCAAAAAATTCTACCACTATTGCCAAACACGTAAAAACGTAGTGTTTGGCAGATTAAAATTTTTCTCGAGGTCCCAACAAAAAGATGAAACGGTAGATAAATACGTACAGAACTCAGAAAGCTCGCGGCACAATGCAACTTTATGGATCAAACGGAGTTTTCAATTCGCGATAGGTTGGTGTTAGGTATTGTTAGGTATTTTATTGGGATTTTACATTAACCAAACGCCACCATACGACAGCAATTGTAACTACCCTAACGAGTATACGTCAGTTTCTTTTAACGTGTGTTAATAGTGTTTGAGTTTGATTTTGTGAGATTTTTAATTCAGTGCAGTGTTTAATCTAAAAAACTATTATTATAATAATAATAGTACTTATTGTTAGTTCAGTGTTTAATCTAAAAAACAATATTATAATAGTAGTTATTTGCAGTGGTAAGTACTACATAACCTATTATGAATAAAGTGCAACCTAATGTAATTATTAATATTTTAGAAATTTTTACTTCGTGTCGAAATGAATCGTCCAGATAAATGTTCGCTTTCATTTAAGGACCTATTTAATTATCTAGAGGCAACACCAACTTCCAGATGTATTACGGAAGGTGAATCTGTTGCTAATGCCAATCACGTGATAACCTGTGGGATTTTGGAGAAAACAACAAATATGTTAAATATATTTGCACTTTGTTTGCAAACAACTGCTTTAACTCAGAAGCCGCACGAAATTCGAGGAGTTCTCAACATTCACTTGCTGCTGTCCTAATTGTGTGTTCAAGGTAAAAACTTTTTGTGCACTTGTTACTTGTTAACAGGCAAAACATCTGATTTTTAGAAAAAATATATTCGATTTTCCAATGTTGTCATCGACCGATATGAAATGTTATTGGAATAAAGGTACGGCAGTGGAAAAATATGCTCCGCAACGTTTGTACGACCACAAGTGCTTGGAGCCTAAGCAAATTACAAAACCGTTGAAACCAGTAATTGAACGTGACAACGATTACGTTTTATCTGTCCTAACCAATGACATATTTGATTCTAGTCTTGCAAAACATATGTAAGTACAATAATTTATTAACAACAGTAATGCTTTTATGAAGTCGATGTTGGTTTAGCTGACTTAGTGGAATGGAAATTCATTATCTCTTGTAATGTTTACTAATATTGTCTTTTTTCACAGTTTTTTTTTCAATAGATTTTAGTAAATAATTTAATATATTTGTGTTCTTACAGAGCGTGTCGTACAGAAGCAGTTGTTCACAATGACAAAGAACAAGAATCAAATTTGCAAGATGTCGATCCCGAATTATTAGACATTATATTAAGTAATGCTGAAGAAAATAATTTGGAATATGGGTCTTCCATTGCATTTGCAAATGAATGCTGTAAAAGAAAATATGAGGAAATTTCTACTGTTGATATATTCCAAGTTGCTGCAACTAGGTACTAAGAGCAATATCAAAGATTGGCATAAGCAACGACAGTATCGAATAACAGGATCCCGATGTTATCCCATATATACATATAAATTGAATAACTGGGAAATGAAAGCTAAGAAATATTTCTGGCCTAAAAGTTTTCATAATAAGTATGTAGACCATGGTTTACAATATGAAAGTGCTGCAAGAAATGCTTACAAAATAATGAATAACTGTGAAGTTTTTGAAACGGGACTTGTAATCTGCAAAAAACATCCATGGCTTGCATATACTCCCGATGGAATTATATTTAAAGATAAAAGGCCAATAAAACTTCTGGAAATAAAATGTCCTTATGAAGGTAACTACTAACTATATAATTTTTATTAGTTTCCTCTTTAATTTATGTATATTTACAGGCAAAGAAAACCCAGCAGTACAGATAGTGGAGTCCTGCAAATTTTTACATTTTCAAAACAATGTTCCAATTTTAAAAAAGAATCATACGTATTATGCACAAGTGCAGTTAGGCATGGCTATTTTAAATTTAAAGGAATGCGATTTCGTTATCTATTCATCATTTGCTAACGATTTCGTAAATATTTGTGTACAAAGAGACGAATCTTTAATACAAGATTTAATTTGCAAATTAAAAACTAATTATTTTGCACACATGTTACACGTTTTGTGTATGAATAGGTAATAAATAAATCAATTTTAAGTAGTAATTTTTTATTTATTGAATTTATTATCTTAATAAGTTATTAGTTATAGTTATTAATAACTTATAATAACTATTGGTATAAGTTATAAGCTTCGCTGAAAGCTTAATTGATATAAAAAAATAAAATATTATTGTTAGTTTATCTTGTTCAGTTTAATTAATTTGTTAATTGAATTTATCATCACCTAAAATTGGTTTCGACAAATTAACAAGTATTTGGCAACCAATTTAGTTAATGTTTCCAACATAACCAAAGAAGACAATCCCGTTAACGACGATAATTTGGAATCAGTGTCAATGGCAGCAACAAATGGAGTAAATATATCTCCACTTTTCACTTGAATACCTTTATCCACCGCTACTTTGATACCAAGTAAATTAAGGTGCAGTAAACTGTCGATGGCAATTTTTTCCGCTTCTGTTATATTACGATCAATATTCTGATCGTTGCTAGTTCTTGCTGATGGCGTTGGCAAAGATTTTTCTGATAAATCATCAATCGTACTCGATGATGGTATTGGTGGAGATTGTTCATTTTGTACTATATTTTTTGATTGCCTAGCACAGCGATTCGATCTACACTTTGGTTGAACATCTGCAAAATGTTTTCTTGACAAGTTCAGAGAAGGAACAGCGTTGCTTTTTAATTTGCGTCGTTTACTGGAATGACCTAAAAAAAAAATTTAAATTAACACTCTGATCTATTACTGGTACAATGATATTCTTAAAAATATACGCTTACCCGGTAGTATATAATCGTCGTTTTCAAAATGTAAAGAACAGACTGTCATAGAAGGTGTTATTCGTTTTCCCATCAACAACTTTAGTTCCCAAGCTTTCTTTCGATCAATTTTTTCACGAATCCCGAATTTATTCACAATGAACACGTTGCCACTCCTGTCCTTAGGAAAATAATGAAAACTTAGCTCATTATCTCGTCCTTTCTTAGTATGACAACCGTAAACGCAACAATTCTTATTATTAATCTTGCGATTGTTCATTTTAATGAAAAGACACAACTAGAACAAACAAATGGTTTTTCGCCAGTACGTGCTTTTAAATGTCCTTGTGAACGTCTTTTGTGAGAATTTAGGATCACAAATGTTACACTCAAACGATTTCTCTTGATTATGAGTAATTAAATGTAGCTTTAATTGTCCTCAACGTGCAGATCGATAATTACAAATTTTACATCCGTGCCACCATCTAAAAACACACATGCATTACCTATTTATAACCTAATTTTTGTTTATTACGCAGATAAATACATTATTTTTTTACTTACCAATAGAAAACTTATGTTAAACAGTTTTGAAAAACAACCTTTTTTTAATTTATTTGAACACAGATAAACGAACAACTAAAAATTTCTATATAAACCCGTATAAACAAATCAACATTCTACTTAGGTATACCCGTTAGCGTAGACATATTGAAGTCGACACTAGCGCCATCATCGGTAGTGTAAAATCCCAATAGGTTAAAGATTTCTACTTTAGGTTAAAGATTCCTGTAATTAAAGATAAGCGACGCGCATACAATGCCCGCAGGGTGATGTAAAGTCAGTCAAGCGCGGGTACTCAAAGAGTGAGCATATAGTTAAGCGATCCTGAGATAAAATTGTGAAATTGATGTAAGATATTTAATGAATAAATATAAAAGCGAATCAAGTATTTATTTATTTAACAATCAGAAGTGGGATTATTTGAAACCAAAAATAGCGACCACAAGTGCGATTGGGAAAGTCGAAAAAGCGAACATTGTGAAAAGTGCTATCAGTGAATCTTACAGAAAAGCGAACATTATAGAAAAGCGAACATTGTGGAACGTACCACCAGCGAATAGTATAAAAGTGAACATTTTAGTGAAAGCGAACATTACAAAAGTGTTACACGCGAAAAGAATGGAAAAAGCGACAAAATCCAACATGGCGGACCAAGCGACAAAACTAAACATGGCGGAAAAGACGGTTAAATCAAACATGGCGGACAAAGCGGTAAAGCTAAACATGGCGAACGTCAACATGAGCGATGAAAACGAAGAGGGTGTGCGCGCGCCGAATCGTGAAGAGATGTTGATGGAACTTTTAGCAAGGTCCGAAAGAGGGCTTGCGGAAACGGACGCGATGCTAAGAACATTCTTAATGGCCAAGATGGACGAGACAAAAGTAGAAAAACGAGCGGAAGCATGTGCACCAGTGTATAGCGTCATGCCTGATTTAAGCAAGTCCATACAAGACTTTTATGGGGAAACAGGCGAAATGGCAGAAGAATGGCTCCAGAGGATTAACAACTCTGCAATCCTGCATTTTTGGAGTGAAGAGATCAAGCTGGAATCGGCGAGAATCCACATGGTGGGTCCCGCTAAGGAATGGTGGAAAACGTGGGAGGAACAGCTCTGGTGTTGGAGAGAGTTTGAAAGACAATTCAAAGCGACATTCTTTATCCGACAAAGTGTGAGTGACAAATGGAAACGACTCGTAGCCAGGGTTCAGCAACCACGCGAAAATGTGGAGGCATATTTCCACCAGAAATACCGGTTATGTTGTGATGTGAAATTGAACTATAGTGACGCGAAAGAACAGATTTTAACGGGGTTGCAGCGGAAAGACCTTATCCCAGGGCTAATGGCTAACAAGCACGAAAACGCGAACAAGTTGTTACATGACATTTTAATCCTACATCGTGCAATAAACACCCGGCAAAGTGAATACCAAGGCGCGAGTTCGAGTCAAAACGCGAGATCGAACGCTTACCAGAATGAAACTACAAAACTAAAATGCTATAATTGCGCCGAGGCGGGTCACTACTCGAGAGATTGTACAAAACCCCGTAACAGTAATTTATGTTTTCTATGCAAAAAAGACGATCATGTGAAGCGAGATTGCCCACTAAATAATCGAAACACGGTCATGTGGGTCGACCATAAAATGGAAGTTTCGGAGGCTCTCCATAAGTTTTTAAGACGGGCTAAAATAAACGGTTGCAAGCTTGATGCATTTATAGACAGTGGAAGTGCAGTTTGCACGATAGTAAAGAGTTCTGTACGAAAAATTCCGGGGGTCGAATTAAAAACAACGCGAGAGAAACTTTTTGGATTTGGCAACCAAGCGCCGGTGGTGGTCAAGCATTTTATTGAGGCAGAGATAGAGGTAGATACGGCACGACTAGAAACAGTTAAAATATTCGTAGTTCCGGACGAGGCGCAGCAAACGGAAGTGTTAATCGGGCGGTCTTTTACGGAAAACAAAGACATTGCTTACGTAAAAATCGGCGATAATTTAATGTTCGGTGTGAAGACCGATTCTCCATTTACAAATATGGAAATTAGTGAGATGACTGAACGTGTTAAAACTTGCGGCGTAAATGACCCAGAGATAAAAGCGTTAAGTATTAACTTAGTACATGTGGAATGCAACGGTGACAATTTTAACATTCCAATGACAGATAGTAAGACGAAGGACAAGGTCGTTACGGCAGGTCAGTGTGTGGGCAAAATAAACCACAACACATGCATTGATAACGAGGGAATGCAACGTCAGCAACCTGGATGCGTGAAACCAAATACCTTAGTTATGCTAGAGGTCGACGTAAAAATGTCGGATGCGTATAAGCGAAACGTATGTCAAGATAATCGCGATGAACTAAGTTTAAGAAATTTTATGAAGGAAGACATTAATGATAATGGTGTACCAGTGCGTGCGAAACGTTGTCGAGTTAAATTAAACCAACGCGAAACAATGAAGGGGCAAGCGGAAAGGGTAAACCGAACCCTTATGCCAAAAATAATGACCGCGATAGAAAATAAAACGACCGGGGTACCAAGCGGTGAACTGCAAGTGCAAGTGCGTGAAGCTATTCGAAGCGAACAGATAAAACAAAAGAGGCGGTACGATAACAAGTGGTATAACAATCTTATCTATCATATCAGCGATAGCGTCTTTGTGCGAAAGGTGATCAAGGCAACGGGGGACAGAGCGAAAACTCCACCGAATTACCACGTAGGTCCATTGATGAAGAGCGAACCAACAATTTGGGAAGTTTATTTTGTGAATTATGTGAAACAAGTGTTATTGTTCGTTGTGAGCTATTTCAAACGTGTACGGTTGTTTGCAAATCATTTGAACTTGTATGGGTATTTAGCGAAATTATTTGGATTGTATTGTTGCTCATTGCAAATTATTTTGAATTTGTGTTATTGCGAAAATTATTTGAATTGTATTGTTGTTCATTGCAAATTATTTTGAATTTGTGTTACGTTGCGGATTATTTTGAGTTTGTGTTATTGCGAAAATTATTTGAATTGTATTGTTGTTCATTGCAAATTATTTTGAATTTGTGTTACGTTCCGGAGTATTTTGAGTTTGTGTTATTGCAAAAATTATTTAAATTGTATTGTTGCTCATTGCAAATTATTTTGAATTTGTGTTGTTCTTAGTAAAGCGTTCTGCATTTGTGTTGTTACTCAGCGACTTATTTTGAATTGTGTTATTCTTTGTAAAGCGTTCTGCATTTGTGTTGTTATTTAGCGAATTATTTTGAGTTGTATTGTGAGTTTGTAAATCATTTGAATTGTGTTGTTATTTAGCGACTTATTTTGAATTTGTGTTGTTATTGCGAATTATTGTAAATTGTATGGCTCTTTTGCGATTTATGCAAAACCGAATTGATATGCTTTGTGGATTATTACAGCTTAATTGATTTGAATGTGAAGGAATTACATCAGGAGATGTAAGAGAGTCAGGAATGGACGAGTGTTAGGTATTTTTGTAATAGGTTAAAGATTTCTACTTTAGGTTAAAGATTCCTGTAATTAAAGATAAGCGACGCGCATACAATGCCCGCAGGGTGATGTAAAGTCAGTCAAGCGCGGGTACTCAAAGAGTGAGCTTATAGTTAAGCGATCCTGAGATAAAATTGTGAAATTGATGTAAGATATTTAATGAATAAATATAAAAGCGAATCAAGTATTTATTTATTTAACAGTATCAACAACAAAACTGTACAAGAACGTTTGTTATGAGACGCAGACTTAAAATTGACAAAAGCTCTAGACCACTGTAGGTCAAGTGAGATAAGTCGCAAGCAAGTGATGGAAATGACTAGTGCGGGAACAACTGGTACACGTGAAGTCAGTATGGGGTCATCAATTAATTACGTAAGGGTTTTGGAGAGGGGAGGGGGTATTGGATATCTTACGGGCCCTTACGTAGGGGGAGAGGGGTCCGACGTATTCCTTACGTAAGTTTCTTAAAATATATTTTAAATTAAATTTAAAAATCAAATATAATTTTTTCTTTTTAAGTTGGTAATTATAATCGACACCTGATATGAATAACATTGTAACTCAAGTTACAATGTTATCCAACTATGATGTAAACGGCTTCCCCAAAGAACAAACTTTAATTTGGTTTGCGAATCGTCGTCCTATCACAATTAAAAATATTGTAATTTAACAAAATAAAATCATTGTAACTGCAAATTTATATGTAGCAAAAAATCTTTAAAATACTCTCCTGTAAAATAAGCAAAATAGAGTTACAATGTTATTCATATCAAGTGTCGGGGTGGATTACCTATTGTTGGTCACTCCAAAAAAATTGAAAATTTCCTATTGCAAAGAGGAAGGTTTATATAGTATAATGACATAATTTTCACAAGCGAAGATATAATCAAAATTTTGAGAAAAATCAATTTGAAAAGTACGGGAAAGTAGCATCGAGTATGCGGCCGACCCGGGTCGATGTGACATCGGTCGCCCGTGGTCCCTTGAAAATGCGTAAAATTTTTTCGCTCCGATTTGAATTTTTCTTTGAAATTCGGATAGATGGGGGTGTGATTAGTGGATATTAGTAATAAATATAATCCAAAAAATGGAAAATAAGCCGTGTATTGCCGAAAAAGTGAAAAAATTAAAAAAATTTTCCTTCTAATTTTGGGGTGTGCATTCGATAAGGAGGGTAATCCATCGTCAAAACCTACCCTTACGGTGCGCAGCTCCGCTCCGCTCCGCGTTGCACCCCTCCAGGGCGGTTTTGACTCTGGTTACTAGGCTAAACATACGAGAAGCGCCACCCATCAAGAAAACCGGGATAAATGAAACCGGGATGTGAGAGAACCTCGAAATAGCATTAAAAAGTATAGTTGCGGTATGGGGCAGTAAACTATTACGTTTCACCCCCAAAAAATCGCGTAAAAACAAAAAATAATCGATGTTACATGTACGAGAGTCGAGCTGCATCTGCCGGTGCGAAATATTCTAAGTGTTAGGGTCATTCATAGCGCACGGAATGACCACAGAATGAGCGACGCGCCCTGATTCTCGTTAATCCACCACTGAATTACATGAAAATTAGCTAACTTCAAAATCGATTTACTCAAATTTGTTACGAAATTTTTTCACTTTTGCAACAACTTTGAATTTACTTAAATTCAACTAATTACATTTAGCAACATCTTTCGTGACGCCCTGTATAGCGAGCGTGATTGACGGAAATGAGACTCGCGCATGCTAGTATGAATAATGTCATGGGTGAACTCTCGAGCGAGCAGGTCGATTTTTGATGTGCGTTGAAGTGATTATGGGGTTGGTTCTGAATTTTAGACGATATGGTTACGATTTTGTGAGGGTTACCGTCCAACAATACGAATGATTTTGGAAATTGTTTGCGCTCCAAACCCAATAGGGGATTATAAAATTCGTGGTTGTGGGATGGTGGATGTTTCCCGTACCTTATTTTTTGTCGGACCTCCCTTGTCCATACTTTCTGGGAAGGATTTTTTTCTCAAATTGGTAAGTCCCTTAATTTGAGCTAATTACTTCACAGGTGAATACATTAATCGACTTGGCCAATTTTGCTCCGAACACCTGGAGTTCGATGACGATTTAATTCGCCCTTGGCTGGTTCGTATTTTTTTGTGATGTCTTGTAAAATAGGTTTCCTTTGTCTTGCATTTTTATTAGAACGTTTGGCCGAGATAATCGATAAGCCGCAGGTTTCACCTTTCTGCTCAACGTGATTATAAATAATCTAATCTTACGTTCGCATACGTGGGATGGAATGCCAATGTTTAAACTTGACCTTTTTGTTAACTAATTAATTATATTATATGATTATGTTTTGTTTAATTGAGTTTGACTTGTGCATTTTATTTCCACTAGGAAACATCGAACGGCGTTGGTCAAATGCAATGGCTTTGGAATTCCTATGCGTTTGACATGGGTTCAAATCTTGTATTTGAAATTCTATGTTGAACTTTTTTTTTGTGTTTATTTTTGGCTTTATGTTTTTTTATGAAGGCTGCGATGTGCGACCTATGTACAGGGTGCTGCATTTCACCGAGGTCGCTACCGGTTGATTTTATCGTCGGAAGCTCGATGTGGTTCCACCTTTGAGGGATTTTTATATGACCACTAGAGCGATTCGTTGGTTGATTGTTTGGGGAGTGATTCTTGGTGGCAATGTTGTTGCTACTGTACCGGTTCTGGTCGGCTAATACACGTTCCATCCGACATCGCTTATATCTCGTCTTCGCCTTCCGACAATGAACATCTTATTGTTTATTTTATTTTATTGTTAATTTTATTTTTGTGTGTTAGCAAAGCTGTTTCCTTGAGTTTCTCCGGGGCGTTCCTTTGACACGGCCTTCGCCGCCGCTATTAACGAGCTAGTTTATACCCAAGATCAGGGCCCCACGCAAATTAAAGTAGATGGTTTTTCCTTCTGCGTGGACATTATCTGTTCCGAGCTATCTTCTCATTAGAGTAGTGAGGACAGATTTTGTATCAAAATTTTGATTATATCTTCGCTTGTGAAAATTATGTCAGTATACTATATAAACCTTCCTCTTTGCAATAGGAAATTTTCAATTTATTTGGAGTGACCAACAATAGGTAATCCCCACCCAAGTGTCGATATAATAATTAAGGCTGAATTTTAAGCTGACCGAACAGTGTATCAGCTTAAATTTCAGCTAATTTGCTGACCATTGATGCTGACTAGCCAGCGTGTCAACTACAAACTTGCAGAAGCTGACAAATAGCTAAATTTTAAGCTGACACGATGTTATATCAGTAAAAAATATGCTGATAAAAATTGTTCAGCTCAAAATATTACTTGGGTAGGTATAATGGAAATACATACTATATATTGAAATATATACTACTTAAAAATCATTAAACATAGTGGCATAATAGTGTGAGTTTTAGAAAATGGCATCAAACTTTGGCGATCTTTACGAACGGTTTTTCATGTCCTATAAAAATGGATGGCCAGATACGTCGGCAAAATTTCTGCAGAAAAGGGCGAACGATGCTTGGAAAGTAGCAAAGGATACGTATAAAGGTAACGATTTTGTAAATAATATTGAAAATACGATAAAACAAAACAACTTACGAAAAACAAGAAGAAAAGCAATGTTTTTATCCTACTTCTCAAAGGTTGCAACAATTAAACAAAGTGATGGTTCTACTTCAACTTCACAAGAAAAAGATAATGAAATGCAACCACCTATTTCAGAAGAAGTCCATGATAAACCGGATGAGTCAGTTGATATCGAAGTCTTATCTAGAACATACGACACCCCAGCTCAAACAAAATTATTGGCGAAAATTCAAGCAATGGAATTCAAATTTAATGGTCAATTGTAATCAAGAAATTCAGGTCTTGGAGATATATGCCAAACAGATATCGTGATTCTGTGAAGAGAAAATTAGATCAACTTGAAAATAATTCGGAAGGGTCGTCATCTGGCATAAAACGAACTTCTGGCAGACCTCGTGTTGAAGAAAATCAAACAGAATTATTGAACACAATAATTTCTATCGCTTCGTTTGGTGGTGCAGCTCAAGATCGTCGCCGCACTGAAGAAATCAGGACCTGCAAGACTCTTGACGATTTGCAGGAAAAACTGTTAGAAATGGGATTTAATTTATCTAGAAGTGCAACATATTTACTTCTTCTACCGTGGAAATCGAATACTTTGGAGGGAAGAAAACATTTTGTGACGGTACCAGAAAAATTATGCCGAGGTCACAAATTGATCCCTTCGGTGTATGCTGGAATAATCATTAAGCCAAATGGTTGGGGATCTCCAGATGCAGTTACATATTCTGGCCCAACTTACATTGCCATCAGAAGTGGCAAACACTCTTCATCAACTGCATCAGCTAGTCATTGTGAAGATTTTAAAAAACTGTTGGAACTGGAGTGCTTTGAAGAAATTGTTAAAACCAAAAATGAAATCAAACCGGTATTCATTATCTCTGTGGATGGCGGACCAGATGAAAATCCACGTTATCCAAAAACCATTGCGTTTGCTATTCGGAATTTCCGGGATTTGAATTTAGACGCTATATTTATTGTTACAAATGCACCTGGACGTAGCGCATTTAACCGTGTTGAGAGAAGAATGGCGCCGCTCAGCAAAGAACTTTCTGGATTGATTTTAAAGTACGATATATTTGGAAGTCACCTGGATGCTAATGGGAAGACCATCGACGCCGATTTAGAAAGAAAAAATTTCTCTGCTGCAGGAAACATTTTGGCTGAAATATGGAACGACGTGTGCATTGATAAGTTTCCCGTTACAGCCGAATATATAGAGCCTGGTACACAATCTGAACTACCCGAAGACGTGGATCCAAACTGGTACGCAATTCATGTAAGAGAATCGCAGTATTTATTGCAGATTACAAAATGCAACGATACCAAATGCTGTGGTTAAATTCTAGGTATTATTTTAAATCAACACTTGAAATTCAATGAACTCGTTCGACACATCATAGTCAAAGCCAACAAAATTTTTAAATCTTTATGTCGGTTCGTACGTCCCACGTGGGGTATTAATCCACGAAATGTGGAGACAATATACCACGCGGTCATCGAAACGAACCGAAATACTTACGGTTCTTTTATTTGGAGTGGAGTGCTAAGATACAAGTACGTGCTGGGTTGGTTGCGATCTTTTCAGCGGGCATTCGCCGTCAGGGCTATGCGCGCATTTCATACGGTCTCGGCAATATCTGCGTTGGCCTTAGCTGGATTTACTCCAATCGAGCTAAGGATAAAGGAGGTAGCAAGGGTAGAGCAAGTGAAAATGGATGGTACTTTCGATCGACTTCCGGACGACGTCGTCTTGCAAAATCGTACGTCGCCAGCGGAGATGTTACATCCCCGCTATAGACAAACGATCAGTTTCGTAAAAGCAAACGACTCGCTGGAAGTCGATCGAATATGCGACCAGGTCGATGTTGCTATATTTACCGATGGCAGCAAGCAGGAAGGTGGGGAGGTCGGCGCGGCAATCGTCATATACCGTGAAGCTCGGCAAGAGACCCACAAGTACCGGTTAAACGGTACTTGTAGCGTGTTTCAATCCGAGTTATATGCGATTGACGCCGCCCTGACTTGGATCTCCCCCAGGAGGTTACACTCAGTGTGTATTTTCTCCGACAGCCTTTCTTCGCTTGTTGCCATCGCTAATAGGAGTAGCACCGTACCTTTGGTCACCTCCATCCATCGTTCACTGCTCAAACTAAAGGACCAAACGATCATCAGATTTGCGTGGGTAAAGGCTCATTGCGGCATTGAAGGGAACGAGGTTGCATATCAATGTGCCAAAGACGCGGCTGTTTCACACAGTCGCATGGCATACAACCAGTTCCCTCTAAGTTACGCAAGAAGGGTGATTCGCCTTGAGTCGGCATGTACTTGGGATACCGAATACAGAAATGTCGTCCAAGGTTCGACCACCCGGCAGCATTTACATGCGCTTCATGATATTCGCTTGTTCCAAAGTGCCGTTGATACCTCCTTTGAAATGAGGCAGATATTGACGGGTCACTCGTTTGCGCCCGAGTATCTATACAGATTCAAGATCAGTCCTGTTGATGTGTGCCCCTGCGATTCAAAAAGTAGGCAGACTCTGCATCATTTATTGTCTTCCTGCCCGAAATACGTCCTACAACGCCACTCCTTTACCTTACACTGTTCTTTCGTAAATATTTCACTTTTCAACATTTCAGAAATAATTTCTAATAAATCTATAACTAAATTTTTTATAACTTTCTGTAAATCAATCATAAACACCCTAAAACAATTTAACACCCCCCTCCCTTAGTCTGCCTAAAATGGATTTATGCTCAACCAACAACCAAATTTATTAAACTACAACTTTATTTCATATTTAAATTTTTGTTCACATTTTATTCGTTCGTGCATTCACCTACAGCCACTGCCGTGGTAGCGCCTTAGTTTATTTTTATCATAATCAATTTAATTGATTATCAAATATTGTTAAATTCACCCACATTTGTTATCATACCCATTCATCACTACCATTCTATTGTTTTTATTAATTGTTAAGTTTTTATATTTTTATCTTATGTATCATCTTGCATAAATATACTCCCCCTTCAGGCGGATAGCCTATAGGGGAAACAGGAAAAAAAATGCTGTGGTAACCTTAGAAGCGATATACGTTATAGGTTACCAGACAGATTTCTTCCACCACCATACCTCGTGAATAACTTCAACGGAAGAATAAGTGTACCAAGTCCTGAAGAAGAACCACATAAATCGATTTTCCTTTTGCTTTCCGATCGACTCAGCTTAAACATACCTCTACCGCATATTAAGCAGCAATTCAAGGAAATGCCATATGATTTGTATTGCCCTTCAGTACAACCACAAATAAAAGACAGAGTGTGTTTGACCTGCGGTTTGTATTTTGCGTCAAAAAAAGCAGCCGCAGCACACATGAAAGCTTTGCAACACTCTCTGAAATACGCTAAAGCAAGGGCTAAACTTGTTCTTACTCGAAGTGAGGACGAACTCTTGTGCGTGACGCATGACAAAAAACGGGAGCAGAAGACGTTGAATGGCTAAACGAAGCTGAAGTAGAAATATAAGTGCCTGAAAATAAGGAAAATCTTGTCACTGACGTTGGTGATGTCTGCTGTATTCCGCATATACAATCTATATCGGAATGGCTAGCTCATACATGGACCGACCTTTAATTTAATTTCAAATTTTGTATTAATTTTTTTATGTAATTAATTATCAATCTATATTATTAACTTTTATCTATGCAAATAAAAATTTAATTTAAATTTTTGTATTATTATCTATACAATATAATTATTATTATTCATATTTTATAAATATAAGGGGTGGAGGGGGGGGAGTTAAATTAATTTTCTTTTAAATAATCCTTACGTAAGATGTGTGTGTGTGGGGGGTTTGCCACAATCTTACGTACCCTTACGTGGGGGGGGGGGGGGGGTCCAAAATTACAAAAATCATCCTTACGTAATTAATGGACGGCCCCTAAGCATATTATTATATTTCAAGGTGTTGCTTTCTATAGGAAAAATTTTTGCTCACCAAATCTATACCTTAAAAGAATACTGTAACAATTCAAAATTCATAGTTTTGAGATATTGACGTTTAAAAGACTCATAGTAATTATTATCATCATATATTTACAAAATAATTACCTAAATCTTTATCTACATATTTCTTAGCACAAGGTTATATGATGGTAAAATCATTTTACCATCTACCATAATTACCATGAGTCTTTTAAACGTCAGTATCTCAAAACTATGAATTTTGAGTTGTTACAGTATTCTTTTATAAGGTATCGAAATGTCTATCTGCTGGTCTAAATAACATTATTAATGGTTCAAAACATTTACCTGATCTGAGTAGACGGTGTAAAAATCACCTATTCTCGTGGTTCGGAATCCACGTTAAGCTGTAGACTCTCTGTGCTCGCCACAAATGTCGCAAGACGTTCAAAAACCGAATATCTGCAGAAAAATTATCTAACGAACCGGGGCTGTCGGTTATGTTGTTATTACCTGTTGCCGGTACTATTGTAGTATTCCACAGTTGGACTTTGGGAATTAGCTGCCACCAGATTATCCAATAGTGGGAGTGTATTGGGTTCTTATTGGCTTACCTTTTGATACGTCATTATTTACCGCGTTTTAATTATTTAAAAATATTTCAATTTTTGAACTTCAATACGATCGTTAAAATTGCTAAAAAAAAATTTTTTTTACGCAAGAGGGGTTTAAAATCACTTAACTTTTCGATTTTAATGAAAAAAAAAATTTTTGGGATTAGCCCATTGTTTAAAAATTAATATTAGTTTTTTTGAAATTATTTCTATCTAATTTGGTGGCATTATTTTCCCAAAAAATTAAATAAAAATAGTGAACATTTGGAATTAGTCAAGTGGTCTACGATTAGAATTTACCGCCCAAGTCGTGTTGATTGGGCCAGGATAGCAAATATTTGAGGATAGCGTCATTCTGTCGGTAAAGAAGATGCGATAGAATAGCACAAGTAGCGGAATCATTTGTTACATTATTTTATTATTTGTGCACAAAGTGATCCTTAGAATTTTGTGATTACGTTGGATAAATTTTACAAGATTATAGGGGAAAAATATTAATTGTACGCACCCTGGTGGCTGTAATATCAACTAAATATTTGACGTCTTAATTAATTAAAAATATTTTAAAAATTAATTAAAATACGTTAAATGTATTATATTTTATTAAATTATTTATTTATTACTTAGTTGTAATGTATTATTATCGTTCAAAACCAAATCAAAGTATTTCTGAGCGAGGTCAAGCGAGGTTATATCATTAGTGTGCATCAGCGTGACGTCACGTTGATGTTGCTTACAGCGCACCATCCGTTAATATTTCTCCCTTATAAAGTAAAAGTTGGTTCATTGTGCTCGCCGCTTCAACCAGATGTTGCAATTGGTTGCAATCGTGGCGTGTGTAGATCGTTGACCTTCCACGACGGTCGCCATTTTAAACTTTTGCTCACTTTTTGCAGATCAGGTACGAAAGTTTTTTTACACAATATAACATAAATATAATCAATTCATTTTATTGTTAGATCAACCAAAGTGATTGTGTGCCATTCCACGAACAGTCTTAATTTCTTCTAATCCAATTCATTACAGCTATGGATAAAATGCCAGCTTCGGTAAAATTAGAAAATATGGAAACCCATAGCCCAATTTTAGAAACTTCATATAAAATTTATAACGAAATTAAAACGGAACAGTTGGAAGATGTGAAATTTAATTTAGAAGATTTGCATCATTCCATCCACATTAAAGAAGAGAGCAATAACGAACAATTAACCTGGGAAGAACCTTCACGAAAATATAACGACCCAAATTTATTTGAGTGTACAATTTGTGAGTATAAAGTTATAAATAAACACGCATTAAAACTGCATTTAAGAACTCATACGGACGAGAAACAGTTCCTATGCAAAATATGTGGCTTTGCGTGTGCCCTTAAGGCTGCTTTCAACAAGCATTTAAGAGTTCATTCCGGTAAAAAACATTTCACCTGTGAAATATGTGACGGTAAATATGCAAACAAATCAAGTTTAAAAGTGCACATGAAAAATCACACTGGCGAGAAACCCTTTATTTGTGAAATATGTGACTACAAATGTGCACACAAACAACAGTTCGACAGCCATTTAAAGATTCACACTGGCGACAAACCTTTTGTCTGTGAAATATGTGACTATAAATCTGTCTATATGTCAAGTTTAAAAGCTCATTTGAAAATCCACACCCGGGAAAAACCTTTTGTTTGTGATATATGTGACTACACATGTGCACACAAACAACAGTTGAACCACCATTTAAAGATTCACACCGGCGAAAAACCCTTTGTTTGTGAAATATGTGATTATAAATCTGTCTATAAATCAAATTTAAAATCTCATTTGAAAATCCACACTGGAGAGAAGTTGTTTGTTTGTTATATTTGTGACTATAAATGTTCACACAAACAACAGTTAAACAACCATTTAAAGATTCACACTGGCGAAAAACCTTTTGTTTGTGAAATATGTGACTATAAATCTATTTCTCTATCAAATTTAAAAACTCATTTGATAATCCACACCGGGGAGAAACTGTTTGTTTGTGCAATATGTGACAACAAATTTGCACGTAAACAACAGTTAAACGACCATTTAAAGATTCACACTGGCGAGAAACCATTTCATTGTATAATATGCGACTATAAATGTGTACTGAAATCGCAATTTAACAAACATTTAAAAAGTCACACAGGCGAGAAACCATATGTTTGTGAAATATGTGGTTGTAGATGTTCCCAGAAAGCAAGTTTAAAAAGGCATTTGAGAACTCACACTGGAGAAAAGCCATTTGCTTGTGGGATATGTGACTATAAATGTACACATAAATCAAGTTTAAAAGAGCATTTGAAAACTCACACTGGAGAGAAACCATTTGTTTGTGAGGTGTGCGACTATAGATGTTCCTGGAAACCAGGTTTAAAAAAACATTTGAAAATTCACACTGGAGAGAAGCCGTTTGTTTGTCAAATATGTGACTATAAATGTTTACGCCAAACAAATTTAAAAAGGCATTTGAAAATTCACACTGGAGAGAAACCATTTGGATGTCAAATGTGTGACTATAAATGTATAGATCAATCACGTTTAAACAGACATTTAAAAACTCACATTCACAATGAAACAAACAATCCATAAGCGTCGGCAACAAACTAAATACCCAGGTGATAAAACCAACCTTAATAAATGCACAAAAGAATTGTGAAATTCTTAAGCAAGAAATGCCTAACAGCTATCAGGTCAGAGCTTCCCGAAGCTGGGTCAACTACAATTGCAACCTTTGCTGTTGACGCTGCCATTCTAACGTCGCATATTAATCTAACAATAGCATCAGAAAACCTCCAACAAAGCTTGAATTTTCATTAACATTTTTTTTTATTAATAGTTTTGAATATAAAATGAAGTGGAATCTAGTGAACGGGAAAGTAATGTGTTGTCACATCAAATTTTTGTGTGTTCTTAATAAATTGTAATTTTATTTGTGTTTCATTTTTATTATTTTACTTGGGCATTTTTTAAAGCAACCACCCCTTCAGATATATTTTAAAGTCATTCAATCGTTGTAATTTGAAAATTATTTTAAGGTAGTTACGAAACGATTAAAAAAAAAATGTAAACATTATTTATTTCGCCCAATAACAGGAATAATAAAATAAGCCAGAAATTGTGCAGTAATCATAAACAAAGTACACAATACATTGCCTCTCACTTTAACCCTTCAGTACTAACAGTCGGTCCACAGACCGACGACTTCTATTCTTAACTGTAAATTTAAAACAATAACAGCTAAGGGATGGGGGTTGTCAGTACCTTCAAATCAACTAGTTTAGGACGTTTCGTGACATCCGGCAAGTGAAAGTGTATTTTGAATGGGTCTCGCAGACCGACGTTAGTAATCTTGTTATATAAAAACATGTTAGTACTGGAGAGTTAAACCACATTTCAAACTATTCGCGGTTTACAATAAAAGCTGGTCTGCACCACCCCGGTAAAGGTAACATTTGAAGTGGAGAAACACATGTAGATCATCGAAGCTTTTACCATATTGCCTGTTTCGGCCCCCCGGTTGTGCTCCTCAAATGTAACTTCCTAATTCCGGTTTTGTTCTTATGTTAGAATTACTTTTATTTATTTAAATTTGAATTATTAAAGGTAGGAGTTGCAATGACGTGGGACTATTCGTTTTATAACTTAAATTTGATTTACCTTTATTTTAATGCCCCAAATAATTCAATCTTCCGGCTAGCTCAAATGTGAATTTTAAACTTGTTTTTGAATTTAGTAAATGCAGTAACTTTTAATAATGACACATTAGTTTGTTTCATAAACATTTAATAGAAAAATTGTAGTTTAAATGAATGAAGAGTGTTTATTATCAAATTTAATGTTGGATGCGAGTTTTGCTAAATACTTGTGATATAGAGCTATTCAGTGAGTAATATAGTGATTACCGGTCTCGGTGAAAATGAAGTGACGGCGAAAGTAACTTTACACATTATCGTAATGGATATCTCATTATTAATAATTGCGACACGCAGAACATGCAAAATGTCAAAGAACAAACTGACGTTCAAATTTAATAAAATGTAAATGAAAAGAAATAGCGACACAGCATGAACCTCTAAACAAAATTCTAAATAAATAAATTAGAAAAACGAGTTTTTCAAGAAAACTATGTACATAATATACAAGTCCTACTATCAAAGGGAAAATATTTAGACATAAAATTAATTACAAGTTTAAACAGAAGGGTTTTATGCTTGTATTACACTATGCAATTTAATGTATAAGAAACTGTACCGTTTCAGCGCAGATACGAGTTTGTGGAATTTCAAAGCGTATTTGGAATAGACTCATCCAAAGCGCCTAGCAACCTTCTGGTAGATGTTGACCGTTGAAATGTAGTTGACCGCACCATCGCACAAACAGCACTGATAGTTGTTAGAATATGTACAATTGAATGCAGATGTTCGAACAACTCGACATTATGGGTTTATTTCTTCTTCTTTCACTTATTTGAGATCCGTTGATCTGTTTTACCAATTTTTGCATATTATTTCTGTGAGGATACTTGGTTTTTACATCTTGGTTTTTACCCTCCGAGGCACGGAGGCGGTCAAGAAATTTGTATAACCGGGAAACCGGTTCTGTATTACTGATGTTATTTGTCACATTCATGAAATTGTTGTATAATGGATTATTCGCTTTCTACCACTCTAAAGCATTGTTAGGTTGATCCTTTGATATCAGAATTTGTCTCGTAATATTTATATTTTCCTGTCCTTCAGTCACTACTACAAGTCCTGCTGATTGAGACGGTCGTCTTGGAAAAGTAGAATCGCTTGCCCGTTGAAATCATATTTCCAAAAAACACCATTTTATTTTACAATTTTAGGAATGGATGCATTCGTGAAAGTAATCGCTGTTCTGGGTACATGAGAACTTTTCGTCAGCGATTTATCCGAGATCTAAATCCTTCCAATATGCTTTCGATGGATGCAGTAATTTCTTAGAGTACATACTATATACCTGATATGACCTGAGTGGCAATAGAAGATAGTCTCACACTTGACTGGACGCAATTAAGCAATTGTTGTTTTTATTCAAATAGCACATTTCTTGAAAAAATTCAAAAATCCTATTTGCGAAAATTACGCATGATTTTCTTTTCTTTTCAGAAGACGAGCTTCGTGGGTGTCTGTCTGATGATTCCTCACAAATACTTTTCAGCACTTAATCTACTTTTCTTGTAATAGTATTTTGCACGGGCTTTCTTAAGCGATATTCATGTTATATTGCTGCTACTTTCTATTTATTTACTAATGCCCGTATTCACAAACGTTCGTAACTGAATTTAACGGTGCGTTAAACGTTGCGGACGGTTAAATTGTGATGTTTGGTATTCACAAACGATCGTAATGTAAAATCAACCGTAATGATTACGGCTGATTTTCGGCTCGTAATACACATTACCGTCCGTTAAAATAAGTTTTGTAAGGTTAAAGTACGTGAAGGTATCCATTTGTAAAAGTTTAATTTGTGTAGTAATCAGGCCCGTAGCCAGGAGGGGGCACCTGGGGGCACGTGCCCCCCCCCCCCGAAATGTTCAAAAGAAACAAAAATTTTGAAAGTAAAACATTTGAATTTCGAAAATAAAATAGGTATATTTTGGAAAAAGGATTTTTTCCAAATCTATTTGGCGTAATTCATTGTTATTTACCTTGTCAGCTTATGGACCGACCCTGCATATCCCTTTTTGCCTGAAAGCCATGGAATTAATTTAATACAAAAACCATGTAACGGTAAACATAATAGCTGTTATGAATAAAGTATAAACTTTATTTATGGAATTACCCACATAATCAACAAAGTTATTCGTGACACATTGTATGCGAAGCATTGTAAAATTATTAATTATAAAATTTTCGGCAAATAATTGCTTACGCTGTAATAAAATTATATAGGAATATAATTTTATTACAGCGTATTACATTACATTATTTTGGTAATTTTTCGTAAAAGTAAAAATCCGTGAGCTATAGGCGAAACACCGCACTTAGGGGGCTAAATTCCTTATTTGGGGGAACGCCGGCTTGGGATTTTTATGAGACATTTTGGAGGTTTATTAGAAGACTTCAATATACATCTTTGCCAAATTTCAGCTTGCCCGGATCTTCTGTAAGCTCAAACCAAAATTTCGGTTTCGTTACTTGGAAGATATTATACCTTGGGCAAATTTTGAAAAAATCTATTTTTCTCTTCATTTTCCAACCTTGGCCACAATTTCAATTAATTTATTATTAAAAGCATTTCCCGTGCCAGAAAACATTTCTCCCCTTGCAACGAATCAATATTGTGCCATTTTAAGGGTGGGTTGTGTTTTCGGTCAATAATTTAAGTATTAGTGTGCCATGGAAAAATATGAAAAAAACTATTTTATAGAGAATTTTATGCTCTTCAATTTTGGTCTGATCATAATTTTTTGATACAAGCATAAATAAGCGAGTTATCGGCAAAAAATCGCGTTGGGGG
Source organism: Podabrus alpinus (assembly GCA_932274525.1). NCBI lineage: Eukaryota > Metazoa > Arthropoda > Insecta > Coleoptera > Cantharidae > Podabrus > Podabrus alpinus. The sequence continues at coordinate 15,821,220 of OW026452.1, forward strand.
AGCTAAAACCCCCGATTGTGGGGAACGCCGGCGTGCGATTTTATGGGACTTTTGGGGGGTTCATTAGAAGACTCCAATGTACAGCTCTGCCAAAATTCAGCTTGCCCGGATTTTTTGCAAACTAAAAACCTTCCTTGCCTGGACTATAACGTTTGTTATAAATAAAAATAAATTAAGAAAAATAAAATATTGAAAAAATTTGTTTGTAATTAAAATTCTCTTTTTACTTTTAAAATATTTGTAATAAAGTAGTTTAATATATTGTTATGGTCCAGAATATCAATAATTTATTATAACAAAGCTCGATTAACACTCGTAAAAGCAAAATTACAAGAACTCTTATGGCAGTAGAAAGTTCCTAATGTAGTCAGAGTATAAAAAAGGAATGAGTGATCAAAAGAAGTTCTTCACCAATGATACGCATTGAAAAGGGACATTAAAGATTAATTTATAATTTTTATATATAAAAAAAATTTTGTTTCATAAATAATTTAATTTTAGTTTTGTAAATAATAGGTAATATTAAGAAGTGCGACATAAATAAACGGCATTATTACGTATTAGTGATCGACATCTAGGCAAACGGGAATACTAATGCAACGGTGCGCCATCCGGGGCGAGCGATTTTGCGTGCAGCCAAGCCAGATGAGATGTAATGATGACAACTCTAAAAAAAAAAGGAAAACATCAAATTAATTAAATGACATTTGTTGATAAGCAAACGTTATCAGGATAGAAAGATACCTACATTTTAAAATTGAAAATTATCAAAGAGTGATGAAATCCTGGATCACACGAAAAAACCAAGGAAACGAGGAACAAATAAATAATAATAAATTAGATGAATGACAAAAAAGGGCGTAGAGTACGGAGGTCTCTCGTTCCTTAATACCAGAAAGTGTGAATTGGATAAAATCCAATTAAGTAAATTAACCTGAAAATAAAAGGTTACTATTAGATTCAGTGAAGTGATAGTAGAGATTCGTGGAAATAAAATCAGTGACAATAAAAGCGGTACTTACCGTAAGATTATCTTGGAAAGTGATGAACAACAATTGGAACCAGAATTTGGTAAAATTTGAGAAGCGACGCACTAAATTTGGAAATTAATGAGTCGGCGAACAAGAACACAAAATCAACAGTGTCGTGATCTTAGGAAATACGGAAATTAAGGCGACATCTTTTGTTGGTAAGAGACAATCATTTTAACTTTAACTTTGCACAAGTGCCGCGTTGCGTATAGGAAATAAAATTCACCGCTACGAAATAAAAACAATCGTGTTACAGATTAATTATCGTATAATATTAAGGATTCATTTTGTTCAAACTGTTTAATTGTTTTAGTTTAAATTTTGGGGTGTGTTTGAGATTTTTACTCATATTTGTGTTTAATGTTAAAAAATAAATTGTTTAAATTTACCAAACGTCAGTAGCGTATCATTGGGAAAGCATTTCCTGTACATTTTACGATTTCAGATAAGCAAAGGGCAAAACCCCGAGGAATCCACTACTGCGGTAAGAGTGACCGTGCTAAATAAAAACAATTACATAAGAACTGAGCTAGCCATTGAAAGTTATAATAAAAGATTGAAATTACTGACATTTCAGAATTCAATATAAATAAACAATAAAATTTACATGTGGACCTTCCATAAGCGGAAGAAGAACATAGTAAAAATTGGCGCCCATCGTGTGAGCATTTTGAGGGATTATAAGGACGCAATTTAATCATAGTAAAATTGTCGTCCAACGTACGAGCATTTGTGAGGGCATTTGGAAGTCGAGGAATTTAAGTGGACACCAATTTGAACATAGTAAAAAATTGGCGCCCAACTTAAGGCTAGAGAGAGGGGTAGTAAAACAAGTAGGAAAACGCTTAGGAGGAAAAATTTGTCATTTCTATTAATTTTGACAGGCAAAAAAAAATATAATTTTTCAAAAACAAAACAAAATAGCAACCTTAAAAACATTTATTTCAATAAATCAAATAATTGTACAGTTAATAAAATTCTTCTAAAATAAATAAAATGGCGGACGAAATGGAAACGAGAGCGAAGAAATACGGGAGGAAGACTATTGCCATAGTGGAAAAAGAAAAGTCTTTGGCAGAAGGAGATGCATCCACAGCCGAGAGAGAAATAGTGGAAGGAGATGCGTCCTTAACAGAGGATGAGGAATTTGAAGTAGAAGGATCAAAAGGAGAAAGCGTGGAAAAAGAGCCACAAACCGAAGAGGTAACAAAAGCAGATGAGAAACAGCGATGGAATGAGATGATGGCGTTCATGAAAGAAGAGGCCAAGAAGAATGAGGAAAATAGAAAAGAAGCAAAAGAAGATTTAAAGAGAGCCACGGAAAAGAACACAGAAGAGATAAATAAGAAGATAGAAGAAAAAGCAGAAGAAGCCAAAAAGAGAGCAGAAGAAATAAAAGAGTCTATAAAAGAAATCGGAAGAAACATGAAAAGAAGTGTTAAACAAGTGGAAGTTGAGGAACCACGAGATATCGGAATGATGGACGATAAATTGGTTGAAAACGAAGAAATTGAAGTGGTGAACGAAGAACCCATTAAAACGGAGAACGATAAAATTAAATTGGATAATTTAGGAAAGGAAACAGTAAAGTTGGATGTCAAACGAACTCCAACACCACAAACAAATAAGTACCGGTCATATGAAGTGCTCACAAGAAAAACATGCAAACGATTACGTTTAAAATTTAGAAAATTGAAGTTTAAGCAAAAATATCACACAAGGGGCATGAGAACTAACAGTAAAATTTTACAAAGCAATTTACAAAATAAAACGGGCACATTTAAAAATACGAAATTTTACGATTTAACAAATTTCGGTACAACGAGTAAAATTAAAAGATTACATGACGGTACAAAGTTAAAATTAAATAATTTATTTGCTAAGGAATTAAAATCGGAAAACATCCAAGTTAAAGTCGAAAATAATTTCATAAACGATGACAGTTATAAACGTCACAATAATTTAATTGAAAGTGACAGTTCGAAAAAATTTATAAATCGGAAAGACATCATTACGATTTACAAAGTGCCACGGGTAAATGGAAGGCACACCCATTATATTAAATTAATGGAGCTATTTAAACACGTCAGGTGGAAGGCAGCCACGTGTAGGTTCACTGGAACAAAATCGGAACCTGAAAATTAAAAATATGATGATTTATGTAAAAAATGATTTGAAAGCAAACGATAATGGACATGCGATAGCAACAAAATAATATAAGTTTGTAAATATTTAATTAAGAAGTTGAGTCGAAGAATTATGTTAAAACGAAGATCGATTTCAAAGACCGCGATAAAAGTAATAGAAAGAAGAGGAAGATGAAGTCTAACAGTAAAACAGAGCGAAACTTAATTAAAGGCAGCAAACAACAATTTTAATAGACCGCGGTATAAAATAGTATAAAGAAGAGGCAGTATTTAGAATGCAAGTTAAAGATCATTTATTTAAGTAAACGGGATAGGTAAATTTAAAGATTTGAGTGACAAAGAGGGAGATTTAATAATAAAGTTAATGAATTAATTTAAGATGGTATTCTCGAGAAGAGATAATTATAGATAAAAAGGGGGTAAATAGAAATAATTATTGAAGTGAAGTCAGGAGATAAAGAATTAGTTGAAGTTATGTTGGTAGCTCGAACGCAGCACCACAATAAATGATGTTTATGAGGGTAAATAGAGGCCCAAAATGACCAATGATGTTGAGGGCGAAATAAAGAGGTTAATTAGGTAATATGAATAAATGGGACAACGAAAGTCCGCAAATAAATGTTAAAAAGGGATTAAATAGATGATATAGGGAATTATCGAGAAATAATTAATTAATAAAATAGAATACCATGGAGGAATGATTCAAATAATCAAGAGCAAAAGAATTGCATAAATAAAATAAGGAAAGGTCACTCAAAAGATATAGCTAAGAAAGGGCAACATCAACAGAAGAGAAAAATTTGCTAAAGTTAGAATAGGTTAATTGTTACATAAAATAAAGTTAGTCGTTTCAGTTAAAACGGGTTGGTTAATAAATAACAAACAAGAAGGCGTAAAGAAATGTTTAAAAGAAAATTAATATTGAAAATATTTCATAAAACAAACTTTTCTAAAAATTTACAAATTAATCTGGGGATTATCTGTTATGGTCCAGAATATCAATAATTTATTATAACAAAGCTCGATTAACACTCGTAAAAGCAAAATTACAAGAACTCTTATGGCAGTAGAAAGTTCCTAATGTAGTCAGAGTATAAAAAAGGAATGAGTGATCAAAAGAAGTTCTTCACCAATGATACGCATTGAAAAGGGACATTAAAGATTAATTTATAATTTTTATATATAAAAAAAATTTTGTTTCATAAATAATTTAATTTTAGTTTTGTAAATAATAGGTAATATTAAGAAGTGCGACATAAATAAACGGCATTATTACGTATTAGTGATCGACATCTAGGCAAACGGGAATACTAATGCAACGGTGCGCCATCCGGGGCGAGCGATTTTGCGTGCAGCCAAGCCAGATGAGATGTAATGATGACAACTCTAAAAAAAAAAGGAAAACATCAAATTAATTAAATGACATTTGTTGATAAGCAAACGTTATCAGGATAGAAAGATACCTACATTTTAAAATTGAAAATTATCAAAGAGTGATGAAATCCTGGATCACACGAAAAAACCAAGGAAACGAGGAACAAATAAATAATAATAAATTAGATGAATGACAAAAAAGGGCGTAGAGTACGGAGGTCTCTCGTTCCTTAATACCAGAAAGTGTGAATTGGATAAAATCCAATTAAGTAAATTAACCTGAAAATAAAAGGTTACTATTAGATTCAGTGAAGTGATAGTAGAGATTCGTGGAAATAAAATCAGTGACAATAAAAGCGGTACTTACCGTAAGATTATCTTGGAAAGTGATGAACAATAATTGGAACCAGAATTTGGTAAAATTTGAGAAGCGACGCACTAAATTTGGAAATTAATGAGTCGGCGAACAAGAACACAAAATCAACAGTGTCGTGATCTTAGGAAATACGGAAATTAAGGCGACATCTTTTGTTGGTAAGAGACAATCATTTTAACTTTAACTTTGCACAAGTGCCGCGTTGCGTATAGGAAATAAAATTCACCGCTACGAAATAAAAACAATCGTGTTACAGATTAATTATCGTATAATATTAAGGATTCATTTTGTTCAAACTGTTTAATTGTTTTAGTTTAAATTTTGGGGTGTGTTTGAGATTTTTACTCATATTTGTGTTTAATGTTAAAAAATAAATTGTTTAAATTTACCAAACGTCAGTAGCGTATCATTGGGAAAGCATTTCCTGTACATTTTACGATTTCAGATAAGCAAAGGGCAAAACCCCGAGGAATCCACTACTGCGGTAAGAGTGACCGTGCTAAATAAAAACAATTACATAAGAACTGAGCTAGCCATTGAAAGTTATAATAAAAGATTGAAATTACTGACATTTCAGAATTCAATATAAATAAACAATAAAATTTACATGTGGACCTTCCATAAGCGGAAGAAGAACATAGTAATATATTGCTGTGAAGGCCTTTGCCTCCTCGGAGCTAAACGTTTTAATGTTAATACCTTGTACGAGTATACGTAAAAGTACCTCGTCAATAGAAATATAAGCAAATTATTCTTGACAAATACAAATAATATAAATTGATGCCTCGGCTTGACTAGTTCGGATAGCACAGACCTACCTTTTCCCAAGCTGGGTTCCTTCCTTAGCCAAATCTCAAATCTGAAATGCAATATGGTGGCTTTTGGAATGATCATACACAAATTATGCTCCGTTGATACAGCAAATCGTTTTTTATTATGAAATTCAAATTGTAAATAATTATGGTTAATAAAATTCTTATCTCTAATAACAAAGATCTTAATTCTATAATAAATCTAAACGCTTTTCCCGCACGTGTGAATTTAATCGTCAATTTGCACAAATTTTTATGTTTTTAATAATTTTGAATGGGACTGTACCTTTATCTGGTGTAATTCTGTTTGTTTGGTTCATATACCATGAAATCATACAGTGGTATTCGTTCGATGACCTTCAAGGGTGCGATCTCTCTGGATTGAATTTCCTCGTGGTAGTTTTATGGTTGTATCGTGACCAAAGTTTTTGTTCAATATAATAGTGAATCTTTTCAATTTTGCACAGATTTTCACTTTTTGAAATACGTAAGTATAATGTTCTTTTAATTACTAACTTTTTAATCACTTCCTTAATCTAATTTTATTATATTCTTAACTTTTAGCTGGACACACAAAAATTTGCCACCATTTATTTTTATTAAGCAATCAACAACCTATTAATCAACAATCCATTGTTTTTACCATAGTTACTTGTATTTTTCACGGCACTTCTGATTTTGTTTTATTGGTCGATGTAAAAATCAATATATTTGCGTTATAATTTTCCAGGTTCGTACTTAGCCCAAAATAATTTGTAAAATTTTAATGAATTTTTATGTTTCAGATTTATTTTGAAGTATTAACATCTCCTGTGGTCTTCCAGTAAAGTTTTTGAAAAGAAAATGTTTTTCGCATTTATGGTTCATTGAATATCGAGGCACTTTGACACGTAAATTTTGTTATTTTAAAAGTTCTACGTTTCAACACATTTTTATAACTAATACTTTTAACAAATTGTTTTTGATTTCAAATTACATTTTTTTTTATATCACTACTTAAATTAATTTACAATTTTAACAAACCTTTATTTTAAAAACTGAATTAAAACGTTGCATTTGAATTTATCTTGTTTTCTCATTCCGTGACCTTATCTTCATTAAATTTATGACGTTAAAACAATTCTTTGGTGTCGGATAAAACCCTTTCGTTTGAACAAATAAGTCTCGTGCTACCTTTGTTAATAAATTAAAAACTTTGAATCAAAACGTGATCATTTCTATTGACGTGGTATTGGTACAGCACAGAGAGAAATGTTCTCAGATATAATTCGGAATACGCATAACTTATGCATAATTTTCGCATAAAAAGGGTACTACTACTAACTATTCATAAATTTATAAACAATATTCATAATTTATGAATAGTCATGATTGCATCGGTTATGATTATAATTCATAACTTATGAATTAAACAGTTTCATTATATATGCGTAATACTCATATCTTTATGAGTAATACTCATAAACGCTGATCATATTAAGCATAAAAAATACACTTAATAATCACATATTTATGATTAATATTCATATCTTTATGAGTAATACTCATAAATGCTGATCATATTAAGCATAAAAAATACACTTAATAATCACATATTTATGAGTAATACTCATAAATGCTGATCATATTAAGCATAAAAAATACACTTAATAATCACATATTTATGAGTAATACTCATAAATGCTGATCATATTAAGCATAAAAAATACACTTAATAATCACATATTTATGAGTAATACTCATAAATGCTGATCATATTAAGCATAAAAAATACACTTAATAAATCACATATTTATGATTAATATTCATAAACTATAATTTATAAAGAATAACTTTTTAAGCAGTTAATCATAAAATGTGGTAAATAAAGTATAGTTTATTAAGTAATATTCAGAATATTGGATCAATAATTATGAATATTAATCATAATTTCGGAGTTAATTTTTCTCTTCACTTTTCACTTATAAATTAGTAAAACGTATATTTCAAGTTTCAAGAAATATTTATTTTTTTACATTTATACATTATAATATTTACAGCACATTTTTAAAATTATTTGTTACAACACATAATAAAACATAGGTAATATAATATGAAGAAAAAACCTTATTTTGGGATATGGCTAAACGGTATTAGTTGTTTGATTGCATTCGCTCACACACCCAAAATAAGGTTTTTTCATCATAGCTGAGGAAGAAATTTGTACTTTTAGCTTATAATATAATATTATAATAAATATGTAGGTACATAATACAATAATAATGAAGGAATAAACGAAGAAAACGACTTGTTCTTGTTATTATCTATAAGTATTCAATGGAAATATTTTTTCATATATTTTAAAGGTTTGTTACCAATATTAGACGAAATTCAAATGAAATTGAACTAAAAAAATTTCTAGTAAACTAATTACAAACAGTAAAAGATGGAATAACTAGGATCGAGATGTTATGATACCTAGTTATGAGATGAAAACTTGGAAAACACAAAAAAATACCCTGAACCCCCCCTGGATGAAATATAAAGGAACCCAATGTGAAATAGGATAGGAATTACATGGAAAATAGGTAATTGGAAAATTTGGAATAAAAAGGTTATGGGAAAGGATAAATTAACTCGAATGGCCAGTGCGTACCCGACCCAATGATATAAGCAATGACTCGTCCTCGCGTATGGATCGTAAAAACGCGTCGTGGACCGCCAGTCAATACACTCATACCAAAGAACCGAGGAGACACTGGGCACCGATCAATTTTTGAGGATGTGGAAGAAAGGTTTACCCCGGGGAATGACGGTATGCCATTGAAGGCCGTTAAAAACTCCCGCAATTCGCCCTCAAAATTGCGTTCATCGTTGGGGACAATGACTTGAATGAAAAAAATAAGTTTTGAAGAAAACACGGCGGGAAGCACCAACTGCGGAATACGCAAGAAGCAAGCCACTGTCGTCACGCTTCCCCTCGCTGACCAACCCCACCTCAAAAGGTGTCTCGGTGCCTAGCCTAGACAGGGCTACCAGGCGTAGTCAACGAAGGCGCACGCGCAAACCAATGAACTTACCCTAAGCCTAACGATTCCACAGCAAATCCTCCCGCCCCCATATTCTCCAAAACGCAAAAAAATAGGTCGGGGACTGAATGACCTCACGGAAAAGGTAAGCAGGTGTTATGCTTACGGGCTAAATCTAAACAAAAGTCAAAAAAATGTTACATGTTACTAACCATAAAAGATTTTCCTCTATCGCCAGGAAGATAATTTAACAAAAGGGGTTTTTTGTATTGAAGTTGGAGAAAATGAATACAAATAATTTTTTTAATAGGTTCACTAATCATATACACGCAGTAATGCCGATCAAATCCATTAATCTTGTATTCATTCATTACCAAGTATATATTATCTTCCTTAACTTTGATAAAATCTAGAATTTTGTAAATTTTTTCATTTAAAAAAATGAAGTATCCTCTTTTGAAGCAAGTTCCTCTATAATCAACGCGACTGAATCTAGTAACAGTTTCTTCAATATTAAATGGAAATTCAATTTTGTCAGAGAAATAATCTACATTTTTTATACAATCGGTTTTCATATCTTTAAAATTATCAATACTTTTAAATGGATCTTTTTTACTTAAAATATTATTTGAAAATTTAATAGAAAATTTTTTTCCGAGTGAGTATTCCAAATTTATTCTTGAATAAGACACTTTTGAATATTCTTTCAAACTTTTATTTTTGCTTTCATGTCTCATACACCACAAATGCCTAAGAGGACCAACTGCTTTAATTACCGAGGGATAATGAACAATATTATGATGTTTTGGTTTTAAATTCTTATTTGGAAAACATCGCAAATATAGCATATGATGTTCTTTAATAATAGATGTCAAGCAAATTAAATCTACATTGGTGAATTCATGTTTAAGTAAAAAATCCATCATTTCCTTTAATTTTAAAACATATTTCCAAACATTATTAGAATTAGAAACAAACTCTCCTACTAATAGGGTAAAATGTTGCAAGAAACTATAAGTTTCTCTAGCAGAAAAATGAAGTTTATTGTTTTGTAGATGTTCGGATTTAATATATCCAGAAGGTCTATTTTTCAATTCAATTTCCCCGTAATCAAATGTTTTGATTTTATTGTTAAGAATCTCTAAAGAAAAAAGTTTCTCTTCATTTATAAAATAATTTAAACTGTCCACTAAACCAAACTTGATACAGCCTTCTAGGCAATCATGCATCATATCCGTATAAAAGTTTTGTGATACATGAAAAAATTTTAAATTATTCAATATGGAATTTTCTTTAATACCTGTACTTTTGTAATCATTTTTTTGAACATCTGTTTCATAACTATGTAAACTTCTGATGATATTTTCGTTTTCTACTAATACATTATTGAAATCTAATTTTGAAATTTTGCAGAGCCTGCAAGGAAAATTATGACTAAACGATCCAGAGAATCCGAGAAGATTGTTTAGAGCTAAATTATCACCTATAATTAATCCCATAACAAAGTATACTTTAAATTTTCCATATGTAGTTTTAATTTCTATACCATTTTCCAGTTCTCTTAATATTTCTACAAAATCTGCCAAAATTTTAGAAATTTTAAACTTTTTTACATAAGTGCTTTTGATAAGCATTGCCACAAATATATTTTCTAAAGACGTACAGTTAATAGGTAAACTTGGAAAATGGTAATAAAATGCAGCTATGGATTGTTTGCCAGAATGGCTACCTAAACTGTTCCCCATTTCAATATCATCATAATAAAAAATGAAAGGTAAAACTATTTGATCTTCTTTAAAATGTTGCAATTTTTCCCTCCAAACTTTACCTTGAACAAAGTTTTCAATTTTCCTATTACTAGATTCTTTTATTAACCTTTGTGTATGTGCAACAGTCTCTTTTAAAATATTTTTCTGTTCAAAAAAAAGTTTAATTTGGTGAGTTATGGGCATAAGTATTCCTTCAGATTTTTTATTGGCTAGAGTGCTTTTTCCTTTTTTATAAATTTGACTTACAGATGAATCTATTTCAAATTTTCTGGGTGGTTTATAAAATCCCATTTCGCTCATTGTCTTTAAATGCAAATGCTCAGTACTGATACCTTTGAATGGTTCAGAGCATGAAAGCAATAAATTCTTTAGAATAAAATGGTTTTTTTCATCTAATATTGGATTTAATAATTCAACTAATGATTCACAAATTGTTTTCGTGACATTTTCGGTAAAATAATCTAATATGTTTTCAATAATTTTTGTTGTCAAATGGCTCTCACAAAATAGTTTATTAACGAACAATAATGATGAATACTTGAGATTTTCCAAAATATTATCAATCTTTTCCGAACTAATAATATTGTTTCCCAAGTTTTCATTACTATTATCCATATTAGAATTACCTGATGAATTTGTGAAATCATCATTATTTGATGCATCATTATTCGATGCATTATCATTGACTAGAAATTCACTGTTTTTTGTCGATTGTAGAGGAACTTGGTGGTTCAAAGCAAAGTTATTTTCAATATATTTACATTTTAAAATATGTCTTTTATAAGACTTAAAGTCATAAAATGTGGAAGAACAATTTCCCTGTGCGCAAACAAGTTCACAATTTCTTTTTCTCAGATCATGTAACAATTTTAAATGTTTTATCAACCCGTCTACTGTTGATAATGTTGTTTCACATATAAAGCACTTATACATATTGTTAGTTCTCTAAAATGTTAATAAAATCACTTAAATTGGGAAACACAAGTTTGTCCGAGTCTATTTTATAAAAATAAGACTGTACAAACTGCCAGAATTCTTGATTTTCAAACGAATATTTGAGATTTAGCACAAAAAAAATTTTAAAATATGCATCAAAAGCCTGTAGAAAATTGGTGTATAAATATGTTAGATGATCAGTTACCAAAGCAAACTGCAGATTGTCTTCTTCCTCACGATCTCCCACTATTATCAGAAATGGTTGTAAAGTAATTTTCTTCGTAACACAAAATTGTTTTCGCTTGTTTATAGCAGTAGATATATCTGCCACTGTTCTCACTTCACTGCAAAAGGACTTCCAAGCATCTCCAATGCTAACTTTCCAAATTTTGTTGTCTATTTTTTTACGGCCTTTAGGTTTTACCACTCCTTGCAAAACTTTTGTCAAACTATAGTGACGCAAATCTAGAAATAAGAAATATGTGTATTAGAATAATAAAAATGGATAGAAAGTTATTAAAACTAATAGTATAGGGTTAGAAAGCTACAATTTTCAATCCTTGCGTAAACTGTACAATTGACGAGAGTATTTAATTATTTCATGCACATCTTTCACATTAATATGGTTATAATACATACCATCAGGGCTGTTTGATAAACTTTCTAAAATGTCCTTTGCAGGTGGAAACTTATTAAATTTCTTGCAAGCTTCAACTAACTTAGGTTCAACCAAATTCCATTTATCAAAGAAAGCATTTGATTTTCCAGGATATAATAGCTCGAAATCTATATCAATCTGAAATAAAATATTCAAATAGGATCCTCTTTTATCAAGTCGGATGCAGTACTTACCAGACGACTGCCATTGCTTTGCAAAAGTAATGGCCATTCTTCAAATACTTTGTCAACTGAAACAATAGTTTTTATATCCTTCCGTCTTAAATTGAAACTTTGCTTCCATTTCAACTCAACAGCGTCCCACGGAGAACTTCTTGTTTTGAGCCATTCCTTCTCAACAATTTCTTTTGTGTAATCGCTCGTATCGGTTAGATATTCTTCAGCTGAATATTTGAATAAAAAGGGTAAGATAAATATGATACCGTCCTATTTAATATAAAAAGTAATATCATACCTATTATGGTACAGTTTTTCCTTTTCTCTCTTATGACCCCTGTAAACAATCCAGACCTTTTCAACGAACTGCATTCAGATCGGAATCTATTGTACAATCTTCCCGATGGTTTGGGTTTTTTAACAAAATAATATTCCTGCAAACAATATTATTAACTTTTTAGTTTATAAAGAAATTAGTAAAAATACCATTGATTCATTTTCAAATTTGTTACAAATTTGGATGGCGCTATCTTGACATGTACTTAATGTCATCGGGATATTTTTATCAATATAATGTTTTACAACATTTTTACAAGCGCTTCCTTTTCCGGCAATTGAAACATTTTGTTTTCTTCGTATACTTTCTTTAATTTTTTTCCAATATCGGTTTGTAATAAAAAGGTATCAATATTCTAAAACAAAATACAATAATCAGAATTTGCAAAACACTTAAATATTCTGTTATTACAAATGTTGTATTACAAATTGTGGATGAAGAAAATGATGATGCCATTGATGATGACTTGTCAGAAATACTTGAACTCCTTGAGTCTCCGACAGGCAGTTCCATCATCATACTTTCTTGTTGATGATGTTCATCAGAGCAGCATGATGGTATTACAGGAAAACCCTAAATCAGTAAAACTTAATAGTATCTATTCCAATAGTATAATTTCGTACTATTTCAAATTTATCTTACCTTTGAAGTTCGCCAATTATTAACCAGACCTCGAAATTTTATGCGTGCGCCGAGGTTCATGCCAAATATTTCTTTTAAATCGCCTTCCGTAATCCACTGGAAGCAATCGATCGTTATACCTCTTTCTAGAAAAATACAAAGGTTACTTATGTTCCTACAAATATTCTTCAGTATATGAAGAACACACCTTTAAAATATATGAAAAAACTTTCCATTGAATACTTAGATAAAAACAAGAATAAGTCGTTTTCTTCGTTTATTTCTTCCTTAAAGTTTTCTATATCGACTAGATTTATAAATAGGGTTGAATCTCCCAAATTAAAACCTACAATGATAATAATTAATACACACTTAGACCCGGTTTTACCACCTCTAGTCAAAGTGCTAGTTGACGCTTGACTAATAGTTGACGATCATTTTACCGTTGCAAAATGATCGTCAACTATTAGTCAAGCGCCAACTTGCACTTTGACTATAGAGGTGGTAAAACCGAGCCTTAATTAGGGTATGTATTTCCATCTCCGAATAAACTTTATTCGGCGAATGAAGTTTATTCGGAGAATTGAAATAAGCAGGGCCCTTAACCAATATTAAGAAATTAAAATTAATGTATAGGGGTCGTACACAAAAAACTACGTTTCATAAATTGTATTTTCCAATTTCCGCTTTTAAATAAACACCCTCTACCTATTTGCTTTTCTTTACAATAAAAATAATACTTACTACTATCGATATTACAATTTGCTCCATCATCATCAGTAATTTCGTTATTATTATCACCCATTTTAAAAAAATTTCTATCTATTATCGACTTATTATGTACCTAATGAACTATGGTAAATTTATTGGAAAAAAAAGGCAAATTAATTTTATGCATGCAAATCGTGCTACTACTTATAACTTATTAGGGTCATCTGAGGTAAATATGAAGCAAAATATAAAACTTTCAATTTTTAAGGCACTTGGAAATACAAATTAAATATTCTAATTGTACTATCCCATGCAGTTTTTCGTAATCTTGACAATTATGCATAAATATTTGTATAATTACATACCACTGGGAATCCACATACGAAATAAAACCACTTCTAAACCTGTTTTTAAAAATCGACGATATATAACCTCGATCGAAGACCATCACCGCTTGACTAATTATATCGATGCGTCCGCGCCAAAATCTGTAGTTGCTAATTTGGCACTGCGCATGTGCAAATCGCAATTCAACGCTTTTGATTGGCTGTTTTGTGCGTCTTTGGCTGCAATTTACAAAATATGTCCCAACCTGGACGTATCTCGAAATGTTTCCAAAAACTCCGGAGTGTACGTTACGCGCACTTGTTTTTATACAACTCACGAATAAATTTAGCAACCCATGCAATTTAAATTTTTCAGATATAAATAAAATTTTCGATTCGTTTTAACAAAAACAAATTCATCTTTTGGGAACAAACTCCAAACTTGTTAAATTGGATAAAATTTGAAGAATTTTATTAAACTGTTTATTTTATTATTGATGACCATTAAAAATTTTAGGTATAACGAAATTATAGAGTTGACATTTAATTAATTTTTTTATTATATTTTTAATTTATTTCAAGAAAAATTGGCTAAATTGTGATATTTGATTGAAGACAGTTCAATACATTATTTAACAATGGAAAAAATGAAACAAGATAACCTGTGTAGGACGTGGGCGCGATAATGCATTTATATAAATGTGTGATGTGTGCACAAACCTGAAAAGCTTGCATACTAAATTTGTACCACCATTTGTGAAAAACACTTCGTAGACAGTGCAAATTTGAGAACTAATATTTCAGATTTTTGTATCTATTTAATTAAACTATCAATGAAATAATGACATTCACAATTTTGTGATAAATTAATTTGTTAATTAATTACATGCTTGTTTCACTTTTACCCTAATTTCTGTGTATTTCATATTTACCCCAAATGACGCTATAAATGCTATTATTACACAAGGATTTTAACATGCAAAAAAAAACTTGAAAAACAGAAGTATTATAATTACCTAAAATTTGCTTACCTTTTTAATAGCTGATAATATGATGGCCCGATGATGTAAATTGATATTAATAACTTAATTTAATCACAAATTATCTACAACAAGCACGCGGTATTTCGATGACAAGATCAGACAAGATTGTCTGGATTGTCTGTTTAGTTATAAACCCAGTGGCGGCGCTAGGGGGGTGCTGGAGTGGGCGGGAGCCCACCCTGTAAAACCAAGCGCCGGTCGCTGCCCACCCTGCGCCGCCGCCGCTGACTTGAGGCATCACGCCATATCTACCCGGGCTATCGAGCTTTGGGTCGCACGCGCGCGGGACGGATTGTGTATGTTTATTCGGCGACAGTTTGTTAATCTGAGTTACGTCGCAGTGCTATTTCTAGTGCCAATACCACAGTTTCTATGGTCTATGTATCACAGTATTATTTATTATAGAGAAAATAGACAATGTCTAAATCTAAAAGTATTCGCGATTTTTTTAATGCTGGTACTGCTACTGCATGTACGTCTAATAGTAGTAATAGTCAAAAGCGAAATTGTGACGATGAAGTTGATTCTACTAAGCCTGGAACCAGTACCAGTAGCGGCGGCAAAAAACAAAAAGTTATTTCAGAAAGTGATGATTTATATGACTATAATACTGTATCAATATCAATTGGTGAAGAAGAAACAGTTAGAGATGATACGAATTCGTAAGTAGATAGTAGATTAATAAATAATAATAATAAGCAATCATTTTTAATGTAAAGGTTTGCTGAATCTTTTCAAGAACCATTAACAATAGAAGAGGAATTTTTAGAACAACAAGATAATGATGATTACCAGGCAGATGTTTTATATCTCTGATGGTGTTGTCGATATTGCCAAATCATTACAAGAACCTCCAACTCAGCCAATAATTAATTTTCCAAATCAAAATTTGGTACTGAAAGTCGTTCTTTTAACGAAAAGTACTACCAATTATATCCTTGGATAGAATATAGTATTTTGCAGGACAGCATATTTTGTTATCCATGTCGATTTTTTAATTTTTCAAAAAGTAAACCAGATCAAATCTTTATTAAACAGGGGTTTAAAAATTGGAAGCGGGCTTCAGAAAAAAGCGCTGGTTTTACTCAACACAACAACAGCTTTCTTCACAAAAACAGTATGGTGTGTTGGACATCTTACAAACAGCAACAACAAAAGAATCAGTCTGTGGGGTCTCAGATTAGCAAAGCACATCAAACATTAATAAAGGAAAACCGTGATTACTTAAAGATAGTCATTGAAAGTTTGCTATTTTTAGCTCATCAGGGACTAGCGCTAAGGGGCCATGATGAAAGTGAGAGCAGTGGAAATAAGGGCAACTTTTTGGAACTGTTAAGTTTGTTGTCTAAACACAATGAAGTTCTTTACAAAAAACTCAAAGGTGGACCAAAAAATGCTAAATATACACATAACTCGATTCAAAATGAAATTCTTGAAATTGCTTCAAATTTAATTCTTTCTAAAATAAATTCTGAAGTCAAAAAAGCAAAATATTTTTCTGTCATGGCTGATGAGACAAAAGATATTAGGAAAGTTGAGCAGATTTCAATATTAGTTAAATATTATTTAAACGGTAAAATTTGTGAACGCTTTTTGGGTTATAAACCAGCAGAAGATTTAGATGCAGACTCAATGTTTAATAATTACATTAAAGAACGCTTAGGTATTTGTGGGATAGACATCAACAATTGTATTGGACAAACATATGATGGCGCAAGCGTCATGCGGGGTAGAAACAAGGGTGTACATGCTTTGTTTCGAGAACAAGTCCCACAAGCAATATATGTTCATTGTTTTAATCACAGATTGAATTTAGTTATTGTGGATGTATGCAAAAATATTCCAGAATGTAATGATTTTTTCTCCTTGTTACAGAGTTTGTATGTTTTTATTTCAGGATCATCTATTCCCAGCCAATTTTTGAAAACTCAAAAAGAGATTTTAATTTCGAAAGAATCGAAAGATGCAAGGCTTATAGAATTAAAAAAACTCAGCGACACTAGATGGTCGTCACAAATTTCTTGTTGTCTGGCAATCAAAAAAACACTTAGCGCAGTTTTAATACTATTGAATAAAATTGAACTGTCTAATAATGACCGCTCTTCAGAAGCTAAAGGGTTACTAAATAATATTAACTTCACATTTGTTTTTAATTTATTGTTATTTTGTGAAGTCCTCGAAATTTTAAAAAAAGTATCAGATTATTTGCAAGGTCAAGACATAGATATCATAAAAAGCATGGATTTAATTTCATCTACGAAACAAATCATGATAGATTTTCGAAATGATACAGATTTTGAAAGCATTTATTTAAAATCTATTAAATGTGCCAATGACAATGGTATAGAAATTGAGTGCCCGCATCAAAAGAGAAAGAGAAAATTTCCAGAAAAATTTAAAAACCTAATTCTTTTGGATAATGCTAACTTTGAAAATAACAGTGTTGTTGACAAAAATGACTATAAAATTAAAATTTACTTCAGTGTATTTGATAGAATTATAAATGAGATGGATAGGAGATTTATGGATAATTGCGAAATTTTAAAAGGATTTAGTACCCTTAACCCTAAAAGCGATACTTTCTTAAACATTGACATAATGCGGCCTATACTTGTGCACTATAATTGTGATGTGGAATCTGCTCAAGTAGAAATTAAATTACTACACAAAACATTGGAACGATACAATAAAGAAAAAGGTCACATAATAAAATCACTAATAGATTTTACAAAATTTTTGGATGAATATAAAATAGCTTTTCATGAAATTTATAAACTCTGCTGTATAGCGATAACAATTCCATCTTCTTCAGCAGGTTGTGAAAGGTCTTTTTCTGACCTAAAGCGGATTAAGAATTATTTAAGAAATTCTATTGGTCATAGCCGATTAACTATTAATTATTAATATTGAAAGAGAATTAATAACACAAGAAGATTTAAATGACATAATAGATACATTTGCAACTGTTCACAATAACCGAAGAATTGTTTTACTATAATTTAGTGTTAAGATATTTTGGATATAAATGATACAAATTAGTAAAGGACCACTACAGCTATTTATAAAATAAAGAATAAATTATATTTTATTTTGTAAACCCTGCCTATAATATTACTTATATAACTATAGTTAAGTTAAAGTTATGTATTTATATGTATATGAATGATGTGTATCGTAGTATCATGCAGGATAATATAAATGGTAAATGTACACTTTGTTTCTTTTTTGTCTATCGCCGTACCGCCCGCCCCCAAATTATTTTCTTTTGCCGGCATCTGCCCACCCATTTCAAAAGGCTAGCGCCGCCACTGTATAAACCATATAGAACTGATTTTAAGCGGGGTTGCCAGGTCTTGAATTTGTAATTATCGTGCCAACATGGCATAATTATCGTATTTTTTTATAAAATAATGGTATTTATTTCTTTTATAACAAAATAACAAATGAGCTGTCCTCACTTTACATTTTCTTAACGATTCTTCTTGAATCGTTTACGTTTCTACAATATTCTTTACGAATTTGAAATTAATTTTCAAATTGTAAAATATGAATAACAATTCCGCCACGTAAGGGTACGTAAGATTGTGGCAACCCCCCCCCCACATCTTACGTAAGGATTATTTAAATAAAATTAATTTTTACCCCCCTCTCCACCCCTTATATTTATAAAATATGAATAATAATATATTATACTAGCTGGCACAGTCGGCCTACCGGCCGCCTTTAGCCATCTAGACCGTGTCGGATGTAGTTGTCCGGCCTTCGGCCTCACTACAAGGTTCTAAAGTAGCCTATGTTTTTCGTAGCGTTGTAAATATCGTAACTTCTACACCAAATTTGGTTAAGATTGGTCAAATAGAAACGTAAAGCACGTGCACGCGTATTTGCATTGTCGATCGGTTGACAGTTTGACAGCATTCATTATTGTTTTTTAAGTTGATTTTGAGTAGCCTGCCTTCCTTTAAGGAATCTCGATAATCCATTCATGCGCGTCCCTATGAGACGCGCATGAATGGATTATCGAGATTCCTTAAAGGAAGGCAGGCTACTCAAAATCAACTTTCCTTTCCTTTGCGAATTTTTGCACTATTTCAATACAAAAACACGCGCAGGGACCTACATAATAACTGTTCCAAATTTGGTTCCGATCGGTCAAACGGTTTAGGAGTCTATAGGGAACATACATACACACATACATCCATTTTTATATATATTGTTAGATTATAATAAATACAAAAATTTAAATTAAATTTTTATTTACATAGATGAAAAACCGTTCGTAAAGATCGCCAAAGTTTGATGCCATTTTCTATAATTCACACTATTATGCCACTATGTTTAATGATTTTTAAGTACTATGTATTTCAATATATGATATTTCCATTATACCTGGATATAATTACCAACATAAAAAGAAAAAATTATATTTAGATTGTTAAATTTAATTTAAAAAAATATTTTAAGAAACTTACGTAAGGAATACGTCGGACCCCTCCCCCCTACGTAAGGGTCCGTAAGATATCCAATACCCCCCCCCCCAAAAACCCTTACGTAATTAATGGATGACCCCTTAGCTATACACAATTTAAATTTTTCAGATATAAATAAAATTTTCGATTCGTTTTAACAAAAACGACTTAACAAATCTTGAATTTGTAATTATCGTGCCAACATGGCATAATTATCGTATTTTTTTATAAAATAATGGTATTTATTTCTTTTATAACAAAATAACAAATGATCTGTCCTCACTTTACATTTTCTTAACGATTCTTCTTGAATCGTTTACGTTTCTACAATATTCTTTACAAATTTGAAATTAATTTTCAAATTGTAAAATATGAATAACAATTCATAAAATTTATTACATTTATAAATCTTAATCATAATCCATGAATATACCTAACGCATACAATCTGAACTCTTAGGAATATTTTATGAGTATTACGCATAACATCATAATATAATTCATAACTTTCTTAAATTCTTAAATGTGGAATTTATGAACACGTTATTCATAACTTGTGATAACAGATTTCTCTCCGTGAGCGCAATATGTAAATAAATAAAACTTAAAAAAATTTGTAATAAAGAGAGGAAGCCCCTTTACAAGTGCCCCCCCCCCAAATGAAATCCTGGCTACGGGCCTGGTAGTAATAATCGAAAAGTCAAACTATCTACCATCAATTGAAATGGATAATACGTCGAGTTCTGATTCTGACATAGAATTTGTTGAAGAAATTTTACGAGCAATGCCAGTATATAACAATATAAGTATAAGCGTATGACAAAACCACAATGACAGCCAAAGGTGATTGAAATCTTTGATAGAACTAAGAATAATACCAACTTAGTTCAATAAATCCCTACATAAAGGTATTACGGGCGATTACAAAACGAACTGTTAAATTTCTACCGTAATGTTTATGAATAGTATATTTTATTTTACTGCCGTAAAAATTAAAATACCGATTTCATAATACTCCGTTATAAAATTCTTTGTGAATACGGGCATAAGTATTATATTGAATTTCCGATCTCTTAAATAATTTCTAATGTTATTCAAATTTCCAATTTTAATTTTCGAATAAATTTTTGCAGGAATTTTGAACCGATATTTAGAAGCGGAATTCATCATCGATAGAAAAATCGTAACAGTATTCACATTCTGAATTCCATGAAGCACATTCTTGACACCACTTAAAATGATAGCATAAAATGTAGATATATGTTTTGAAATTAATTTTCTTAAATGTATTAAAACTACTATGACTGCTTTATTACAGAAACTGAAGTACTTCTAGCAGTGGCGTAGCCAGCATGGGTGATACCCGGGGTGGATTTCATGGGTGGCACCCCCACCTAGGTTGGTGACCTTTTTTTTTAGGGTTTACACTCAAGGAAACGGGGGTCAGATAATATAGGGTCGGGTGTCACCCCTCAGATGGATGAGGTGTCAGCCCCACCTCGGCTTTTTACCGAAGGAAAAAGGATAATTTGGGGTCGGGTGGCACCCCCAGACGGGTGGCACCCGGGGCGGTTCGCCCCCACCGCCCCCCTAGATACGCCACTGACTTCTAGTTAAACAATTATTAATAAATTAACACTTTAATTATAAATAGTAGTATATTAATCTCTACAAATGGTACCTATTTCAAATCTCTTATAAACGCATATTTGCAGTATGTGGAATTTACGTCTTCTCATTGTGTCACACTTTGTATTTCTTTTAGCCTTTTGCACTTGTAATTACCATATAAAAACTAAAAATATGAATTACAAAATTTTACATACCAGCATAGACAATTATTTTTTCAAGTTTTTGATAAAAAATGTACGTAAACATAAAAGTGAAATTTTATTTAGAATTAGTTTAAATCTTCTTTAAAAGTATATTCGATTCAGGCAATTTATATTCGCACTTATTAAAATTATTAATTTTTAATAATTGTAATTCCTTTTTTACTTCATCACACTGTGAAAGATTTGTGTTCTTTACAAAACGATGAATACAAGAACTTAATAGATCTATATTCTTTACACGATCTGCTTTGCTTCTAGTAGCATAACTGACCAACAATCCGATTGCAATCGTTGCCAATGTTCCCATCATACAGTAATAATGAAATGATATTCGGAATAACCAAAAAACTTCATCACTAGTTGACTCTAAATTGCCCCTATTAATTTTCATATTATGTTTAATTATAAAAATACGTCTTTTTATATATTCTTACCAAATTGATGTCATATTATCAAAAATGATAGGTGAACTGCTTGTGGTGAAATTACATCCATGAGTATCTAATGGCTTGTGAGAATATTGTATATCTCCATTCCAAACATACATTTGGGTTTTAACTAACAGAAGTGACATTAAAATAAAAGATCCAATTCCTTCAAATAATGCACCCTGGAAAATAAAAAAAATACAATTAATGTTTATTTATTTCGAAATGTTATTGTCTAATGTATAGGTAAGGAATATTATTATTAGATATTATTTTAATGTCATTAAAGTTTGTTTACCTTCTTATTTGCAAATGGAAATAGCATTCCCAATGTAACGAGACCTAGAATTGGTCCTCCAGAAATACCAATAAAACCTATTATCAACTCTAAAATTGATCCAAATTTTTCAATGACAAATATAGGTAAGAGCTACGGATATCAGTCCTATTACAACTGTAATTAATTTTATAATATTGCTAGCTTTTTGTTCTGATGTACTAGAAGATACGAATGGTGCTAGAAACACTTGGTTTTGTAAATAAACCTTAATGCAGTGGTAAACAATCCTGCAGCAAATAATCCACTTAAACCTGGAATATCTTTTGCTACTTCTGACAGATAGAAAGGTACGATTTGATCAGGTTTTTGCATCAATCCTGCAGAGAGAGGATCGCAATCAAAATATTTAGCATACATGATAAGACCAGAGAAACAACACATTAGTTTAGTAATTACTGTCAATGACACAAATATAATCAATATTCTGAAAGAAAGAATAATATTAAATTTGGTATTTAAACATGCAACAAAGAGCAAAATACTTTTTAGCATCATTTATTGTTGGTACCGATAAAAATCTTTGTATAGCTACTGCACCAACACCAATATTAAATAACCAGATAAAGTAATCTCCTATTACGACAGTCCAAAATGTATTCCTTATTGTAGGATTTGGATCCATTCACTTAAAGTGAGGTTAAGATGTGAATCAAAAAGGAATGCAACGAACACCGCCTCCAAAAAGGGCTAACGCCCTTCAAGTGGCACAACCAAGTCGCGGTGAAACATGGCCATCTCTACCTGGAACGTCCACATCGCCAAATGACCATATTTATGGTATAAGCACACATATGACAAATCAACAACTTCCAGGTCCGTATTTCCCCCAAATGCCACTAACGAATCCAGTAATCTATTACAACCAAAACTACCCGCATATGGCACAATTTCCTGGGAAAGAAATCTTTTCGAACCAGAGCACATCAAACATAAACCACCCACAAATAACACAACAAGCAATCCAAGGACATACACAATGGATACCAATACAAGGTTCCCAATCTAGTGACTTGAAGGATCAGAATAGTGACATGGACTGGAAGTATTTCGGATCAAGAAAAAGAAACAGATTAAACAGCCCAGAAAAATCTTCTAGAAATGTCAAACAAAAACAATCAAAAATAGGCGACTACTGGCTTAATGCTTCACAATTATCAAATAGATTTGCAGCATTACCGACAAACAATGATAAAGAAGACGAAGATAATAACGAACAAGGAAAACCGAGCTCAGAAGAAGAAAAGATACCCAAACCTCCCCCAATATTTGTATACAGAGTCAGTTGCATTGCACCGCTCAACAACATAGCCAAAATTCCACGGTTCCAATCCAAAATTCTAAGGACCATAACTGATGCTCCATGGTTCGTACCCAATCAAATAATCCACAGAGACCTCGACATTCCCACCATCGAAGAATGTATTAAATCGTAATACGGAGCTAAAGCGGAGCTAAAGCGTTTGAAAGCACGCAAAAGTGGATGAACACTTCGAACACTCTTCTACCTCAGGTGTATTCCTCTTAATACTCGCTTAAACGTCTTATAAGCAAACAGTACAAAAGTAAACAATCGGATTGCATAAATACAGATTTAATAACATTAATATGGAAAAACGGAACAACAAAATCAAACACGTAAACACAAATCTAACAAACATAACATTATAACAAATTTATCCTAACCTTTACTTTCGGATGATGACTCGGCTAGACGGATCGCATAACACTATGCGCACATTCACTTTCTTCTATATCACTGATCGCCTGGTCTAAATTGTATCCTGCTTTGGCAAAGTCCCTGACCTGCGACAATCCCAGTCCAATTGCTGTTCCCGTATTAATTTTCCCCGTCGGAAAAACACGGAACACTTTCTCTTGGGTCTTCAAATCAAACGTTGATTTGAAGATCAATAATTCTCTTTATTGTTCGATGGTGCAGCACACCCCGAACTCCAGTTGATTAATTCAACTCTCAACTCAATAACCGACTACGCGTCCGTCCGGTTCGTTCTCGAATTCGTAATGCACTACAACCGTTCGGTTCGCTCTCAGATTAATAACTCAACACGTCCTACCGGTACGCTCTCAAATATGTAACTCAACACGTCCTACCGGTATGCTCTCAAATATGTAACTCCACACGTCCTATCTGGATGCTATCTAAAAGGTCACTCTTTCGACTATGCTTGTCGCTTATTTTAATGGAACTTCATTTTTATACGACCGTCTTCGTCGCTCATTCTTATTGAACCCTTTCTTATCTTATCCTCATGACAACCTTCTTTTCTTTGTTTTATTCTCATTTGATTTTTATTTAATGATTTTATTCTGAGTTGTGTGTTGCCTATGCACTTATCACCAGGCGTTTTTAAAATAAACAAAACTTAAATTAACAATAACTTAAAACTAATACATTTAAAATAATCTCCGATTGTTTCCCCTTGCAGTGCTTGCCCATAATTGGTGGTACACGATGAACACAACAATATACACTAATCCGAAAATACAGGTTGTGATATCACAATACAACAAATATTTAATGGATAGGTACGAATTAAAAAATTCAGAAGAGAAGCAGTCAATAATTTTTATATTTATTTTTCAAGTAATAGCGTTAAAAGTAAAAATAAAGCAAACATTTTAAATAATGTCTTGGTCATCTTCTTCGTCATCATCCATCGATCGCACCGTATCGTCATCGTCACTCTCGGAAATCTGTTTATGATCATCAATGACTTGGTCAGTAGGGGGTTCTCTTTTGATTGTTATAATATTATAATTTATTATATGTGACCTGGTTTATGAAAAGGGGGCTTACGTGCGAAAGCAAGTTATCGAGAAAAATAGCTGTTATAGGTAAAAAAAACTCGGCGATGATGGTGAACTACATTTGTCTCAGGCAGAAGATGATGTGGAACAAAGTTTTGTTAGGATGGATGTATCTGCTATCGATGAAGCAGAAGAGGAGCTGGTAACCAAATTTCTCTCAAAAAATTGTTGTAATAACAAATGCCAAACAATTATACCACGATAAATGATCGAGAATACGAGAAACAATTGTATCTTTTCAAAAATAGTTAAACAAATTACGACTTTCTGGTTTTCACTATGTGAAAGAGTGTCTCAAACTCGATCCAAATCGGCAAAATAGTGGAAAATGATTTTTTGACTCCTAAGCCCCCTTTTCATAAACCAGGTCACATAGAAAAATTTTTAACTTGGTAAATATAAATAAGTATAATCCGAATAATTTGATAAAACCATATAGGGTGACTTAGACATTTTTGAGTTCTCCAAGTAAAACGCGAATTAAAAAGAATGGAGCAAAGCTCAGTGGCAAATAAATTTTATTTTAAAGTCTGAAGTATCAGTATTATCCGTAAAACAACATAGTAACTCTATCGACCTCAATTCATATTCAAATCTTCTTTTTTTCTGATAATCTTTTACAAAAATTAATACAATGCATTATAATATGATTGTAACCATATTTATTTAAAGATCAATTATTACAGACTTTATGTAAGATATTTGAACTTCTTGTTTCCATAAGTAACTCCGCCTGCAGCTGTGAATGGATGGATTGAGTAGTTCAGACATAGCTGTTGCCGGTCCCAAGCCCGGATAAAGGAGGAGGGTTCGCGGACGAGGTTAGCAACCTATCCGTGGTCAAAAAAGAACCTGCTCATAGAAAGGATAATCAAGCCTCGGAACCAGGACTGCCCCATAAAATGACGACCCAAGCGCGAAAATGGAAAAAAGATATTACACTTGTTGCAAGCTGGAATGTAAGATCATGGAACAGGAATGATCAAGAAATAATAATAGAACTTAATAGGCACAACATAGATATCTGTGCTATATCGGAAACCAAGAAAAAAGGACAAGGAACATCAAGATATTAAAACTATATTCTGGTGGAAAACTGTGGAAAAAAGAAAGAAGAGAGAGCCCAATCTGGAGTGGGCCTGCTGATACACCAAAAATATGAAACAAACATTGAAGATATCAAATACATAAACGATAGGATCCTGATGATCACGTTAAACCTCATAGAACAAAAATTATATATAATTTCGGTATATGCCCCTGATACAAGTAGACCAAAGCAAGAAACAGAAGAGTTCTACAACAGGCTGCAATCAGAACTAGACGGTTTAAATAATAGCAACAAAGTAATAATAATGGGTGATATGAATGCGCGAGTAGGAAGCGAAGTTATAGACGGAGTGAAACAAAGATTCAATGAAGACGAAATTAATGAGCACGGACAAATGCTAATCGAGCTATGTGCCCATAACCAATTACGCATAAACAACACCTACTACCAGCATAAACAACAACATAAATATACATGGCTAAACACCCGCAATCAAAAATCAACAATAGATTACATCGTAACAAATAGGGCAATAGAACCACAACAAATTTTGGATGTGCGAAGCTTAACATCCCCTAATATAGGATCGGATCACTACATGATACTAAGCAAACTACGAATTAAATTGAGACCAATAACAAAAAAGAAGATACCCATCTACGCTGATAAATTGAATATCGAATCACTGGACGACGACTCAACCAAGCACCTCTACGAAAGCCGCCTAAAAAGCAAAATATTATCTAACCCGGTAACAACAACAAATACAACGGAAGAAGGGTGGATTAAGATAAAAACAAACCTGCAACTCGCAGCAAAGGAAGCTCTGGGGACAAGAAGAGTGAACATAAATGCAGTACATAGCACGAAACCTTGGTTCACAGACGAAATAAAAGAACTGGCAAACGAAAAACGACTAGCCCACCTCCAATACAAGAGTAACCAAAACGAAGTGAACCAAAGAATATACACGAAAGTACGAAACCAAGTTAACTCAAGAATAAGAGAGATAAAGAAGGACTATTGGCTTGGATTTACTAAAGGTATGGAGAGAGATCTATATGGAGCACAAAAAAAGATATGGAAGCTGCTGAGAGGAAGAAAGTTACAAATGAATACCAAGAAATCAATGGTATGGAAAAGGAAGAACTGAGAAAATATTTCTATCAACTATATAAGAACGCGGCAAACGACAAGGAAGAACAACAGGAGATGGTATGGGAGGAGAACGAGGAGAAGGTAACAATGGAGGAGGAACAAGTGAGGGAAGCAGTGAGAAAACTCAAAAACAGAAAAACACCATCCGAGGACCACATCATCAATGAGCTTATTAAGTATGGGGGAGAAGATATTGTAAAGGAAATTACACTGCTATTCCAAAAGATACTAGAAAGTGGTACGATACCTTCAGACTGGAGAAAAAGCATTACAATACCTGTATACAAAAAGGGAGATAAGAAAAACCCAGAGAATTACAGGGGAATAACGTTGCTCGAGTCAGTGATGAAACTGTTTACGAGCATAATAAAAACAGAGCTAACAAAATATGTCACATTAAATGAAGAACAACAAGGTTTTAGACACAATAGGTCGACCACGGATGCCATCTTCATTGTTAGACAGATCCGAGAAAAGGCACTGGAATACAATAAGCCGGCATATATGTGTTTTATCGATATGACGAAAGCGTTTGATAGGGTAAGGCTAAAAGATGTAATACATGTGTTAAATGAAGAACAAGTACCGAATACACTAACACGCATAATTAGAGAATTAAACACCAAGAATACCACAAAAATAAGGTTCAACAAAGAACTAACCGACGAGATACAGATGGAGAGTGGTATAAGGCAAGGAGACAGCTTAAGCCCTTTACTATTTAGTCTGATAATGAATAAAATCATAGAAGCGGTGAAGGTATTAAACGGCGGATACAGATTTGGACCCGAAGAGATAAAGCTAATATGCTACGCGGACGATGTAGTGCTAGTGTCAGAGAGTGAAGACAACCTCCAAAGATTATTACACTGTTTTAAAATTGCCGCAGGAAAATATAACATGACCATAAATGTAAATAAAACAAAATGTCTGACCATCGCCAAAGATCCAATACGATGTAAGCTAACTATTGACGACAAGCCTATAGAACAGGTGATGAGGTTTACATATCTTGGGGTGGAGGTGTCTAGCTTTGGAGACCTATATGAAGAAGTGAGGAAGCAAACTATGAAAGCAGCAGCAATCTCTGGAGCAATGAAAGACATAGTATGGCGAAACAGAGATATGAACATCAAAAGTAAGACCAGAATATACAAGACGTGCATTAGGCCAATAATGACGTACGCTATAGAAACAAGAGCCGACACAAGAAAAACAAAAAATCTCCTTAGAACAAATGAAATGAGAATATTGAGATCTATAGCCGGTAAAACTTTTTATGACAGAGTACGAAGTAGCAAAATACGTGAAATGTGCGGAGTGGAAGATATCGTAAGATGGGGAAGACAAAGGAGAAGAGTGTGGAGACAACACGTGGAACGAATGGACGACAATCGAATAGCAAAGATCGTGATGACAAGGATACCACATGGGAGCAGACTACGAGGAAGACCACCTAAAAGATGGCGAGACAGCTGGACATCTACATCACAAGAACAGGCTTGATAATCACAAAAGAACAGGTCAAAGACCTAGAAGAAGTAGAAGAAGAAGAAGTTTCCATAAGTAAAAGTTACAATTTATAACGATTTCTAGCAAAAATAATCTTTGAAAAGAATGTGTTAACCCCCCCCTCAGCAAATTCTTAGCATTCTTGACGATGTAGTGGAAAGTTGGAACGAGTAATTTTCCTATAAATTCACATAATGGTGCCCAAGATAGTGTAGTTTACAATAATCATAATAGGGAATATGCATGTAGCATTTGATTTTTGTATTTTATGCCACATTTTGAGGCCAAATACCCCACTGTGCGACCTCTACTGCAATCCAAAACCAGATAGACTATAGTTTTGTTCATAATAAGTCCTTTAATGACTACTTATTTTGCCACAAAAACTAAAACCTAACCAAAGTTTTTAACATAATTTTATTCTCAGCACTGTCATATTATGATCCAATAGTGTAAATGCGTTTATATACGAACATTGCATATGGAATCCTATACAAATCTCGAATACAAAAATCCAATACAAAATCTAATAATGTAAAGGTATCTTAACAGAGGACATGAATCCATGCTCACTATGGCCGTGTTCGGTCTGGCGCTTTTTTCGCCTCAAACGCCGTCGAACACTTTTTTACCGTTCGGTCTGGGACTGTAGCCTTCGATTCTTGTCGCTGAGATCATTTCGGCTACCACTATGTTTTATGCGGTATAATTCTGTATTATTTGATAGAAAATAAATCTTACCATTCGTTTTATAACGCCCTGTACATGGTTAACGAATTTTTGTGTTTGATAAGTAGACAGCAAATTTTTGAGTGCCTAAAAGTTACGCATTTTCGGCTTCTGATTGTTTGGAATATAGTGGGTGTTCATACTTGATTTCCTCTACCGTTTTATGGGATTATACGTACTACTGTATCACCTAGTTTTATTTAACCAAATCTTTCACACTTTCAGGCTTAAGATCTCGTCGTGCGACTTTAAGTGTATGGCGCCTTATTTTTTTTGTCATAATTATTAATCATTAGAATGATTAATTGTCCAAAATTATTGAAACATATTGCGGTATCGAGATACCACGTCAATGGAAGTACGTCATTTAAGTTTCAGCAAAATTTTGTTAATGAATAAAAGCATGTAACTTATCAAAGTAATCAGAAAAACTTCATCCGATACCAAGAAATTAACTTAAAGTCAAATGATTCGTTGAAAACGGGACATAAAACAGGTTTGAATAAAATAAATTTGAAATGTATCATTTAATAATTGTTTTTGTTAAAATGTTAATTTATAGTAAATGAAAAATTGTTAGCAATAAGAAAGGTATTTTAAAAGTTAGAAATTTGTTAATTAATTGATAAATGTAAAAATCCATGTTAGCGTTAAATTTAAAATAAGTTTGTTAAATTATTACGTGAGTTCGGCATGTCACAACTTAATGAACTGCGTATGGAAATTTCATGTCCATCATCTTTATTTGTCCAACCACGAAGCAATATCAAGAAGTCGATCCAATCTGAAAATATAAAAATTTTACTTATAAAATTTCAACGAACCACAATGGGCTTAGTCCATACCTGTACTGTGAAACTTCAAATAATATTGATTTTTCGATCGACCAATAAAATACGTCTATGCAAAGATCAAGATAGCGTTGAACTTCGTAAAAGGAATTAATAAAACAATTGAAAAAAAAGGTTGGTGTTGATATTCACACGTGCAAAGTGGCGAATTTAGAATCGTCCTAATAAAATTGATAATTATAGTAAAAATAAATAGTGAAATTACAAAATACGAGTGCATAATTCAACAAAATAGTGACTTACCTACGTAAAACCAATAATAAGGTGAAAATTGTAAAAGATTGGAAATATTTTTGAAGAAATAGAATTCACAAAACAACGAGGTCAACAAACTATATCTGGAAGTTTCCGATGGTAAATGAACCCTTTGAGTGTCTTTGACGCGCAATTGTACCATCTCCATTTCAAGTAAAAGAAATATTCCTGGATTTAATAAGGTATCGTGCACATTGCAATAAAATCTTTATAAACTTAAGTGAAATCTCCGGACTTCGTACGACACGTGTTTTGCATCATTTTACGTTCAGAATTTTTATATAATAGATTTAATAATAGAACTTTTTGATATAACCAAATATTTATTTTCATTTGTGTGCTTAATAAAAACATTAATAACTTTGTAACGAAGGATATTTATTTAGACCTGTTCCGCACCATAATTTCATTTACAGCATTGGTAACGGAACGAATCCACCCTGTACAAGGTAAGATACATGCACTACGAAAGAGCTAAGCTGAGGCACCTTATTTCATTAAATTGTGTTTACAAAATATCACATACTTTTCCATTGACGGGGTACAATTACGTACACCCATATAAAACATTAACGACAAAAACCTTTAACCCTATTAGCGAGGGTATTCATAACAATTTTGTATCATAAAGTGTGGGTCTCTTAAAGGCCTTACGTAAGCACACAGCACTTTTTGGCTAGCCCAACGTGTGGCATTATTAAAGGAGCCAGCACACAGCACTTTTTGACAGCCCAACGTGTGGCTCGATTAGTAACGACACCCTCACAGCAATATTTAGTTTATAATAATTTGTTTAGTTTATAATTATTAAGCCAGTGTACAGTTTGTTTTGAAATAGTTGTAACAATGAATTAGAAACTTTCAGGGGTGTGTAACGAGAATTCCAGATATCGTAAAGAAGCTTTCAACAAAGACTTATAAATTGTAAGAAGTCATAAAAGCTATAGAACATCGGGCAAAAGCAAGATAGTATATAGTATGCACGTGCGGACAACGCCTTTGAAAAGCCAAATTTCTATTTTTTTATGAATGGACCAACGATTTCTAATTTTTAGAAATCGCTTGAACCCGTTAGATTTTTAGAACCAACATAATGCACGGAAATAATAAAAGCATCCCTGGAGAAACTTTCACATAGCCTCTACTCCAGGATCCGGATTAAGAATTCACTTACGAATCTTTACCATCTCCACGAAGGGAAGTCATTCAATATATACGGCCCGGAAGCCAAAAATCAGGCAGTCGCCCACCGCCACGCGAAGTCGAGTTGCCCACCGCCACGCGAAGGCAGTCGTTTAACATCACGCGATTCAAGTCAGTTGCCAATCATCACGCTAAAGTTAATTTTTTTAACCATCACTCGATCAAAGTTGTTAGTCATCTTGCGAAACGCAGTTTTAAACAGTCACGCGAAACAAGTTCAAGTATAAAAAGATAAACGCGCTAATCAAAAGTATCTAGTAAATAATTCAACCTAGTGCAACTAACTAAAACCTCAATGTCATATAAAGATCTCGCGAACATCAATAATTAAATCGAAATAAATTCTAATTTAAATCAATCAGTGGAAATTACGTGTATTTGAAAACCGGCCTAAGGCAAGACAAACAGGGTTGTGACCACGAGAAATTGAAAGGAATATAATTCAGGTACATATTTAAATTTTAAATCTTAATCTTTTACAAACTGTTACATTTGGCTACCTACCTAGATAAGAATTGTCTTAAACCTTTAGATATAGTAAGCTTCTAACTTTGTTTTGTTGTTAAATATTTTTTTTTACTTAAAGTTTAATAAATTTGTTAGTTAAATTAAATGAGTCTTATTTTGGTTACAATTTTCTTCAAGTAATAAATCAGCTGTCTAAAAGATTTTTCCCGCGTTCTCTGACGAACGGTCTACCTACCTAATTAATCAAATAATTTTGAAGTAAGTAAGTATTCACATTGTTTCTCACGAGTTAGAATCCGGACTCGTACACTAATTAATTAAACGGATTCTGGTGGCAGCAATTAAATTAATCAATTAAATAATCAATTCAACATTATAAATATTTTGCAAAGAATTACTAAAATTATCAAGGAAAATATAACATTCCCATTCACTAATGCATGCAAGCATGATTAAGACTTGGTAATTACTTCCTTAACAAAAATCTTAATATTTCATAACATCAAAACTTGAAATAATATTATGTTGGGAAAAGACAAGAGATGTCATGAAAATGCTTATTTTATATAATATAAGGATGCAGTGTTAATATTTAGGCGGTCTAGAAGGATGTAAATAACATTTATTTGATATTTTTTATAAAATGTACTTGATGTTGTTAAAGATGACGTTAAAAAGAAGCAGTGGAACGATAAGGAATGATTTAATATTGTCAATAAATGTAATATAGCTTTTTAAATTTAATAAAATGTTATTCAATTTAAAAGGTTTTCTTTGAGTTCATGTAAATTATTGCTATTTATTTCGTAATCATGAATGTTTTATGAATTCTTATAGTAATGCATCCATTTGTTAATTATTATTACTTTTTGGATATGTTACTCGAAGGATTTATAAACTTATCATGATTATGAATTCACAACTTCAAAAAAATATAAATTCAAATAAAAAGCCTCTAAGCGGTTTCCTAGTCTCCAAACGGGTATCAAAAATATGTGCACCCAACACCCCAGCGGATAGATGGCGCTGAAAGACGGATATTTTCACGATAGCCATTTTATAATTTTGTATAGTAGTGATTTATCAACTGTAGCAGTAGTTTTCTAAATCGATTACATAATATAATCAATATAATCAACGCAATCAATTAAGAAAAGTGGTTTTGTACCTGTAGATTTATGGTGCTCCATCCTCCAAATGGAACCAGTTACCGATTTACTTGCAGCTCAAGTGCTACCTTCGGAAGAATCACAAATTGTACAAAACGCAGGTAAATTTTTGGACACTCCAAATAATTCAATTAGCAATTACGAAATTAAAAGAGAAGAGGTGGAAGATGTGAAATTTAATGTAGAAGATTTGCATCATTCTATTGATATTAAAGAAGATACCGTCACTACACAAGCAACTCTGACCAGTTCAAATTTTTTCGAGTGTGCAATGTGTGGTTATAAACTTGCTCTTAAACAAACTTTAATACGTCATTTAAGGGCTCATAAAAAAAAGGACAGGAAATCATTTATATGCGATATTTGTAACTTAAAATGTGCCAGCAAATCACAGTTTGAAATCCATTTAAGAACTCATACCGGCGAGAAACCATTTAGTTGCGATATTTGTGATTATACTTCTGCTCATAAATCA
Source organism: Podabrus alpinus (assembly GCA_932274525.1). Classification (NCBI taxonomy): domain Eukaryota; kingdom Metazoa; phylum Arthropoda; class Insecta; order Coleoptera; family Cantharidae; genus Podabrus; species Podabrus alpinus. The sequence goes on from OW026452.1 coordinate 15,855,316, forward strand.
TCCTTACAAAGGCATTTAAGAACTCATACAGGCGAGAAACCATTTAATTGTGATATTTGTAAGTATACTTCTGCACAGAAATCAGACTTACAAAGTCATTTAAAAACTCATACCGGCGAAAAACCGTTTAGTTGTGTAATTTGTGAGTATACTTGTGCATGGAAATCACACTTACAAAGACATTTAAGAACTCATACCGGCGATAAACCGTTTAATTGTGATATTTGTGGGTATACTTGTGCAGATAAATCAAACTTACAAAGACATTTAAAAACTCATACCGGCGATAAACCGTTTAGTTGTTATATTTGTGAGTACACTTGTGCACAGAAATCAGCCTTACAAAGTCATTTAAAAACTCACACCGGCGAAAAACCGTTTAGTTGTCATATTTGTGAGTATACTTGTGCACGGAAATCACTCTTACACAGTCATTTAAAAACTCATACCGGCGAAAAACCGTTTAATTGTGATATTTGCGAGTATACTTTTGCATGGAAATCAAACTTACAAAAACATTTAAGAACTCATACCGGCGATAAACCGTTTAATTGTGATATTTGTGGGTATACTTGTGCAGCTAAATCAAACTTACAAAGACATTTAAAAATTCATACCGGCGATAAACCGTTTAGTTGTTATAGTTGTGAGTATACTTGTGCACGGAAAGCAGACTTACAAAGACATTTAAAAACTCATACCGGCGATAAACCGTTCTGTTGTTATAGTTGCGCCTATAAATGTGTACAAAAATCGCAATTGCAAAAGCATTTAAAATCTCATATGGAGTAGTATCTGACCCACGTCCATTCACTTACATGGCACTGTTCTGCAATGTGCTTAATATCTTACTTCCATCAGTAGCGCTTCATTCAAATTAAAATATTTCTCTTCCAGTAAAAATGACAAATTTTGGGGTATGAAATACAGCGATATTTTGCTGTGTTTTTGCGTTAAATATTGTCATGTCCCCGTCTGCTTGTTTAAACTACTTCAGAATCTTTTAACCAAGATGCTCTGCTCTAACTTTTGGCAAGCAATGAGACTCTTTGAAAAATAAAAAACAACTTGAGCTGTTTAGTAATAAATTTGAAATTTTAAAGATATTTTTAAATTAATATTTAATGTTTCAATTTGCATTTTTTGTGGGAATTTACGGTCGAGTTATATTTATTATAGGTCAAATATTTCAAACAATTTGCAATTCGATCGCAGGTCCACTCAAATATAAGCCTAAAGAAAATTAAAATTTTTAAAATGAATTTTTAAACTTTAGCGCAAATACAAAAAGAAATGTTCGTCAATTTGACCTGCAGGTTTTTAATTATTTAATATTGTTATATTTATACTGATAATATTTCAATAATATTGTCTATCTGTTGTCTTTCAATAAGATTGTATTGTCTATCAATAAGATTGTAAAAGTAGGTGCCGTATCGGGATGGCTGAGAGAAGTAATACAGAATAACAAATTTTCGTTGAAGTAATTCGAGATGCAGGTGAAGTAAGATGGATGTAGTAAGATGGATCAGACAATAAAGAAGAGGATGGAACGAACATGTTAACCATGTGAACAACAATGGGATTGATGGTCAAATTGTCAGAGATGGGAAAGTTGTCTATGGAAAATGACTGCCTGAAAGACCACCAAAAAGGTGGAAAGAAAGCTGGCAAGGTGCAGGTATTATTAATTAAAGTATAATTTAATTAAATAAATTTAAGAATAACAGCAAAATCTTCAAAATGATTTATATATTTTATTCAAAAACATAGATGAAAATTTTACTGATATTATAGTAAATCATTAAATTAGTTTTCTATAAATTGTATAATTATTATTAAATGAATGTAAGATAATAATTTAATGAAGTGGTTATTTCTTGTAAATGATTTAACTAAAGTTCAAATATTATTTATCTTCTATTTTAAATTAGATATTTTTATAACTAACGATTCATAATTTAACTGAAATGTTAATAAACATTCAGTGTACGACTTAGTTGCGTTGAGTCGGAAATTCAGTGTCGTGTTGGAAAAATTAACGTTAAAACTTTGTGTGTGATTATCAACAATGTCTTATTTTAATTCCTAAGTTTGTTGCATATAGCCATGCACTAAATATCTGTAAAAGTTATAATTATTAATTTCCTCAATAATGTTATTATTTTTGTTTAGCATTAAGTAGTTTTAAATTTATTAACCTATTATTTTGAATCTCAACCGTTCGACTTGAGGTGCTTGTGGAATATTTATTCCGGTCACTATTTCCCTTGAACACAACGTACGGAGGTTAATTTATTCCGTTTTAATTTTTATTTACTGGATGGTTGTTATACTGACAGTCAGGCATTTATGGGATGTCCACATTTATTTTAACCACGAAATTTGACAAACTTGATTTAAAGCGTAAAATTCTATTAATTTGGTTTATGCAGCATAATTTATATTTTAAGAAATATTATATAAATTTTATAATTAATATTCTCAAATATTGTATTCATTCGTCAAAATTAATACATATTTATCTTATTAAATTTTGTTCACCGTTTGTGCAATCTTTTACTCTTGCCCCCCCCCCCCCCCCCCCAATTCTATGGAAGAATAAGTTTCTGGAATACATTCGGAAGGTGATTATACAAAAATTCAGTGGCGCCCCCATAATATTATCAATTGTGATTTCCCCTCCCTATTTTGTCTTCCCTACTTGACATTGGATCTGTGGAGTATCCATGAACAGCTCGACTCGAGTTAGTGGCATCCCATGTTGATTAAGGTAAGTAGCCCATATTTTGCCTGCGTGCTACAGATGTGTCGGAACGGCGAGTGGTACACAGTAAAAAATTTCTTCGTGTAAAAATTGTAGTGTTGATGGTAAATTAATTCGTGTGAAATTTTAGAGTAAAATTTAACACTATTCGTTATTTTAACTAACATATACTCTAAAACAAGTAAATTGCAACTATACGCTAAAATAAACTCGACATCAGGTAAATTTTACACATATTACATTACATTATAATACTTTGTAACGGTCTTCCTACGTAAAAATAATATTGCTGATGATAAAAATTCATTATGCTATAATTATAAAAGCTTATCAGCATAATCTAAGATATGACGTGGGCATGACCGTTGGTATAAGCGCGTAGTTTCATTATGCGTCTATCCGTCTATAAGTATTCCATGGTATTCCAGTTGTGTAGTGATAATAGTTTTATTTGCTCAAGTGACTTATTTTTTTAAAAATTCAATTAAAACTTTCCAAAATAATGTTTATTTCGGTAAAACATATACATACAAAAAAGATGATTAAATTTGAATCAACTTTTACGTACCAAGAATTGGAAATTTTGGGTAAGTAACCTTGAAATTAATATCTAAGTATTAGTTGGTATTTATGCATAATAATTTAAAGTAACGTTTTTAGTATTGCATATTTTTGATTGATTTTTCAATACTATTGAGTTACATCGAAGTACAATAAAACTTACATTTTATAATAATAATTATATATTATCTCGTGGCGAACAAAAGATTCGAATATTTTAATGTGGAATATTTCATTTTACTAGTTGGTACTAGTGATCACTAGTGATGTTGGTCAATCCACGGTCAATCTTTGTTCTACACGTGTTGAAGAAAATTTTGCATATTATATCAAATTAATGCCAAGTTTTAAAATTTTAATACTTGTACGACGATTAGCAGCATTTTTTATAGCGATCGTGTGTATACCAAGGGTTATTTATATTGCTAGGTATAATGTTTCAAATCTTAGTCATTGCCGATGTTAAAAATTTGAGGTTATCATATGTGAACAAAATTTTACAAGGTAAAAACATTAAATTTATAAATTTTATATTGGAAATAATAAACAGTTATTATATTTTTGATCATTTTTTCGCGGTGTGTATTAATATTTGTATTTAAAATTTTTGTATGTACCTATTTTATGATTACATTGGTACGAATTGCAATTTTTTTGGAAACCATAATTATCTTTCATTTGTGGCACTGTTAATAAAACCAACTTAATTGTGTACGAGAGATTGATTTATTTATTCATTTCCAAAGACAATCAGAAAAATGCAATAGTCCGAACATATTATTACATTAATTATTATTATAATGCGGATTTTAGTCAAGAAGAAGTTCCCCGAATTGGGAGACAAGATTTTTTTTGCCGATCCAACTGGTACAATACTGGAGGAAGATACACTTATTGATTTTATAAATGATTATTCATCGGAAGGTACTCTTGAAATCCTTGTTGCTACACTCCGTACTGAAACCAGTAAGTAACTATTATTCTTAGTACTTCGTGTTCAACGATTGTATTTTTTTTAGACCATTGCTTATTATCATCGATGGACACTGTTTCATTCAATGAATTCATAGTAACTGTGGATTCTCCTGGTACATCGTCTGATTCTCGTTCATGTGATTCGGATTCAGATTTTGATTCAAAACCTGCCCTTCACACAGATTTACTTGCTCCTAAGGTTAGTTTACAATATTTACAAACATTTATTAAATTGGAAGATTTGTAGAAATGGGAAGAAATAATTAGACGAAAAGGCGGTGAAAATATTATTGACTGTTACAAAAAGGCAGGCTACCTTTCCAATTCTGAAAGAATGACTCTTGTTAAAATAACAGTGGGAAGTTTAGTTGAGAGATACGGACTGAAAGTGCCAGAATTTGCCAAGCGCAATTTGGGGGAAGCTATCATATCTATTTTTCCAAATCTCAGGGATCCTCTAGGAAAATTTGGTTATGTAAGTATCTATAAACATGCATGAGTTATTCTGAAGGTGTAATCCATTTTTTACACATTATTTGTTATAGGAAGCATTCTATTCGTGCCGCAACGGCGGTGAAGGATACATTTCTCGGCGTCTTCGTACGTTGTCGCGCAATAAACAAGATATAAATAGAAGAACCAGAAAAAGAAATTTTCGTGGTGCCCAACTTCAGCAAAATGCAACTGTAACAACAGCAGTTGAAAAATCTGCTGATGTAATTGATGCGCTTTGTTTTTTAAAAAATATTAATACTGATCCGGACCCAGACGCTATTAGGAGTAGGATGTTATTAACTTTGCCTTACAGGAGATCTTTGGGAATTAATGTCTTAAAAGAATTTCCAAGATTTCTTGATAATTCGTGGCCTGTAAGTTTTATTGTCTTCATTTATCTGAATTTATATATTGAAAAATAAAATACTATTTTAGATTGAAGAAGATTTTAAGCAGTTGTATCCAACTGAAATAAACTTTGAAGAAGTTTTTTCGAAAGACGTAGAAAAAATAATTCAGATTTATTCTAGTACTGTGAAATATCCACAGCCGGAAATCATATCAGGAAATGAAAGTGCATCATCAGGTATGCGAATTTATCACTGCTATCTACTATGGATTTATTAATAATTAATTTTAGATTGGAATCCAGCAACAAAGGCCCTCTTTGCATTAATGCAAATGGTGCGTCCTATTGCAAGTAAAAAGAATAGATGCAAAAATAACGTTAAATTGGAAGATCGATTAATTACATTTAAACCTGTAAGTTATTTTATACTTCTAACATTTATTTTATGAATTCTTACATCTTTTTTTATGATTAGCTGAACACGACAATTTTAGAAATTATATCAGCAAGCAAAAATCGTCAACCATTTATAGTAGCGGGGGGATTAACTAAATCCACAATCTGTCAATACAATTTAATTATTGACCAGTCTAGTATTAGCTGCGCTTCTCCATGTTCAGTTTTAACAGCATTTGCACTTCTGTTTAAGGCACATTTTGCTTTTGGGATTCAATATGATGAGCAATTAGATCATTTTTATAAATTTATTCAAAGTTTTTATTTTAATATACAGTGAAAAAATTTTGTTTACATCAAAAATGATAGAATTACGTACTAAACTGCTCAATAATTAAGTTGGCTAAGTTAATATTGAGTGTTTTTTGTTAAATTTATAGTAATTATTTTTAAATTCAATTTTAACGTTCACTATACTTATTCCATAATGCTGACTTGTTTTCTTTGTTCAGTTAAATTAAATAGTGTTGAGGATACTGTTAAACATTTAAGGGCATCTCATTAAACGCATTGACATTAAACATGAAAAATTATATCGGTCAAATAGTCGCTATTGGCGGCCTTGTAGACTTTCGCTGTTTTGATAAAAGTTCCCATTATTTTGCTGTATACGTCCTGTGGTAGTTCATAAATAAAGCGTAGAATCTATAGTACTTTCACTCTAGAATAATTTGGGGGGGGGATTGATATACTCCTTTTGCTTCATATAATCACAAAGAAAAAATCCAACGGCTTGACATTATTACGCTGCCGGGAAATCTGTGTGCAATAACCGCATCACTTTCCGTGCTGTATAGTATGTGGCACCGTCTTTCAACAAGACGTCCACATGCCACAGGCACCGTCTTTAAACAAGACGTCCAAATGACCACATGCCACACAGCGCGGGAAACGCTGCAGTTCTTGCGCACAAAAAGTTACCCAGTCACTCTTGATCTCTAGTTTCGGCGCCCAAAATTGACAACCAAGATCAAGAGCGAAAGTCTGCAATCGGCCATTTCACTGATATCATTTTTAATATTAAAAAGTTTAAATATTATCAATGGCAAGTAGTTTTTTAGACATAAAATTTGCTTAGCCTTCTGCCCTATCCGATTTTCTAGTTTTATCATTTATTAAAATTCACAATGTGTGAAAATTTTATACTAATGCTTGAATTTGAAACCCTTATGTGTTTAACAGTCGCACAGTTTTTAATTTAATAAAATGATTATTATTTTACAATTTTTATTATTAGTACTAATTATATAACTATTATTATAAGTAATGGTGCATTATATATATATTTTATATTATTTTAATAGTCATAAGCTTCTCAATTTAGTAAAATAATTATTATATTAGAATTTATTTTGGTACTACTCGTAATTATTATTTAAGTGTATTTTATTTTTAATATTTCTTATACTTATACATACCTATATACTTTATTTTTCTAAGTTCTATATTATCTGTATTTTATGATTTTTTAAATGTATATATAATTATTTTAGTTCATTATTGATGTCAATAAATATAAAAATTTCTAATAACTATAATGTTTTATTTTCTATTAAGGTTACGGTTGTACTTCTTCGCTTATTTTATTAATCTATAGTCTTTTTTTTTATCCTAGGAATGTTGTAAATTTTACATCTAAATAGAGAAACCTTCCAAAAAAGTTGGTTTTCTCTATTTAGTGTATATTTCAACTCGATATTTATCTAAAATACACTTGCAACGGTGTAAATAAAGTCTCTATTTAGTGTACATTTTTACTCTATATTTATCTAAAATACGCTCGCAACGGTGTAAAGAAAGTCTCTATTTAGTGTACATTTTTACTCTATATTTATCTAAAATACACTCGCAACGGTGTAAAGAAAGTCTCTATTTAGTGTACATTTTTACTCTATATTTATCTAAAATACACTCGCAACGGTGTAAAGAAAGTCTCTATTTAGTGTACATTTTTACTCTATATTTATCTAAAATACACTTGCAACGGTGTAAATAAAGTCTCTATTTAGTGTACATTTTTACTCTATATTTATCTAAAATACACTTGCAACGGTGTAAATAAAGTCTCTATTTAGTGTACATTTTTACTCTATATTTATTACAATATACTTGCAATAGTGTAAAACATTTGCACTATTTTAACACTAAATTTCGTTTTATGTACTCGAACTACGGTTAAAATTTTTACCAATTCTAGTGAACTAATTTACACTGTACATTATTAAAACTGTTAGTGTAAAAATGTACACTATGTGTGGTGGACTTGTATGGACCATTTGTAGTGTGAAATAGAGTTCAATATTAACACTATATTTTTTACTGTGTAGCCACGTATCGATACATCAACAGATTTGGTAAAGAATAATATATTACCCCGTCTACGTGGTTAAATGAGTCAATACTGCCATTTTAGTGTAAGAAAATTGGGCACATTTTGATCAAAAAAATCCAAAATCGGTTTTCTGCGATTTTTCCACGGTTTTCGTTAGGTAATTGTTCGTACTTTTAACATACTAAAAAACGTATTCTCGGAACCCTGAGCTTCTTACCAAATTCTTCGTCTGAAGTTGACATTTTTTATGAAGGAGTGAAAATTATGTTTTTTGGCAAAATATTTTTAAACAAATTTCTATTTCAGCTATATTCTATCATACAACTCGTTAAAAAAATTAAAAACACTTAAAATATTTTAACAACATCCTCGAAATCATGAAAAGAAGACTTTCCTAAAAATGGTCAGGGGGTTCTGATTTTTGGATATGTTTTAAGGTTTGGGGTCGCGTTTACACCACTAGATTTTACATTGGACTTCGACCGTTGGATTTTTCATTAGACTTTACATTGAATTTTTATCACGTTGAGTACGGGCGTGGGAAGTAAAATTTTAGGTTTCTGGGCCCAAAATTTGTTTGGTATAATTTAGCTGCTATACACCCTACATGCAGTTGGGTACTTGCAGTTATCGGAAAATCTCTTTTCTTATCGCTTTTTTTGAGTATTTTGTTTGAGACACCACAGTGATGTCTCGCCGTCTGAGGACATAATTGCCAGGGGGCTAACAGTTCATGAATTACTTGGTACAACCTACAGAAGAATTAGTTTTGATTTGAATTGAATTGAATTGAGAATTAATTGAATTGAATTGAATTAAATTAATTGAATTGAATTGAATTGAATTAATTGAATTGAATTGAATTAATTGAATTGAATTGAATTAATTGAATTGAATTGAAGTGAAGTGAATTGAATTGAATTGGATGATTTGTTTTGAATTATCCACTGAATTGAAATGAATTGTCAGCAATTTTTAGCAAAGTAATTTAAGGATTAATCTACTTTCTTCAATACTAATGCTAGTGATTTTTCTTTATTGTAATAATTCTAAACAACCCGCTAAATCATTATAACATAAAAATACTTTGTACTACCGCGGTACTGCATTATGGAAATATGATAACTAAAGTGCAATATGCAGGCGTTTAAATAATGATATGTCATTTTGTTCCGTTTCTTAGAACTGTGTTTTCAATAAAGTTTTTTTTTCATAATTTTCTTTTTATTATTAATATGATAGTATCATTTAATCACATGAAAATTTATTAAATCTATAAGATAGGGTGTTATTTTAATTAAATATTGCAATAATTTCTAAGTTTTCTTGTTTAAATAATTTTGTGATGAGCCACTATATTATATTGTTATGTCGGTTTAAGTTGTTATCTACGCCTACATACATACATAGGTATGTACGTACATAAATTTGCATTTCCCATAAATGCGATTTTTTTTCTGGAGTTAGCTCTTTTTACAACCTTCTTCTGCAATATCAGCAAGTTGCTTTTTTTATAATATACGAATTTAAATTGTGAAAATTTGTTATAAATTGTATACATAATTACAAAGGTATACTTAATAACTGTAATTACTCAAGTAGTTATTTTTTGTCGGCCTTTTTAGAATTGCTTAAAATAGTATACGTTACTTGTGACTGAAGGCTTTTTCATTACTTTTGTGAAGGGGATTCCCATGCAGCTGCAACCTACCGCTTTAAGCTGTCGTCTTGCGTGATTTTTTTTTTAATGCATACGTTACAATCTGCTAAATAACATTAAGTAACACTGAATGTTGAGAGACAATGACATGTAAAAAGATTTCCCAGTGGAGCACTCTTATAAGGCTTATTACTCTGTATAGACAGATTACATTATGTTATGATATATCTCAAATATTGTAAGCTAGATGTTCATTAGGTCAGTGGGGTCTCGTCGTTTGAGTCTTCTCATCACTGGAGGGTTTAACAAGTCCACTCCGTATGGGTTTGGGTGATCATAGAGTCGGTGCTTATATCTCTCACTTTGCTTATTGATCTCTTCTTGTATCGTTGGCACTCCCAGCTGGTCATGTATGACGTGATTAGGATAGTATGTTGGAACGCCCGTTATGATTTTCAGTACTTTGTTCTGGAACAGTTGGATTTTCGATATATTTGTTATACTTGCCGCTCCCCAGAGCTGCAGCCCATATGTCCAGATAGGCTTCAGTATTATTTTATATATTAGGATTTTATTTTGTAAAGACAATTCCGATTTCCTTCCTATTAGCCAGTATAGTTGTTTCAGTTTTAGATTTAGTTGTTTTCTCTTAGTTCGAATATGCTTCGCCCAGGTAAGTCTACGGTCCAGGTGGAAACCCAAGTATTTGACCTCCTCCGTCTGTGGGATTTCTTGGTTACCAAATGTGATCGGTGGGCAGGATCTTCTTCTTAGCGTGAAGGTCATATGTTTTTTTTAATTATTTGTATTGAATTTGATTTAATGAATCACTTTAATTAGATTGGAATTAATCGGAATTGAATTGAATTAGTAAAATTGATGGGAATTGAATTGAATTACTAAAATTTTACTGAATTGAATGGAATTAATAAAATTTTACTGAATTAGAATGGAATTATATTGAATTAAACGGAATTATTTGCATTGAATTGAATTGAATGAATTACTTGAATTAGTTTGGAATTGAATTGAGTTGTACGCTAATTGCCTAGTCTGCTAGCCCCTTGATAATTGCATAATAATTATTTAACAAACTTGCATGTAACTTCTTGATATTGGCACCAAAATGAAAGAAGAACATGGTAGAATAGTGGCCCAACGTACATAAATGTTTTCATACAAAATGGCAATGTATTAGTTGTGAGAAGTACTATTGTGTAATCTGCTTTTTTGCTGTAGGTACACAAAATAACAAAATAATTTTTTACGATCCTAATAATATACGCTTTCTTCGTTTTTTAATATTATATGATTGATTTTTAACAGTTTTTTTAATTTATTTATGCTGTGAGCAATAATAAATTCTAGTTGGAGAGTTTATTTACGTATAGTATACTACTATGATGAGGCTGGATCTGACCTCGTCGATAGCAATTCTTATTAATGTTAATGAAAAACGGAATTTCCGTTGTTGAAAAATTGAAATAGTAAATAAATTAAATAATGCCTCGGCTGCCCTTTCTTTTACTTGCATGAGATTTCTTACCTGCAGAGTAGGTTCTGTGGAAATTTCCTCTAAATCTTTATCTGTGGAATTAATAAATCGAGAATACCAAAAATTCTCAAATAATGATCCAAAATTCAAAAAATATAATGTATTTTTAAACAACAAATTAATTATTAAACACATAAAATAAATTGAACAATGTTTTTATTATTTCTACCCCAACAACTTAATATTAAAAAGTATGTTAAGAATAATTTCAAATGTTGATGTTTACATTTTGTGTAGCGCGCGCATTTTTGTACACGCGCGGTTTGTAGCTATGTGTATTAGGAACGAACGACAGTCGCATCGAATGAGTTGCATCAAGTACGTCGTATGTTTAATAAGTAATAGCTGTTCATGCTTTATTTCAATTACGTTTTTCTACTGCAATGATATATGTATACTCTTTTAATTACAATATAATTAAACTATTAAATTACAAGTGTTGCCTTTTCATTACAAATTAAAAGACTAATATCCTAAAACCCAACAGGTTATTGTGCCCAGAGTGAGAAATAAAGTTGAATAGTGGTGCGATTCGTAAAAACAGTAAAAAAAAAGGTGTTAAAAAAAACAATTAAAAAGTGTTAAAACCGGGAAGAACAATAAAAATAAAACAATGCCTAACAAGGAGGACACCTTAAACATTGAAAAATTCAAAGACGAAGAAAATTATGGAATATGGAAATTCCAAATTACAATTTTCTTTAAAGCGAAGCAAATATACGATATTGCTACGGGTAAAAATAAATGTCCAACAGGAGAAGAAACATCAAAAGAAGAATGGAATAAAAAGGATGCTATCGCCCAAAGGATAATTGTAACAACCGTTGAAAAGAAAGTTTTAATGCATCTAATAAATTGTTCAAGCGCAAGTGAAATGTTTAACAAACTACAATTGTTATTTGAGCGTGACAATCAACAAAAGAAATACAACTTACTTCAGGAGTTTTACAATTACAAATTTAAAAGTGGCAGTAATATAACAACATACATATGTGAATTGGAAAGTTTAGCGTTTAAACTCAACAGCTTAAAAGAAGAAATTAGTGAAACAATGATAATAACAAAAATCTTATCGACACTTCCAGAAAAATACCGATATTTTATCAGTGCGTGGGAATCTTGCTCGGAAAACAAACAGAATTTATCAGAATTGACTTCAAGACTTTTGGCTGAGGAAAAGCGCAATAAAAACCATGAAAATTCAAGTGAACAACAAGAATCAGCGTTCACAGGTGAGCACAGTAAAAATTTTAAAAAGAGTTTTGTTCATAAAAACAGTAATAAAACATGCTTTAAATGCGGAAAACCAGGACATTTTGCGAGAGAATGTAAAAATGTAGAAATAAAATGTAATATTTGCAAAAAAACAAACCACATTGAAAAAGATTGTTTCTTTCGAAACAAAAACGCTTCAACCAGTGGAAACAAAGGAAAGCCAAATGAAAAAACGGCTTTATTAACACACGAAGATTCGAGCAGCATAAACAATGAAATTGATTTTTACTTAGATAGTGGTGCCACATCACACATGGTCAATAAAGAAATTTTCATACAGAACATGCAAAAAAGGGTAACAGAAATTAAAACCGCAAAAAAGGGTGAAACATTACAAGCCTTAGGATTTGGAAAAATCGAAACTGATGAATGCATACTAACAGATGTTCAATTTGCTCCGAATTTAAGTAAAAACTTATTATCAGTTAATAAAATAACGCGAAACGGTGGTGAGGTACATTTTAAAAACAATACGGTCGAAATTTATAAAAATAAAAATAAAATCATGGAAGGAAAACGTGAAAACGAACTGTATAAAATAAAATTAAATAAAACGGGTGAAAATGCTCTTGTAAGTGAAACCAACAATGTTGAAAACTGGCATAAAAAACTAGGACATATAACGAGTAAAAACATGTTAAAACTAAAATCAAACAGTATCGGGTTAAATTTGAGTGACGCCGAAATTAAAAAACTTAAAAACATAACGTGCGAGGTGTGCATAAAAGCCAAGCAGATAAGAAAACCATTTAGTGAAATCCGAGAACGCGCAACAAGACCTTTGCAAATAATTCACAGCGACATCGTAGGACCACTCGAAGCAACATGGGATGATAAGAAATACTTCGTAACATTCCTAGATGACTACACACATTTTTGCACGATAAAATTGTTAAATGGTAAGCATGAAACTTTTAATGCAGTAAAAGAATTTATAAACCAAGCTGAGTCAAAATGGAATCTAAAAGTAAATATATTAAGATCGGATAACGGAAAAGAATATAAAAACAATGAAATGATTGATTGGTGTAAAAATAAGGGGATAACAATGGATTTTACGATTGTCCATTCTCCACAATTAAACGGAAAATCGGAACGGCTTAACCGAACATTGATGAATAAATCAAGGTCGTTAATGTTTGAAACTAAAGCAAATAATAATTTATGGGGTGAATCTGTACAAACAGCCGCCTACTTAATTAACAGAATTCCGACAGAAACAGTAAAAACAACGCCATACGAAATGTGGTATAACAAAAAGCCAAACTTAAAATATTTACATATTTTTGGGACATTTGCATACGCCAAAAGACTAGGATATTTGAAAAAGCTTGAAGAAAGAAATTTATTTTTGTAGGGTACGCTCCGAATGGTTACAGATTTTTTGACGAAGAAGAACAAAAAATAATAACTGCCCGAGATGTAATATTCACGAGTGATTACCAAACAATTAATAAAATACCGGAATTAATTGAAAATGACGATATTGAACAAGATGAAATAATTCAATCCGAAAGTGAATCAGAAAACGATGAAGTAATTCAATCAGAAAATGAAACAGAAGATGAACAACCGACTGAAGAATTGCGAAAATCAAATCGAGTAAGAAAAGCGCCGAAATTATTTCAAGACTACGTTATGTTGACTTATGAAGAAGCCGTAAATGGTGATGACAAAGACAAGTGGGTCAAAGCCATCAACGATGAAAAGGACTCGTTGAAAGAAAATCAAACGTGGACATTAATAAATAAAAGCGATGTAATAAATAAAAAACTGCTAAGTAATAAATGGATATTTAAAATAAAAGATGACGGTTCATATAAAGCACGATTGGTAGTTCGTGGGTTTCAGCAAATTCAAGGAATAGATTACCAGGAAACATACAGCCCTGTAATCAGCAGCTGTGCGATCAGGTTACTATTTGCGATTGCAGCTGAACGAAATAGTAAATTAATAAAATTCGACATAAAAACTGCATTCCTGTACGGAAAATTGGACGACGATATTTATATGGAAATGCCACAAGGTTATGAAAATAACAACCAAATTTGTAAATTACAAAAGGCCTTATACGGGCTCAAGCAGGCATCGTTAAAATTTAACGAACAATTTACGATTTTTTTAAAAAGCGTAAACATGGAACCATTAAAATCGGAAAGATGCGTTTTTAAAAATGAAGAAGGCGACATGATATTAGCCATATATGTCGATGACGGTTTACTAATGGGAACAAACAAAATTAAAATGGATAATTTTCTAAAAAAAACTTGAAGAAGAATTTAAAATTAAAATCACCGAAAATCCAAAAACATTTTTGGGAATTAATATCAAACGCAATAAAACGGGAATAGTGCTAAGCCAAACGGAAATGGTTGAACAATTACTAAAGAATACCAACATGCAAGAATGCAATCCATCAAAAATACCATTGCATAAAAGTGACGTTCAACGAAATGAACAAATTAAAAATGTAAAGTTTCCATATCGAGAGGTGATTGGCAGTCTACTATACATTAATAACAAAACGCGACCAGACGTCAGTTTTGCGATAAACTACGTTAGTAGGTATATGGATAATCCAACCCAAAGTGACGTGAACAATGTTAAACACATTTTAAAATATCTAAAAGGAAATCAAAATTTTGGAATTAAATTTAATAACGGTACTAAAAACGGAGAATTAATTGCTTTTTCAGATGCAGATTTTGCGGGATGCATTGAAAAAAGAAAAAGTACAACCGGGTACTTAATATTTTACAATGATTGCTTAATAAATTGGGTTTCAAGAAAACAAAGTGTCACAGCGCTAAGCAGTTGCGAGTCTGAGTACATTGCGGCGGCAGAGTGCGTAAAAGAACTTATCTACATAAAAAATTTCTTGGAAGAAATTAAAGGTGAAAATGTGAAAATTACACTAAAAGTTGATAACAAAAGTGCAATAGACCTAGCGAAAAATGGTGTGCTAAATAAGCGAAGTAAGCATATCGACGTAAGGTATCATTTTATACATGAAAAAATAAAGAACGGTACTATTAAAATTGAACATTGTAAGTCAAATGATAATTTAGCTGATATTTTGACAAAACCTTTAGATAGTGTTAAATTTATTTATTTCAGAGATAAAATTATGTTATAGAAATGTTAAAATAAATTTAAAATAAACTTGTAATCATGTTTGTAAAACTGCTTAAAATTTTTGTTTGATATAATAATTTTAAAAACTTTCTTTTAATATTAATATTTTTTGTTAATAAAAAACCATGTAACATTTGAGAGGGAGTGTTAAGAATAATTTCAAATGTTGATGTTTACATTTTGTGTAGCGCGCGCATTTTTGTACACGCGCGTTTTGTAACTATGTGTATTAGGAACGAACGACAGTACGACAGTCGCATCGAATGAGTTGCATCAAGTACGTCGTATGTTTAATAAGTAATAGCTGTTCATGCTTTATTTCAATTACGTTTTTCTACTGCAATGATATATGTATACTCTTTTAATTACAATATAATTAAACTATTAAATTACAAGTGTTGCCTTTTCATTACAAATTAAAAGACTAATATCCTAAAACCCAACAAAGTAAATTTTATTTTTATAATCGTTGCACTTTTTAAATGTGACCGCGCGTTGCATATGCAAATTAATGGTTTTATTAATGTTAAGTTTACTCACAGTTGGTACCTTTTTGTGGTACAGATAATTTCGTCCGCTCGAACTTTTAACCTCGCTTTTCAGATTCTAACCTCTTGCTTTATGTGTATTTGGCGATCCAAAACCAATCTTTCTTGCACAAATAAAATCAACTTGTGTCGTTGCACCTTTTGAATAATTTTACTATGGTAAGTAAATTTCACTTTCTTACTTTTATTCTGCACGTATAATCAACGTGACTAAACACTTTTTTTTATACTTAGGTCCCTCAAAAATTTGCACTCTTGCAAATTTTTATCAAAATCTGAAGACCAAAATTTAACACCTCTACTCGCGTTGGACCACGCTGAGGAACCTCCTTTTTGTTTTTTTTTATTCTTCTCCTTGGTTACAAAAATTCCAACGTACTTGATCAAAAATTGTGATTTGTAGGTATTAAATTTTCATCAACTGTCATGTGTCACTTCTAATGTTTTTATGTCTGTTTTAGGTTAACACATTTGACCCGATTGTTCCAACTTTGACGGAGTACACTACGTTTACCGAGATGTAGATTTTATGTTCGTGCAACGTTATACAGTATTATTAACTAACACTTTAAAAACTAAACAAAATAACAATTTTTTAAATTCCTTACAACTAAATTTGATTTGACAATTTTAATAGGATCCAATTTGATTTCATTTATATTTTGGTTTTAAAACTTGTGTATTCTTTATAAATTTCTTTATATCAAATGTATTTTACCTTACCGATTTAAATTGAATTTTGTTTACTTATTCCTTCGGATACGAAATCTTATGCAAGTTTGTGGTTCTTATAAGTTAACCATTCAATGAATTGCCATTGATGTCCCAATCTCAGTGGATCACCGCAGTATACATCGCAATACTTACTCCAAAATATATAAATTTGTAATTCAATGCTTTATTATATAAACCGAATTAACCAAAAAATTTTAGACCCAACATAATAAGTTAGTTCTCCGGACGATTAAGTTGCGTTTTCCATATATTTAGCTTTAAAAAATGACGCCCTACGATATACACGCCGTTTAAATATACCAACATACTGTGACACAACGTCATGTCTCGCCGTGCCAGGACCCTGAAGAATGAGACACTGCGTTGATGTCTCACCGTACTCAACGTGTTAAGGAATAGGACGGTGTCTATTTCAATAGGATTTTTCATTAAATTTTATTGGAGAGCATGCGCAGTGTGATTGTATGGCTCATAATCTGTTATGGTCTTGGTTGATTTTGTTAAACTCTAATTTTTAGAAATTATTTTGTTCAGTTGAGTCTATCCGTTTTAAGAATGCAGAACTAAATTGTACTAAAACTGTGACTTTCGAGGGTGATTGGATAAAATTTCTACACGTTTACACTGCCGAAATTTTCGTTGCGATTGATGACTCACGAATATTTTTTTCTGAAAGTTTGTAGCAAATTCAAAAAATCTGTACAAGATAAATTGCTATTGGATAAAAAAATACTTTTAACTCGATTATTTCAAGTATCAAATAAGTGACATTTGTTTTTTGTCGCTCATACACTTTAATTATTTGACGTTTTGTATTTTGACATTATTTGACGACCGGTCGCCTTGAACGGCAAGTCAGATTTACACAGGGAAACGTCAAATAATTAAAGTGTATGAGCGACAAAAAACAAATGTCACTTATTTGATACTTGAAAAAATCGAGTTAAAAGTATTTTTTTATCAAATAGCAATTTATCTTGTACAAATTTTTTGAATTTGCTACAAACTTTTAGACAATCGCAACTAAAATTTCGGCAGTGTAAACGTGTAGAAATTTTATCCAATCACGCTCGAAAGTCACAGTTTTAGTACAATTTAGTTCTGCATTCTTAAAACGGATAATAGACTTAGAGTGCGTATATATGAAAGAGTGTGACCAGTCGGTAGTGCGCCGCCATGTTTATCCTAAATGCACCAGTGCGTGTATTATATTCATTTGATTTTCTTACATAAAAACGTTGAATTTGATAACATGTGGCTAAAAATTTTCAGTCATAAGGTTAAAAAAGATATTGTTCATAAAGACATTATTATGGACCACATACTTTTATTAAAAAGACTTTATTTTATATTTAAATGCATGGTTTGCGATTTACTTCCGCGAGCATGTTTGTTTTTATTAAATGCAACCTTTTTCTTATCTGACACTTTTAAGCGGAATGTCACAAATCTCTTAATAATTTTTTCTATAATATTGTGGCAGTCCAATAGGTATATGAAAATTACGTAACTGAATTATTTCTTTGCATTTCAATACATAAAATTTAATTAAATTCGTATTTTTGTTTACAACTAAATCATAATAAGAACGAAATATTTTCTCCATTTCTTGAAAAAACATAAAAGTACGAGCATTTACATAATATAATGCATTTTTTTGTAACATTTTAGCGTTACAAGCTTCGAAAACTCCGATCTGCTGAAATTTTTACTTCCTACTGAACTAACACATTTTTGACAATGTTTATTTGACTTTACAATTCTTGATAAAATATATCCAGCTACATTGTATAGAGAATTGTTTTCACTTATATTTAAACTTACAACCGGCTTTCCTTCTATTTCAAAAATTTCAGGATTGTTATCTTCAGTACTGTGACGGGTATCATTCAAAACTTCAAAAAACTCGGACAAGAATTCAGTATCATCTTGGAAATAACTGGCCTTGTGAACATTTTTGAGATATTGCAAAACAGTTATTAATTTCAGATTGTTTTTAAATTGAAGAGCGTTAGGAATAACTTGTTTTGAACGAATTACGGAAAACAAATTTTCTAGACAATCTTGTGAAAAACGAGATGTGAGCAAAAATTTAAAATCCTTTTCATTTAACAGGTAATCCTGTATATCCAAAATTGATTTAATGGAAAGACGTATTCCAGACTGTATTGGCTTCCATATTCCTTTCTCGCCACATACGATATTTTCAAACAAGTCCATTACGTCTTTGAGAAAACTTATATTTTTCAAATACTCGTCTTGTTTTATTTTACTCAATGCCATTATTGGATTTCTCGAATACATGAGGTCGAACCATCGTGCAATGGTATCTATAAACCAAGCGGTAGTTCGAAGTTCTGGTTTGTTTGTTTCTTCTGCTAGAAATCTTAAAGCAGAAGCTACATCGTGGCTCAGGACACGAGTTGCTAACGACACGCGCATTTTATCGAAATGAGTTGGTTGTAGCTCAGCTCTAGTCAGTTTCGGTGCTAATTTAAGCTGATGGTGCTCTTGATAATTGACCAAAAAATACAAATGTTCCATTGAAACGACGTTTGTGGGAAGTCCAAATTTTTCTTGAATGACGAGTAATTTTAAAGAATTTATTATTCGACAGAGACATTCTAATATTTTTTAAAAGATGACATACATCTGCTATAAAATATAGCTTTCTGTCAAAATGTGTTGGATGGCGACTATAATTAGATAGAAGTTGACGACAACTTTCTACTCCAAAAGAACGCCATAGCGCTTTATTGCAAGCTCCCATATCCGAAGTTATAGCCATAACAATTAATCCCATTGCTTCCGATTTTTGAATTATTTCTAAAACTATTGGCTTCAATTTCGATCCATCCACTGAATTTCAAGTGAAGTAATATGCGACTGTGTGTTTCCACCTGGAGGATATGCCAGCAAGCATAAATACTAAAGCATGTGTTGCAATACCTTCATCTTCAGAAAAATTTACATTACCGTAATACGATTTTGTAGCATTGTCATAAACTTTAGAAGGTGTTATGGACATCTCGTCTAGCAGTAGAATGCAATGATTTTCATGTTCTTGTTTAAACATCGAAACTTTTAGATCTAGAAAATTAAATACTTCATTCAATATACCTGGCTTAAATGACAACTGTTCTAATTTTCTACGTAGAGTTCTTTGACTAGGCAAGGGATAATTTCTTCTTAACAACTCTTCGTAACCGCTGCCTCCGCAAGCAAACTTTATCTGAAGGCCACTTTTAATGGTTTCGTTTGACCACTTGAAGTTTTTCTTTTCTAAATGTCGAATCTGATAACCATTAAAAACTTTTCTTATAGATTTTAATGTTTTACCCTGCTTTTCGTTATCCAATTTAATTTGTAACAATTTGATGTGGTCGCGAGCAGATCTTAAGTGACGTTTCAAACGTTTACGCGATTCTTCAGACTTCTTAAACAAAACTTCGTATTTTTTTAACTTTAATTCGAGGACTTGCATAGAATTATCGTGTGTAACTTGTGGCTGTGAAGCTTCAACTTCGTCATCTGAAATAATGCTGGTTTCACTGTCATTACTGTTTGCAGTACTAAAAGATGTAGTGGTTTTGGAACTGGTAGCTAATGTGCTCCGATGCTTTGGTGGTTTACGCTTTGGTTTCTCTGAAGCAAACAAAAATATTGTAGGAACGGCGTTAGATTTGAGTACCCGTTTTCCGTCAACTCTGGTCTTTTCCCACTGATCCGAATCAAAATGGATCTATAATAACAAAATATAATTCAAACATACGAGAATAGATGCCTTTTGTATTATTTCTCAGCCCTGGAAAATATTACCAGGACTGTGAAGTTTTAGATTTCAGTTGACAAAGAACATGTTAAAACTAAACAAAAATAAGCAGTGTCTTTTTATACAATCTGAAGATTTTTACCTACCTCACAAATATAAGATGTATTTGTTGGTTTCCAATTTTCTCTTTTAACTTTAACAGCCCAAAGAGCTCTCCGTTCTGTGTTTCTCGGAAATACTTTCATCAAAAAACCCTTTTGTCACTATTTGTGCAGTCAATTGCACAGCAACCAGGCATTTCTATTAAAAAAACAACAAATTTTACTGTATACTTATGCCTTTTAAATAACTTACTATTAATGCCTATAATAAATTATATAATATTATTAAATTAATGGAAAACTTACCGTATTTTTAAAATAACAAAACAGATAAAACAAATAATAATCAAATAGTACCACAAATATGCACCTATTGTTCTAAATTCAACATAAAACTGCAACTAGATAAGATAACGTGCAAAGTAAGTCAATGTTCGCGCACTTTAAAAGAATAAACATAGCGCGACCAATCAGAAAGATGACGGTAGTTGGCCACACTCTTTCATATATACACACTCTAGATAGACTTATAGACAAAAACTGAACAAAATAATTTCTAAAAATTAGAGTTTAACAAAATCAACCAAGACCATAACAGATTATGAGCCATACAATCACACTGCGCATGCTCTCCAATAAAATCTAATGAAAAATCCTATTGAAATAGACACCGTCCTATTCCTTAACACGTTGAGTACGGTGAGACATCAACGCAGTGTCTCATTCTTCAGGGTCCGTGGCACGGCGAGACATGACGTTGTGTCACAGTATGTTGGTATATTTAAACGGCGTGTATATCGTAGGACGTCATTTTTTAAAGCTAAATATATGGAAAACGCAATTTAATCGTCCGGAGAACTAACTTATTATGTTGGGTCTAAAATTTTTTGGTTAATTCGGTTTATATAATAAAGCATTGATTTACAAATTTATATATTTTGGAGTAAGTATACTATACGTAAATAAACTCTCCAACTAGAATTTATTATTGCTCACAGCATAAATAAATTAAAAAAACTGTTAAAAATCAATCATATAATATTAAAAAACGAAGAAAGCGTATATTATTAGGATCGTAAAAAATTATTTTGTTATTTTGTGTACAGCAAAAAAGCAGATTACACAATAGTACTTCTCACAACCAATACATTGCCATTTTGTACGAAAACATTTATGTACGTTGGGCCACTATTCTACCATGTTCTTCTTTCATTTAGGTGCCAATATCAAGAAGTTACGTGCAAGTTTGCAAAATAATTATTATGCAATTATGTCCTCAGACGGCGAGACATCACTGTGGTGTCTCAAACAAAATACTCAAAAAAGGCGATAAGAAAAGAGATTTTCCGATAACTGCAAGTACCAAACTGCATGTAGGGTGTATAGTAGCTAAATTATACCAAACAAATTTTGGGCCCAGAAACCTAAAATTTTACTTCCCACGCCCGTACTCAACGTGATAAAAATTCAATGTAAAGTCTAATGAAAAATCCAACGGACGAAGTCCAATGTAAAATCGAGTAGGTAAACGCGAAAATTTTTACATTAGACCAAATCTATATAATACAAAATCTAATAATGTAAAGATACTTTTAAACGGTGTTTGAGAAATTTTGTGACGGAAAATTTCAAATTGGAAATTGAATAACTTCTTCTATTTTAAAATTTTCAATTAATATTTACCAAATTATTAATTTATTTACGCCCGTATTCATGGACAAAATGTTACTAACCCTTACAACTCTACTTGTAAAATTAACCCCTTTCTACTTTAGCAACTGATTTTTCACAATGCATTTTATCTTATTTTTTTTACTAAGTTTCTGAATGTCCAAGTGTTCCACCCACATATGCAATATAAATTTAACCCGTAAGTACGTACTTACATATACTTGTAACGACTGTGAATTTGAGCGTTAGTTATTTAATGTAAATTTTGTCGTTTATGATTTCACAGTAGTAGTTAAACAATGGGGATACTACGATCAAGAAATTTTTAAAAATTTTCTAAGTCCAAGAATTTATGAAAATTTTTCTAAGTCCAAGGAATGCGTGGAATTTGTTAAAATTTTCTAAGTGAAAGAATGCAGACAATTTTTGTAAGTCGAGGAATTTTTAGAAAGTATGATAATTACTAATTAATTAGTAATATGTGTGTATAAAATGCTATAAATCGACATTAGTAAAATTAAAATTAATTTTGTAAACTAATATAAGTTCTATTATATGATGCTATGCAAGACTTTTTTAAGCTTTATAATGTAATGAATTTTTTATATTTTGGAAACTTTTATAACCCCTTTCGGCCGGCTTAGCTCGCGGGGGTGTCGACGTGAGGCTGAAGCGTGATTCATATAATGTTTAAATAACCAAAAGCGTACTTCCCTATACGGGGGCATAGCGTATGAAGAATTGTACGATCAATAATAATAATTAAGTTATTTTTTATTTAAAACGCTATATTTGTTTATATCATCTGACATTAACAATGGCGTATTATAATATATATTTGATTAGGAATTTTTTAATACATTGATTTAATGACGAGCACCAAGTAACCGATTTGTAATTTAAATATGTATCAAATTAAATATGTTACAATTAGAAAATTAGAATGTATTGTGATGGTAGTAATATTTTCACAAATTTATAACTTAACCTTTAACAAAAATGCTTTTAAATGTTAACAAACTTTCTCTAGCTTATCAGTTGAAGAATGTATAAAATTATGTAATTACCTAATTACGTTCGAGTTGGAATGCATTAATATTTTAAATGTATACTAACTTATTCTAATATAATTTGTAGGGTAATTTAAATTAAAATGCATATACTAATGTTTTTCGTAGGTATGAAAAAAATGTAATTAAATAACTTTCTATAGCTTAAGGGTTTCAGATTATAAGGTATATATACTGTCATATATATTTAAATATTTTTATAAGTTTACTTCAAGTTCTCACGTAATCAACTTGCTCAAAATGGATACTCAAGTGGAAGTTAAAACTTTGAAGAGGTCAACAGAAGCAGTTCAAACAAGTAAGTTATGTAAAAATTAGTAGTAACTTAAATAACTGTTGGGTAGGTATGTGTTCTTAGATCCTAAGTATACATATACCTACCCTCATATTATATTTATATTTTCTGTATTAATTTTTTTATATTATATTTTCAGAAGATGCTCTGAATAAAGCACCTAAAATAATTCATGAGAAGAAACTAGCACTAAATAAATCTGAATCAAAATTTATATCTATAGGTATTGATATTGAAAACTGGACACCGATGTTACGACTCAGCGACGTAAATAATATTAGTGTACCTATTAGTTGTCAGGATTGGGATATTTTAACCAACGATGATAATATCAAGCAAATCAAGATTTTTTTTAAAAGTGATAGTTTGATTCCGATGGAAAATGCTAGCAGTGGATTGAAAATCACTGGACAGCTATTCAATAAGATCAATATATTACAATTTAAAAAAAAAATTTTTTATGTTTGTTTAGCAGAAAATTCTATGATGAGATTGTTAGAAATTTTACCATTAATAAATATGTATATTAGAGAAATTGAAGGACTCGATTTAAAAGAATTTTATAATGAAGTACTTGATGGATGTATTCAAATAGGGGGGGATGCCTACGATAATTTTAAGGCAGTTGCACAATCTTTATCATATCATCAAGATATAAAATTGTTATATGTAACAGAATTATTATATATGTACCCTGAAGTAATTAAGCAAAATTTGTATGATTTAATGCAAGATTAAAATATGTATTGTAGCAAATTATTAATAAAAATACTATGTATTAAAAATTGTTGTTATTCTTTAATACCCTTATTCCTTAGCATATATAAATTAGTAAGGTCATATAGGCTTCATCATTAATATTTTGAAAAGCAGCTGATACACACAGCAAAAATGAATTCAACTATAATCCTTTTTACATTAGCTGAAGTTTTAAATAATACTCTATACATATCAGCTCCAACAACCGTTGAAAATAATACAATCTGTTTAAATTATAGTAAGATCCAGAGTTTTAATAATCTTAATGAAGCACAGTGCTTTAAATGGCTTCCGATGAAATATATAAACACTAGAAATGAGACAGCATTCTTCTATTACATAAACTCAAGCAATCCATCGACATGGAATTTAATATTGCAAGATAAAAATTTATTTACTGAAGAGGTTTTATACAATGATAAGTGGACTTCTATAATCATGGGACAAGTTTTACCACCATCAATTTTAGCATTACTGATAATTATATATTACATTCATTATTATTATTATAATAGAAGCAATAAAACTGAATTATTATTATTATAGAAGAAATAAAACAAAATTATAATCATGATTTGTCTATTTATTTATTTATTTCGAATACCAAAAAAGTTACAAAATAAAAAAAAAAATTTTTTAATCATATAAAGGTTACCAATCCGGAGATTGGATCATATTCAAAAACAGAATCATGTAAAATTAATACATATGCAGAGGTGTCAGCAGGAAAATTCCCTATGCTTTCTATTTCCAATTTTAAACTTAATACAGGTTCGTGAACCATTTCGTTTTGCTTTGAAACATCTAAGACAAAAATCGGACCTTGACCGAACTGCTTAAAATCTAATAACGGTTCGCAAAACTGCTTATTTAAAAACTTCTTTTGAAATGATGCATAATCGTCGTAGGCCAGCACGTATCTACATTTCGAATAATCATTATTTCTTTTCTCATAAGGACTTCGATTCTGATTAATGAAAGCTGTAACGTCTGATATTCCACATTGTGAGAAAGTACTTGCATCAGAAGCTTGATTGTTTCGTTTACTAGTTTGAAATGAGGTTAAAATCCATCGAGGCCTTCGGGATCCCACTGAATTTTGAACCGCCCAAATTGTTAAGTTAGTTGCGGTAGGTAGAGAAGGATATTGATATAAGCTTCTACCATAAAATCCAATTTTGACGGTTTTTTGATGTTTCAAGCGATTATATATTTCCAATTTTGCAGTATCGCTAGGGGTAATATGTGGTACACGCCAGCTAACTTTTAAAATTTTAATTGTTACAGGAGTTTCACTCTGATAGCAATCGGTATCAGAATTCGAACGAATTAAAATTAGTTCCTGACGCATGTTTATAATATCTCGTGTATAATCACATGCGAATCCTAATATATGATTTAATGGTATTACAGCGCTAAATGTCCTCAAGGTTGTATTAAATATTTGAAATTCTTCATCTAAAACATACCATCCAGCACTGCTCAACCCTTTTGATTCGTCAGGAGTGTAACGACATTGACCATAAAGTGATGTTGATACGCCAGGCGTTCTACAACTATCGATCACAACATCACCCAGTTGATATCGTATTTCATCAAATAAAAATAGCGGATCGTTGAGTTGAAAAGCTTTTGTTGGATCTGTAGGTGTGACTAATCCTTCAATATAAATCTTACTGTCGTATGTAGAAGTAATCAAATCACCCTTATCAATAATGAGTCTAACCTCATCCGAGTTATCAAAGGCATTCACAGTATAAGGATGGTACGTATGGGTTGAATTATCTATTACTAGGTCTGAATAAGATACGTCAGCGAATATATTTTGAAGTGCCTGCTCTTCCTACATTATTATAATATTTATTTATTACTCGATACCCTAAACTTTCCAAAAATCTTATCTCAGTCGATGTTAGCACTTTAACATTCGGAGGTATAATAGACATTAAAGTATTATCAGCCTTATTTATATTGTTATTAAGATTTAAGCCCATTCTGTTTTAACTCTAAGCGTATAGTTAAAGGTTCGTCGCCAAAATCTACTGCTTCGCCGAGCTGATCCACTAACCTTAGGGTGATGTTATGAATAGTATTTAAAGTAACAGGTAAATATATAATGTTTGTATGCTCTCTGCACAACCTATATCCGGGTTCCACAGATAGGTCAAATTCAAATATTGTATGTGCTAGATTATTATTACGATTCATGCTTAACACCTGACTTTAATTTCTTTTTAGAAAAACCTAACATACGACCTATGTTATTAGGTTTCGTAAAATCAATTTCGAAATGTGAAAAAATTTCACATTTAAATGTATTATTATTAGCCCATAAGTTGAATTTTTCACTCAAGATAGATTTCAGATATTCATTTAATTCGGTTATTTCGTAAGCACCTGATGGTATGGTGATGACTTTTTGGTTGTAATAAAACTTGTTATTTCCATCAAAGATATTTCTTATAGAATTACAACCGTAGAAACCTATTAACCCTAAGACGTAATCATTTTTAGGATTCAATTGAATTGGAGGAAAATAATCCACACTGAGTGAATTTCCCACACCCGTTAAAGTAAACGTCTGACTCATTATTAAAGATTTTTATTGATGATCAAGTATTTATTCAATTTTTTTATACAAAAATTTTAAGCATAAATGACCGCATATAAACGTATTAAAATTTTGTTCACGTACATAATTATAGTTTATTTTACAACCATCAAAGTATTTAATGACTTCTTGAGGAGGTCTCAGATCACCAAAACTATCAAAATACGTTACATTATTATAGTTCTTCTGATAGGCCACCCAATGAGTTCCATGACCACTCATAACATCTAAGTTTATTATACCACATTCGAAAAGTTTTGGAGTAGAGGGTAAAGTATCTCTCATGAAGACGCCTCGGAAATTAGGAATATTGATTGTATATTTTCTTAAATCCACATCGGTTAGAGCTCTCCGAGGCAACTTATTCAGTTTTTTGAATACGGTTTTAAAAATAATGCTCTGCCACCTTTGTATGGTTTCAAATATAATGCTTCACCCTTTTTACCCATTGCGATCGCCTCCATCATTTTGTTATGACGACCGCTTTCTTCAAGCTGTTGTTTTGATTCTTTAGCATTGTTAATAGCCTTAGCTATTCCACTAGCACCACCTGCTAATGCTCCAACAGCACTCAAACCGGCAAAGAGTGGTATCAAAAATGGTAGAATTCCTCCTTGTGTAGGTACGGGGATTATTCGAGGTATTCTAATATTACGTTTGCCTCCTAATTTTTTAACTGTCCGCTTAGCAACTGTTAAAGCATTTTTAATAATATTTTTATTATTATTATTATTATAATTACATTTGGATTTTTCAAGTTCTTGAGATATATTTTTTACAAGTCCTTTTCCAAGTAATATTTTACGTGTGCTTCCATACCCCATACCCAACTTTCGCTTAGTTTTCAACGTATTTAGCACGGTCCACGCTGCAACCTTTTCTCCTACCTTAGCGTTTTTAGACTTTACTCGTCCCCAAGCATGCTCTTCTAATACACGATCAGCTTGATGTCTGTTTTTTAAGTCTTTATGTTGTGAATATGCGATATCATGATCTTTACAGGCCGAATCTAAAGAATTGATTCCAGGATCACCTCTAGCTAGACGCTTTTTTAATTTAGTACCTGGACCGCAATATTGATAACCCGGTATATGAAGCTCTATTGGCAATTTATTTATTATGGTGTTAACCAAACCTTCACCTCGGTGGGTCAACATTTAATGAGATAGTTGTACACTATTTTCAGGTATTTATATAAGCGTGTACGTATATTTAATTCATTATATTCCGAGATGAGGTTTATTAAACAGCTTGATACTCTTCATGTTAACAATCATGACCTTAAAAAAATTTATTTAAAAAAGCATAGCGCTTTATTACCTGATTTAATTAGATGTATTATAGCAGGTAGTTCAGGAAGTGGTAAAACAAATACGCTCATCAGCCTTATTGAAGATCCTAATGGGTTGAAATTTAAAAAAGTATACATCTTTTTAAAATCTCTACATCAACCAAAGTATGAATACCTAAAAAAAGTTCTCGAACCTATAGCGGGGTTAGGATACTTCACTTTTTCACGTCATGAAGATGTTATACCCATAAGCGAGGCAAAGCCTCATTCAATTATGGTGTTTGATGACGTCATCACTGATAAGAGTACCAGTGTTCGTGATTATTTCTGTATGGGTAGGCATAATTTAATTGATTCATTCTATCTCAGTCAGACTTATTCAAAAATACCTAAACAGTTAATACGTGATAATGCAAACTTAATTATACTATTTAAACAGGATGTTTTGAATTTAAAGCATGCGTATGAAGATCACATCGGAACTGATTTATCATTTAATCAATTTAAAACAATATGTGCAGAATGTTGGAAAGAACCTCACGGTTTTATCGTAATAGATACAGAGTCTGATATAAATAATGGTAGATACAGGAAAGGATTTGATTCGTATATAAGTCTTGATTGAATAGTATGAACCTTTCATAACTCGTAAACACTTCGTGACTTGTACACGTCCCGCAATTATTATTATTATTATTATAAGTCGATTTTTACTAAGATGGATACAGATGAGATTGAATTGACTAAAAAATTATTAAAGCACGTAAATCTGTAAAACGCAAGTACCTTGAACTACATCGTGGTCAATTAGCTATTCAAAGAATTTCGGAAGAGAAATATAAACCTATAGTGGATCCTATTAAGGAACTAACATCCTTAGAGAAAAAATCTAAACGTTTAAAAGTTTGGGTAAATCCTCATAAGCCGAGATTCTCAACAAATTATTCGCATATACCTGTTATGAAAAAGAATATCAAAATCCCTAAAAGCGATCAGGATGATGTCAGAAGTAACGCTAGTGATCAGGATGAAGATGATGATAGTGATGAATATAATAAAGCTGCTAGCACTAGCATTATTGAGAAATTACACGATCGATATACTGAAATGGCTATACATGATACCAATCGTTTGATTGATCATCTGTACGGAGTTTATTACGATCCTGATACTGACGCTTGGAAAATTGGAAACGCTAAAATTAATTTTGATCAAAATTCGGATAACTTTAGTATTAATAATCAAGTATATGATGGTACTGAGGGATTATATGAATTAATATTTAAAAAATCACCTAAAAATTATACTAATGACGATTTACAACAGTATAAGCAGATTTTTATTGATACAAATGCTCATAAAAGGAAGCATTCTAATAAAGAAAGAATACACGTTACTCGAGATGTCAAGTACCAGAAAGTAATAAAGAATTTATTCAGTAAGACCGGCGAGGGGTTAGTACCTGAGCATAAGTTGCTAAATATAATAAAAATAATTATATTTATTGGGATAACCCTTCAGAACTCGTGCAACGGCTCATGCTTCTACATGCATCTCAACAAGCTGGTAATAATAGTCATGATAATGAAATTATCAGTATCTTGGAAGAGTTAGTAGAGTCTAAAATTATAATATAAATATAAAGTTTTATAATTTAGTATGCAGTTAAAAAATGAACATTGACATATTCGGTCGTAGTAAAATACGTCCAAAAGAGGGTCCTAAGGGTGATAAAGGTGTAGGATTTAAACTTACTAAAGATCGTAACTATGATATGCAAACTAAAAGAATCACAAATTTATCAAACGGAGTTGATGAATTCGATGCTGTAAATAAACAATACGTGGATACAATAGTTGTGTTTATTCGGTCTCTAAAAGAGCAGATTGATAGTATTGGGAAAAACTCTGAAAATACTTCCGAGTATGTAAAAAAATTTGAACAATGGGTGTTGGCTCATAATATTTCCGAGAATTCAAAGGAAGATGCTTTTAATAAATATCAGCAGTCTATTGAGAGAGATTTAAAAGATTTTAAAAATGCATGTAATACTAGACTGGATGGTTTTAAGAATATAATTGATAATTTAAGCAATAACACACGCAATACATAACATTTCTCTAAATAATGTCGAAACGTACAATTGTAGATGAAATTCATAGAAGTGCTAGAAAAAACTTTCCCCGTAGAAGTGTAATAATTAGAGGTTTCGATGACCTATGGCAGGCTGATTTAGCCGAATTTATACCTTATTCCAAATGTAATAATGGTTATAAATATATTCTATTAGTTATCGATTGTTATTCTAAATTTCTATGGACATACCCCCTAAAAACTAAAACAAGTATAGAAGTAACAACTGCAATGTCTTCAATTCTTATGAACGGTCGAAAACCAAAAAATTTACAAACCGATGAAGGAAAAGAATTTTATAATAAAAAATTTACTGAA
Organism: Podabrus alpinus; assembly: GCA_932274525.1. Classification (NCBI taxonomy): domain Eukaryota; kingdom Metazoa; phylum Arthropoda; class Insecta; order Coleoptera; family Cantharidae; genus Podabrus; species Podabrus alpinus. Next base: position 15,886,180 of record OW026452.1, read on the forward strand.
GTTATGAAAAGTAATAAGATAAATCATTACTCCACATATAGTATTAAAAAGGCTTCAATTGTTGAGCGTGTCATACGAACATTAAAAAATATTTTATATAAAGAGTTTAGTTATCGAGCTGAATATAAATGGGTTGATATACTAGCTTCTGTTACTGATGATTATAATAATCGTAAGCATAGGACAATTAAGATGCGTCCTTGTGATGTGCACTCTTACACCAAGTTACACGTCTACAATATAAATAAGAAAATTGGAAAAATAAAATATAAAAAAGGTGATTTTGTACGAATTTCAAAGTATAAATCTGTCTTCGATAAAGGTTACAACGCAAATTGGACTGCAGAATTGTTTAAAATTGTGCGGGTTAATCTAGGAAGTCCTACCACTTACAATATTGAAGATCTTAGTGGAAATCCTATTAAAGGCATGTTTTATACGGAAGAGCTTCAAACTACGTCTTATCCCGACACATTTCTAATTGAAAAAGTGTTACGTAAACGAGGTGATAAACTATATGTTAAGTGGATGGGGTATCCAAAACCTACATGGATATCTAAATACTCAATTCAATAATAATTAATATTATTATTATTATTATACTTACTCTGTATGTTAGATTTTTTTGAATAATAAACGCCTTATATTAATTTTTTTTAATTTATTTATTTATTTATTTTTTTAATCTATAATGATCCCAGACTACATCAGTATCTTAGTTATGAGGGTGTATACATATCTATTATATTAGACGCTCTGGTACTGTTGAAAGTCCGTTCGAATTTGTTTATGATGATGTGGAATGTTTATGAAGACACTCGTCCAAATATTGCTCTCTATGTGCATTTCTTCCCATTTGTGTATTTCTCCACACTTGCGTAAAGCTTTCATGTGGGTTATATAGCCTTCAACAAAATCAAAATTAATTTTTAAATATAGAAAAAAAAAATCTTACCTTTGATTAATCCTAGATGATTTTCAATTTTTTTCCTACTACCAACACTTAATTCGATAATGCTAAGCGCCGAATTTAATACTCGTATATTTTTAAATCCTAATTTGATCCATTTTTCAACATCTTCAGGATTTTTTAGTAATTCTAAATAAGCGTTTTTAATAATTTGAACCATTTTGCCCGATATTTTAGTAGGTGAAGAAGACATTTTACTACAAAATTTCGAGCACTTGTCATAAAAATGTATATCGAACCACGCTTATATTATTATAATCTGAAGCCATTAAGCTATAGAAAGTTATTTAATTACATTTTTGTCATACCTACGAAAAACATTAGTATATGCATTTTAATTTTAAATTACCCTACAAAATTATATTAGAATAAGTTAGTATACATTTAAAATATTAATGCATTCCAACTCGAACGTAATTAGGTAATTACATAATTTTATACATTCTTCAACTGATAAGCTAGAGAAAGTTTGTTAACATTTTAAAAATTACAAGACATTTAAAAAGCATTTTTGGTAAAGGTTAAAATATGACTACCATCACAATACATTCTAATATTCTAATTGTAACATATTTAATTTATACATATTTAAATTACAAATCGGATACTTGGTACTCATCATTAAATCAATGTATTAAAAATTCCTAATCAAATATATATTATAATACGTCATTGTCAATGTCAGATGATATAAACAAATATAGCGTTTTAAATAAAAAATAACTTAATTATTATTATTGATCGTACAATGCGCGCTATGCCCCCGTATAGGGAAGTACGCTTTTGGTTATTTAAACATTATAATCCCCCCTCAGCCTCACGCCGGCACCCCCGCGAGCTAAGCCAGCCGGAAGGGGTTATAAAAGTTTCCAAAATATATAAAATTCATTACATTATAAAGCATAAAAATGTCTTGCATAGCATCATATAATATTACTTATATCAGATTACAAAATTAATTTTAATTTTACTAATGTCTATTTATAGCATTTTATACACACATATTACTAATTAATTAGCAATTATCATACTTTCTAAAATTCTTCGACTTACAAAAATTGTCTGCATTCTTACACTTAGAAAATTTTAACAAATTCCACGCATTCTTTGGACTTAGAAAAATTTTCATAAATTCTTGGACTTAGAAAATTTTTAAAAATTTCTTGGTCGTGGGAGTCACTTTGTTTAACTACTCACAGTATTACAAAATATTATTTAAAAAATTAGTAAATATAAATCACGTGCAAAAATAGGTTATGTCGAATTCAAATATTTGAAAATTTTGCTCCATGTATTAACGGAAGAAGAAATTTCTCGCAGGTATCGCTCAACTCGTTAAATGACTTTGATACGACGCGATTGGTATCGCTCTGTATGTTGAACGCAAGCATTAAGCTGCATTCACATAGGGTATTGTATGTGGATGTGAATCAGCGTTGCCAACTTGGGGGGTTTTCCCCACAGATTTAGGGGGTTTTTAAGTGGAATGGGGTTTTTTTAGGGGTGTAATATGTCTAGGGGTTTTTCAAATTATTATAACTTCAAAGTGCATCGTACTAAGTGTCCAATGTTGATAAAAAATTTGCTTGGTCCATCAATGCTTGAAGCTTTAATTGAAGAGATAGGAGATTTTCCGTATTCGATTATTATCGACGAGAGCACTGATCTCTCAACACAAAAAGTCTTATGTATTATAGTGCGATATTTTTCTCACGAAACAAAACCAGTTGTCACAACTTTCTATAGAATATTAAAAATAGAATATGACGCAAAAAGTGTTCATGAAGCAATTGCAAATCAACTTAGAAAGGATGGCCTAAAAATTGAAAATATGATCGGAATCGGCGTTGATGGAGCAAACGTTATGGTCGGTAAACATAATTCGGTAACTGCTATATTAAAAAGAGAACTGCCGGATTTAATTATTGTCAAATGTGTTAGCCACTCTTTGCATTTATGCGCGGAAAAAGCGGCTGAATTATTACCACGTCAGTTAGAATTTTTAGTGAGAGAAGCCCATAATTGGTTTTCATACAGTCCTAAACGTGTAGACTTCTACAAAACATTGTATGAACTAATGAATGAAAACAAGGATCCAAAAAAAATACAAGGACTTAGCGGAACCCGCTGGATCGCTCGCTATCAAGCCATTAATACAATATTGGAGCAGTGGGAGGAATTAAGGCTGCTCTTTTCGATTGCTGGATCTCAAGACAAATGTTTCATGGCAGAACAGCTCTATGATATCATGCAGAGGCTTCCTTTCAAGGCTTTCTTAATTTTTAAAAAAATGAATTAAAAAATGTCACTCAATTGAATTTACTTTTTCAAAGTGACAATGTTGAGCCGACCAAATTATTTGAGGATCTATTTTTATTGTATAAAACCTTGCTTCGACGAATTGTTGTGCCTTCACAATTGGAAAAACTGGTGGATTCTGAACTTGTAGAATTTAATTTCCGAGAACATCTTATGCATACAGCGTCAATATATTTTGGTTTTAATTTTCAAGAAATATCACAAAAACTTGATCAAAACGATTTGATGGATGTCAGGGAAAGATGCAAGAACTTTTTATGTTGTCTGGCCGAGCAAATTCAAAAAAGGCTTCCCGATAATTTACAATGTTAAAAATGATTGCTGATTTACACCCAAAGGTTGCTACGTCTCAAGTAAAACCCGATATAAAGCTGATCTCAAATCAAATTTATCGTACCCTGTGACGATTTTTTGGCTTTCACCTCGTCACATATCAACCTTAACAAATTATTTTCTGTTCGACCACTGCCATTTATATTTGAAATAATTTAGATGGGAGTGGAGACACTTCCTCTTTGGGGAGTTCGAATTCTTGCCGCAGGATACGGCGCTGAGAAGTCACTTTTGGTTTGGAAGCCGTTGTGAGAGTGTCGTCATAGTCGCGCGTGCCTAAAGTGCATAATTTAATTGCCGTGTGCATTAGAATATTATATCAATTTTTGTACTGAAGATTCACCGGTGCGTGGAAGGTGGGATCAAGCCTGTTTACTGCGTTTACAGAAGTGGGTGCTATTTTTTCTGTTATCTTCCTCGTGTCCGGTGATCGCCATTTTGTCCTTGCTAGCTGATATCAGCTTGGTGCGCGCGCGACGTCCGACGCCCTCTATGGGATATTGATTAAAGTAATTTATACCGACACTCCGAGGGTCATCGACCGCTTTTACTCTCAGCCAACTTTAATCAAAGATCATTCCGAGAGTCACTATCCGTTGTCAAGTCCGTCCGTCTTTGTGCCTGTCCGATTTCTTGTTGTTGCTGAACAACGATATTAGAATTTTCCGCCGGCGAGAAACCATTGGAAGCGTTATCATTCTTTTGGGATACCAGTCCAGTCAAGTGTTCCGGCGCCAGTTCGAGGGTCGCTGAGGCATCGTCAACCTAGAGGTGTGCAGTCGTACTTCCTGGGGAGGCCGAGTGAAGGAGCTCAAGATCGAATTCGTAGTCAGTCCGCCTGGAAGTTGCAGTATCTGTCTCCACCAATTGTTGTAAGCTCGCCAGACGTCTAGGTGAGATAAAACTTTGTATTCTTTTGGGTGGGATTGCCAATTATTTATTTACGAATTTTGTGTTAACGTAATATTTGTGCATTTTGCTACGCACATAGTTTGCATTATATCCGTTCACGAGGTATTCTCGGGGAGACGATTGATTCACGCCTAAGATCAAACTTGGTTGGCTTCCTTCAGAAGCCGGTAATATTGTTCACGACACTATTTGTTTGTCACCTGTCTTTGTTTTGTTTATGCAACACCTATACGTTATATTAAATATAGTAAAATCAAGTATCGTATTTTATTCCCTCGAGAGAGGGGGCAACATTATAACCTTACAGGATAAGCTCGTGACCTGGACTTGCGGCCCTCGCATACCGACGAGAACATCAAATAGCTGGCTTAAAGAACATCTAGGGTACCCACGTTTGAAAAGTGAGGAATCCTTCTTCACGTGGAGGAATCTTTTGCTCTTCGTTAGGCACCCTCTCATTAGGGGTGCGGATAAGCAGAAAATTCTAACAACCCATATCTATGGCAACAAAAATGACATTGAGTCTGAGTGGCACCAATTAAGCAACAAAACATGGAAAAATACATCAACTTCAACAGATTTTTATTACGAAGTTTACAACGATTGTGATGCAGCGGGCCATAAACGGTTCGAAAATATTTCAAAATTTGGATTGGCGTTCGTCACGGTTCCAATTTCTAACGCAAGTGTCGAATGTGCATTCTCGATTTACAACATTGTTAAAAATAAGCTGCGGAATAGACTCTCCATTGCAATGCTACAAAGTATGATGATGGTACGGTTGACACTTAATCGAAATGGTGGATCTTGTATAACATTTAATCCATCCCCTAAAATGTTACAATTATTTAATGTGAATATGTATGATTTTAAGAAATGTGATTCTTCCGAAGAAACCGAAGGGATCTTCGATGTATTAAACAATTTATGAATACAGATTATTAATAAACATTATTTTATTTATTTCCGCCGAAATGTACTTAATTTTAAACACAATAAAAAAAAGGTCAAAAGGTCATTAATCTTTCGCCGAAATGTAGATACTTACTTTGCATTTTAAATTCAATGTGACCTTTGCTGTGACCTTTGTAATATCTTTACATATCTGTTGCTTGTTATCCCTCGGGATAGATTGTAATATGCTTGGAGTCAATAAAAAAAAAACAAAAAAGGGGTTTTTAGGGGTTTTTAGGGGCTTTTGGTTGTACTTTTAGGGGGTAAATGTTATTCAGAGTTGGTAACACTGATTTGAATTTGGATGGTAGAATTCTTCCACCAGATTTTTACACCGGTCGACATACCATTCACATAAACTTAAAAGTTGGTGTAAAATTATTCGAATGTTTACATTCCTAGTAACATTTCGTTCTGTGAGTTGTTGAACTTTCGCGTGCTTTCGCTTTTATAACCACATTTTATAGTTTTAAAATCTTAAAATTGAAATTATCGAACGTGTTTTTAAGTTTTTCGTAGAAAAAATATTTTAAAAATAAAACAGAATTAGGTTGTTATGTTAGTTACTAATTTAAATGACAGTCACAAGCACCGCCTTTTGACGCCGCTGATTGGCGCTGGTAGGAATTCTTGCCCCGTGTACTGTAAAAGTTAAAAGTATAGTAACTTTTGCACAGGCCGTTACACCGGTTCTTCCACCGGGCAAGAAATTAAGTCTATCTGAACGCTCCTACCTGAGTTAATGCGTTTTAACTCTTACCGATTCTACCATCCACATACAATACCCTATGTGAATGCCGCTTTAGGCATTCCACATCACGTGACATTGTTCAAATTCAATATGGACGCCTGTTGGCAATGTCAAACATTGTATGTATTTAGAAGTGATTTTGCATACTATATTTAAGTTACTTTTACCAATTTATTTAATAAAAACAAAATTTTGCCAAAATAAGACAAATATTTTCGCCAAAAATGTAAACAAACAATTGACGTTTAACTGACTTTGCCATCTGGCGGCCATTGTAACATCATTTGACATGAGGTTGGAATGCCTAATTGGTCACATAACTCACATTAGACATAAGCTGTCCAATAATGAATATAAACTGGGTCTAAGCCATTACATTGAATTTCTCCAGCATGTTTTCCCCATTTCATTTGATTTACGTTTTCCAATGAGTTTTGTTTAGTTGTACGCAAGATTATTCCTTTTGTCTCTTGTTTAACTTTTCTTAATGCTGTAACAGTTAATAAAAATAGTGTAAGTTATTGCGAAAAAAAATCAAAAATTGGGTTTCCGCGATTTTTTGACGGATTTCGTTAGGTAATTGTTCGTACTTTAACATACTAAAAAACGTATTCTCGGAACCCTGAGCTTCTAACCAAATTCTTCGTCTGAAGTTGACATTTTTTATGAAGGAGTGAAAATTATGTTTTTTGACAAAATATTTTTAAACAAATTTCTATTTCAGCTATATTGTTATCACACAACTCGTTAAAAAAATTAAAAGCACTAAAAATATTTTAACAACATCCTCCAAATCATGAAAAAAAGAGTTTCCTAAAAATGGTCAGGGGGTTCTGATTTTTAGATATGTTTTAAGGTTATCAATTGTGACTTCCCCTCCCTATTTTGTCTTCCCTAATTGACATTGGATCTGTGGAGTATTCATGACCAGCTCGACTCGAGTTAGTGGCATCCCATGTTGATTAAGGTAGGTAGCCCATATTTTGCCTGCGTGCTACAGATGTCTCGGAACGGCGAGTGGTAGCCACGTATCGATACATCAACAGATTTGGTAAAGAATAATATATTACCCCGTCTTCGTGGTTAAATGAGAAAGCTGACGAAAACATGGATACTGGAGATCCAATACTGCCATTTTAGTGTAAGAAAATTGGGCACATTTTGATCAAAAAAATCCAAAATCGGTTTTCTGCGATTTTCCACGGATTTCGTTAGGTAATTGTTCGTACTTTAACATACTAAAAAATGTATTCTCGGAACCCTGAGCTTCTTACCAAATTCTTCGTCTGAAGTTGACATTTTTTATGAAGGAGTGAAAATTATGTTTTTTGGCAAAATATTTTTAAACAAATTTCTATTTCAGCTATATTGTTATCACACAACTCGTTAAAAAAATTAATTGGGGTCCTAATAAAAACTCCTAGTTGGCGACCGCCCGGTAGTGCCACCATTTTAAAAAAATGGCGAAAATAAAATGTTTCTTTGCAATATTTCCTTACCAGTTGACTTTAGGACGAAAATGACTTCTATAAATCTTATAGAGAATAAAATTTACTACAACTTCTATGTAAGGTATTTTTCTCTTAGTCGAATAGTTGCTGAGCGCCAGCACTGTTAAGTTTTTGAATTGGTTACATTTGTTGTAACATCAGTTGTTACATTTTTGCAAATTTCAAAAATCCTCGATTTTGACCTGACTTTTTTTTATAATAGAGTATATATTAATAGACCTGATCATATAAAAGACTTTTTTAGAGAGAGTAACCTAAAATTATAAAAAAACGTCCGAGCAAATCCGAGCATTTTTGAAATTTTCTAAAATGTGCTCTATTTAACAGTGCTGGCGCTCAGCATCTATTAGACTTAGAGAAAAATACCTTAGATAAAAGTTATAGTAAATTTTATTCTCCATAAGATTTATAGAGGTCATTTTTGTCCTAAAGTCAACTGGTAAAGAAATATTGCGAAGAAACATTTTATTTTCGCCATTTTTTTTAAATGGTGGCACTTCCGGGCGGTCGCTGAGGTTGCCAACTAGGAGTTTTTATTAGGACCCCAAACCCAAACCTTAAAACATATCCAAAAAGGCTTCTTGCTATACTTTGTATAGAAGCCTAAAAGCAGAACCCCCTGACCATTTTTAGGAAACTCTTCTTTTCATGATGTCGAGGATGTTGTTAAAATATTTTAAGTGTTTTTAATTTTTTTAACGAGTTGTATGATAACAATATAGCTGAAATAGAAATTTGTTTAAAAATATTTTGCCAAAAAACATAATTTTCACTCCTTCATAAAAAATGTCAACTTCAGACGAAGAATTTGGTAAGATGTTACTCTGTAGATCCGTGAGCGATTCAGAGGATCGCCAGCCAGCTATACTTACGGATCCTCTTTCTCGGGGGTGGGTCACTACGAACTTATCTCGGGCAAAGCCAAAGAATAAAACGACAGATTCTCTATTTTATACATATAATACAAACACATATATTAAGGTACATAAGTATTTTATTTTAAAATAAAATACTTCGTTAATCTTAAAATTAAAATTCATTCGTGCAGATTCATACGTTTAAAATTAAAGACCATATTATACAAGATAATATCTGAATTTAAAACAAATGTAAATCTGATGATGGATGTTATTGATGATTGAATAAACAAAATTCACACAAAAAATATTTAATGGTACACGATACCTGGTTATATATTTGTCATGTACGCCTCTGGGTGCAACAAACTTTATTGTATCATGGGTGCAACGTACAAATTTTGTGGGTTATTACAAAGGCGATGAACGGCGAATTGTTGAAGTGTGGGTGGACACATCTGCTTGATAAGATAACTTGCTTAGGATGCTAGCGACTCTTGCTTTTTTCTTATGAAGCCCATAATTTGTGGTTTAACGTGTTTTTATAGTTTATTACACAAGTTAAAATTGTTCACTTCGATATAAGTTAAGTATTTGCAAAAGCCTCGTACGCACTTACGCAGATGTAGTTTCGGTAAACGTTAATTAAAAGTTTACTTCTTTGTTAGGAAATCACCGCTTCCGATTAACGACACAATTACACTGTCTTTGTTTAGTTTAATTCGCGCCCAGGTGTTAACAAACGTAATAAACGAGGTATTCTGATTTGAAATATAATATGTGAAATGTAGGTAATTTCTTATTTGTATAAACATGGTTGACCGTTATTATGAATTAAAAATGCGATTTCTATCGTATTCACACAGATGATTGTCGATAATACTGATTGATTTAATTTGATTGCAATTCTGATATGCATATTTTTTCACTAATTATTGCACTGTTTACTACAGATAATCTTGTTACAGTATCCATTCTTTAAGTTACTTACTTAATGAATTTAGGAAAATAATAAAAAATTACAGTATTTTTAATTGAATGTATGCAAAGTGGTTCATATCTCGCAGTACACTGACTTATCATGCCATTTGCATTGCCTCCCCGCTTCAAACGTGCATTCTTATCTCGCGTGCTTTTTGAATCGACCAAGAAGAGAATTTACAATTAATTTAAGTTTTCAAAGATAGAAAGAGAATTACCAAATCTAACCGGCATGCAATGAGACGTTCTCAAAAGCATACGATGATGTCATGTTGATATCATAATATATTTATGCGTCTTAAGCATTTCTCTTTGTTAAGAAAGTTACCTTGTAAAATGTGACTTAGTATTTATTACCTATAATTATATCGCAATTGCGTTATGAAATTTATCATTTTCAATGGACTTGCTGATAGCTAAACGAACATTATTCTTGTATATTTAAATATACAGAGTAAATTAAAAAAAATTTTAATTTTTATGTATTATAACAAGGGAAAGCCGTAACAAAGAAGCTCAGGGTTCCGAGAATACGTTTTTTAGTATGTTAAAGTACGAACAATTACCTAACGAAATCCATGGAAAAATCGCAGAGAACCGATTTTGGATTTTTTTGATCAAAATGTGCCCAATTTTCTTACACTAAAATGGCAGTATTGGATCTCCAATATCCATGTTTTCGTCAGCTTTCTCATTTAACCACGTAGACGGGGTAATATATTATTCCTTACCAAATCTGTTGATGTCTCGATACGTGGCTACCACTCGCCGTTCCGACACATTTGTAGCCCGCAGGCAAAATATGGGCTACCTACCTTAATCAACATGGGATGCAACTAACTCGAGTCGAGCTGGTCATGGATACTATTGGGAAGGTTGGCAGTAGACAAGAGAATAAATACAACAATCACAACATAAACAATTTAATAAGAGCCCATTGGCAATACAACTTAATAAGCAAACAATTATTACATCACTAACCTGGATGTGGACTCATACTTGAGTGAGTAAAACCACAAACCAGGTGCCCTTATATTTAGCATTGGTATAAAGATAACTAGCGACATAAATATGTCGCGCCATCTATCAGTCACATTGTAACTCACATACCAACACCTCCACTAGTTACGATGTAACTAAAATCCTAAATCTCCAAACCCATCTTGCTGGTACATAATGAATGTTTATCCCTTGGTAAACCTTTTGTGAGGGAGTCCGCTACCATATCTTCTGTTCCGATATGTTCCACTTTTAATTGTCCAATTTCTTGCTTTTCACGGACAAAGTGGTGCTTGACATCGATGTGTTTGGTTCTGCACCTATATCCTGCATTTTTGCTGAGATCTACGGCCCCTTTATTATCGCAAAATATTTTTATGCAGTTTAAATTAGTTTCCAACTCTTTGAAAAGACCTTGAATAAAGATGGCTTCTTGTGCTGCAAAACTCAATGCCATGTATTCTGCTTCGGTTGTTGAAAGTGCTACTGTTGGTTGCTTTTTTGAAGCCCAACTTACAGCACCTCCACTCATCAAAAACACGTAACCAGCAGTAGATCTTCTTTCGTCTACATCCGCTGCCCAATCCGAATCACAATACCCGTGCAAGTCACCATTTCCTTTTTTAAATGTTAGTTTGAAATTTTTAGTCTTTTTTAGGTACCTAAAAATCCTTTTAATAGCTCCCCAATGTGCTTTACCCGGATTATTACTGTACCGACTAACTTTTCCAACAGCATATGAAATATCAGGTCTTGTACCTTGAGCTGCATAAATCAAACTTCCTATGGCTTCTTGATAAGGAACGTTAATTTTATCTTCGTTGGTTTTTGGTTGCATATCTTTCGTTAGCACTTGATTTGCATCGAATGGTGTTGACACTTCTTTGCTTTCATTCATGTTGAATTTTTGTAAGATTTCATTTATGTATCTTTCTTGATCTAATGTTATAACACCATTTTGCCTGTCTCGAGTAATTCTTATTCCCAAGCAATAGTGTGCCTCACCTAAGTCTTTCATATTAAATGATTTCTCTAAATGACGTTTCACCTCATTCTTCATTGCATCATCTTGAGAAAAAATCAAGATATCGTCAACATATACAGCCAAGATTAATTGCTTGTTATTCTTGCTTTTGACGTAAATGCATGGGTCAAACTTAGATTGCTTGAACTGTAATTGCTTAATGGTTTGGTCTAGCTCTTTGTACCACACTCGACTTGCTTGTTTTAATCCATTAATAGATTTCTTCAATAAACAGGTTCTTTTATCCGGCAATTCCATATAGATTTCTTCATCTAATTTTGGATGTAAAAACGCCGTTACTACATCCATTTGATCGATATTCCAATCATTTTTTGCTGCTAAGGCTAGCAACAAACGGATCGAGCTATGTCGTACGACCGGAGCATACGTTTCATCGTAATCGATGCCTTCTTTTTGAGAGAATCCCTTTGCAACTAACCTAGCCTTGTATCGATTTATAATTCCTTCGGCAGTAAATTTTGTTTTGAACACCCATTTACTTTTAATCGCCTTTCGATTTTCTGGAACATCACATAGAATCCAAGTTTTATTAGTTCTATGCGATTCCATTTCTTCATCGATTGCTCTCCTCCATTCATCACTATCTTCACTTTCAAGAGCTTCTTTAAGTGTTGTTGGATCATTTACAATTGATTGGTAGACTACAAATTCCGGGTTAAACACATTTTTATTTGGTTTAACTACACGTTGCGAACGTCTTGGCAAATCAATCTCCACTTGCTCTTCCTGTTCTTCAACATCGTCAACTTCTTGATGTTCATCGTTATTTGCAACAGCATCTTCAACATCGTTAACTATATTATTGTTGTTAACAACACAAATACCATCACGAGTGAAGTCGTCTTGATTGGAAATTATTTTAACCGTGGTTTGTTGAGGAAATAATCTATCAATCGGCCTTTCGATGCTAGTTTTTATTAATTGATCCTCACAAAACACCACATCTCTTGATATTTTCAATTTCTTCGTTATAGGGTGAACAAACCTATACCCTTTCACTGTTTCGCTATATCCCACAAAGATGTATTCTTCAGCCTTATTATCGAATTTTTTCCTAAACACTTTTGGTATGTGCACCAACGCTTTACAACCAAATATTCTTAAATTCGATAAGTTTGGCTTCTTACCATTCCAAGCTTCTTCAGGTGTCATCCGATTCAAGCTTTTTGTCGGACACCGATTCTTTAAATACGTTGCCGTTAGTATCGCTTCTGCCCAAAACTCGCTTCCTAAATTGGCTTCTGTCAGCATACATCTTGCGCTTTCGACTAGAGTCCTATTTAGCCTTTCGGCAACCCCATTTTGCTCTGGTGTATATGGGACGCTTGTTTGATGTTGAATTCCAAATCTTCTTAAATGGGACAAAAGTTCCTTATTGACATATTCCGTTCCATTGTCAGATCGTAAACATTTAATTTTTTCTTCACATTGATTCTCAACAAACGACTTGTACTCCAAAAACTTTTCAGTTACTTCACTTTTATTTTTAAGGCAATAAACTGTTGTTTTCCTCGAGAAGTCATCGGTGAACGTTAGAAAGTATCTTGCACCACCAATCGATTTTGTATTCATAGGACCACAGACATCCGAATGAATTAGTTCGAGTTTATTCGTTGCTCGAGATGCGCCATTTTTATTGAATGGTGTTCTTGACAATTTCCCTTTCACACATATTTCACACGGTTTACTGTTTTTATCCTTGATATTAACGCCTTCGGCTAAACCATTATTTAACAAGTTCATTGCTACACGATTTATGTGTCCCAATCTTCGATGCCACAACACATGAGTATTTTTTAACTCCACAAGATTCACAGTTTCAACAGGTTCGTTTAGTTTATACACACCTTTTTCTAATCTTGCACTACCCAACACATTTTTATTTTCAATGTTTATTTGCATATTTGTAATTCTGCAGCCATGTCTTTTATCAAACACTAACGTATTCCCATGTTGAACCATTTGCCCAACCGAAATCAAGTTCCTTGTAACTCCTGGTACATGAATAACTTCTTGGAGCATTAATTCTTTATTACCGATAAGATCAATTTTGACTTTACCCTTACCAGCACTGTTCAACGTTGTACCATTAGCAACTTCGATATTACAAAAATCGTAATGTTCGTAGTCCTTAAAATTGTTTGCATTCGGCGATATGTGAACTGAAGCACCAGAGTCTAAAATCCATTCACTATTTTTATCACACTTATCATTACACATGCCAATGAACTGGGTGGTTTCTGATCGTCTATTGGCTGTAAATTTCTTTGGCTGTACCTTCTTCATCTGTGGACAAATGTTAGCTTTGTGACCCTCGGTTTTGCACTTAAAACACTTAATTTTTCGATTTTGAGCTTCCATTGGTTTGTCGGCTTGATTCCATTTCTTTTTGCTGTAAAACGCACTAGATTCTGAAGTTGTTGCATGAATTTTTTGAACACTTGGTTGTAACAACAAATTTTTCACGAATTCTACGGTAGTACTTTGCTTTGATCCTTGAATCCCCATTAATAACGGTTGATACTCTTCAGATAATCCCGCCAACATTAGACCACCAATCACATGATCCTTGAACGGTTCACCAATTGTTTCCAATTGATCAGTAATACACAACATTTTGTTAATATAATCCTGCATATTATCACAATTATCCAATCGGATTCTGAACAGTTTCGCGTATAAACCAATCAAATGTAGCGTACCTGATTGTTCATATATTCGATTTAATTTGCCCCAAGCTTCTTTCGCTGTCTTCACGTTTTTTATTTCAGCTGCTGCTCCTGGATTAATGGACAAATTGATCTTCGCCAGAACTCGTTGATCCAAATCTTCATCTAACACCGTACCGGGAGCACATTCCACATGCTTCCACATACCAGCATCGATAAGAAAATTTTTCATAGCGTGCTTCCACTCGCTATAATTTTCTCCATTCAAATGCTTTGATTGCGGCAGTCCTCCCATTGTTACAACTGTTGAAGATGATCGAGTCCTCAACTGCGATTGTAACAGTTCGATCTGTTGTTGCAAATTTGCTAATTGCGCCTCCATAATTTTTTATTTATAAAATTTTGGATGCAATAATTTGCACAAATTTAAATCAAACAAAAACAACTTTATTCTCTTAATGTTACTGGGCCCATAACCTATTGGGAAGGTTGGCAGTAGACAAGAGAATAAATACAACAATCACAACATAAACAATTTAATAAGAGCCCATTGGCAATACAACTTAATAAGCAAACAATTATTACATCACTAACCTGGATGTGGACTCATACTTGAGTGAGTAAAACCACAAACCAGGTGCCCTTATATTTAGCATTGGTATAAAGATAACTAGCGACATAAATATGTCGCGCCATCTATCAGTCACATTGTAACTCACATACCAACAGATACTCCACAGATCCAATGTCAATTAGGGAAGACAAAATAGGGAGGGGAAGTCACAATTGATAATATTATGGGGGCGCCACTGAATTTTTGTATAATCACCTTCCGAATGTATTCCAGAAACTTATTCTTCCATAGAATTGGGGGGGGGAGGGGTCAAGAGTAAAAGATTGCACAAATGGTGAACAAAATTTAATAAGATAAATATGTATTAATTTTGACGAATGAATACAATATTTGAGAATATTAATTATAAAATTTAAATAATATTTCTTAAAATATAAATTATGCTGCATAAACCAAATTAATAGAATTTTACGCTTTAAATCAAGTTTGTCAAATTTCGTGGTTAAAATAAATGTGGACATCCCATAAATGCCCTCCACTTGAAAGTGTCAGTATAACAACCATCCAGTAAATAAAAATTAAAACGGAAGAAATTAACCTCCGTACGTTGTGTTCAAGGGAAATAGTGACCGGAATAAATATTCCACAAGCACCTCAAGTCGAACGGTTGAGATTCAAAATAATAGGTTAATAAATTTAAAACTACTTAATGCTAAACAACAATAATAAAATTATTGAGGAAATTAATAATTATAACTTTTACAGATATTTAGTGCATGGCTATATGCAACAAACTTGGGAATTAAAATAAGACATTGTTGATAATCAACACACAAAGTTTTAACGTTAATTTTTCCAACACGACACTGAGTTTCCGAATTTCCTATTCAACACAACTAAGTCGTACACTGAATGTTTATTAACATTTCAGTTAAATTATGAATCGTTAGTTATAAAAATATCTAATTTAAAATAGAAGATAAATCATTATTTGAACTTTAGTTAAATCATTTACAAGAAATAACCACTTCATTAAATTATTATCTTACATTCATTTAATAATAATTATACAATTTATAGAAAACTAATTTAATGATTTACTATAATATCAGTAGAATTTTCATCTATGTTTGTGAATACAATATATAAATCATTTTGAAGATTTTGCTGTTATTCTTAAATTTATTTAATTAAATTATACCTTTAGTTAATAATACCTGCACCTTGCCAGCTTTCTTTCCACCTTTTTGGTGGTCTTTCAGGCAGTCATTTTCCATAGACAACTTTCCCATCTGTGACAATTCGACCAATCCCATTGTTGTTCACATGGTTAACATGTTCGTTCCATCCTCTTCTTTATTGTCTGATCCATCTTACTACATCCATCTTACTTCACCTGCATCTCGAATTACTTCAACGAAAATTTGTTATTGTGTATTACTTCTCTCAGGCATCCCGATACGGCACCTACTTTTACAATCTGGTTAAGTACCTCCTTTATGAGGTCTCACAGATAGACAATATTATTGAAATATTATCAGTATAAATATTACAATATTAAATAATTAAAAACCTGCAGGTCAAATTGACGAACATTTCTTTTTGTATTTGCGCTAAAGTTTAATAATTCATTTTAAAAATTTTAATTTTCTTTAGACTTATATTTGAGTGGACCTGCGATCGAATTGCAAATTGTTTGAAATATTTGACCTATAATAAATACAACTCGACCGTAAATTCCCACAAAAAATGCAAATTGAAACATTAAATATAAATTTAAAAATATCTTTAAAATTTCAAATTTATTACTAAACAGCTCAAGTTGTTTTTTATTTTTCAGAGAGTCTCATTGCTTACCGAAAGTTAGAGCAGAGCATCTTGGTTAAAAGATTCTGAAGTAGTTTAAACAAGCAGACGGGGACATGACAATATTTAACGCAAAAACACAGCAAAATATCGCTGTATTTCATACCCCAAAATTTGTCATTTTTACTGGAAGAGAAATATTTTAATTTGAATGAAGCGCTACTGATGGAAGTAAGATATTAAGCACATTGCAGAACAGTGCCATGTAAGTGAATGGACGTGGGTCAGATACTACTCCATATGAGTTTTTAAATGCTTTTGCAATTGCGATTTTTGTACACATTTATAGGTGCAACTATAACAACAGAACGGGTTATCGCCGGTATGAGTTTTTAAATGACGTTGTAAGTTTGCTTTCCGTGCACAAGTATACTTACAAATATGACAACTAAACGGTTTTTCGCCGGTATGAGTTTTTAAATGTATTTGTAAGTCTGCTTTCTGTGCACAAGTATACTCACAATTATAACAACTAAACGGTTTATAGCCGGTATGAGTTTTTAAATGTCTTTGTAAGTTTGATTTAGCTGCACAAGTATACCCACAAATATCACAATTAAACGGTTTATCGTCGGTATGAGTTCTTAAATGTTTTTGTAACTGTGATTTCCATGCACAAGTAAACTCACAAATTACACAACTAAACGGTTTTTCGCCGGTATGAGTTTTTACATGACTTTGTAAGTCTGATTTCTGTGCACAAGTATACTTACAAATATCACAATTAAATGGTTTCCCGCCTGTATGAGTTCTTAAATGTCTTTGTAAGTCTGATTTCCGTGCAAAAGTATACTTACAAATATGACAACTAAACGGTTTTTCGCCGGTATGAGTTTTTAAATGACTTTGTAAGGCTGATTTCCGTGCACAAGTATACTGACAAATATGACAACTAAACGGTTTTTCGCCGGCATGAGTTTTTAAATGACTTTGTAAGGCTGATTTCTGTGCACAAGTATACTCACAAATATGACAACTAAACGGTTTTTCGCCGGTATGAGTTTTTAAATGACTTTGTAAGGCTGATTTCCGTGCACAAGTATACTGACAAATATGACAACTAAACGGTTTTTCGCCGGTATGGGTTTTTAAATGATATTGTAAGGCTGATTTCTGTGCACAAGTATACTCACAAATATGACAACTAAACGGTTTTTCGCCGGTATGAGTTTTTAAATGACTTTGTAAGTCTGATTTCTGTGCACAAGTATACTTACAAATATCACAATTAAATGGTTTCTCGCCTGTATGAGTTCTTAAATGTCTTTGTAAGTCTGCTTTCCGTGCAAAAGTATACTTACAAATATGACAACTAAACGGTTTATCGCCGGTATGAGTTTTTAAATGTCTTTGTAAGTTTGATTTATCTGCACAAGTATACTCACAAATATCACAATTAAACGGTTTTTCGCCGGTATGAGTTTTTAAATGACTGTGTAAGAGTGATTTGCGTGCACAAGTATACTCACAAATTACACAACTAAACGGTTTTTCGCCGGTATGAGTTTTTAAATGACTTTGTAAGTCTGATTTATGTGCAGAAGTATAATCACAAATATCGCAACTAAATGCTTTCTCGCCCGTATGAGTTCTTAAATGTCTTTGTAAGGCTGATTTATGTGCAGAAGTATAATCACAAATATCGCAACTAAATGGTTTCTCGCCGGTATGAGTTCTTAAATGGATTTCAAACTGTGATTTGCTGGCACATTTTAAGTTACAAATATCGCATATAAATGATTTCCTGTCCTTTTTTTTATGAGCCCTTAAATGACGTATTAAAGTTTGTTTAAGAGCAAGTTTATAACCACACATTGCACACTCGAAAAAATTTGAACTGGTCAGAGTTGCTTGTGTAGTGACGGTATCTTCTTTAATATCAATAGAATGATGCAAATCTTCTACATTAAATTTCACATCTTCCACCTCTTCTCTTTTAATTTCGTAATTGCTATTTGAATTATTTGGAGTGTCCAAAAATTTACATGCGTTTTCTACAATTTGTGATTCTTCCGAAGGTAGCACTTGAGCTGCAAGTAAATCGGTAACTGGTTCCATTTGGAGGATGGAGCACCATAAATCTACAGGTACAAAACCACTTTTCTTAATTGATTGCGTTGATTAGGTATATTGATTATATTATGTTATCGATTTAGAAAACTACTGTCACAGTTGACAAATCACTACTATACAAAATTATAAAATGGCTATCGTGAAAATGGCGACATTGATGGAGTCAGAGGCGATTGATTATATTATGTGCTAGAGCTGTAGCGAACCGTATGTATTCGTTACTGAGTAACGGGTGCGCCATCTAGTACCGAGTAACGAAACGTTACACTCGAATTTATTTCGTTACTCGCATTTTTCGCATACGCGCGCTTATTCGGTGAATTTAAAAACGTACTGCTATGATCCAAAATGATAAATAAAGGCTCCCGATACAAAAATGAATATTAAATTCAAAATAAGCATAAAATTCTAAATCGGTAGGCACTTTAAAAATTTTGCTCTACGAGAAAATTTTATTTTCTAAAATTTCAGTTTCACATCCAAATTTGAGTCTCTCAGGATAAGATTAAGATGTTAAATATTGCTAAGAGTAAATACATTGATGATTGTCACATCAAAAATAATGAAAAAGATTGAATTAGCTCAAAATTGATAAAAAAAAACATTTTATGTGTAAATCGTCATAACCTACAAAAATGTAACATCTTGTAAACTGAATTATTTAATAACTAACATGTCTTGTACAAAACTGTTCACACCAAAAATTATGTAATCATCTCATGTAGTTGAAGTGAATATTTCAAAGTGAAAATCGTTAAATTAGTACATAAAGGTCAATTTTGTGCAAAATCCAAAAGTTGATATAAGATGGCAGATATGAGTCAAATAGCCGTCCAAAGAATGGCATAAAAACAGAATATACCAGTAATACAGCATGGGAGTCACATCAAAAGACATGGATTTCAATGCAGATCATGAATCTGGAATAAAAACGAATTAATGGAAACATAAAAAATCCAATAGGATGAGAATTGACTAACTTTCAAGCAACAATGGTGCCAATTTCATCGATTCTAGATCGAATTTCAGTTGACCTCGTGCATTCGAACAAAGTGCACGCAATTCCAATGCGTTCCAGAAAATAATGTTTACAATCTTTGGAGGTTAACCAAATTTTTGACTTCGTGAATTCAAGTTGTGTAGACGTATCGAGATGTTCCTCACGAATCAATTGTTTACAAACAATTGAGGGTTAAGATTTTTCAGCTGAATGGAAATAATTTCATAATTGGTAAACAACAATGAAAATGGCCGTCCGCAGGATGCTTCTACAAAAATAACAATTCAGGGATTAAATTCAACAACAAAACTGGATCCAAAACTTACTGTAAAGAATATGCAGCTTACCTTTTTCTCTATTTTAAAACCTCTACGATTTGGTGGACAACAGCAACAGAATTATTAAGAAATTTAGTTCAATAAAGCGACTTCACTCAACGACAAACAGCTGATAACTGGTATAAATAGATGCAAGGCCAATGACTCACCCATGTGATGCAAACTAAAGCTGGCCATACACAAATATCCTTTTTAAATAAAAATCAAAACTTCGATTCTGCTGATGTGAAAAGGTACAGTGATATTTATTATTTGTTAATTTTATTATAAACTTTATTTTCTGCGTATAAATACAGGACAAAGCGAGGAAACCGCTTTGTTTTGAAAACAAATTTTTGCATTAACTGTTTTTATTTAAAAATTTAATTAATGTTAGATCTGCGATCTATAACTATTTGTGTAAACATTTATTTATGTAAACATAACCATCACTTTTGTTTAATATAAACAATTTCTTTGAGACTATTGAAATCTTTATTTATTTTTCAATAAGAGAGCAATTTAATATCCCGAGAGAGTCAATTTGCACCCTAAAATCACCTCAAATATTTCGAACCATAAGGAACTCACCCTTGAGGGACTCATCACCGGAGCTTAGTAAGGAAGGGCAATAGTGTTAAACTCCTTAGCTAAAAATTATCACCCACGAACCATTTACCTGAGCATTATTTTGGCTAGCAAACTTAAGGGCTGGAGCCAAAGCAAATATTAGTTAAGGAGTACATAGCAGTACGTTACAAAGAAGGATGTTTGTTTATTAAGTATAATTTGGAAATTCGTCGTCCAAGTTTTTTACTGTTTATTAAGGGAGTGAAAACGCAACTATGAACCAATACGAAAAAAACTACACCTTCAATTTTCTCGCTTTTCTATCAAAATAACGATCGGATGAACAAAAATAAAAATGTATCCTAAAGTGCCTGTTAGCTGTAGTAAATTATAATCTTATAAACTACATGTAAAATTTTAACGATTAAATTAAAAAGGTCATAAAATATACAAAATTTTGAAAATTCAAGAAAGTTTTGTACGCCTTCAAATTGATGTCAAACGATAGACAATTACAAGAGAAATTCCTTTATTATTTTAACTCTGTACAGAAACAAAATTAATAATTAAATTAATTTTTTTTAATAATTACGAAAGTTGTAAATAAACTCAAAAAACCCGGGACAAGAAGCAATATGTACATATTAATATTGCAAATCGCCAGTCGGTACTTTTTGAAAAGCGATATATCACATTCCTGGTACCTATCTTATTAGATAAAGATAAACCGAGTGTTTTATAATAAAGTCGATTCTATTTATTATAATTTTACTTTCGTTGTTTTATTTAAATGTAAATTTAAATGTACATTTAAATGTACGTTGGCTCCCGAAAATAAAAACTTTTTGTGTTAAAAATGCCGAAAACGGTTTTTGAAAAAAGTCGTATTATTATTATATCCGTTTCTAATATAAACAAATTCGGTCAGATCTCAGATTTATATAAAAATGATTTATTTAAAAATTTTATTTTTTCATTTATTTAAATTAATAGATAATTAAAAATCCAGCGAGATATAATAAAATGCATAATTACTCGTAATATGATAAAGAGTCTATTAAACACAAGTCTGGTTCAAAATACGGAAAAGTGAGAAAATGCACCTTACGCAGCTTTGTATGTAATGTATAAGTATGTTTCTACAAATTACGAAAGTAACGAGTAACGTAACGATATGATAGTAACGGGTACTAATTGTTATAGTAACGAATACATACGGGTATGCTTTTTTTCGTTACTTTTACACCTCTATTCCTTTTGTTATTGAATACATTGTTATTTTTTAAAAATTTTTTGATGCTTTTATTAATATTTTTTCTGGCATGTAAGTTCGAATATGATTCGATCTGGATGTTTTATTATATTAGGTTTGTTTCATCGACGAGTTCTCGTTAGTTCTAGAGCTATGCGCATGCTCTTTAACTAAAATCTGTTTCATCAAACGTTAAAATTTGAACTGCTAGTTCTACGAACTACTAGTCCGCTGTTTCATCAGCCTAATTGTGTGTTCTAAACAGTTCAGAATGGTTCAAATCAGTAATTGTTCAGAAGCAAGAACCAGCAAGAACTTGTAGTTCTAGACCGCCCATAATATCCCGACTGAAGACGTACTAGTACGAATACTTGTTTTAGCCGCCAATAATGCATAAAAAATTATTTTATTTTATTTATTTTAATAATTAAAAATTATTTTAACTCATTACGCAAAATACGTTTACGTCAACAAAAATGATCTTTTTAAAAACTAATAAATTTTATTAAGTCAATAATGTAGACAGAAAAACGGAGTGTAATTGCTTTATTAAAAGTAAGAATACAACTGATTCATCTTGGCATTGTTTCCCACCGGAAACAACGCATCTCTTATCAGTGCATTTACCTTCTTGTTAAAATGCACTCTTAACATTCTACATAATTACGTAATATTAATATAACGGCTACATAAGTGAGATAATTGTAACTCGCACTTTTGTGCTAATTTGTGCACGCATAATTTCCTCATCACTAAGAGACATTGTCAATATTAACATTGAAATCATGGAAATCACTGAAATCTGAATCACTCATTTTTTCAACTTAAATGTTTATAATTGAATGTAAATAAATGTACGTTTCTGCATGTTTTGCAATAGCAAATTTAGGTTGGGTTTAATAAAGTTCAAGATAAAACTCGAGTCAATCCGACATCCGAGTTTTCCCGAAAAATTAGGACTAAAACTGTTTCATCAAACTTTTTTCTTACGACTAGTTCTAAAGTAGTTATTGCGGACGCATGCGTATTAGAAAATTCTTAACTAGAATCGGTAGTTCTAGAACTGTTCAATTTGTTCGCGATGAAACAAACATATTATGGAAAATTTGAGTTTTACTAATTTATATTGTATATACCTAAGGTTGTTTTAAAATTTATAGATTATAATTAAAAATTAACATTTTTATACAAAATATTGATTTTATTTGTTTCAAGTTTCATATTTTATTATGTTATGGTTTTATTTCTGTTCATGATATGTGATATTATCATGTTGAGCAAATCATTTTTTCAAATTCTTGAGAAATTTATTTAAATGATAATTTCTATGTAACTGCCTATTACTGTAAGTTTACTATAGAAAATATCTAATAAATAAATTTTTTAAAACTTGAAAAAATAATTTTAAAAGAAAATTCAAAGTACATTAAAATGCTGTGGTTATTCAAATTTCGCGGTAAATTTTTAGTTTGCCATCTAGACGTCGAGAATCGGTAGAGGGCCGTGTTGCGCTTGTTTAACTAGGGATATTCTCTTCTCTTAATATATATTCTTTGGTTGCCACCCCATGCACATAATAGAGGTGTAAAAGTAACGAAAAAAAGCATACCCGTATGTATTCGTTACTATAACAATTAGTACCCGTTACTATCATATCGTTACGTTACTCGTTACTTTCGTAATTTGTAGAAACATACTTATACATTACATACAAAGCTGCGTAAGGTGCATTTTCTCACTTTTCCGTATTTTGAACCAGACTTGTGTTTAATAGACTCTTTATCATATTACGAGTAATTATGCATTTTATTATATCTCGCTGGATTTTTAATTATCTATTAATTTAAATAAATGAAAAAATAAAATTTTTAAATAAATCATTTTTATATAAATCTGAGATCTGACCGAATTTGTTTATATTAGAAACGGATATAATAATAATACGACTTTTTTCAAAAACCGTTTTCGGCATTTTTAACACAAAAAGTTTTTATTTTCGGGAGCCAACGTACATTTAAATGTACATTTAAATTTACATTTAAATAAAACAACGAAAGTAAAATTATAATAAATAGAATCGACTTTATTATAAAACACTCGGTTTATCTTTATCTAATAAGATAGGTACCAGGAATGTGATATATCGCTTTTCAAAAAGTACCGACTGGCGATTTGCAATATTAATATGTACATATTGCTTCTTGTCCCGGGTTTTTTGAGTTTATTTACAACTTTCGTAATTATTAAAAAAAATTAATTTAATTATTAATTTTGTTTCTGTACAGAGTTAAAATAATAAAGGAATTTCTCTTGTAATTGTCTATCGTTTGACATCAATTTGAAGGCGTACAAAACTTTCTTGAATTTTCAAAATTTTGTATATTTTATGACCTTTTTAATTTAATCGTTAAAATTTTACATGTAGTTTATAAGATTATAATTTACTACAGCTAACAGGCACTTTAGGATACATTTTTATTTTTGTTCATCCGATCGTTATTTTGATAGAAAAGCGAGAAAATTGAAGGTGTAGTTTTTTCGTATTGGTTCATAGTTGCGTTTTCACTCCCTTAATAAACAGTAAAAAACTTGGACGACGAATTTCCAAATTATACTTAATAAACAAACATCCTTCTTTGTAACGTACTGCTATGTACTCCTTAACTAATATTTGCTTTGGCTCCAGCCCTTAAGTTTGCTAGCCAAAATAATGCTCAGGTAAATGGTTCGTGGGTGATAATTTTTAGCTAAGGAGTTTAACACTATTGCCCTTCCTTACTAAGCTCCGGTGATGAGTCCCTCAAGGGTGAGTTCCTTATGGTTCGAAATATTTGAGGTGATTTTAGGGTGCAAATTGACTCTCTCGGGATATTAAATTGCTCTCTTATTGAAAAATAAATAAAGATTTCAATAGTCTCAAAGAAATTGTTTATATTAAACAAAAGTGATGGTTATGTTTACATAAATAAATGTTTACACAAATAGTTATAGATCGCAGATCTAACATTAATTAAATTTTTAAATAAAAACAGTTAATGCAAAAATTTGTTTTCAAAACAAAGCGGTTTCCTCGCTTTGTCCTGTATTTATACGCAGAAAATAAAGTTTATAATAAAATTAACAAATAATAAATTTCACTGTACCTTTTCACATCAGCAGAATCGAAGTTTTGATTTTTATTTAAAAAGGATATTTGTGTATGGCCAGCTTTAGTTTGCATCACATGGGTGAGTCATTGGCCTTGCATCTATTTATACCAGTTATCAGCTGTTTGTCGTTGAGTGAAGTCGCTTTATTGAACTAAATTTCTTAATAATTCTGTTGCTGTTGTCCACCAAATCGTAGAGGTTTTAAAATAGAGAAAAAGGTAAGTTGCATATTCTTTACAGTAAGTTTTGGATCCAGTTTTGTTGTTGAATTTAATCCCTGAATTGTTATTTTTGTAGAAGCATCCTGCGGACGGCCATTTTCATTGTTGTTTACCAATTATGAAATTATTTCCATTCAGCTGAAAAATCTTAACCCTCAATTGTTTGTAAACAATTGATTCGTGAGGAACATCTCGATACGTCTACACAACTTGAATTCACGAAGTCAAAAATTTGGTTAACCTCCAAAGATTGTAAACATTATTTTCTGGAACGCATTGGAATTGCGTGCACTTTGTTCGAATGCACGAGGTCAACTGAAATTCGATCTAGAATCGATGAAATTGGCACCATTGTTGCTTGAAAGTTAGTCAATTCTCATCCTATTGGATTTTTTATGTTTCCATTAATTCGTTTTTATTCCAGATTCATGATCTGCATTGAAATCCATGTCTTTTGATGTGACTCCCATGCTGTATTACTGGTATATTCTGTTTTTATGCCATTCTTTGGACGGCTATTTGACTCATATCTGCCATCTTATATCAACTTTTGGATTTTGCACAAAATTGACCTTTATGTACTAATTTAACGATTTTCACTTTGAAATATTCACTTCAACTACATGAGATGATTACATAATTTTTGGTGTGAACAGTTTTGTACAAGACATGTTAGTTATTAAATAATTCAGTTTACAAGATGTTACATTTTTGTAGGTTATGACGATTTACACATAAAATGTTTTTTTTTATCAATTTTGAGCTAATTCAATCTTTTTCATTATTTTTGATGTGACAATCATCAATGTATTTACTCTTAGCAATATTTAACATCTTAATCTTATCCTGAGAGACTCAAATTTGGATGTGAAACTGAAATTTTAGAAAATAAAATTTTCTCGTAGAGCAAAATTTTTAAAGTGCCTACCGATTTAGAATTTTATGCTTATTTTGAATTTAATATTCATTTTTGTATCGGGAGCCTTTATTTATCATTTTGGATCATAGCAGTACGTTTTTAAATTCACCGAATAAGCGCGCGTATGCGAAAAATGCGAGTAACGAAATAAATTCGAGTGTAACGTTTCGTTACTCGGTACTAGATGGCGCACCCGTTACTCAGTAACGAATACATACGGTTCGCTACAGCTTGATCAATGCTATAAATCAGTTCAGTTAGTTTACATCAGTTTACATACATATTGCAATGTCCAGTGGACCACGTCAATAGAAATGCGTACATTAAGATTCAGAGAATTTGTTTATAATGAAAGAGCATCAGACTTATTGGATCGAACGGACAAGCTTCGTCCGATACAAAAATTTAGTTCAGTATCAAAATAATTTGAAAAACAAGTCATGGAACAAGTCAACAAAAATAATCAATAATGTAACAATTTAATTCCGTTAATATAAAAATGTTTGTTAGTATTATAAATCAAATTGTTTAGTGATAAGAAATGTAATTTAAAGTCAAAATATTGTTCAAAGTTAGTTTATATAAAAATTGTTAACGTTAATTTAAACAAGTGCGAACTTTACACAATCCGATGGTGATGCTTCGAAATTCAGTGTACACTGAAAGAAAAACATAGTTGAAAGTGTTATTATTATAGCATTTGTCGCTATCTAAATAGTGGAAATCGAGATAGTGCATTTTTATGATTTGAAATGCTATGGTAAATAACAAAACCTGAAAGTGTTGTTGAACAGTTTTTCTGTCATTCTTTGCTTACACATTAGCAGGATATGCTATTTGTTTTTACTGATAAAGGGCAGCGTTTGTTAATTGAATAGCTAAAAATGCTATTCAGATATAGCTGAAATAATTATAAAATAGTAGAAAAAAAGAAATGCAATGCATGAATATTCCGATGGAAAATAGCAGTATATCCTATTTGAAATAAGAACCAGTGCAACACGATATACTATATTTCATAAAAATATGTGCAAATATTGTAAAAGAATATTGCAATTTTTAATAACAAAATAATTAGGCATTCGCATTTCTGTAGCAGTAAATGAAATGTAAACTAGCTGAAAGTCAAATAATATTCAGTTTTAGTTGCATTTTGTATATAGCAGATATTCATATTCAATACTGCCATTGTTGCTGCTGAAATATATTGAAAAATAATATAAATGATACCTATGGGAAAAATAATAATCAAATAATTTACATAATTTTATTTTTATATCAAAAATTATACAATTATAATTCAATAACAAATTTTGTCGATTTAAAATTGACCAAAGAATACGTTTTACAAAAATCCCGGTACTTTACTTACATATTAGTAGACAAATATTATCACATGTTATCATGTATCATCTTACCTATAACGCATCTAAAAAAAGTTGCGACGTCAACGAAAGAACGAAGAAATGTAACCGTTTTATTTAATTATCAGCCCATGACTTCTGAAATCATAAGTAAAATAACAGTCAAAGTTCCATCAAAATCGGATAGAATTTAATTTTAAACGATTTAAATGATTTACAATAACACAGTTTAAAAATTTATTTTATTGAGAGCACACGCGAACTTTCTTAAATGGCGACTTAGCTTTAATGAAAATTGAATTTAATATTAGCCAAGTTACTATTAGCAGTTGAATTCAAATATGATATCTATTTATTTAAACTGTATTCACAAAATAATAGTAAAAACATTAATAATATTTACCTTTGAATATTTCTATTAAATTTTGAAGATTCCATTCTTTCAAAATATTCTGTACAAATTCATCAGCCATTGGTAGCACAATTTAACGCTCTTGTGTATACAGCACAATAATATATAAAATCCCACATAAGACTAACTGCGTTGTAATCACGTTGTAATGTTCTGCTCACTTTTACAAAAAGTGCTTATTAAGCATTAAAATATAGTAATTCTTACTATTTAAATAACTATTTCTGCTTAAATACTAACAAAGAAAGGTATATAAAAAATATAAACTCTTCTATGGATAATATCCGAATTTGTTAAGACGTACAGCACGCGTAGGCATATATTATTTTAAATACAGCTATATTGGATAAAAATAATACAAAAACAAAATAGCAATTATTAGTATTTTTGATTGCTGTTTAAATAACTATGACTGTTATCACAGATTGTGCATTGAAAGAAATGATAGACAGGAGTTTTAGGTATTTTTAAGCAGTCATTTGAAATAATATACAAAGCTATTTTTTACAGTAATTTCTAATAAATATTAGGAAAATTTCCTATAACTCCAAGCGTGTGTAGCCCATATTAGCTCTGCCATTGTTTATAGCACTTTCGGCACCAGCTAGTTTTTTCAGTGTACCATAAATGGAAAGGACATTTTCATTAATTTTACAAGTCAACCACGAGGTGTGATGGTGAAAATTAATTCAATCTGAAATACATAAAATTTTATTAAAAATTTTGACAAATCAAAATGGGCGAAGCCGTACCTGAAAATTGGAATGTCGATTTTATTGATTTTTGTATCTGTTACACTCAATACCCGATTTCGGGCAATGCCCGAAAAAAATGCGCAAAACTAGTTTTGAGCATCGAAGATTTCCCAAACCCGAAATTTTACTTTTAAACGGCTATTGAGCGTTACAAAATAAGCAGAACTATTTTTGCGCATTTTGAATTGTACAAAACTAGTTTTGTAGGTTTCTGAATGACCAGCACTAGTTCTGCTATAAATAACATAAACATAAAGGGGGTGGAACGTAATAGTTTACTGCCCCTTACCGCAACTATACTTTTTAATGCTATTTCAAGGGTCTCTAAGCTCCCGGTTTTTTAGATCCCGGTTTTCTTGATCGTAGGCGCTTCTCGTATGTTTAGCCTAGTAACCAGAGTCAAAACCGCCCTGGAGGGGTGCAACGCGGAGCGAAGCGGAGCGGCGCCCCGTAAGGGTAGGTTTTGACGATGGATCACCCTCCTTATCGAATGCACACCCCTAAAATCGACCCGTGTATAAAATTAAATTTTTTCTTCTTCGATTTTTGGGGTGTGCATTCGATAAGGAGGGTGATCCATCGTCAAAACCTAAACTTACGGGGCGCCGCTCCGCTCCGCTCCACGTTGCACCCCTCCAGGGCGGTTTTGACTCTGGTTACTAGGCTAAACATACGAGAAGCGCCTACGATCAAGAAAACCGGGATCTAAAAAACCGGGAGCTTAGAGACCCTTGAAATAGCATTAAAAAGTATAGTTGCGGTATGGGGCAGTAAACTATTACGTTTCACCCCCTTTATGTTTATATTATTTATTTTTTTCGGATGCTGATTAAATGAAAAAAGCAGAACTAGTGCTGGTCATTCAGAAACCTACAAAACTAGTTTTGTACAATTCAAAATGCGCAAAACTAGTTCTGCTTATTTTGTAACGCTCAATAGCCGTTTAAAAGTAAAATTTCGGGTTTGGGAAATCTTCGTTGCTCAAAACTAGTTTTGCGCATTTTTTTCGGGCATTGCCCGAAATCGGGTATTGAGTGTAACATATCGAAAAACGTCAAAAGAATCACAATTGCCTTGAATTGTAGAGGTTGCGTTGACGAAACAAAAGGTAGAGGAGATTGTTGAATGTATCAATGGCGGAGGTTGTTGTGTAATTTGGATCCTCCTAAAAATCAAGTTAATTAGAAAAATTTTATTAAAAACCAACGTAAAAGTGTTAATAATATTAAAGAAAGTGTATTTACGTTATTTAAAAGTGTTTTCAACAACAAAAATCCAAGGATTGAAGAAATTTTACACAAAAACTATTACAATTACACATGGCATCCATTACGTACGTACATCTTTATCTAAGTTCATCCGTGATAAGAATTACCCATCGAGCCTTGTAAGTACGAGATTTTCATGGTCAAGCAACCCACCAATCACAAGAAGAAATTATTAAAGGTATTTATCCACCTAACAATTTTAAAAGAATTTAAAATAAAGTGCGAATTTATAAAAAATTATTTTCATCGCGTACGTTAATCGTTTACTGTGAGGGTAATATTAAGAATTATTTTTTATTGATGTTAAAAACTTTTATTTGATTATTAATACATTTGTGGTAATAAAATTTCAAATTGCATTAAAACGGAGCATTTTTGTAATCCTTGTTCCGAGATCCAGAAATATTTATTTCAGTATCCAGTTGTGGAATCGGAACGAACCCTACCTAAGAAAAGGTAAGTCTATGCTCATCGCAATAGCTAAGCCGAGGACTAAATTCATTTATTTTTTTTTATTTATTAAAAATTTACATACATTTCTGTTGACGGGGTGCATTTACGTACACCCGTACAAAACAATTCCAGTAATACGTGAGGTACGAAAACCCCACACGGCAATATATTGCTATGTGCCGATCCTCTCAATGACGGGCCACAAGCTTGTTTTATGAAATTTTAAATGTAAATTGAATTTTTTAATTGAATGTAATTAATTACCCTTAGCTAGCTATCTTAATTGATTTTTTTTTATTTAGCATGAAGATTCTTTTTCAGTAGTCGGTTCCTCGAAGCCTTGCCTTTTCTTATAACTTTAATCCTGTGAATAATTTTATTTGTCGCAGAATTCAAAAAAATTCCAGAAGAAACATTTAATTAGTGAACAAATTTTTATTATTATGATAATACTGAACATAAATTATAAACATAAAACATAATCAATTCAAAATTCATCAAAAATTCTTAATTCTACCCAATTCGATTGTTTTAGTCGCGAAGTACTTTATTTTATTTGCGGAACACGCGTCACAAAAGTATTTAGTATTCGCTCACCTTTATCCTTTGTCACGTCTCCTAATGTTATTCGTCTTACAACTTCTTTTGTATAAGTTGGACCATAACCTTCAAACTTTCTGCTCGCTTGATTGTCTTTCTTGTGCTTCAAAGATCCAATAATTAATTATCACCAGACTGCCTAATAATAGCAAATACGTTCTCCATCAACCGATGCTTCCAAGCTCTTTCACAAGTAAGTGCAAAATCTTCTTTTAATTTGCACTAATAATCTTTTCTTGAAACACTCGTATTTAAATCACAATTTTACTTTTTAGAGCTCCACAATCTGAATTGATTGTTTGATCAATTAATCAATTTTTACGGAACACCAAAATTCTATGTGTTTTCCGTTTTTCTCGCTGATCGGAGCCTCCTCTTGTTATTTTTCTCGTTACCCTGGTTATCGAAAAAAACTATCCCTTTTGGACAAACGTAATTATTTATTAAATGTTCTAAAATTATAAATGCACTTTTTCGTTTTTAGTTGTCTGCCGATTGTACTTCGCTGGACCCGATTTAACAAACCACGTAAAATTTTTATTATCGCTTAACTAACAATTATTTTTTTATTTATATAACCAATTTCTTAAGATTTAACATTTTTTATTATTAATTTGTGAACATGTTTTTAAATACAATTTATTCCTTCTGGGACCTTTTTATTCTACATGTTTGTTTCTTTACAACCGATTTACTTGTATTGCTTTTGTGAGCTTTCGTACCTCGAGAAATCTTCCACTTCTCAAAAATAACTTCCATGCGATTTTTACGCGTTTATGAGCATACCTAATCATTAAATCTTTATTGCTCATTTGAATCATAGCAATATGTTCAAACTTGGCAAACGTGTGAGGGTCAAATTGAATCTTGAACTTTAATCGAGTTACGTGTATTTTTTGAAAAATGGGAAACATCAAAAATTGTCACTATATGCTGATCATTAACAAAGAAATAATATGAACTTTGTCTAGGGCGTTTCTCTGAACATAACTGAGATAAAGCTGACCGATCGGTAGCACATTACGTTGCTAAAATATGTAATCCAATCCCCCAGAAGTTGTAATATTATTTCTTTAACAAGAGCCTTCAGATCCTGAGTTGCAATAGTATTTGCAGTGAAATAATAAGCAATAACTTGTTTCCATTGTTTTCTTGCAGCTTTAATCATGAAAACACCACTTATGATTTGTTTGTGATGTTCGTAATGAAATCCTTGGCGTAACGACATTTCGTCAAATAATAATGCACAGCTCCGATCTGTACATTTCATCTTAGAAATTCGGACTTAAAAACTGCTAACTGGATTAAAAACTTGCGAGCACTAAACGATTATTATTATTTGTTTGCTTTCCTTGAACTAACGCGCGTGCCATTACACGTGTGAAAACCTAAAGATAAAAAGAAAAGAAATTCAAATTATGTAGTATGTGTAAAATCGTCTTCTCACCTTGTGATTAACGAAGAATTAATTTTATTTCTTCGCTTTAACTTTTTTATTACATTTTTAAACACATAATTCTTATAACCTAAAAATTGGTAAACGAAATAGAACTAAATTTACAAATAAACACCAAATACATAATGACAGCTTCTTGAATGACATTTAGTTAAGTTGTTTACCAACACATCAAACATAAACCACCCACAAATAACACAACAAGCAATCCAAGGACATACCCAATGGATACCAATACAAGGTTCCCAATCTAGTGACTTGAAGGATCAGAATAGTGACATGTACTGTGTAACAATTTTTGCCACTCCAAGGAACGACAAAAACTGCCCTGACGATCTTTGTTGATAACTCAGGGGATCGCCGGACAAAGATAGAAAATGCCACGAAATGCTAGCTCAAGCACGGACCATGAAGAAAACGGAACCCCACTTCCCTCGGTTGATGTTACACAATTATACGGGATGACGCTAAGGATACATAAACGTAGCGAAAGAAAAGGTGTTAATCTGGGCGCCATGTAATTATATTCACCCCGTATAAAGAGAGAACTTAGAAACACAAAAATTACAATTTGTGCTTCCGAAAATAAATAACCAAAGGTCGGAGGCAGCCCCCGTGACCGGAAATATATATAGCGAGTCGTCGAACGGCACCACCTAATCTGTGTTAAAATAGCAAGATCGACCGCTACCAGAAAACACAAAAAACAAACCACCAACAATCGATTAGAACTCCTGTTAGATTTGAGCAGGTAATGCGACGTTATATGTGATTTGCTAATAGCAAATATAAAATCCACAATCATCCCACTCATGCCAACCCCTAGATGGTAATCGTATTTAAATACACACAATATTAATAAAGCTAAATAAGAAAATACAATGCTTAAATATTTAAAATTACTTAAAATATTTAACATTTAACATAACGTATCCAAGTTATTCACAAAGATTCTCTCTCAGAAAGTGATCGACGCGACCGGAATAAGTGATGAACAACAAGGTTTCCGCCAAAATAGATCTACTATCGACGGAATATTCATAATACGACAATTAGTGGAGGGATCAATTGAGTATGATTGTATGATAAGCCTCTGTTTCTGTGTTTTGTTGATTTTACACAGGCATTCGACAGAGTGAGACTCGACGATATACTAATGATCCTACGTAATAACAACGTCAACGAAAAAATAATTGACATAATTAAAGAATTGAACACAAACACTAGAACAAGAATAAAAGTCGCAGGTACTCTTACTGAGGAGGTCCCGATAGCAACTGGAATCAGACAGGGTGATAGCTTGAGTCCCACACTATTCAACCTTATTATGGAACAGATCATAAGAGGTATTAAAGACACTGACTTTGGCTATGAAGTAGGGGGTAGCAAAATACACATGGTGTGCTATGCAGATGACGTGGTCCTAACGGCCGAAAATGAAGACGACCTACAACGGCTCCTGTTTCGACTCAATGATTTATCAAACTTGTTTAATATGAGAATATCGACTCGGAAAACAAAATCCATGGTGATTTCAAAATATCCAAACGTTACAAACTTATGGTCGACAAAGATATCATTGAGCAGGTCAAGAAATTCACATACCTTGGTGTGGATATAACCAACGACCGAAGCACTATCTCAGAGGTACGCACATAAGCATCCAAAACTGCCATGATCTCGGGTTGTTTACGAAACATTATATGGCTCAACAAACATATTTCAATCGAGAGTAAAACAAGAATTTATAAAACATGTGTAAGACCGGTTCTAACCTACGCAGCAGAGACAAGGGCCGCAACATCTAGAACGAAACAATCAATGAGATCTACGGAGATGAGGACGTTAAGAGCGATATCAGGGGTAACGTTGTGGGATAGAGTGAGAAGTGAGATAACCCGCGAAAGATGTCGAGTTCAGGACGTTGTCAGATGGGCTAGAGCGAGAAGAAGGTTTTGGAGAGACCATGTAGAGAGGATGGATGATGCGAGAATCGCAAAGATAGTGATGACGCAGAGACCTAATACCAGGAGACCCCCAAAGAGATGGAGGGATAGCTGAACGTCTGTATCCCAGGAGGGCAACATTGTGATTAACTAACAGGGCCGAGCCCTAACAACAGAAGAAGAAGAATATTTAACATGGAAAAGCAATCGAATTGTCAATGCGAGCGACAACGTTGTTATCTGGAAGACCAAGCGGTCATATCTCGTGCTATCAACGTTCCCATTCAAATAAATTTTGCCTAAATCAAAAATTGCAGTACTAAAACTACACAAAAAAATGGCTCTAAACAAACCGTTTAGATCAAAAAAGCATACAGTATGAGGCAACAATTACTACACAGAACAAACTTGTATTTACGCACACAAGGAAAAATAATTCTGGGTACCAAGGAGTAAAAAAATAACAATTACGCACAAATTGCGTAATTGCGGAAGCAATACAAAAAAGACAAAGCCATATGCCCAAATTTGGTCAAGAGACGACAAACCAGAACGGAAATCAATGGAATAGCAAAAATATCGCACTCACCTACGCGAACTAGAAAATCCTCCAACGAGAATTGCGTAAGCCAAAAAACGAATCCTCGCCACAGCCACTTGAACCACATCCATCTATCGCTCCATCACAAACAGGAATCGACCAGCTCCCCCAAAACTCAACCTTCCTCAGCACTTCCCAAAACTATTCTCCCGAGTCACTATCGAGACCCCGTTATCGAAAACACAGCAATACCGCCAACCTTAGAATTCATTCATGAATCCACCATACAGGGCGTAGCTAAAGTTGTCAAATGCAAAGTAGAAAAAGTAACGATTCAAAAAAATCGTTACAACTGGAAGTATGTTGGATCAAGAAAAAGAAACAGATTAAACAGCCCAGAAAAATCTTTTAGAAATGTCAAACAAAAACAATTAAAAATAGGCGACTACTGGCTTAATGCTCCACAATTATCAAATAGATTTGCAGCATTACCGACAAACAATGATAAAGAAGACGAAGATAATGAAGAACAAGGAAAACCGAGCTCAGAAGAAGAAAAGATACCCAAACCTCCCCCAATATTTGTATACGGAGTCAGTTGCATTGCACCGCTCAACAAACTATATACTAGAAAAAATTGCGAAGGATGATTATACAACAAAATTACATGGGCAAGAGCAAGTAAAAATCCAACCCTTGACATCCAAAAGCTATACAGCCATCATTAAGGCTCTAGAAGAAAATAAAACGGAGTTCCATACTTACCAACCCAAGCAGGAGCGAAGCTTCAGTGTTGTTTTAAAAAATATACACCATTCAACAGATATCAAGGAAATAAAGGCTGCGATTGAGGCACATGGACATGCAGTAATAAATGTAAGTAACATAATACAAACAAAAAATCCCCTCCCAATGTTCTACGTTGAATTAAAACAAAATTATAATAACAAGGACATTTATGACCTAAGAAGACTTGGTAATAGCTGCGTTGAGTTTGAACCACCGCATCAAAGAAGACAGATTTCACAGTGCACAAAATACCAGCGTTACGGTCTCACAAAAGCATTCTGCTACCGCAGTCCTCGCTGTGTTAAGTGTGCAGAGAACCACCTCACAATCGATTGTAGTAGAAAAGAAAGATCAAATCTAGTAAAATGCGTATTTTGCGACGGAAGACACCCGGCCAATTAATAGGGCTGCAAAATATACAAGGAAGTTCAGAATAAGAAATATCCACCCCTCAGAAATAAATTTACCCGTAACACTATCCGCGAAAACCAACCAGAAATGCAACCGGTCTACGAAAATAACTCATACGCCCAAGCTGCAAGTAGAAGTTCACAGCAACCACAAAATCCAATTCACTTAACACAACAGCCACTTACTTTAAACCCTCTAGAACAGCAGCAACAAATAATTCCCAACCAACCAAACGATATGCATGAACTAAAGCATATGATGAAAGGCCTCATGGAGCAAATGGGGACCATGTTGAACCTTCTCACAACGCTAGTCACTAAACTGGTATGATGGCAAAGCTTCTGAAATTTGCTGTCTGGAACGCCAACGGTCTTGCCCAACATGCTAAACATATAATAATGTTTCTTTTAACACATGATATTGATATAATGTTAATATCAGCGACGCACTTCACCAAAAATAGTTACCTAAAAATTCCGAAATACACCATCTATGATACCCAGCACCCTGCTGGCACTGCGCACGGTGGAACTGCAACTATTATCAAGAATACAATAAAACACCACATTGTTGAAGAATACAAAAAGAAGCATCTTCAAGCCACCTGCATTTCCATTGAAGAATGGAATGGTCCAATAATCATAGCATCTGTCTATTGCCCACCAAAACGTTCAATTAAAAAGGAAATGTTTGAACAATTCTACGACACCCTTGGGCCTAGGTTTATTGCGGAAGGTGACTACAACGCCAAGCATACATATTGGGGATCTAGACTGATTACTACTAAGGGTCGAGAACTCTTGAAGACTATGGAAGCAACACACCTTAACTACATATCAACTGGCGAACCTACATACTGGCCTACGGACCCAGCTAGATTACCCGATACTGTTGACTTCTGCGTAACGAAAGATATACCAAAGAGCCACTTTAAAGCAGAATCCTGTTTAGACCTACTGTCATCTGACCATACCCCCATAATTGTTACATTGAGCACCCAAATATTATTCATCGAGAAACCCCTCACCCTCGCAAACAAAACAACAAACTGGAAAAAATTTAAAATGGTTATGGATGAAAATTTAATACTAGAGATACCACTCAAAACCAATCGTGATATTGACCAAGCAACCGAACACCTAACACAAACTATCCAACATGCGGTCTGGAACTCAACCACGGAACCCAAGACGTTCAATCTAATATACAACTGTCCAACAAATATCCAACAAAAAATAACCGAAAAACGCAAACTAAGGAAGAAGTGGCAGAAAACCTTAGCACCGCACTACAAAAATAAACTTAACAAAGCAATAAAAGAACTGAAAAATCTTCTAGAGGACAATAGCAACGCCGCTATTCAAAACTACCTGGAAAACCTGTGTGCGACACAATCCACAGATTACTCGCTATGGAAAGCGACAAAAAAATTAAACAAAGCACAAGATGTAAATCCACCAATCTGAAAAAAAGACAGTAATTGGGCAAAAAGTAAGATAGAAAAAGCAAACTTATTTGCAGAACATCTTTCTGAAGTTTTCAATCCATTTAACTCAACAATTTCTAGTGAAGAGGAGGACAAAATATATCAACTGTTGCACTCACCAGAACAGTTGGAAATGCCAATAAAACCAATAAAAATTACAGAAATTAGGAACATGATAAACAAAAACTTAAACCCTAAAAAATCTCCTGGGTACGACCTCATAACTGGTAAAATAATCCAAGAACTGCCAGACAGGAGCATCAGATATATAACTCAGCTATTTAATACCATTCTAAGGCTAGAATATTTTCCCATGCAATGGAAAGTGGCTCAAGTAATTATTTTAATACCCAAACCAGGTAAACCATTCAACAACGTAACCTCCTATAGACCCATCAGTCTTCTCCCAATCCTGTCGAAACTATTGGAAAAGTGATCCTGAAGAGGCTGCAGCCAATCATACAAGAAAAAGGCCTGATACCAAAGCACCAGTTTGGCTTTAGACAACAACACGCCACGATAGAACAGGTCCATCGTGTTGCGGCTACAATCTATAAAGCACTAGATACGAAAACCTACTGTGCTGCTGCATTTCTCGATATAACCCAGGCATTCGACAAGGTTTGGCATGATGGATTGTTATACAAACTAAAAAAATTACTGCCCCATAACCTATACAGAATTATAAAATCTTATCTAACCGAGAGACACTTCCTAGTGAAGTATCGCGATGAGTATACATCGCTCTATCCTATTAACTCAGGGGTTCCCCAAGGAAGCGTTCTTGTCCTAATAATGTACATCCTCTATACGGCAGACCTACCGACAATGACAAAAATACTGTTACTGCTACATTTGCGGATGACACCACTTTACTAGCAGTACATCGCAATCCATCCATTGCCTCAGAAATGCTACAAAGACATCTAGATGATTGATGATATTCAGACGTTGTTAAACCAATGGAGAATTAAAGCAAACGAGACGAAGTCAGTTCAGGTAACATTCACCATGAGAAAAGAAACTTGTCCACCCGTCTTTCTAAACAAGATTCAATTACCACAAAACAGCGAAGCTAAATATCTTGGAATATACCTGGATAGACGACTCACTATAACGGATTTTTATACCTCATATCCGTTATCAATCAACCTACAGCAATAATTTGTTGAACACTGCTATTTCATTCAAATCTATTGAGCACTCCCATATTTTTCGTGTCTTTCGTAGAGAGCGCATGACGACGGCCATGCTGGTGGATTATCTTCACTTTTTTTCCGGGCAGCTGAGCGAGTAGTTCTAAAAGTGTGCGTAGTTGTAATCAAGTGAATTTAATTGCGGGTGCAAGTATAAATTAGTATACCGAGTTAATTCTGCTTCAACGTCGAGTGCACGAGGGTGAGATTGGCACATATTTTTTGGAATACGGAGGTTGCCGTATTATTTTTTCGTTTAAACATCTGGCCGTCCACCATTATTTGTACATCGATTATCTTTTCGATCCGGTTACAATCTGCGCATGCTAGAGCGCCCTCTTTGGGGATTGAGTTGAACAAGTATTGTCAACAAAAGCTACATCGAGCTACATCTATTCAACATCTAACCGCTTTTGTTAATTCCGTGAAAGAGTCTTGATTGTCGTGTCCGTTGCCTGTGCTATCGTCGAACTGTCATATTTGTTGTGGAACGACCCGCCAATTAACCGGGCGAGCCAACGTACTGCGTGACATTGGAATTGGATTTTGCTGGAACCAAATAATACCAGAGTATATTGGAACAACTCTCTGGGGTGGAAAGTCCAGCCATAGTTCTGTTGCCAAGTCGTGGGGTCGCTGCGAGGACGTCATCACAAATAGCGTGCGGTCCTTTCTTAGTGATTCGAGGCTTAGCGGACCAG
Source organism: Podabrus alpinus (assembly GCA_932274525.1). Lineage (NCBI taxonomy): Eukaryota > Metazoa > Arthropoda > Insecta > Coleoptera > Cantharidae > Podabrus > Podabrus alpinus. The sequence continues at coordinate 15,925,800 of OW026452.1, forward strand.
TCAACAACAACACTCGTGTGCAATCCATCCAGGCGGATTTGGGGTACCTGTCACCAATATTTTGTGAGCTTTCTGAGTACTCAGGTGAGACATTTTTACTACTATTTCTGTTTGGTTGTGATTGCAACATATCTTTAACGAGTAATTTTTTAACGTCATTAAGAGGTTCTATTATTTTGACACCTCAAGTTTTGTAGTTCACTGGGTCTCCCTCACGGGGAGGATTGCTTCACGCTTTGTGTTTTTGGCCGACTTCCATCAGAAGTCAGTATTTACTTATATTTGCCACCGAAGGTTGTTGCCACCGTTGTGTATTTTTGTGTACATTTTTGATTGATTTTTGTGATCATTAAATTGTTCTATTTAAACCGTATTTTATTTCCCTGGAAGAGGGGATACCTTTAAGCCTTTTCAGTGAGATTAGAGATCTGGACCCACGTCCCTCGCAGACCGACGTTACCATCAGAGGAGCTAGTCAATTCCATCCAGGGCTCCCCACGTTAAAAAGTGAGGTGGTTTTCCACTTCGCGTGGGAGGAGATTTCTCAAGCCTGCATCAGCGGGAGAGGGGCTTTTCCTTCTCATCACATGGAACAAACAAATATTTGCCAAAAGAAAACAGCTCGGCACTAAACTCACCAAAATGTACTGGCTGTTAGGACGAAAGTCTCGGTTCTCACTGAAAAACAAACTGTTGATCTACAAAACTATATTGAAACCCATATGGACGTATGGAATTCAACTTTGGGGCTCAGCTTCCATTTCTAATATTGAAATCCTCCAGAGATTCCAATCTAAGGTCCTAAGAATGATAGTCGATGCTCCGTGGTACGTGCCCAATAGTAAAATTTTGGTGACTAATCGTGGGATATGGGTCAATGTAATAAAACAAACAATCATATGTATGATTGTATGATATATGATGTATGATAAAACAATAATACATATTTGTTTTATTACATTGACCCATATCCCACGATTAGTCACCAAAATTTTACGTAACGAATGGGGTCACGACCTACATCCAATATCGTGCCCAATAGGTTGTTACATCGTGATCTTCAAATATACCCAGTGCAAGTTGAGATTACAAGATTCAGTGAAAATTATTTTGATAGGCTTAGTGCCCACCCTAACACCCTAACAGTTAAGCTGACTAATGATAAGGTAGTGCGTCGACTGAAAAGATTCAAACCTTTGGACTTAACATCTAGATTTAAAGTTAAAATTGACTAACGTAACGTATACAACACTAATTATTATTAATTGTTTGCTTAATTACTCAATTTTGTCTTACCAAACTTACTTGAGCTAGTCATAGAAACTAAAAAGTTAAAAATAAAGGAGTGCATCAATGGATTCACTCCTACACGTCTGCTTTTCGTTACCACATAATTTACTTATTGTTTGTAAAATAAACAGATTGTAAATACAAATTGAGGTAAAAAAAAATGAATTTTGAATTTGTTAATGTAATAAACAATTTTAACCTGAAAATGTTATCTTTGACCTAAATATTTCTTACTTGCAAGCTTTTGTAATTTCCTTAATAAATAAATTTTTAAAAACTAAACATGTAATCTTTAATTATGAATATTCTTAAATTTACTCCAAAATCGTAACACGCGAAATTATTTTAAACCCGGTCACTTGATTTTTTTAACTTTATAGAAATTTTACGTCTGATACCTAAAATAACTCTATGATTTCTGTGTTGTTGATAATCTTGAATATTGTAGGTACTTCGGTGCATGAACCACTTCCTTGTGCGTCAATTATTATCTGCATCCATCGAACAATTTATCGATTAATCCAAAAAAAACTTCTTTTTAAAATTCCAATTTCATCTAATCCAACGCTAAGTTTTATAATTTTCTAACCTTTTCCACTTAAACCTTTTAACAATATCTTTCAACTATTTAATATATTTTTAGGTTATACCAGGAGCTTCCTCCTGGATTAAATTTAATAATTTCTGGGAATATCCACAAACACGTCTTACTCAAACGAGTTGTACACTAAATGTTACTAACTCCTGATGTTACGTTGCGTTGCTATGGTATTCTTCATAAATAATTAGGAGGTGTTGAAGTTTTGTTTGAGAATTTCGTGAAAGTTCGCACTTACGAAGATTTTGGTAATATTCGCACACTATTTTATTATTGTTTATTATAAAAATCGATAATTTTAATCACGTGATTGTTTTTAGACGCCAGTACGATATAAATTGTCTTTGACGGAAACCTCCCGTTTTGAAGTAAACTTTGATAATCTTATTTTCTAAAATTAATTAATTATATCTAACCTTAATACTAACATGTTTATATTTATTATTTATAAATGTATTCAAAAAAATTAGTTATCAAATTCAAAGTTTCTGTATTTAACTGTGACGATGTTCGCATTTCATGTCTTTTAAGCTTCTATAGAAAGTATAACAAGAAGCCTTATGATCTGGTTCCATGATATAATAAATTTACCAGGTATGATATTACGCAGGTCCCGCGCCATCTTGTTTAAAACGTCACGTCATATGGTAAGCAAGAAAGTGTTGTTGTGGTACGTAACTCCGAACGCAAAACGGTTTTAGTTGTTGTAGCTGAATTTTTTCAGTTTTGTGTTATTGTTTTTGCTCGTTTTTTGTGGTGAATCAGTAATTTACGTTACATTAATAATGCGGTGTGCAATATTTGGTTGTAATATGGATGATGGAGCCAAAAATTATAAAAAAGGTGATGTGATGTTTTTCCGCTTTCCGACTGACCCAGGACTTTGTAAGGCTTGGAAAATAGCTTGCAGCCGTAAACACCAGTATTAATGTGATCAAACTGCAAGAGATGAACAATATGGAAAAAGTATGTGTATTGTCATTCGATGAAATAAAAGTTCGTAAAATCACTTGTATGACAAGGCTAACGATGAAACATTAAAGCCATCAAGCTATGCACAAGTTGTCATGCTGAGAGGATTATTTTCAAATTGGAAACAACCAATATTTATGACCTCGATTGTAAAACGACTAAGGATCTTTTATTTGAAATCATAAATTATGTTGAAAATTCCGGTGAGTAATATTAACAAACCATGTACCTAACTGCTCTTAATCGTTGTATTTTTATAGGTTTCCAAATTGTGGGTATGGTCAGTGATCTTGGGGGAGGGAATAGATCATTACATAATCAATTGGAAATAACCCCAGAAAAAACCTGGTTTAAAAATCCTGCGAACGAACATAGAATTTATGTATTTGCCGATGTCCCTCACCTCGTTAAATTAATTAGGAATCATTTTGTTGATAGTGGTTTTATAATCGAAGGCAAGGAAATTAACAAAAATGTCATTGAGAAGCTTTTAGACATTACTAGCGCATCTGATTTAACAATTGCTCATAAAATTTCTAAAGTTATAAAATAAAATTATGGAAGTGCGCAGAAGTGTGGGATTTTAGTGCAGTTAATAGACGAAAATTGTTGGCTACAGAAATGCACTATTGGAAAGAGTGCGAAACGAGATTATTAAAATAAAAAAATTGTGTTTAAAGTTGAAACAGCTATAATATATTTAAGTCTTCGACTTCATTGATGATTTGCTTATTTTTCGATTTATAACAACTCTGGATACGGTCTGAGACAATTATTTGTTCAAACGCTTACTTGTAAATATTTCATTGACGTTTGTAGATTAAATTGATCTATAGCTAACTATAAAAATTTCATATAAATTATCTTTTGATTGGTGACCAAAACATCAACCGTAAGGGAATTTATTTGGTTTGTAGTGAAGAAAATAAATAAAAACACGACAATGTATAAAATAAAATTTAGGGCTTAATGTAGTTTGTAAAATTAAATAGTTATAAAATAAAATGTAGGTCTTCATTTAATTTCTGAAATTTTAAAATGTATGCTTTTAGATTTTTTTCTTTTCATTGAAAGTTATGACATGTTTTATTGTGGTAAACCGTTTCTTTTTTAGGATATTATTAAATATATATTATTTTATAATCTTATTACTAAATGTGTTTTATTTCAATACTGCCGTCATAAGGAAGAAGGCAGTAAGTTCTGTTTTTTGGAAATTGAGTTATTTATATTTTTGAAATCTGCGTAAAAAGCTGTAAATATAAATACTTAATTTCGAAAATAAAGTACTTACTGCCTTATGACGCAGAATATTTGTGATTTAAAGTAAAAAATAATCACTAATTTTCATTATTTGGTCTTATTTGCCATATAATTTCCATACTTGTATTTAAATAAAATCGCGTCTGCTTACCGCGTGACGTCATGCGCAGAACCGAACGCAATTGAGACTCCTTAGTATCATATCTTAAAAGTTCATTGTATCATGATCTGGTTCCGTGTCCGTCCGTCCGTCTGTCTGTCCGCATAATTCAAAATCATACAGAGCGTTTCAAATCGTGTTGGAAATACTCTGTGTGTTTAGAGGTCTAAGATCTGCGTAACCAGTGCGCTACTTTTAGGCTTCTATACAAAGTATAACAAAAAGCCTTATTTAGGCTTCTCTACAAGGTATAGAAAGAAGCCATATGGTCTGGCTTCGTGTCCGTCCGCATGTTTAAGAGCCAATCATAACGTTGATCAACTGATACGTTGTTATATTGTAAATACTTCGTCTATATAGTATTGCGTTAATCTGTTAATCCGTTGTTTCGATTCGCTAATGCAATTTATAAATACGCAAATGTTCGAAAGAAATTTACTAACAAGGGGAACACCCGCATGAAGGATTGCCGATTTTGATAAATTTAAAATTATTGGTAAAACTAGATCGAATTTCATTAGGTCTATAATTTTTTTTTGTGTCAAAGAGGTGTCCTTTCGACGTAATTGACACTTGAAATTTCGCCGCGCCACGCCTCCCCAGTGCAGCGATTGGTAAGTCAACATTACCTTTATAATACAATATTTTTGTTTTTTCGAAAATTTGTTTAAATATTTGATATGTGATCGTTTTCGTTAAAAATTACAGGCAATTAACTTATTTTTAATTATAGTTTATGTAACTTTTAATTTAAAAATAAAAACAGAAGATGAGTTTAACAGCTTTACACAACTCAATGATAACAAGAGAAGTAGATGGTCTAATTCTTTAGGTGATCTGCTTGCGGAACGAATCGCCCAGGTTCCATCCTTGCTTTGGCGGATTTTTTTTCATACATTCGTTATGAAATTATTAATAAAATATCATGATTGAAAATTAAATTCTGTTCTTTTCTTAAATTAAATTGGATAAATAGAGAATTATAAAAAAAAACATTTTCAACAAAACAAAAAAAAACATAATTTATGTGATAATTTTACCAACCGCTGTGTTGCCATAAATTCACTTTCCTAGTTTTCCTCCGATAATTCAAAAAAATTATTTTTTAGATTAGGTCTGTACTTACGAAATTTACAGTTCTCAAAGTTACGACCCATTTTTATGCATCTTTTACATACCATGTTAGTACCACTGAGCGTCTTTTCCTGTTTTCTGTACCATTCACTTATTTGTGTAAGTTTATAGTGCTCTATAGGTCGCCAACATCCGGTAACGGATAGGCACCTGAAGAAGAAGAAGACAGTGCTCTTGTACAATTTGTTCATTTCTGTTTCTTCGCAGATTTCCTGTTTACAATGACAAATTACAATTACAAGATTACAAATTAATCCTTGCATGCTTCTGTTATAAATAAAATAAATTGATCGCTTTTATTATTTATTTAATAAAGATATAAAATTCTAAACAAAATATCACTTCAGGATCGCTATCATAGATGCTTTCGCTGTGAGTTACCACGCTTGACTGAATTAGCGTCGCGCCACTGCATCACATGCGCATTACTTATCTTATAATTACAGGAATCTTTACCCTATTACAGAAATACTTAACACTCGTCCATCCTGACAATTACAACTCCTGGTGTAATCCATTCACACTCAAATAAGCTTAGGTAATAACACTAATAACATAGCCAAACAGAACACATCAATACAATTTCAACATAATTCACAAACAACAATAATACAAAAGGATAAAAATCTCGGCAAACATATCCAGTTAGTATACAAAAATGATCGTACAATTCAATCCGAAATGTGTACTTAAGTTTCGAACTTATTTGTTCTCATCAGCACAATATACGGACAAATTGCACGAGTGCGAATTACTGGCTTATAAGTATTCCACCTATTCAGACAAGAACTTGTCGAGAAGTAGGTTTCACTAGCGCCGCCGCACGGTTCTCGGAATGATCACGAATCGATCTATAAGGATAAAAATCTCGGCAAACATAGCCAAGCAATGCCATAGCCAAACAATGGCTATGTTTGCCGAGATTTTTATTCTTATAGATCGATTCGTGATCATTCCGAGAACCGTGCGGCGGCGCTAGTGAAACCTACTTCTCGACAAGTTCTTGTCTGAATAGGTGGAATACTTATAAGCCAGTAATTCGCACTCGTGCAATTTGTCCGTATATTGTGCTGATGAGAACAAATAAGTTCGAAACTTAAGTACACATTTCGGATTGAATTGCACGATCATTTTTGAACAATAATACAAGTTTGAAATAATTCGCAAAGAACAATACAAATTCAACATAATTCGCAAAGAACAACAATACAAATTCAAAATAATTCGCAAAGAACAACAATACAAATTCAAAATAATTCGCAAAGAACAACAATACAAATTCAAAATAATTCACAAAATGCAACACAAATTCAAAATAATTCACAAAATACAACACAAATTCAAAACAATTTGCAATGAGCAACAATACAAGTTCATAATGATTCACAAAATACAACACAAATTCAAAATAATTCACAAAATACAACACAAATTCAAAACAATTTGCAATGAGCAACAATACAAGTTCACAATAATTTGCAAAATACAACACAAATTCAAAATAATTTGCAAAAGGACAACAATACAAATGCAAAATAATTTGCAATGAGCAACAATACAAGTTCACAATAATTTGCAAAAGAACAATAAATTTACGTTCCCTACACACGTATTTAATCACACTCGAACTCATTGAAACGGCTGGGTCGTTTCCGCGTGCGTTTCAATGGTTCTTTTGGTTCGTCCCCACGCACTACCTCACCGCATTCACCGTTTGATTCGTATTCGTATCAATCCCGTTTGCCTTATATATTTTTAATTGACTCACGTTGACTGTAGTCGTAAACTTCCTACCCAGAGTATCCTTCAAGGATGCTACCCGATACGTATTACTCGGTAATGTTTCTATTATTTCAAGTGGACCGCGGTATTTCGGTTGAATTTTCGTGTTGTCTCCCGTTGCTTTGGGCACTTTTCGCACAAAAACGATGTCGCCGACATGATAAATAAGACTATTGTACCGTTTACTATCGTGTCGCATCTTTTGTTTTACCTGTTCACTTTTAACTGTTTCGCGCACTTGCTCTTGGAGCTGACCGCTTGGCGTCCAGGTCGCTTCATTTTGCATCGCGGTCATTATCGTCGGAATGAGGGTTCGATTTACCCTTTCAACTTGCCCATTTATTGTTTCGCGTTGTTTTAAATTAGTACGACAAGGTTTTGCACGCACTGGAACACCGTTGTCAATACTGTCTACCTTCATTAAATTTGTTAAACCTAATTGGTTAAGATTACTTTGGCATAAGTTTAATTTATTCGCACTCGAAATTTTTGCGTCGACCTCCAACATATCCAGTGTATTCAGTTGAACGCATCCTGGTTGTTGACATCGCATTCTTTCGTTATCAATCTGGCACGTGTCGCGATTCACTTTGCTTACGCACTGACCTGCAGCAACGACCTTGTCCTTCGTACTATCGTTTGTCATTGGAATGTCAAAGCTGTCTCCATTGCACTCGACCTGCACTAAATTAATACTCAGCGCTTTTAATTGTTGATTGTTTACGCTGCATATTTTAACGCGTTCGGTCACTTCGTGGATTTCCATGTTTGCTCACGTGCAGCAAGTGAGACAAATGTCACATGCGAGATTTGCAATATGTCATGTTTCCACCTTGAAACTTGATCAAGAAATTAAACTCTCGTGAGTCATTGTTTCACGAGAGTATCTCTAGTATATCACGTATCTCAGGTCTGTTTCCACAATGAAATTACATTTTTCATGACATTTTTATTTCATGAGACAGAAATTTCATGAGATATTCTCATTGTGGATTCGCACCTTAAAAGAGATTCATATATCTCGTTTGACATACTTTCGGGCTTTCGCGAGTTGGGTAAAAAAGGATTATGAATCCATGAATTCAGTTTCATTTTTGTATTCTGTTCTTCGGGAAAATACTTCTCAAAAGATGCGCGCATCGAAGTGAGATATTGGACCAATTCTTCAAATACATCATCTTGAAACATTTCTGAGTCGTTATCGCTAACAAACTCACTGAGTGAGGTAAAGCTTTCTATTTCTCTCTTACCAACGCAAATAATCCAAAAATCTAATTTTCTTTTGAAAGCAGTTAAGTATTTTGTTACAGGCCTGGAACACTGTTGTCTGTTTACCTCGCAATAATAAATTTAATTCGTTCAGTTTTTGAAAGATATCCGCCATAAAAGACTGTCGGAACAACCAAATTTTATCATACAAACGGTCTTGCATATTAAAAGAAGTATCTGAAAGAAACATTTGTAACTCGGCTCTAAGTTCAAATAGCCTTGTTAAAGTTTTACCCCGAGACAGCCATCGCACTTCTGTATGGAGCAGCAGTGTTTTATGTTTGCTGCCATAATCTTCACACAATAATGAGAACAATCGGGATTGTAGTGGTCGTTATTTGATAAAATTAATTATTTTCACCGCTTCATCTATAACTAATTTTAGATTTGACGGCATTTGCTTCATCGCGAGTGCTTGTCTATGCAGGATGCAATGGCTGGAACTACAATTAGGCGCTTTATTTTTTATTCGTGACACTACTCCTGCTGTTTCACCCGTCATCGCCTTGGCCCCATCTGTACAAATGTCAATGCAATCGTTCCAACTGAGATTATTTTCTTCTAAAAATATATTTATTTTATTAAAAATTTCATCTCCGGTAGTGTTTGTGGACAGCGGTGAACACATAAGCATGTCTTCTTCAAAAGAACTTTCATATGGATATCTCACGATAACCAGCAAGATAGCCAGACCAGCCATGGTATAATAACTTTCAAGGTAGGATATCAAAATAGTTCTGCGCAAGGTAGGCGGAGTTACCGACGTCATTCGTGACCATATGATCATGCGTTGACGTTGAACGTCAACGTTTTGTGTGTTTTTCCAAATTATTTTTGAGTGTTTTTCGTTACAGTTTATATTATTTATAACTGTAAAAATGAGGTGTGCAGTGTTCGGTTGCAAATTCGGTAACAAAAGTAAATTATTTGTGAGAACAATTGCTTTTTTCTGTTTTCCTCGTAACAATCATGAATTAAGGTTAAAATGGATTCATTTGTGTTATCGGTGTGATAAATTTAATATTGACAATTCAAGGATTTGTTCGATACATTTTAATAATGACGATTTTGAGAGAAATTTGAAGCACGAATTGTTGAACTTACCTGAAAGTTTCTTTCGTTTAAAGTTAAAACCTTCTTCGATACCTAGTCAACATCTGCCAAGAAAAAGTTCAAATTCGACATCTACAAAAACCGATGAACGCAAAAATCGTCTTGAAAAACAGTTTTATGAAAACGTGTGATGTTAGGTGAGTTTAACTAACTATATTATATGTAATTCTTAGTCAAGTAGTATTTACAATGCAACAGGAACTGTTATAAAAAAATTATATCTGCATTTTATTTCAGTGTGAATACTGATAATACAGAACAAGATTAACTACTGCTTTAAACTTGAGAATAGCTACCTTAGAAAGTGAAGTAGAGGTTTTGAAGAAGAAAGAAACTTTATTGAATAAATTGTTAACTCCTGCACAACAGCTGAAATTTTCTGGTGTTGGTAAACTAAAATGGACCGTTGATGACATTTCTAGAGCTATCACAATTTATTCTGCTGGTCCTCGTTCCTACAGACTTCACTTAAAAAAAGGATTTCCCTATCCAGCTGTTTCGACATTAAAGAGTTGGGTTAAAAACATCTCCATATCACCAGGAATTTTGAACAATTATTCCAGCTAATAAAACTTATTTATTTGTTATTTATAGTGACTGTTAATAAAAACTTATTTAAGATCGTCGTCGTCGTCTGCTTCACGGTGTAGGCCGCAGGCCTGTTCCGATTTCTAATCAGCCCACCTCTTCTTTGGACGTCCAACATCTCTTCTCCCCCTTGGATCATATTTCATGGCACTCTTTGGCAAACGCTGATCTTCCATTCTCTGCACATGCTCCTTCCATTGACGTTTATAATCGTAAACCTTGTCTTTCACCGAAAAGATCTGCAATTCCTCTCTGATATCCTCATTTCTATTCATATCTAGCAATGTACATCCTTTGACTGATCGCAAAAATTTCATCTCTGCTGCTGTTATTTTAGCTTCTTGCCTGGTCGTAATCGTCCAAGTTTCGCTTCCATACAGCAAGGTGGGAACCGCCATGACCTTGTAGAACTTTATTTAAGATTGTTGATTTTTTATATGCCATCAATTATTGAGCCCAATTAATAGATAATTGTATTATTTTGTTGCCAAGAATTTTGTAAAAACAATACAGATGTTACAAACCTCCGATTTTCAAGAGAATGCAAGTTATTCATACTCAGTAGCTGATTAATATAAAGCAATTATTATGGATGTATTCTGTCATAGTTACAACTTTAATTGTTATTTATTACTTTATTAATTTTTTTTATTAAAAAATATTTTTAATTAATATTTTTTTATTAATTAATATATTAATTAATATATTCTGTTGAAAATAAAATTAAAAACTTTGATTATTTTATTAATTCTAATTTCATTTATATACGTTCCTGTCATAAGTATTCTTTTAACCTGGTCACGTGTGACGTCACTGCGCGAACACGAACGTGTTTAGCGCGCCTTGATATCCTACCTCTAAAGTTATTATACCATGCAGACCAGCGACATCAGTCGACTCATCCATTTGCAAGACGAATCGTGTTTTTTGTAGACGTGTAACTAGTTCTTGTTTGACGTAGCTTGCCAGATCATGAATTCGCCGTGAAACAGTATCGATTGATAGCGGCACAGTAGAAAGGTGCTTTGCAGATTTTTCATCGAGCATACATTTTGTTATGTCTAGCACACATGGTTTTATTAAATTATCAGCGATAGTGTGCGCTTCACCTGCTTGTGCAATACGATAGCTAACTAAATATGATGCCTCCGTGGCCTTTTCATTGATAGTTTGGGTTACATGCACCATGGTTTTTTGGCTTTCCAATAACTGTTTTTTTACATACAAAAAATTCTTTATTCTTGGCTTTAGACTCGGGGTGTACATTTTCTAAATGTCGGCGCAACTTGGCAGGTGCCATGGAACTATTAGGAAGCAGTTTACAACACAGCATGCAGAGTGGTGAGCCGTTGGAATCAACAAATCCGAAACTGATATGTGATTCATCATACTTCCTTTTTTTCGCCTTTGAAACCGTGGAACTTGACGTCGTTGCATCATCGTCTGCTTTTGAACATTCGGCTTCGTTAGAAGATGTTGTTGCAATACGTTTAACGTCTTTAAGCCAACGTTCCATTCTTCTTTATTAATGTTAATGTTACATGTAATACAATAATAGTTACAATAATAATGTTACATGTCAGGAAGGTGAGGCCAAAATAATGCACGATCGTTACTGCGTACAGTAGAATAGAACAATAAACACTTCGTTTCTACCAGGTAGGTACTTATGTACTTATCGCTCCGAACGCTAATCGTCGACTGACTGAGTGTCGAGGCGCGATCGGATGCGCCTCGTGAATCGTGATACGCCGCGTCAAAACGGTCGACCAGAGAGAGGTGTTCTGATTTTTTTTTCTAAATTCTTGCGGAACCCCTACAGGGGTATCGCGGAACCCTAGGGTTCCGCGGAACACACTTTGAGAAACTCTGAACTAGACTCACGTCCCCCCTGTGCGAGATGTCGGTGACAGTTTAATTAATTCCTGCACCGCTTCGGGCGCACTCACTCGATTTTATTCTCATACGATTCGATGATCGCTTAAATTTGATATTCTCGAATGACACATACATATTTAAAAAAAAATTAGCTAAATTCTAATAGTTGTTTCACGGCCCAGACAGTTAGATGCTCAACTTCCAAATTGGGATCCTCGGGTGCAAACCCCGGTCAGGTAAAAAAAGTAAGTATTATGTGAGTAAGTAATAGATTATAAAAAATAATATTTCAGATTCTCCTTAAATCAGAAGTCTACACATAATATAACATTGCGAGAGGTAAACAGCTGTTGATGTCAAATGTGGTTGCTCACCACGACCACAGATGTGGATGTAGTATATGTGATGCTACACGAGACACTGCCACATAGCAGTTGCAAAGTTGTAAAACAAACATAACCTGAAATTAGTAATTGTAACCACGCGTAATAAGTTCTAATAAATATGATTGTTTTTAATATAAAGTCTAATATATCGAAATATGACACAGAATTTTTACAATCAGCTGATGATGTCAAATGTGGTCGAACCACAGATGTCGTTAGATGTTGAACAGAGACAATAGACCATGGTCAATAGAGACAGTCGTCACAATCAATGTCGCCATTTTGTAAAACTGTTTTCTAGACAATTATTGCAGTAGTAGTTTTCTAAATCGATAACATAATATAATCAATATAATAAAGGCCTTTGATTAAGAAAAGTGATTTTGTACCTGTACAGTTACAGTGCTCCATCCTCCAAATAGAACCAGTTACCGATTTACTTGCTGCTCAAGTGCTACCCTCGGAAGAGTCACAAATTATGGAAAACACAGGTAAATCTTTAGAGACTCCATATAATTCAATTAGCAAGTACGAAATTAAAACAGAAGAGGTGGAAGATGTGAAATTTAATTTAGAAGATTTGCATCATTCCATTGACATTAAAGAAGATACCGACACTACAGATTTAACGCTGAATTGTTCAAAGTTTTTTGAGTGTGCAATTTGTGGTTATAAACTTGCTCTTAAACAAACTTTAATACGTCATTTAAGAGCTCATAAGGTCAGGAAATCATTTATATGTAATATTTGTAACCTTAAATGTGCAAGGAAATCACATTTAATATTACATTTAAGAACTCATACCGGTGAGAAACCGTTTGGTTGTCAAATTTGCGAGTATAAATGTGTAAGTAAATCAATGTTAAAATTACATTTAAGAACTCATACCGGCGAAAAACCGTTTAGATGTGATATTTGTAAGTATAAATGTTCAGATAATGGATCACTAAAAAAGCATTTAAGAACTCATACCGGTGAGAAACCGTTTAATTGTGATATTTGTGAGTATAAATGTGCAGTTAAATCTCATTTAACAATCCATTTAAGAACTCATACCGGCGAAAAACCGTTTAGTTGTCAAATTTGTGATTATAAATGTGTAACTAAATCAAAGTTACAATTACATTTAAGAACTCATACCGGCGAAAAACCGTTTAGTTGTAAAATTTGTGACTATACTTGTGCACAGAAACAACACTTACAAAGTCATATAAGAACTCATACCGGTGAAAAACCCTTTAGTTGTGATATTTGTGAGCATAAATGTGCACGTAAATCACATTTAACAATCCATTTAAGAACTCATACTGGTGAGAAACCGTTTCGATGTCAAATATGTGAGTATAAATGTGCACGTAAATCACAATTACAAAAGCATTTAAGAGCTCATATGGAGTAGTTCCGATTTAAATATACATAAGTAAATTTTTGTATTATAGTTGATCTTTTCTTGTTAAATTAAAAGATATTTTTAATTGGGTATAGGTCTTTAAATGTTTTAAATATTAACGAACGTTTTGGGCCGTTTACATATGTATCCCATTTTCAACGCTAAAAATAAAAATTAATTATTATAATAGAATTCTATAAATTGTTGCGCTTTTTATGAAATTAGTTGACAATGTCAATGATATTGGTTAATATTGTTGTGATACGCGCTATCCATGTTGAGGATAGAGTCGTACCAACAAGGAGAGAAGTACAGTTGGAGACCGGAGGTTCAAACACATTTGTTTACATGTGTTTGTTTTTTTTGTCGTTTGAATTTAATTTTAAGTTTGTTCGTGTTACATGTTGTATGTAAACGGGATATACAACATGTGGAAATTAATCAAACGTGCAGAGAACCGTCGGCCATGTACAAACAAACCGATATATAAGAAGCTCCGGTTTTAAAAAACAAAATATATAGTAACGAACGTTACATAAAAGTAAATAAGAAAGTTCCATCGAGATCACGAAAGGTGACGGTCGTGTATTTAGTACTGTGACATAAACTCGCGAATTCAAGTGAAATTCACATAAAATATACTGAAATAAATTATATTCGTGAACGAAATACGGTGGTACTACCCAAGAAGATTAATTCCTTGGAGAATTAAAGATTCCGTAAGATAGCGGGATAACTTCAAAAAGACCCTACCACTACCATCCAAGGTAAATTTAATAAATGTATAAAAGAACTGTATGACTCAGATTATATCGACACATTTACTAAGAAGAGACTAACTACATATAATTCTCGCTCTCCTAGAGCCTACGGTCTCCCAAAAGCCCATAAGATCAACAACCCCCTTAGACCGGTTATCAGCTGCATTGAATCACCTTCTGTTCAATTGGCAAGATATATTAACGACATACTTAAAAATGCCACCCCTTCCTTGCTCTTCAATGTGAAGAATACTTCCGAGGCCAGAGACAGGATAGTGGAGAGCACTATACCCACAGACTATGTCCTCATTTCGTTTGACGTGCAGTCACTGTTTACCAACATCTCAAAAGAATCCACCATCTCGTCTATTAGGAACAACTGGGACCTTATCGAGCCTCACACTTCCATCCCTTTAGAGAGATTCCTTCAGTTGGTGGCTATTATTTTCGATAATAGCTACTTTTGTTATGATGGCGTATATTATTCACAGTTGACAGGATCCGCTATGGGAGACCCTTGTTCACCTGTCTTTGCCAGCTTCGTGATGAACGATCTCCTCTGCAATTTCTTTGGCGCCGTTCATTTCAAACTACCGTTCCTTTTACTCTATGTGGATGATATTTTGACTGCTGTTCCTTCGGTGGAGGTCGATGGTTGCGTCTCCCTGTTAAACAGCTATGATGGGCTGTTAAATTTCACTTATGAGCTGGAGGTGAACCATACGATCCCTTTCCTGGATCTTTTGATCAGAAGAACGGAAGATGGGAGAGTGACTACTGATATTTATAGGAAGCCTACGTCGACCAACAGGATTTTGAGCTTTTACTCCTCCCATCCACTGAACCAGAAGACCAGCCTGATTAGTTGCATGAGGCGCAGAATCCAGACCTGTGTCCAGCAAGACCTGGTGGGCTCAAGATTACATGATCTTAAGGTTCAATTTCTGAAGAATGGATACCCTGGCCGCCTGTTGGATTTGATCCTGTTCCAGCGTGGACACATGGGTCTTTCTAAAACAACCATGGACCCCAAGACACCTGATAGCGAGGTCAGATACATTAAAATTACTTACCACCCTTGGTTGGCGGTTAGATTACGCCAATTGGTAAGTCAGTTTGTGGGGAATGATAACTCCAGGATCGTTTTCTATAACAACTGCACTTTGAACAGATTACTCTATTCCAACACTAAGGATCCTGTCTCTACCCTCCAGAAGAGCAACGTGGTCTACAACATTAGATGTAGTTGTGATTTTGTTTACATTGGCCAAACTAAGCAAAAATTGGAAAAACGTATAAAACAACACCAATATGACGTACGGCTTGCTTCCTCCAAAACGGGTTTATCGGAACACTTGATAGAGAGCTCTCACACCTTCTCACTGGATGATATCACGGTGTTGGCTACTGAGTCTAATTATTTTAAACGAACTTTTTTGGAGGCAGCTTTTATATCTACTAACCACCATAATGTCAACAAACAGACTGATTTTAATTACATTAATTCAGGTTATAAACATGTATTACGTTGTTATCTTAGTAAGACTACCCCTAACCGGTTTCCTACGTAATGTGCGGTACACGGCTTCCGTCTAGTTTTTTGTTTTTCGTTTATGGTCTGGCGGTTTTTTGTTTTTTGTTGATGATGGTTTCCATCATCAATTCCTCTGCGGCAGTGTTGGGTGCTTGTGCTCACTAGTGTAGTTTGCTTTTATTCATTGTGTTCGCGGGTTATTTTTGAATTTATCAATTTAATGTATGGAAACTTTTCGGATTGTCATATTGTATGTTAATCTTATGTTTGATTATTTTTATCGTTATAACCTCTTGGTTTTATTAGTTTATTTACAAATTTTAATGTTATTTACTGTTATATTCAATTGTTTTGAGATTATTTTGACGTCTCCCCATGTGTTACATGCGGGCTGTTTGTTTTTTACATTTTTTTACATTGTACACAGTTGAATGTGGTCATGGCTTCCGTACTTTATTTTGTTTCCCGCTTAGCATAAACATGTTTTACACCTTTTGTTGTTCTGGTGAGTACTTTATGCCCCTTGACACGTAATCTTTGTAACTTTGCTTCCTTAATATAGTCCTGAAGATGGAGTGAGTATATCCTCCGAAACGTCGACTAGACAACTCTATTGTGTTTTATTGCTTCCACATCCCCGAGATTCCTGGTTTTTTCATTATACTGCTTTGGAGGAGAATTTTGGTTTCTTAAATGTATGTATGTAGGTTAACAAGCTAAACATGAATTGTAACAATTATAAATAGGAACTAGGTGTAGGAATTTGATGAATAAGCAAAAGACTGATTATATAAGACTAATTTAATTGATAATAAAGCGAGTTTTAATTTGAACATTGTTTTAATAACTGCTCCACCAACATTTGATAAGATATATTCTTATCAAATTTTCAAGTTATCCTTAGGGATTTCTTTATGGTCCTTCGAACCTTCGAACCGAAAACGACAACAACTTTATGGTCCTTCGAACCTTTAGAAGATAAACCAGCACCGAAACAACAACATCCAGGGTCCAAACAAAGGATCCACGAACATCAAACAAAACCAACAACGGTCCAAACAACGGAATCACCTACATCAAACAAAACCAACAACGGTTCAAACAACGGAACCACCTACATCAAACAAAACCAACAACGGTCCAAACAACGGAACCACCTACATCAAACAAAACCAACAACGGTCCAAACAACGGAACCACCTACATCAAACAAAACCAACAACGGAACCACCTACATCAAACAACAACATCCAGGGTCCAAACAACGGATCCACCTACATCAAACAACAACATCCAGGGTCCAAACAAGGGATCCACCTACATCAAACAACAACATCCAGGGTACAAACGAGGGATCCACCTACATCAAACAACAACATCCAGGGTCCAAACAAGGGATCCACCTACATCAAACAACAACATCCAGGGTCCAAACAACGGATCCACCTACATCAAACAACAACATCCAGGGTCCAAACAAGGGATCCACCTACATCAAACAACAACATCCAGGGTCCAATACAAAGGTCCAAACAATCAACAAACAAGGGTCTAGGAAGACGCCACAAGCAAACAAGGGTCCAAAAACAACGGATCGACATACTTCAAACACCATACATCCAACTACTAATCAACAAGTCCACAGCGACGCCAAACAAGGGTCAAGAACACGCCACAAGCAAACAACGGTCCAATACAACGGTCCAAACAATCAACATACAGGTCCAAAGCAACAAACAACAATAATCAACAACAATCAACAGCATCCAATCCCACAAGAGTACAGAAAAAAGAAGAAGAAATGGACCAACAAATCGTAGACGCATCCAACAAGATAACAATATCACAACAGGAAATTGGGGAGAGAATTTCATCGATATTAACTAATGCCAAAAAAGATTCAGAGACCAGAAAAACAAAAGAATATATAAGAAAAAGGGAAGATGAATTACAACAACTAATGGAAAAAGCTACAACAAACGACGACAACTTCAAAAAATTAAAAGTGCCTGAACATCCATACATTACTGGAAATTATTTTAAAAGCATGGAAGATAAATATGAAGAAACTATGAAATATCTACAAACGTGCTCAAAAGCAAAAGAGAGAAAAGATCCAACAATAACAACATCAAAACAGATCATTACAGAAGAAATCAAAAAAGAGAATATTAAAGAAATAGATGCCCAATATATTCGTCTGAAAAAACAAAAAGTCAAAATAGCATACCTACAAAAAACCATGGAAGATGCAATGAAAATAATATTAGAAGGTGATGAAGACATAACGTATGGTAAGGTTAAACAGAAACTTGAAGCCAAATGGTCTGAAATCAGGGAACTCAACGAAGAATTAATCGTGTACGAGGAAGAATATGAACACGAATATTTCAAAGATGACAAATTTCATGACATGGAAAGAGAATATGAGGATATAATCACACAACTTGAAAAGAAAATGATCAAATCTACAAGTAAGCCCAATATTACATTGCCGAAAATACAATTACCGATCTTTAACGGAGGATACGAAGAGTGGTGCCAATTTTATGACATTATCCAGAAAATAATAAATACGAACACATCTATTACCAAAACAGAGAAAATGCAATATTTAAAAACACACGTGCGAGGGGAAGCCAGCAAATTAATCCAACATTTACTTATAGTGGAAGAAAATTACGACACCGCATGGGAAATATTAGTTAAAAGGTATCAAAACAAGAGATTAATAATCAAAAAACTGATGTTTCAAATTACGAAGTTACCAGTGATGCAGAAAGAAAATGTAACACAGCTAAGGCAAATACATAATACCGTTCACGAATGCTTAAAAGCAATTGAAAATCAAGGAATCAATACGGAAAGTTGGGGGCCGATGATCGAACAATGGGTTACCGAAAAATGGAATCAAGAAACAAATAAAGTGTATGAACAGACATTAGTAAATCCACATGAAGTTCAATCATTGCCAAACTTAATGGAATTCTTAGAAAAAAGGTGCCAAGCAATGGAATCAACATCCGAAAATAAATATGATCACAGGTCAATATATCAAATGAATAATTCCAATAATAATAAGCAATGTATGTGTTGTGGACAACAACATCTAATTTATCAATGTCAACAATTCGAAAAAATGAGTCCAGCACAAAGAAATAATTTAACAATGGAAAATAGGAAGTGCAGAAATTGTTTAACTCATGACATTAGCAAAAAATGTTATAGTAATAGAAGTTGCAAAATATGCGGAATGCAGCATAATACGTTACTACATGAAGAAAAACAACCAGTAGCAGTTTATTCAAGGCCATTCAAAGCAAGGTCAGGAAAGCCAGTTAAAATTGAAACGCATTCAAGATGGTTCAATTCGAACAATGGAAAACCAGCAAACATGCAGAGAACTGGAAATTATCAAAGGCCATTTCAATCAACAGGAAGACAATTCAACCAAACCAATGAAGTGCATCAAAAAACATACAATCAAAACATAGAAAAAACATGTCACACAGCTGAGAATAAAGAAAAAATTGTGTTACTAGCAACCGCTTTAGTACGTACCACATCATACCAAGGAAATGTGGAATATTTAAGAATACTAATTGATTCTGGATCACAAGCAGCATTCATGACCGAAGAAGCTGCGCAATTATTAGGATATCCTCGTGAGAGAATTTCAGCAGAAATAACAGGAATATCAGACGATAGCCCAAAATTATCAAAATACAAGATACAATGTGAAATCGTGCCAAGATTTCGAAGTGAATTTTCATTGAAGATTAATTTCTATATATTACCGAAGTTAACAAAAGCTCATCCAAGCCAAGAAATAAAGATGGAACTAAGTAAAGAATGGGAAAACAAATTAATAGCCGATCCAACATTTAATCGACCTGGACCAATAGATGCAATAGTAGGTGCAGAAGAAATAGGAAAAATCATGCAACAGGGGATACAAAAAGAAAATGAAGGAATAATAGGTCAAAATACGAAATTTGGGTGGATATTGTCAGGAAGCATCCCACAAACAGAACAAAAAAGAATACAAATAACAAGCATGATAAGTCGTTACGAAGATGATCTACAAATACAAAAATTTTGGGAATTAGAAGAAATCACGAATAAAAAACCAATGTCAAAGGAAAACGAAATATGTGAGGAACATTACGAAGAAAATACAAAAAGAAACCAGGATGGCAGTTATACAGTGAAAATACCATTCAAAGAAGAACCACCACAATTAGGAGAATCGAAACAGAGAGCGCTTGCACGGTTTCATCAATTAGAGAAGAAGTTAGACAAAGCAGGAAACAATGAGCTTCGCAATCAATACAACGCATTCATGCAAGAATATATAGACCTTGGACACGTGCAACTAGTGCCAAAAAATAATCAAGGAAAATACTACATTCCTCACCAACCAGTAATTCGAGAAGAAAGTACAACAACAAAATTAAGAGTGGTATTTGATGCATCAGCAAAAACAACCAACGGAATAAGTTTAAATGAAAAAATGTACACAGGTCCAAGATTACAACAAGAACTCAGAGATATTCTATTACGATGGAGAAAATATCCAGTAGCGTTGTGTGCAGACATAGAAAAAATGTACCGGCAAATAAGAATCTCCGAAGAAGATAAACCGTATCAGCAGATATTATGGCGATTCAACAACAGTCAACCAATAAGGGAGTATTGGTTAACAACCGTAAGTTATGGAACCGCGTCAGCTCCGTATTTAGTTGTAAAAACCCTTGAAAAAGTAGCGCAAGATGAAGAACATAAATATCCGCAAGCAGCAAAAATAGTACTACGAGACATGTACGTAGACGATTTAATCTCAGGATCAGAAACAATAGAAGAGGCAATAAAACTACAATTAGAAATTTCCGAATTATTAAAATCGGGAGGATTCCATCTCAGAAAGTGGGCAAGTAATCATCAAGAAGTGTTAAATCAAATACCAGAAAACCAACAAAACAAAAACATTACAGAAATAACTGAAGAAGAGATAAAAAAGACGCTGGGAATATACTGGGCACCATACAACGATAAATTTCAGTTCAAAACAAAAACAACAATATATAAAGAAATAACAAAAGGGACAATATTATCAGAAGTTGCAAAAATATTTGACCCATTAGGATGGTTATCACCAGTTATAATTACAGCAAAGTTGATGATACAAGAATTATGGGAACAGAATTTAGATTGGGACAAACCAGTGCCAGCAACAATTAAGAAAAAGTGGACAGAATACTATTCAACACTAAAAGAAGTAGAGAAGATTAAAATTCCAAGATGGATAAATACGTCAACAGATACAGAAGTCCAGCTACACGGATTCTGTGATTCGTCAGAAAAAGCGTATGGGGCAATAATATATGCAAGAACGAAGAAAAATGGAGAGATTAGAACTACAATACTTATTGCAAAATCGAAAGTAGCACCCATCAAAACAAAAACATCGATCCCAAGGTTAGAACTATGTGCGGCAGTTTTGCTAGCAAAATTAATGGCATATACAAAACAAGCATTAGAAATTCCAAATATTAAGCAGACAGCATGGACAGATTCCAAAATTACGCTAGCATGGATAATGGGCAGTCCAGAAAAATGGAACACATTTGTAGCAAACAGAGTTAGTGAAATTAATAAAAATTTACCTGCAGAAAATTGGAGACACGTAAGAACAAAAGAAAATCCTGCAGACATACTATCAAGAGGAATACAACCGTCAAAAATAAAAGACAATAATTTATGGTGGAATGGACCAACGTGGCTACAAGATGAAATAATACCAGAGCAAACAGAACAAATTGAAAAAACTAAAATTGAAGAAAAAAGGTGTTTTCAAATAATGATAGAAAGAAAATCAAATGAGACAATAGAAAGATTTTCATCTCTGACAAGAATGTTAAGAGTATTAGCATATTGTAATCGATTTGGAAAAAGAACAATAAATGAGCCAGGACAAAGGATAAGCAATGAAGAAATTCAATACACGTTAAATCAAATCATCAAAAAGATACAACAAGAGACATTACAAGAAGACATATTGGCATTAACAAAAAATAATACACGGAAGAAAAGCAAATTAGTGAACTTAAATCCATACATAGAAGATAATATATTAAGAGTAGGAGGAAGGTTAAAAAATTCAGCAATACCACATGATCAGAAGCATCCAATGATTCTACCATACAAGAGTCATCTAACAACATTAATAATAAGAGATGCACATCACCAAACATTGCATGGAGGAATCCAGC
The DNA here is from genome assembly GCA_932274525.1 of Podabrus alpinus. NCBI lineage: Eukaryota > Metazoa > Arthropoda > Insecta > Coleoptera > Cantharidae > Podabrus > Podabrus alpinus. The sequence continues at coordinate 15,948,190 of OW026452.1, forward strand.
AAACATTGTCCTATACAAGAAGAAAATATTGGATAGTAAATGGGAAATCAGCCGTAACATCAGAAATACAAAAATGCACCACGTGCATCAGATACAAGGCAGAAACGGCACAGCAATTAATGGGAAATTTACCGGCGCCAAGAGTGACACCAGCACCTCCATTTTATCATACAGGAGTGGACTACGCTGGACCAATACAAATAAAAATGTCAAGAAGAAGAGGAGCCATATCACAAAAAGGGTACATTGCAATATTTGTATGCCTAGCAACCAAAGCAATTCATCTGGAAGCAGTAACAGATCTAACCACAGATGCATTCCTGGCAGCATTAAGAAGATTTACTTCGCGCAGAGGACACTGTGGGCACATATACAGCGACAATGGAACGAATTTCGTAGGAGCCTATAACGTTTTGAGAAAGGAAGTTTGGAAAACATTACAAGACAAAGAATTTCAAAATCAAATAGAATCAATAGGAATAAAGTGGCACTTCATACCGCCAGCCACACCGCATTTTGGAGGACTCTGGGAATCAGCAGTCAAATCAATGAAGCATCACCTGAAAAGAACAATTGGAGAAAATAAACTAACATATGAAGAGATATCAACACTACTATGCCAAATTGAGGCATGCTTAAATTCAAGGCCATTATGTGCCATAGATAATAGTATCGACGATCTGGAAGTGCTAACGCCGGGACATTTTCTAATCGGAAGAGAGATAATCTCGCCAATGCATCCAGCAAACACAACCATAACAGCAACACATAATTCCAGATGGAGATTAATACAAAAAATAAAAAATGACATGTGGAAAGCGTGGTCTTCAGACTACCTAACCAAACTACAACAAAGATATAAGTGGAAAAAAGTACAAAGGAACCCAGAAATAGGAGACATCGTTATATTAAAAGAAAAGGACGTTAATACAAGTCGATGGCCTCTAGCGAAAATTTGTGAAAAACATCCAGATTCTGATGGAGTATTACGATTAGTAAATGTGAAAAAAGCAAGAGGACCAATAACAAAGAAAAGTGTACATAACATGATACCCCTAATTGAAGAAGACAAACCAAAAGAAATTAAACGACCAACGTCAACAACGAAAACAAGTAGCATTTTAATAGCATTGGTATTATTAATGAACATAGTGAACGTACGGGCAGAAAAATTCAACTTAACAAAATTGGAAGCAGGAATATATGTAGAGCACTTAGGAGATGCAATAGTCGAAAGGGGATTATTCAAAATGGAACTAAAATACAGGATGGAAAAATTAAATCAAGATATGGAATCAGTGAACCAAGTGACAAATCAATTCGAACAATTGTGCAATCAAGTAAAAGATAGGCATCTAAATACAGATTGTTACCTATTTACGCATCATTTAAAAGACGAACAAAGAAAAATGCAGTGGATTGTAGAAGGGTTAAAAAATGAAAAGACGAGAAAGAGAAGAGGATTTTTAGGAGAAGTAATGACATCAATATTTGGCGTAAATGATGAGGTGTATCAGGATATAGACGACTTACAAAAAAATCAACAAGAACTGAAAAAAGTTGCCCATCAACAGACAAAATTTATGTTATCAGCGATATCGACATTCAATGAGACGGAAGTAAGAATAAACAAGAAATTGGAACAATTTAGATGCAAGATAAATCAAGCAGTAGAAAGAATACAAACATGGGAAAGGCATCAGGGAGTAGAAAAACTAGAAATGCAGGTATTAAATTCATTTCAATTAGCAAAAATTTACGCAACGGAAATTTGTGAATATTATACAAATATCTTCAAAATCAAATTTGGGGGTGGCAGCTTACATGAATTGACGTCGCCAATCCATGTAAAGAAAATGCTACAAGAAGCGCAACTTAAGATTCCCACAACATTACAAATAATAGAACAGCCAATAACCAAAACAACAATGAAAATAGATGAAATGGACATACATATATTCAGTTATTTCTTACTAGCTGACATTAACAAATATGACATGATCAAGGTTAATCCAGTTCCAACAAAGAAGGAAAACAATTCATATTGGATGGCAGAGATATCACGGAACTTCTTGGCAGTAAATTATAACAAACAGCTATATTTTGAAATGGACAAAGGAGAGTTCAAGAATTCCATAAGTATCTCAGAAACCACAAGAGTATTTTCACCAGCATCAATCAAAAATTTTGAGACCACTTCAAACTGCTTCATTGATCAAATATATCACAGACCAAATCCAACACCATGCAAGGGCATTCGAAAGAATATTAATAGTACAATATGGAAACAATTATACACTACAAACGCATGGATGGTAGTAGCACCAACTCCGGTAACAGCAGCTGTAATATGCAATGATCAACGATCAGAATTCAGCATCAATCAAACATGTATTATCCAGATATCCCAAGAGTGTATCATCCAAACAAAATGGAATGTGTTAACACCACAAAGGATCAATGCAGTACCAAGAATTGCATCATTCAGCAAGCCATTACTAATGACTAACAATACGTTCAAAGTCAAGGACAGCACACCAATAGAAACAATAGAACCAGTCCTTAAACATTCAGATGAACTTCAGAACCTGGTAACTATGGAAGACGAAATATCACAAGAAGTGGACGAACATAACTGGAGAAAACTGAAGCATCATTCCACAATTTCCAATATCCTAACTGGAATAATTGTGATACTAATAATAGGATTAATCTTAATATGTTATCATTGCTGGATAAGGTCAAGACCAGCAAAGAAGATGGTTCAACCGCCACAAGAGGAGAAGATTGAGATGCAGTCATTCGTGGAACCAAAACCACTAACCCCTCCAGCACCAGCACATTAGTTTTCCCGCGGTCGCCAGTATGTTTAATTCGCATAATTAAACAGAGGTATTTACTATAAATACAGTAAATAAATAATTGGTTAATTAAATAAAAATAGGAAGGTAAAAATGTATAATGCGGAAATAAAATTATAAATAAAGAATTTACTTAGTCAACTAAAACTAAGTTGACATTACAATAAATGTATGTATGTAGGTTAACAAGCTAAACATGAATTGTAACAATTATAAATAGGAACTAGGTGTAGGAATTTGATGAATAAGCAAAAGACTGATTATATAAGACTAATTTAATTGATAATAAAGCGAGTTTTAATTTGAACATTGTTTGAATAACTGCTCCACCAACATTTGATAAGATATATTCTTATCAAATTTTCAAGTTATCCTTAGGGATTTCTTTAAAACCAATGTCAAAGGAAAACGAAATATGTGAGGAACATTACGAAGAAAATACAAAAAGAAACCAGGATGGCAGTTATACAGTGAAAATACCATTCAAAGAAGAACGACCACAATTAGGAGAATCGAAACAGAGAGCGCTTGCACGGTTTCATCAATTATTAGAGAAGAAGTTAGACAAAGCAGGAAACAATAAGCTTCGCAGTCAATACAGCGCATTCATGCAAGAATATTTAGACCTTGGACACATGCAACTCGTGCCAAAAAATAATCAAGGAAAATACTACATTCTTCACCAACCAGTAATTCGAGTAGAAAGTACGACAACAAAATTAAGAGTGGTATTTGATGCATCGGCAAAAACAACCAACGGAATAAGTTTAAATGAAAAAATGTACACAGGTCCAAGATTACAACAAGAACTCAGAGATATTCTATTACGATGGAGAAAATATCCAGTGACGTTTTGTGCAGACATAGAAAAAATGTACCGACAAATAAGAATCTCCGAAGAAGATAAACCGTATCAGCAGATATTATGGCGATTCAACAACAGTCAACCAATAAGAGAGTATTGGTTAACAACCGTAAGTTATGGAACCGCGTCAGCTCCGTATTTAGCTGTAAAAACCCTTAAAAAAGTAGCGCAAGATGAAGAAAATAAATATCCGCAAGCAGCAAAAATAGTACTACGGGACATGTACGTAGACGATTTAATTTCAGGATCAGAAACAATAGAAGAGGCAATAAAACTACAATTAGAAATTTCCGAATTATTAAAATCGGGAGGATTCCATCTCAGAAAGTGGGCAAGTAATCAACAAGAAGTGTTAAATCAAATACCAGAAAGTCAACAAAACAAAAACATTACCGAAATAACTGAAGAAGAGATAAAAAAGACGCTGGGAATATACTGTGCACCATACAACGATAATTTTCAGTTTAAAACAAAAACAGAAATATATAAAGAAATAACAAAAAGGACAATATTATCAGAAGTCGCAAAAATATTTGACCCATTAGGATGGTTATCACCAGTTATAATTACAGCAAAGTTGATGATTCAAGAATTATGGGAACAGAATTTAGATTGGGACAAACTATGCCTAGCAACCATAGCAATTCATCTGGAAGCAGTAACAGATCTAACTACAGATGCATACAGGCAGCATTAAGAAGATTTACTTCGCGCAGAGGAAATTGTGGGCACATATACAGCGACAATGGAACGAATTTCGTAGGAGCCTATAACGTTTTAAGAAAAGAAGTTTGGAAAACATTACAAGACAACGAATTTCAAAATCAAATAGAATCAATAGGAATAAAGTGGCACTTTATACCGCCAGCCACACCGCATTTTGGAGGACTCTGGAAATCAGCAGTCAAATCAATGAAGCATCACCTGAAAAGAATAATTGGAGAAAATAAACTAACATATGAAGAGATGTCAACACTACTATGCCAAATTGAGGCATGCTTAAATTCAAGGCCATTATGTGCCATAGATAATAGTATCGACGATCTGGAAGTGCTAACGCCGGGACATTTTCTAATCGGAAGAGAGATAATCTCGCCAATGCATCCAGCAAACACAACCATAACAGCAACACATAATTCCAGATGGAGATTATTACAAAAAATAAAAAATGACATGTAGGAAGCGTGGTCTTCAGATTACCTAAACAAACTACAACAAAGATACAAGTGGAAAAAAGTACAAAGGAACCCAGAAATAGGAGGCATCGTTATATTAAAAGAAAAGGACGTTAATCCAAGTCGATGGCCTCTAGCGAAAATTTGTGAAAAACATCCAGATTCTGATGGAGTATTAAGATTAGTAAGTGTGAAAAAAGCAAAAGGACCAATAACAAAGAAAAGTGTACATAACATGATACCCCTAATTGAAGAAGAGAAACCAAAAAAATTAAACGACCAACGTCAACAACGAAAACAAGTAACATTTTAATAGCATTGGTATTATTAATGAACATAGTGAACGTACGGGCAGAAAAATTCAACTTAACAAAATTGGAAGCAGGAATATATGTAGAGCACTTAGGAGATGCGATAGTCGAAAGATGATTATTCAAAATGGAACTAAAATACAGGATGGAAAATTTAAATCAAGATATGGAATGAGTAAACCAAGTGACAAATCAATTCGAACAATTGTGCAATCAAGTAAAAGATAGGCATCTAAATACAGATTGTTACCTATTTACGCATCATTTAAAAGACGAACAAAGAAAAATGCAGTGGATTGTAGAAGGGTTGAAAAATGAAAAGACGAGAAAGAGAAGAGGATTTTTAGGAGAGGCGTATATTTGGCGTAAATGATGAGGTGTATCAGGATATAGACGACTTACAAAAAAATCAACAAGAACTGAAAAAGTTGCCCATCAACAGACAAAATTTATGTTATCAGCGATATCGACATTCAATGAGACGGAAGTAAGAATAAACAAAAAATTGGAACAATTTAGAAGCAAGATAAATCAAGCAGTAGAAAGAATACAAACATGGGAAAGTTATCAGGGAGTAGAAAAACTAGAAATGCAGATATTAAATTCATTTCAATTAGCAAACATTTACGCAACGGAAATTTGTGAATTTTATACAAATATCTTCAAGATCAAATTTGGGGGTGGCAGCTTACATGAATTGACTTCGCCAATCCATGTAAAGAAAATGCTACAAGAAGCGCAAATTAAAATTCCCACAACATTACAAATCATAGAACAGCCAATAACCAAAACAACAATGAAAATAGATGAAATGGACATACATATAACTATGATGAGGTGCTAACGGATGAACCACGTCAATAGTAATTTTATAAAATAATGTAATTTACTTTTTATACCTCGGCTAGTTGAATTTTGTAGCATGAAACCTACCTTTTCTCAGTCGTAAGTTCTTTCCGAAATCAAGTACGTTGATGCTGAAAAATAAGATTTGATTCGGAACACAGGTAGCTCAAAATAATTATCCGTTTTGTATCAATTTGTAATTTTATTGTATAAATTGAAAATGAATGATTTTGCAAATAAATGTTCTTAATATTAAAAGGACGACGGTCATGGCCTGATAGTTAGTGCGATCAACTGCTAACGTAGGGCTCCCCGGTTCGATTCCGGGTACAGTCTAAAATTTCTTGACCGTCTTCCGTGCTTGCGGAGGGCACGTAAAGCCGTCGGTCCCCCTGTGTTAATGATTTGCCATCATAACAATAAAGAACAGGGTGCAGGCACATCGAAAGGCAAGCCTAGCAAGCTACCTGAGATGTAAAATTCAAAAATGCTCACAGAACTAATTACAAAAATTAGTAAAAAACAGGTCCTGGACTTATATTAAGAGGGAGACTTCTTAATAAAAGTGGAAGAATATTAAAAGACAATTACTTATTTCTACCCCAACTATAATTAATGCACGTGGTTATTAAATTTTCGATGACCGCACTAAAAATTTACGTTTATAAATTATATGGAGTCGTACCTTTAAATATCTAGTGTTTTTCTGGATGTTGGTACTTAGTACCATGAAATTCTAACCTTCACACGTACGGATGACCATTCGTTCCTACCAATAAAACAGGATTACTTCTGGTGTTGAAATTTTGTTACCTCGTGGCTGCTGTGATATTTTTCATCAAAAATATTGGCGATCGATTGATATTACTTATCAATTTCACTTTTATTACACGTAAGTACACTTTATAAATAATATTTTGTTCATTTACTTTCTTTATCACACAAATTTAACAATTATTATAAATTATTTTAAAGGAGCACATTAATTTTACGACCAGCCATTACGTGAAATCAAACAGGAACTATCGATTGTTTGCTTCGCGTTAACATCGTGCGAAAACCAAAGCAAACTTGATTTTTACCCTATAAAATTGATTTTGTAAGTATAACCTTCCATGTTGTCACCCGCGAAAATTTGAAATCGTCTTGAAAATTAACTTTTAATGTTTTTTTAGATTAGCCAATGTTTTTCAACACATAATTATAATTTATTGGTGAAATTGTCTCACGATGCACTATTGGATGACCGTACACCTAGTTTATTATGAAATTCCATGCACAACACGTAATGTTTATAAAATTTTTACCTAATATTAACAAATTTTATTCTAAATACTTAATTAACAATGTTTGCATGTAAATTATGATTCCTTATTATTAAACAATTTTATTTTTAATGACTTTTAACAAATTTTGATTGTAACGGATATTAAATGTTTACATTTTAAATTTATTTTGTTGATACTTGCATTATGTTACTGCGATTTTAAATTATACTTTTGATTATGACTTTGTACTTGATATAAAGAGAAAACCTTTCCATTTCGATTAGCAAGCTTCATGCAAAACCTTTATTATTAACAAATTTTTGACTTGACGGTTCATTACGATTGACGTTGTTCATGCGGATCACCGCAATATATTCAGTTATTTCTTACTAGCTGACATTAATAAATATGACATGATCAAGGTTAATCCAGTTCCAACAAAGAAGGAAAACAATTCATATTGGATGGCAGAGATATCAAGGAATTTCTTGGCAGTAAATTATAACAAACAGCTATATTTTGAAATGGATAAAGGAGAGTTCAAGAATTCAATAAGTATCTCAGAAACCACAAGATTATTTTCACCAGCATCAATCAAAAATTTTGAGACTACTTCAAACTGTTTCATTGATCAAATATATCACAGACCAAATCCAACACCATGCAAGGGCATTCGAAAGAATATCAATAGTAAAATATGGAAACAATTATACACTACAAACGCATGGATGGTAGTAGCACCAAATCCGGTTAACTGCAGCTGTAATATGCAATGATCAACGATCAGAATTCAGCATCAATCAAACATGTCTTATCCAGATATCCCAAGAGTGTATCATACAAACAAAATGGAATGTGTTAACACCACAAAGGATTAATGCAGTACCAATAATTGCATCATTCAGCAAACCATTACTAATGAATAACAATAGGTTCCAATTCAAGGACATCACACCAATAGAAACAATAGAACCAGTCCTTAAACATTCAGATGAACTTCAGAACCTGGTAATTATGGAAGATGAAATATCACAAGAAGTGGAAGCATCATTCCACAATTTCCAATATCCTGACTGGAATAATTGTAACACTAATAATAGGATTCAGCTTAATATGTTATCATTGCTGGATAAGGTCAAGATCAGCAAAGAAGATGGTTCAACCAAGACAAGAGGAGAAGATTGAGATGCTTTCATTCGTGGAACCAAAACCACTACCCCCTCCAGCACATTAGATTTCCCGCGGTCGCCAGTATGTTTAATTCTCATAATTAAACAGTGTGATTACTACTTAAGGATCACCCTATAAATACAGTCAATAAATAATTGATTAATTAACAGAATTAAATAGAGTAACGTAAAAATGTATAATGAGGAAATAAATGATGAATAAAGAATATTTACATTAGTCAACTAAAAAACATTCAGTTGACATTAAAATAATATGTATGTAGGTTAAAAAGATAGACAGAAATTGCAAGATTTCATAAGTATAATTATTAGAACTGTAACAATTATAAATATGAACTAGATTGTAAGAATTTGATGAAGAAGCAAAGACTGATTATATATAAGACCAAATTAATTGATAATAAAAAGAGTATTAATTTGAACTTAGTTTGAATTACTGCTTCTCCAACATTTGATAAGATATGTGGATCAAGTCTAACAAATTCGTAACTAAGTATTGAGACTGGTACTTAGCACATATCTATCAAATCTTCAAGTTATCCTAAAGGATTTCTTTATGTCGCACTGATTATTTTAATTAAATAGACAAAACGTTTAAAATTCGGGCGCGTAGATTTAATTTGGGGATTTGTTGCAAATGCTTTATTTTGTCAAATTTAATTTGTTTAGGTTTAAGGAAACTAATATTTTGTCTTGATAAAAATTTTGTAAAGTTAGCTTTTTACTTCCTCGTAGCCACAATTCAAAAAGCGATGACCCGGTAAATGGTCATCAGAAAAAACGAGTTTCCAACTTCACCTGCCTCTTTTCGTGATCGTGGGTGTTAGGTACGGATCGGCTAGCGTCTGGGAATTACCCCGCGTCGGAGTGGCTTGGGTTCTCCGAAGAGATTCGTGGATTCTTACATGAAATGCCTTGCTAAATAATGCTATTGGTTTGGGCGCCAGTCTTGGTATGAGTTTTTTTGTTTGCTTAAATGCTCTTACCAAGACAAAAATGAGAATAAAATTTTCTAGTCTGAACACACACACACACATTTATTGAAATAAAATTTAAACGAAAATATTAACTATTGGGAGCAAATTCTTAATTATACACACATAAAAGATTTCAAAAATGTGAAAACAGAAAAATATTTATTTACACAAAATGATTCAATGCTCGAAGGTTATGTCGTTCGGATCGGGTCTTGTACCGATACGAACAAAAATGTCTTTATGAAAAGACGGCGTGTACAATACGCTTTTAAACTGTATAAAACAGGCAAGTAACAAATTTTACGCTACAGATGGTAGTCAGAAAATTAAAAAGTGGATGACGAATAAAAAGTAGCCATTTCATACTGATGGTATTAATAAATTTAACAATTTACACATAAAATAATTTCTTAAATCAACTTAAGGTTTTTTTTGATGTTACGTTTAATAAAAATATTCTCAAACGGTGACATGTCTCCTGTTCGAATTATGGTAACAGAAATTCTGCTAGTAAAATTTTGACCTAGAACAAAATTTAAGAAAGGTGCATATTGCTGTGTAGGTCTCTGCCTCACTTGAGCTAAACGTTTTAGTGTTAATGTTTTGTATGGGTGTACGTAAAAGGTACCTTGTTAATAGAAATAATAAAACTTTACACAAATAACAAAATATTAAAATTATTATGCCTCGGCTTAGCTGTTCGTAGTGCATGTGCCTTACCTTGTACAGGGTGAGTCCGTTCCGTGACCAATACTGCTATACTGAAAACAAATTTATGGGCTCGGAACAGGTCGAAATAAATATCCTTCGTTACAAATATAATGATGTTTTTATTTTACACAAAAATGCAATTAAAGGTTTTATTATATAAAAAGTTCTTATTATTAATTCTAATTATCGAAATTCTGAACGTTAAATGCAAAAAAGCACGCGTCGTATGATGTCCGGAAATTTCACTTAGTTAAATTATAAATTGTATTTAATGTACACGTTACCTTAGAAAAGTACAGGAATCTTCTATTTACTTTTACTTTGTATGGTACAATTGCGCACGAAATTCCACTCGATGGGTTTATTACCATGAAAATATTCCAAGATGCACTTTGATGACCTCGTTAACGTCGATTTTTAATTCGTTAAAAATATTCACAATCCTTTACGATTTTCAACTTATTTTTACTTATACGTAGGTAAGTAATTAATTTACTGATTTTCACACTTGTATTTTTAATATTCACCAATTATTTTCACAATAAAATTAATTTTTATTAGGACGATCAAATTCGCCACCATTACATGCCAAAATTAACACAAGGACCTCCTCGATTGTTTTTATTATTTTTCATCTCGAAATTCATAGCAATCTTGATATTTGCGTAAACGCATTCGTATTGTTTGTTTGGAAAATCAATATTATTGAAATTTTCAGGTTACAGGTCTGTATTAAGCACAAATGTGACTCGTTGGAATTTTATAAGTAAAATTTTTATATTTTTAGATTGGATTGATTTCTTCAGAATTTCTTCGTGGTTGGATTGATAAAGATGCTGGACATGAAATTTCCATTCACAGTTCATTGACTTATGACACGTCGAACTCACGTAATGATTTAAGAACTTATTTAAAATTTAACGCTAACACAAATTTTTACATTAATCAATCAATTAACAATATTCTAACTTTTGAAATACCTTTCTTATCACTAAACAATCTTTCATTTTCTATAAATAAACATTTTACAACAAAGAAAATTATTAAATGTTACATTTCAATTTATTTTATTCAAACCTGCTTCCTGTCTTTCTTTACAAATTAATTGACATTGAACTCAATTTCTTGGTATCGGACGAAGTTTTTCTGATTACGTTGATAAGTCACATGCTTTATTAAAAACAAAATATTCCCGAATCTTAATAGACGTATTTCTATTGACGCGGTACCTCGATATAGCAATATGTAAAAAAATTGTTAATTAATCATGAAATATAGCTGTTCTTTTTAAAGTGAAAAAATATGTTAAATCGGTTCGTTATCAAAGACAACCACATGCGCTGGGTGTTGTCAGCTGGAATTGGAATTCGCATCGGAAAATAAAGCATGCTTGATTACGACATCTCCAAGCCATCTGGTACCTCGAACGGGTCAACTCACAAATAAAGTTGATGAAAAAGTTCAAAGACGGCACCATCTGGACTTGTTGAAAGTTGAAATCCTCCTTCGGGGTTGTTATACATCCCTCTGGTTTGCCCAAACGGTCGAGGTGAAAGTATTGAACAAAAAGATACCTCGAGCACCTGGTCGGCGACGGTTTGCCATTGAATCCAGATTTAGGTTGAACAGCCATTTTCCAATCGGGCGTCATTAAAATTTGTGATGTCGATAAAATTGATTAACGATCGAACGAATCACTTGATGAAAGAAGTAAACCATCATACCCTTTACGACAAGTAAACATCGTCACTTGAAAATAATTTTGAGTGTTAAACTCCGCAAAAAAACTAATTGAAAACTAAATATTCGTAGAGCACAAAATTCGTGCGTCTACCGACCATGACTTCTTCTTGTCAACCTCTTGTTTTAACGTTCGACCTCTCTGATCAAAAAATTGCATTATTAAAAATTAGTGATATCTGGGTTGCATAACCACAGGCGTTGAAAATTTGAAAAATTGATTTTAAATCTAATGAATTAAAGAAAAGCTGTTAAGAAAATTTATTCGGTGTCGAAAACTGAAATATAATAAAAAAATGAAAACGAAAATTTGTTGACAAAAAAGAATTTTTGCCAACGCAAAATTCCATGTGACAAAAGGACGTCACAATTTTATTGTGTAAGTATAATAAATAGCATTATATTTGGTTCTAATAACGTTTGCGTTTAATTTAATTTATCCATAGCAGTAGTAGATCAAAGAAAAAGCAGATACAAATTTCAATTTGGTTGAGTTATCTTTATAAGAAAAATCACTAGTTTAAGGTGACGTATATGAGTGTTTTAATTAATCTAGATGGACCCAAGTTACGACCCATATTATCGAGTCTTTCATACATAGCTAGTCGGCATAATTGAATTAAGTGCCATTAATATTCCCCGCTATATAAGTCAAAATTAAATCTGTACAGTAGTGAAACATGGCAATATTTATGTTGCCTAGTTGATCGTCGCGTCGCAGAGTTTCTGAGAGAAATGGATAAGATAATTATATGATTTTGATTAACTTAATTTACTTTGGCGATTACGTTTAAGATTATACAGGTCCGTATTTAAAAAAAAGACATGTTTACTTAATTGTAGAAAATAATTTGTAATGACAAAAAAGAGAAAAATTATAGATAATTAATAACACAATATACAATAATAAAATAAAATTAAAAAAAAGGAGGGTACAATATTATCATTTCAAAAATTTCTTTTAAATCATTTCGTAACTATCTTAACTTAATTGTAAAAGTACACAGGCTGAATGACTTTAAAATATATATGAAGGGGTAATTTCTTTAAAAGATTATGATTAATTATGATTATGATTAATCACAAATAATATTACAATTTATTAAGAACACAAAAAAATTAATTTCTTTAAGCACATAATGTTAATGGATACTTTGTTAGACATAAATAACATAAGCAAGCGTTTGTCAGCAATCACCAAGCTCCATTTCATTTAATTTGAAGTTGTAAAATTCAATACCAGCGTTTACTAGCTATTATGAGTTTTTAAATGACGTTTTAAACTTGCTTTCAGAGAACATTTATAATTACATATCTCACAAGCAAACGGTTTTTCGCCAGTGTGAGTCATTAAATGAGCTTTTAAAGTTGATTTTCATGCACATTTATAATCACATATCTCACAAGCAAACGGTTTTTCGCCAGTGTGAGTCATTAAATGAGCTTTTAAAGTTGATTTTCGTGCACATTTATAATCACATATCTCACAAGCAAACGGCTTCTCGCCAGTGTGGATTTTCGAATGATATTTTAAATGGAATTTCTGCGCACATTTATAATCACAAATCTTACAAGCAAACGGTTTCCCGCCAGTGTGAGTTTTTAAATGTTGGTTGAAGGTAACCTTAAGGACGCACTCAAAGCCATATATTTTGCAAAGAAACTGTTTCTCGTCCATATGAGTTCTTAAATGCAGTTTTAATGTTCGTTGATTAATAACTTTATACTCACAAACAGCACACTCAAATAAATTTGGGCCTTTATATTTACGGGAAGGTTGCTCCTGGGTTAATGGTTCAATATCGCTGTCTTCTTTTATGTCGATAGAATGATGCAAATCTTCTAAATTAAATTTCATATCCTCCAATTCTTCGGTTTTGTAATTAAAATTACCCCACAATTTGAATCTAATATGGACCGTCGTGTAAATGCCGCACACCGCGTTTACACCCCGTATTTCGTTTTAAGAAAAATAGTTTTTTTATTTCGCTTACCAGTCTGTTGGTATTAATCAGGCCTATGTTCATATCCAAGCGTATTATAACCTCTCTTCTAGATCCAGCTATTTTTATGTTGATCTCGTGCTATCGATTTTACATCTGAATGCATGTAACAGACTTCTGTTATTTTGTTTTCCAAAGGAAAACCTTATTATTTATTTTAGGGTTTATAAATTTTTCATTAAATAATTATGTTATAAATTTCTAACCATGTATGATTTTTTCGACCAGCTTTGTATAAGCAAAGCTAATTTTATTTTATCAATACGTTTTACCGTTATAAATTATTATTTTTACTAATAAATAGCACTTTCTCGATATCTAATAAACCATTATTCTACACATCTTTCTTACCTACATAATCAATGGTATTTTAATAAAAGATCGGTAAGGTAGATCGCTAACCTTCAAGGTTGCTTCGATTTTGCATCGGCGCAAATTCGATTAGAAAAATGACTCTTGCCAAACCGCGGTAGTAACGCCGACACACGAAATTATTAGCTCTGCAAAAATTATTAAATTTACCGATTTCCGATTTATGATATCGAATCGAAGTATCAGTTTTATGACTAGTAAAGTTTCACGACCGAGTGTAGTGTTATTTTTAGATTTAACGAGATCAGTAGTGATCAATAATCAAATTTTTATTTCGATAATTAATATTATCGACCAAAACATGTGGGAAGTTAATGCGACGCCATTCTTAAAATCCAGAATAACCGCCAAACATAGCGACCATTATATTGAGGTGATTCCACCCTTGATGTAAATGGGCAAACTGGAGAATTTATTATGATTCCTATTGAGAAGAGTGTTGAAAATCCGCAAGCCAATCGGCTCATGTTTATTCGCCAACGAACGTTGCCTGTCCATTCTGGAATTTCAAAAACATTCGTACTGGTGCCCAACATCTGTTCAAACTTTCCAAAAACTTTCATGTGCGTGATACCAAATCCTATTTCGAATATAGCTGGAGGAGTAAAACGCATAATTGGTGATAACAAAACGAATCTAATTGCTTATTCAAATAATTCAAATATATCGCTAAGCTTTAAAATTGTGTTTTACAATAATCATACATGTTTGTGTTTTTAACTGCATTTTAGATCGACATTTAACATTTGAAATCCTGACGATTTTAACCAGGACCGATAACGGAACATCAGATCTGATTGCACGTAATCCAATAACTATTCAACCAAGAACCGTAAGTAGCTTTAAACACTGCTTACTGTATGATCTGTTTAACCATGATATTAAGCTAGTAGTTAAAACCTTGTCAACCTGCTTATCCAAAAATAATCTACCTTCTGTAGAAGTAGTTAGAATTTCTTGCTGTTTGGGTAGTATTAAAGTTATTTTTATATCACTGGCTTTTAACAAGGCAATTGAATTCGTAGCGACACCATCGAAGTGCGAAGGTTCATCTTCCTGTACAACTCGACTCCAGCTGGCGACATCGATAGATTCGCTCTGTATATTTTATGTGTTTGTGTACTTATGTTCAACCTTTGTAATCAACTATCAATTTTTTTATTTTAATATTAACATTTACCATTCATATAATCTGTGTAAACAAGAATTCTCTTATGTTAATTACGATTGATTTCATATTTATTTATATTAAAAGTGTGTGTTCAAAACGAGTAAGTTTTATTTTCTACTTTGAGTTAATTTTTGTCTCGATAAGGACTACTACGGTTTCTGAACGTCCTTATTCGATTCTGGCGCCCTCCGGAGAATATTACTACGCAAAGAAGAACCCATCCAAGAATCCACGAAAGCGACCCGTCGCTACCCAGCTCTAGCACTTAGTACCAAACGTACAAAGCTAAGCCGCTTCGTTATCACATCCACGAGCATAAAAGAGGCAATTGGAACTGGAAGCACTAGTTTTGACTTCCACCGTTTCATCAGTAGTGCTTTACACGTTTCATGCAAATCCAATCTCCAACAATTTCACAAGGGGCCGTCCATTAATTACGTAAGGATGATTTTTGTAATTTTGGCCCCCTCCCTACCCCACGTAAGGGTACGTAAGATTGTGGCAACCCCCCCCCCCCCACATCTTACGTAAGGATTATTTAAAAGAAAATTAATTTTGACCCCCCCTCTCCACCCCTTATATTTATAAAATATGAATAATAATATACTATATAGATAATAATAAATACAAAAATTTAAACTAAATTTTTATTTACATAGATGAAAAACCGTTCGTGAAGATCGCCAAAGTTTGATGCCATTTTCTAAAATTCACACTATTGTGCCACTATTTTTAATGATTTTTAAGTACTATATATTTCAATATAATATATTATTTCCATTATACCTGGATATAATTATCAACATAAAAAGAAAAAATAATTTTTGATTTTTAAATATAATTTAAAAAAATATTTTAAGAAACTTACGTAAGAAATACGTCGGACCCCTCCCCCCCTACGTAAGGGTCCGTAAGATATCCAATACCCCCCTCCCCCCCAAAAACCCTTACGTAATTAATGGATGACTCCCAACCTCCCCGTGCTAATTACACTTTTTAATTTGTTTACACTGGTAAGTAATTTTTTACCTTTTTTATACTCAATATGCACGTCTGATAACGTGATTAATCAATTTGCACTTTTTAGGTTCTCCAAATTTGCACTTTCTCAAATTTTATACAAATTAACACGCCTGCCCGCTTTTCAACATCTTGGAGAACTCTCCTTTGTTTTTTCGTTTTTCTTGGATACCATAAAAACATCACAAATTGATCAAAATCTCTATTTGTAAGTATCTATTTTTTTCTTATTTGTCCTAAATTTCATATGTCATTTCACTAATACCTATTGTTTTTGTTTCAGGTTAGAAATTATTTGCGACACCCGATTGTCATAATCTCGTGATGTAGGCACTCACGTTTCCCGAGGTTTACCTTTTTGTTTGCACGACGTTACTTTAACAATTACTAACTAATTTAACTTTATAATAATATTAAACAATTACAGTTTTATAAACATCTTACAAACTAATTAATTTCACAATTTTAAGGTCTGGTGCTTGATTGCATCCAGGCGCTGAATGATATATCAACTCAAAATGTCCTTTCTCTCTGCTGGGTTAAGGGACATAAAGGTAACGAGGGTAACGAAAAGGCTGATGAGCTGGCAAGAAATGGCTCCAATGGTCTTCCCTGCGGCCCGGAGCCGATGATTACGCCCGCCGTCAAAACCATAGATACTCTCCTAAAACACTATACCCTAAAACTGCACACCAGCAGATGGCTACAAGGAACTACATGTAACCAAGCTAGAGCAGCAATACGCGTGCCTTCGTGGAAACATGCAAGATACTATATGAAGCTGTCCAGAGTCAATCTGCGGACAATTGCAGGGATACTGACTGGACATTGCAGATTAAATAAACATCTCCACAATATGGGGTTTGCAGATGACCCTTTATGTCGTGGATGCAACGAAGAGGAGGAGACAGCTGAGCATGTGCTTTGTTACTGCCCAGCTTTGACTTCTATGAGAGGATCCATGTTGGGAGACTTCTGGACCGACATGGCCAGAATCAGTGGCACCCCACCCGCCAGGATCCTGGCGTTCATCCTCCAGTTGGGATGGCTCGGGGAATGACGGGGCGCGTGGTCGCTGAAATTGGAGGTCGCACAATGGGCCCAATTTAGTGGCCTGAGTGCGTGTGAGTTTTCTTGCCCTCCACCTATAATCCAGAATCCAGAATAAGGATCTCATTTGGTTTTTTGTTTACATTTAATATTTGAACTTTTGCATTCCTTGTATTTATCTCTTTATTAAAATTTATTTCTCATACCCGATCTTAATTAATTTTATGTACCGTTCTTTTGGCTGTGAAGTTTCATGCACGTTCGTGGTTCTTATTAATGAACGATTTTGTTAATTGCTATTGATTCCTTGATCTCCGTGGATCATCGCAATATGTTGAATGCGCAAGGTGTTGGCGCACGACAAGTGTTGCATTTGTACTCGATGCATTCATTCATTAAAGTTACTTCGAGCGTTACATAGGTGTTTGATTTAGCAAGCAATAATAAGCATATTATTATATTTCAAGGTGTTGCTATCTATAGAAGAAATTTTTGCTCACCAAATCTATACCTTAAAAGAATACTGTAACAACTCAAAATTCATAGTTTTGAGATATTGACGTTTAAAAGACTCATAGTAATTATTATCATCATATATTTACAAAATAATTACCTAAATCTTTATCTACATATTTCTTAGCACAAGGTTATAGGATGGTAAAATCATTTTACCATCTACCATAATTACCATGAGTCTTTAAACGTCAGTATATCAAAACTATGAGTTTTGAGTTGTTACAGTATTCTTTTTAGGTATCGAAATGTCTATCTGCTGGTCCAAATAACATTATTAATGGTTCAAAAAATTTACCTGATCTGAGTAGACGGTGTAAAAATCACCTATTCCCGTGGTTCGGAATCCACGGTAAGCTGTAGACTCTCTGTGCTCGCCACACATTTTCAACACACAACGGGCACAGACCGAAAACAGAAAATGTCGCAAGACGTTCAAAAACCGAATATCTGCAGAAAAACTAGATAAAATTTTACAGATTGAAATGAATGAAGATGTACATGATCAACAAGCTACATATGGTCCACTCCAATACCTAGCGACAAGACATCTGTTATCCACATTTGCTGCACTGCACACCACATAACCGTAAGAAACATTCCATTCTTTCTTATCTCTAGTTCAAAATTGCTTCAGTAAAAAAGATAACAATTTTTAAACATTCAAATTCTATCATTATAATTATTATTGTAACAATTTTTTATTTAATTACGGGGTCAACCAAAAGTGCTTTCACAGTAGTAAAAGAATAAAAGCAATAATTTATTATACAATTAATTGTTATTATTTACAACATTTAGCGCGACAATGTCAGACGATTTAACTCAATTACATCGCAAGTGCGGATCTGTCAAAAGACAATTAACAATATTTAAAAGCTTCTTAAAACCAATTCAAGAGGCATTTGACGTAAATCAAACAATTCAAGAAAAAACAATCTCGCAATTGCAAGCCCGTACAACTAAGTTTGAAACGTTATCGGACGTGTATGAAACACTCCAGCTGAGCATTGAATGTGTTTGCAACGAAGAAAATCTTGAAAACGAGTACACCGAACGAGAACAATTCAAAAACTCGTTCGCCGAAACATTAGCAGATGCAAAAATAATACTACAATGTAGTGAAGTCGTTAGTCATTCCCAAAGCAATGACGATGATAACACCAGTATTATACAATCACAACAAGAGTTGGAAGCGAGAATCTTCCAACCAACAATTAAGTTGCCAACCATCAATTTATCACATTTTAAAGGTCAATATGGCGCATGGCTTGAATTCAAAGAAACCTTTGAATAATTAATACATAATAATACCGCCATAAGTGAAATTCAAAAATACCATTATTTAAGAACTTCATTACAGGGTGATGCACGAAATTCCATACAAAAACTAGAATTCACTACCAAAAATTATTTGACCGCTTGGAATTTATTATGCAAGCGTTATGACAATTCAAGATTGCTGGTGCACAGTCATGTAAAGGCTCTTTTTGATTTAGAACCGTTGACAAAAGAGACGTCAATAGGTCTAAGAAACCTAATTGACACAACCTATCAACATTTGGAGTCTCTCGAAGCACTCGAACAACAAGTCCAACAGTGGGACACATTAATAATTTATTTAATAACCACAAAATTAGACAAAACCGATAACAAGGAGTGGGAAGAACAAAAGGAATTAAATAAATTACAACATTAAGCGATCTTGAAACTTTCTTGCTAAGTATTAGGGCAGAATTACTAGAAACCATGGAGATCAAATATAAAAAACCCAATGAACAAGTCACAAATTATAATGGGAAAAGAAATAGCTCACAATGTCATGTAACAACCACCGATTCGCATTACAAATGCAATATTTGCAAAAGTCCACACTTGATCTACACTTGTCAGGACTTTCTTAAGTTAGCAACTACTGCACGAATCGAAAAGGTAAAACAGCTAGGGTTATGTTCAAATTGCCTCCGCACAGGTCATAAATCAGAGCAATGTAGAAAAGGCAATTGCAGAACATGCAACGAAAAGCACAATAGTTTAATTCACATAGCTCAAGATGTGACCAACAAATCCGTAACAACGATTCCAAACTTGGAAACTGCTACGAATTTAACCGTTTTTCCAACAATGGACCATCAAGTGTTGCTATCAACAGCAATAGTTCACATACCAGGGTTTGATGGGATCAAGCACCCTTGTCGAGTGATGCTTGACAGTGGAGCACAAGCAAATCTGATAACAAAAAAGTTTTGTAACCAATTACAGTTACCAACAATTTCAGCAAAATTATCAATTTTTGGAATTAATTAAATTGAATCAACATTAACAAAAAAATGCAATGTAACAATTAAGTCACCAGTCAATCAGTATATCAGGAAATGTGCCCATGTACCCGATAAGAGTACCACTGAAGATTCCTGATGGCATCAAGTTATCAGACGAAAGATTTCTGGAACCCAAACCAGTTGACATGTTAATTGGCTCTGGTCTATTTTGGGATTTAATTGTTGACGGTAAGATAAATCCAGGCAAAGGTTTACCAATATTACAGAACACCAAACTAGGGTGGGTAGTAGCAGGTAACGCACCTATGTATTTCGAACTTTTCACATGTAACTTTCTACAAGCAAGTTATACACAAGAAGATGAACAACTCAAACGATTCTGGCAAATTGAAGATGTTCCTAGTAACAATTGTAGTATGACCGACGAAGAAGCCGAGTGTGAAGAGCTATTTAAAAAAAAGATACTTCGCGCGATCAAGATGGTAGATTCGTGGTTAAATTTCCATTAAAGCATTCTCCAAAATTACTAGGAGAATCTCTAGAAATTGCCAAAGGACGTTTCGTTACACTAGAGAAAAGATTTAGAACAAACCCGAAGTTTAAAGTGTAACATATTGCGGTGTTCCTCTTATATTCACGTTGCCCGCAGATTTTTATTAATATTTAATTGAAGATAGATTTTTTTAATTGAAATTATTAATTTCCCAAAGCTAGCTCTTTTAAGTAATTTACCTGGCATGAATACTCTTTCCTCAGTAGTCGGTTCTGCGCACTTTTTCTGAAAATAACTGTTTTGTAGGGATAAAAAATCCCCGAATGATACGCCTATGTTTGCTAACAAATAACAATTTAATTTATTTATCATCAAATTATGCAAAAACAAATCTTATGCTAATAAACAATAAATGATAAATCCTTAAACCTACGCGTACCCCAAAGTTAATTACGTAGTGCCGTAAAATCCGCTTTAACGTTATTTTTAAATGTTTCACTCGCGTCGCGTTATAAATATTCAAGTTTCTCTTACCTCCCGAAGATGTCGCTCTTTTGCGTGCAATCTTTTCGTCAGGAATCACGTCTTCCAAGTTTCTACTAATATCCCGAAATTTTCTTTAAATATCGCCTCTGTATTTGTTCCTCTGTGCTCCAGTGATTATTATAGGATCGATTCATCCAAATTACATACCATCATTCGCCAATATTATTCCAAGTAGGTATCTTACACTTTTATTTAACCTCACTTAATTTTCTTTTTCACATTTACTTAGAATCATTTACTTTTTCAGTTCTACACACTTTTCTTATTGATTTGTAATCAATAAAGAAACTTTTTCTGGAGCCGAAATTTACACGTGCTCCACGCTTTGGCTATCGTGTGAGAAGCATTTATTTATTGAGCTGTTGCTAGGCTTTTGAAAAAAATTCCCTTTTTTTTCATTCCCAATTTGATATCTTTTCTTCCTGGTAAGTATGATCGCCCTTTTGATAATTAATTTATTTGTTAATTGTCATTAAACTATTTACACTATTGTTTTTGGTTTTAGCGTTCATCTGTATCACCCGTGTTGCCGTGACGATCTTTCGAATCTTCCGGAGAAGCATCGCTACATTATTGTGCAACCGAATTTTAACACTCACGTAATTTCTTATTCTTAACGCACCACTTAAACTAACCTAATTATACAACTTTTTATTTAAATAACAATTTCTTACAATCTAACAATTTTATGTGAATTAATTTGTGGATATTTAATTATATTTTTCAATATCATTCTTGGATCTTTCCATTCCTTACCTGTATTTATCAATAACCGAATTTATTTGAGTTTTGTGCAACGTTGGAGAACCTCCTAACACGTAAAAGAATTTTCATGCAATTCGTAATAGCTTGACTGGCTGCCTAATAATTGTTAATTTATTTATGATCGATTGAGTCACCGCAATATGTCAATATGTTGACAAGGTCAAAGCGCATGTCGAGCTTCGAGGCAACGCACAGCGATGCAATAAGCGGCAGTCGCTCTTAGACAACGTAAGTAAGAAGCACTCGCACTCGTAACTAAAAGCTGATATTAGACAATAAAAGGTTAATACCATTAACATAGTTTTATTGAATATCAAACATATTACATAAAGCATCTTATTAATCCTTTATTTCTGAATACATTTCTTTAGGCCATATGAGTAAAATTCTTCCAACTGCTTTAAACACCGACGCAAAATCAGTTGTATACTATCTTCCTCATCACGGAATAGAAAAGGCAGAGCATTTAACTACAAAACTGCGTGTTGTTTTTGACGGGTCAACATCAACAGGATGGTCCTTAAATCAAATTCAGTTCATAGGTCCAAAAGTGCAAAATGACATTCATTCTATTCTACTACGATTCAGGAAGCATAAACATGTGGCATCAGCGGACGTGTCTAAGATGTATCGTCAAATTATTATGCATCCAGAACACAGGCCATTACAGCATATAGTTTGGAGAGACGATCCATACAACGAATTTTCTATTTTTCAACTCAATACCGTTACTTACGGCACCAGTTCAGCGCCATATTTGGCAATAAAATGTCTGAAACAAGTGGCATTAGACAATAAAGACGATTTTCCAACCGCTTCTCAAGTCATTTTATCAGATTTCTATGTGGATGATCTGTTGACCGGAGCAGATTCAGTTGAACAACTGAATGCCACTTGTCAACAAGTTTTATCGATCCTACAATCTAGTGGTTTCACGCTACGAAAATGGATTGTAAGTGATTCAGATGCATTAAATGAACTTGACCCAGGTAACATGTCGAATGGAATCCTTGCCTTAGGCGAACATGAAAGCTCTAAGATTTTAGGAATTCAGTGGGTCAGTCACTCAGATATTTTAACGTTTAAAATAAAACCATTCAAAACAACTGAACCAATCAGCAAACGCAAAGTTTTAGCTAACATTGCACAATGGGGAAGATGCATAAATTTTTTTATAGCGTAGTTGGATCAAAAATAACTAAATATACTGATATGTACATAGGTCGTAACTTATATTGTCACACGTTGTGCTGACAAAATGTAATGTACGGGGTCTCGCTAAAGATAGAGCCTCGCTTTATATAAAATATTGATGAAATAGATGGGTTTTTACGTTATACGTTTTACCTTGCTAATAGAAATCTTTGAGATGTATTACACAAATAACAATAATTGAAATGCCTCGGTTTTACTAGCTCGTAGATGCATGGGATCTTACCTTTGTAGGGTGGAGGTCCTTTCCGTAATCAATGATGCTTGCTGAAATAAATCTTATTGTACGGAAAAACAGGTCAAATAAATACCCTTCGTTGCAAAAATCAAATAAAGGTTTTATTATACACAAATATTCAGTTGTATCAATTATAAACTTAAGGTTCTTATCAATAAATTTAATTATTATTGTTTTTAATAGTGGACGCATAAAAAAAAACACGCGACGCGATCAAGTTCGTATTTTCACTTATTTTGATGTTCAGAAAAAGTTAATAAAATTTACCTTGCAAAAACCGCTGGAAATTCTCCTTTAGATTGTATTCGTTATCAATGCGTATAATGATGCACTCCCTGGGTTTAATACCATTAACTTGTAAATGTGTGTCGTTGACCTTCGTTGGTTCGATTTGAATTCTGGAAATATTTCACCAATCTTCCGTAGTTTTCACAATATTATTATGTAAACACAGGTAAGTAATTAATCCGGTACTTTTTACACTTAAATTTTCAATTTATACTATTAATTCTTGCAGATGATTGAATTTTTTTTTGTTCACCAGCAGACTAACTCGCCATTAATCATCAATCGTTGCACCCGCTCGCCCATTCAATTGTTTTTTTTTATCATACGACCAATTTCATGGTATTCTAGATGTTCGATAACTATATTTTTATTGGTTGCATAAAGATCAATATTATTGTCGAAATTTCCGGATTGCAGGTCCGTATCTAGCCCAATGTGGCTTTGTAAAAGTTTTATAAGTGAAATTTTATATTTTCAGATTGACTGAATTTCTATACCATCGCTTCTTGGTTGGTTAAATAAAGATGTTTTACACGAGATTTGCATTCACAGTTCATTGAATTCTCGATACGTAGCACTCACGTTAACCCGAAATGACAACTTATTTTAAAGTAACGTAAATACAAGTTTTACATTAATGAAATTAATTAATAATATTTTAACACCTGAATTACCTTCCTTATTACTAAACAATATTTCTTTTAATATAATTTTAACAATTTATAACAAAGTAAATTTAATGTTGCATTACGAATTATTTTTATTCAAACCTGTTTCGTTTTACTCTTACACAAATTAATTGACGTTAACTTCAAATATAAGATATCGGACGAAGTCCTTCCTGCACTTTAGTAAAATCACATGCTTTTTGTTTTCAAATATCTTCCCGATTCTTACAACCGCATTTCTATTAGCTCGGTACGTCGGAATATCGCAT
Source organism: Podabrus alpinus (assembly GCA_932274525.1). NCBI lineage: Eukaryota > Metazoa > Arthropoda > Insecta > Coleoptera > Cantharidae > Podabrus > Podabrus alpinus. The sequence continues at coordinate 15,973,024 of OW026452.1, forward strand.
CACTAATTAATGCTATTTAACTTATTTATTTTCGTTTTGATAATAATTTAAAAAATATTTAAAAATCCGTCAATTTGAATTGGAGAAAACGACCGCGCTGGTCGCCATTTGCTTGTGACGTCACAAGTCCTATTTTACTTTCATTTATATTATTGTTCTGTGGTTTTGTGCTTTAAAATTTGAAGTTTGTTAGTGTTAAAGCTGTTATGTATCATAATTACATCAATTAAAAACAAAAAGTTAAAAAAGTACTCTACACGAGTAGAGTAAACAAGAAAGCGAGGTTATTGTTATTGTGTCGTGTGACGTAAACCAAACGCGTTGCGTTTACCCAAGTAACACGAATGTTGATTTTGTGCCGGTATACCATTGAAGAATGAATAATATGTACATATTTTTTCATAACTGAAAATTATGTACCGAAAAGGTACCGAAGTGGTACATAATTTTTAATTCATATCTACACTGTACTATTTATGTACAGTATCAATGTATACATTTTCATTGCGTTTTTTTGAAGTAAATTTCGATGCATAATATGCACATAGCATTTATTAACTAAAAAATATTTAATTTTAGTTACGAGTTTCAATGCATACATTTTCGTTCCGTTTGTTTGAAGTAAATTTCGATGTATAATATGTACATAGCATTTATTAACTAAAAAATATTTAATTTTAGTTACGAGTTTCAATGCCTACATTTTCGTTGCGTTTGTTTGAAGTAAATTTCGATGCATAATATGCACATAGCATTTATTAACTGAAAAATATTTAATTTTAGTTACGAGTTTCAATGCCTACATTTTCGTTGCGTTTGTTTGAAGTAAATTTCGATGCATAATATGCGCATAGCATTTATTAACTAAAAAATATTTAATTTTAGTTACGAGTTTTAATGGATACATTTTCATAGCGTTTTTTTTTTGAAGTAAGTAAATTTTTGAAGTACATGTCGTTACCTGAAAGCTACAGTGAGATATAACAAAATAGTCAATTTGAGATAACTCATGTTAAAGATTTAAATTGCAATTAGAATTTGAAGTATGAATATTTCTTTTGCATTTTTTTTTGTTCTATACAAATAAAGGAATATTTATATTAAAATATTTCAATGTTGCAATAAATAAAATGGGCGATATCAATTTAATTCAATACCTAACTGAAAATCGTATTTTTGCAAGATATCTCACTGTAGCTTTCAGGCAGCGATGTGCAGGAGTGAAGGCCATTAAACAACAGGGGGTTTGCACAATAACATCCCTTTTTAGTTTTTAGTATTGTCATAGAATTGTTAAATGTAAAATGACCTGCCTAAATTTATATTATACTTCTATTTACTTCGACATTTCCACTTTCGCAATGTATATAATAGCTGGATTTAACTATCTTATTTTTAATTACAATATACTTATTTAATTTTACCTAATTTTAAATTAAATTTGTCCAAAAATACCTAATATAACCTTTAAGATTGTTTGTAATATTTGCCTGCAAATAAAGTAACATATTGCTCTGTGCCGATCCTCACTATGACGGGCCACAAGCACTTTTATTGAAATTGAAAGTAATTATTGGATTTTTCCTCGTGCTAGCTCTGAATTATTTGAAGGGTTCTTTTATTTGAGCTTGAAATCTCTTAATGCCAGGAGTAGATTCCTCGACGTCTTACCTTTGCTTTTCACTTTTATTCTAATGAATAAACTTACTAGAATCGTCGAATTCAAAATGATACCAGATAAATTATTAAATAATAAATAAATTTTATTGTAACAAATTTTAACATCAATGGTAAATTAATTAAATGTAGCAAAATTCGAAATATATCGCTAAAAACTTAATTTCTACCCCAATTGTTTATTATTCGCGAAAATATCAGTTTTAATAATTACGCGGCACTATTAGTTTTAGTTTTTAATGATAGAGTGAGCTCACCTAATTTCGTAGTGTTCCCAATTTTTGTCACTGTTGATTATTCAGCTTCAAGTTGTCCTTGAAATTTTATCTCGTTCAATCGTGTTTAATTTTGATTCATCAAACACCAGTTTCCTCGTGCTGTTGTTCCTCAATAGTGAACCAATTATCCATAATACACATTTTCTAATCTTTACAAATAGGTAAGTCTAAATTCTTGATTTTTATATTCCGTGGTGACGTTTTACCAACACACGTGTTTTATTCATAAATTAACCTTTTAACACTTTTCAGAGATCTACCACCGAATTCGGATCGTTAGGATTAACTTTTACACGGAACCCGTAATTTATACGTCCGTTCTTCGAATCACCCTTTTTGGGGAATCTCGTTTATTATTATCATCACCCTGGTTATGCAAAATTATCCTGTTTTTTTGCTATCCTGATTTTATGTTTTAAGTGAATGGGAATTTCCTATTGGTAAGTTCAAAATCCCTTATTTAAATGTTTATAAATTTGTTGACACACTTTTGATTTGTTTTAGTTTGCCTTCCGATTTTACGTCTCAACGGTAAACTATTTGTTTAGTTCGCTCGCTGAGCCTCGGATGTAACGTATCGCTGCACTATGTTATCCCGATTTACGAACCACGTAAAATACCTTTTATTTATTTTCGCATCACTCCTTAAATAATAATTGTTTATTTTATATTAACAAATTCCTAAATCTAACATTTTTAATTTTATAAAATTGTGAACATGTTTTTAAAAAAAGTAATTTGTTTTCATCTGGTACCTTTTTATTCTTTGACCTGTTTATTTTAGTTGTATCCATTTTTATGGCATTATTATTATAAGTTCTCGTAACCTCGAGAAATCTTTCCTTTTCAAAAGAACCTTCATGTTTTTCATACCAGCCTAAGAGCAAATTCTTTACCGTCCATGTGAACCATAGCAATATACTACCGGCCATAAGTATTTGGCCACCTATAAACATCACCTTTACAGTGCTGCAAATCGTTATAAAATTAATAGATTATGGCGTATATATTGCGATGTCCGAAAGTGACCACCACGTCAATAGAAATGATAACGTCACGATTTGAAATTTTGTTTATCAAGAAAGAGCACATGACTTATTTGTTCAAACGTAAAAGTTTTATCTGATACCAAAAATTTAGTTTAACGTCATAAATTTATATGAAGAAAGGATCACGGAACGAAATAACAAAATAAATTCAAAAATGCAACGTTTTAATTCTGTTAATAAAAATGTTTGTTAAAAATTATAAATTAATTGATTAATAATAAGAAATGTAATTTGAAATCAAAATAATTGTTCAAGGTTAGTTTATATAAAAAAATGTGTTAAAACGTAGAATCTTAAAATAAGAATAATTTTACACTTATCGGAGTGCATCGCAATTCAATGTATCACAAATGGGAAAGACATTTTCTTCAAAAGTTTACTGGAAAATCACAGGAGATGCAAGTACTTTAATTAATCTGAAACATAAAAATTTTATTAAAATTTTATAAGTCACATTGGGCTTGAGCCGAACCTGCAAAATTATAACGTAAATAAATTTGATTTTATTTCGACCAGAGAAAAAATCACATTTGCCTTGAAGAACACAGGTAACGATGGTAAAACAATTGATGAGAGGAAGTTGTTGATTTAGATTCGATAAATGGTGTGTGAAATTGTGCGTGCTCCGCTAAAAATTATATTAATCAAGAAATTACCAAGAAATTCATCAAAAAAAAGATTAGTAATCATAAAAGATATTGTACTTACGTATTTGGAAAGTCAAAGTGATAGAAGATTGTGAAAAATCACGATTATTTTTGGAAAAAACTTAATTACAACACGAGGCAAAATCAACACACAAGAAAGTTGCATCTAAAATTATTTCGCCCATCGAAGGTCATCCACTGAGTGCAAGTGAACAGTTTAATGGTACATGAACCCAGCAAACAGAAATACCCTAGATCATTAAAGGTACCGTTCCATTAAGAATTATTTTTAAACTTAAAAATTAGTGAAAATTTGCGATTAACTTTACACGTGCATTAATCCGTTCCGAATTTATTAAATAAGATATTTGTCAACTAGCATAAGGATTTTATTACATTTAATTTATTTACTATTATAAAATTATAATAAATTACGATTTGCATTAAAACGGAGCATAATTTTGTAATCATTCCGAGGACCACGACATTTGATTTTCAGCTTCACGATTTGGTCAAGGAAGGAACCCAACGTGAGAAAAGGTAGGTCTGTGCTCACCGAAATTGTTAAGCCGAGGTATAAATTTCTTGTATTTGCATTCACCAATAAAATTTTGCATACATTTCTATTGGCGGGGTACATTTACGTACACCCGTACAAGACATTAATATTAAAACGTGCAGCCCTAGTAAAGCTCCGAAGCTTCATAGCAATTTTTGACAGCCCAACGTGTGGCACTATTACAAGACTCCGTTCATAGCAATATATATTTATTTAATTATTACATTATATTACATTCTTCTTCTTCTTAACGTGCCTATCCGTTACCGGATGTTGGCGACCTCTCTCCTATGTATGTGTTGTGCGTTTGTAGTACTATCACACACATAGGGGACCTACTTGTTTAACGCGGGCTCCGAACCGCGGGAAGTGTATATACTTCATCTCCAGAGAGGCTGTTCTAAGCAGATTACACCTCGGTGGTTTGCCATTGCCTTCCGAGGGGAGACGGTCAGAATACAGTTTTTACTGAGCCCGGAGTCGAACCGGGCATTCAGCATTAGCAGCAACGCACTTAACCGCTTAAGCTGATCACCGTCACCGTAATATTACATTATATCACAAAAAATTTTTTTTTAATTATTGACGTTTTAATGTTTAAAATAAAATTTTAGATTAGTCAAAACATTCTCTTTCGAACTTCTTTTATAGTCATTTTTTCTCATGATTCCCTCAATTCTGACAATATCTTCAAGAGAAGACCCACCAAATCAACCCCAAATCAACACTGACCCCGCCCCAGTATAACTAATGACACTATACACTGGTCTGATACGCGTACGTCAGCTGACCTCCGGACGAATACTTTTTGCTTGGAGCCAAAAATTTCGAATTTCGACTCTAACGCTCCACAATACTTGGGTCCAGTCATCAAATGTCCAATTTTTGTGAAAGTTAGCCCACTTTAGCCTCTTTTTTGTTTTTAATTTTTAATAACGGCTACCTCGCCGCTATATGCCCATGGAGATCTGTACTACGAAGTCTTCTTGTAACAGTTTTGATATGCACTGGTTGAGGTCGATCTACATTGATTTCAGACGCAATTTCGGATGCGGTTTTACTTCTATTGCGTTTACTAATCATTACAATCTTTTGATTGTCTTTTCTTTTGGTGATTTTAGGACGATCCGACCATTTTTTATTCACTATACTGTTGCTACTAATGAATTTATTTACATTATAATTCACAATTGTCCTCAATATTTTTAAATCCCGTACTATTTCCCTATTGAATTTGCCATTCTTATGCTTACTAATAATATGACAACGTAATTCGGTTGAAAATTCCATTGTTTTCGGAATATTTATTTTTTTAAGAATTGTTAAAGTTTTCAAAACTAAAAATTCGCAACGAAAAATTTTAACACGTTTTCATTCAAAACCTTTAACCAAATTGAGTAAATAAACATGTAACAATTTAAAAGATGTGTAATTTTAAAATATGACTGGTTAAACAAAAGTTTGGTCCAGGCAAATTTCTTAGACACCCTAATGTATTAGCCGCTTTGTTCCCTAACTACCTGCGGTAATAATAAATAAATTCCTCTCGGCTTATTGCTCGGATAAATAATTAAATTTCTTTTTAATTATGATGTATTAAGGTGACCACAATTTTAATAAATGTACATTTTTAAAAAAAAATTTCTGTAAATTAAAAAAAAATTAAATTTACAGGTGGCCAAATACTTATGGCCGGTAGTTCGTTTCATCAAATTTATGAAAAATTTGCTTTACGAAAAATACGGCTTTTGTTACTAATTATTTAATTTAAAAATGTTTCAAATTCATTCATAAATAAATGTAATATTAATTATAACAAATTTATAATAATTTTGATGTTGAAATAATATAATTGTTATACTAGACCGAATATGTATTGAAACCATGTTGAAATATTCGTTACAAGAATTGAAAGTGTCATAAAACTTATAGTCATCTGAAAATGGACAAAATTGTAAAACCGTAATAAATCTTCAAGGTCTTCGTTCGCATAATGCACATTTAAGCCAGATTTTTAAATGCATTTCTGAAAAGCAACAAGTGGACATTCCAGGTATAAATCGAATTAAATTACCAATTATTTCTTGTAAAGAAGGTGATAATTGTTTTTTAATTAATAACACAACAGCTTGCAAGGTAGTTTCCATCACTAATGATGATTGTGTTATTAACATTTTTAAATTTCATAATAATGTTAAACATTATCCAATTGAAAGTGCAGAGTTGGGAATATTTATAGTTAAAGATTCGGAACTAAAAAGAAAAATGAATAGGTACGAACGCCTTAAAGAAGAAATGCTTATTACTACCCTTATTAGATTCCAAATCTAAATTTTTCTGCATACCTTTGTGTAATTATAAAAAATAGAGTATTTTATTTTGTTGTATTTTTTAATATTTGTGTAAATAAATAAATATTTTATTCAATTCTGTGGAATTTATTGCGATATCAACGCACTCTAATATTTTAAAGTAAAGCTGTAAAAACTAGAAATATTCAATAAGTAATGTTTGAAACTAAGCGCCCCGGACAGCTTGGTGCTTAGCAGCCGGACTCCTAAGCAGAAATCCCAGGATCGAATCCCACATCGGCAGTTAGTAGGTAAAAAAAAAGTAAGTAAAATGTGTATAATTTAATGAAAAATTTTCAGATCCTAGCATTGCAAACAAATGGAATCAAGAATAATATTATAAGGCTTATTTATATGACAATTTAGTATTAATAATGTAATTAATAAAACATAACAATAAATAATTGACTGTAAAAAGTTTCAAATCTAAATAAAAATTACATTTATTTTTAATTATTATTAATAATTATAAAATTTTACTAAATGCTTATAATTAATTAAAAATAATTTTTTTATATTAATATTTATTACGTTTGGTACATAAATTATTGAATGATACTGAAAAAAACGTCACAATACCGTAACAAAAATATGGGCAAATCAATGCCGTTTAGTTAAGAAGTCGTTACGAAAATTTATTCAAACGATGCATATAATACCGAAACGGAAAAATCAATGCCTTTTAGTTATGAAAATTCATATAACGCACATGTACATCATCCATGAATAAAATACCGTAACCCGTAACGGAAAAATCAATGCCGATTAGTTAAGAAATCGTTGCGAAAAATTATTTAACGAATATGTACATAAAATATACATATAATACCGTAACGACAAAGTGGGCAAATCAATGCAATATCGTCACGGAAAAATATGTACAGAATATGTGCATTTCTGACGGTCTTGTGTTGCTTGGGTAAGGTCACATGATTTATTTTAAATTATCATTGAATTTTAAAATGGATTATTTATAACAAAATACAATAAATATAAGTTATTTTTGCTGATTTGATGTTTAATATATAGGATTAATCGGAAAATACTGTTTTAACTAAATATTTTTATTCATGCATGTTCCCCATTGTATGATCCATTGGGACTTATCAGCCCATGTATTATATTAGCAAAAATCCTTATCCAAAAATTGTGGTGTCTCAAATTATCGTGGGATGAGCCAATACCAAACGAATTAGCAAGTCAATGGATTCAATTCAGATCAGAATTGAACAATTTAAATCAACTACAAATTCCACGCAATGCCATTGGGTTACACTCAGTTTTGTATGACATACATTGTTTCTGTGATGCTTCGCAAAACGCATATGCAGCTTGCATCTATTTACGAAGTCAAAATTCGAATGAAGAATTCACCATTAATCTATTATGTTCGAAAACCAAGGTAGCACCGATTAAAACGATCACCATACCTCGGTTAGAACTTTGTGCGGCATTACACGGAGCAGAACTCCTACATCACGTCGTGAACTCACTACAAAGTACGGTTCCTACCTATATATGGTCAGATTCTCAAATCGCCTTATGTTGGTTAAAAACAGAATCTTAATCGCTACAAATCTTCGTGCGAAACAGAGTTACGAAAATACAATCTCTCACAAGTCAAGGAGATTGGCATTATGTTAACACAAAGCAGAATCCAGCAGATATTGCATCACGCGGTGTTCTCCCAATCAAACTTGCAAATAATGAACTATGGTGGCATGGACCAGAATTCCTGAAGGAACCAATAGCACAATGGCCCAACAATGAAATTACTTTTATAAAAGCGGATTTACCAGAATTAAAACCTATACAGATCAATTATTTCCGATTCTAAACCAGCGACAATTTGACATTTTTACTAAATATTCCAATTTGAATAAATTAAAGAGAGTCATTGCATACTGTCAACGATTTATTTACAATACAAAATTCAAGCATAACAGACAAACAGGTCCAGTAACTGCAGATGAGATGCGTTCAGCTATGAAAATACTCGTCAAGATAGCGCTAGTTACCAGTTACCCGGAAGAGATCAATCTTCTCAAGTCCGAGTTACCTTTAAAATCAAAGAGTTGAATATTAAAACTTTCACCTTCCTAGATAAAGAAAGACTTCTAAGGGTGGGAGGCCGTTTGAAGTGCTCACAATTACAATATGAGACAAAACATCCATTACTATTGGACGGCAAACATCCATTAGCCATTCTTATTACCGAGCATTATCGCGTCAAATTATATCATGCTCCACCGCAATTAATATTAGCAACGGTGCGTCAAGAATATTGGCCAACCACAGGCATCAATGCCATAAAAAAGGTTGTATGCAACTGCATAAAATGTTTCCGTTTCAAGCCAACACAAACAACAGTACCACAAATGGCACATTTACCAGCACAAATTGCAAGCCCATTCAAGATCACTGCAGTGGATTATGCAGGCCCAATCTTAATCAAAAACAAAAAGGGTCCAGGCTGTAAATTAATAAAAGCTTACGTATGTCCATTCGTTTGTTTTACGACCAAAGCAATGCATCTTGAATTGGTAAGTGACCTCACTACGGATAATTTCATAGCCGCTTTGAGGTGATTTTGCTCGCGACGGGATAAACCCAGTCACATTCACTCAGACCACCAATTTTGTTGGTGCACGAGCAATGTTAAGTCGTTTGACCAATTTTTTAACCTCTTCTCATAACAAAATTCAAAATTTTGCTACACTAGCATCCCAGATTGGGGTGGTGCCCATGAAGGTTCTCCCCTCCTCTGCACTGGTATTACAAAAAGAAAAGATGAATTAATGTAAAAATAATCGGAATTTACAACGTTTTGGTATACTTTTATTTATATTTTTGATATGACAACTTTAAATTGATTGTATTTTCACATTAATAAATAATATATTGTTTATTATAATGAAAACAAAATTACACAGAAAGAAATTAAAACGCGTTGTTATAGGTACAGGCACTAAATAGTATCTTAAATTAAAAATTAAACAAAAATTTACTTTAGCATATTTATATAAAATACCGCGTTATACAGTGAGCTCATAAAGTTAGGAACAAATTAAATAAAATATTTTAGCGAGATTTTCTCAGAAAACCCTCAGACATGTCAACCTTACTTTTTTAAGTGTCACAGTTTACTGCCATTGAAACTTTTTTAACGTGTTTTCTTTTTGAGCTATGACGTCATTATCAATTTTTTAAAAATTGCAATTCATATTTTACTTTCCAGATTATGATAGAGAACAATTTTTAGAGTATGAAAATATAAAAATATTATAACCTTGCAGAGAAAGGTTTAAGAAAAAATACGTAAAACGCAAAAAAATATTTTGAAATAAAGCGCCAGTACGTAGGTGGGATGTTGATAGCACCTCAAGCACGATTAACACTCTCCGACTCTTCACTAGTCAATTTAGACACGCAATTGTCATCATAATTCTAGGAGTGATGTACTACAACAGGAAGGTAAAAGAATAATCAGTTATGTCACTAATCTATAAGTCTAAAATATATGAAAAACTCTACCTGGAGTGTTGTGAGCACCCCACCTACCTACGTAAAGGTTAAGCACATAATTAATGGACACTTTATTAGACATAAATACCATAAGCTAGCGCTTCTCAGCAAACAACAAGCTCCATTTAATTTAATTTGAAGTTGTAAACTTCAATACCAGCGTTTACTAGCTATAATGAGTTTTTAAATGACGTTTTAACTTTGATTTTTGTGCACTTTTATAATCACATATCTCACAAGCAAATGGTTTCTCGCCAGTGTGAGTCATTAAATGAGCTTTTAAATTTGCTTTCATGGAACATTTAAAATCACATATCTCACAAGCAAATGGTTTCTTGCCAGTGTGAGTCATTAAATGAGCTTTTAAATTTGCTTTCATGGAACATTTAAAATCACATATCTCACAAGCAAACGGTGCCTCGCCAGTGTGGATCATTAAATGAGCTTTTAAACTTGGTTTATATGCACATTTAAAATCACATATCTCACAAGCAAATGGTTTCTCGCCAGTGTGAGTCATTAAATGAGCTTTTAAATTTGCTTTCATGGAACATTTAAAATCACATGTCTCACAAGCAAATGGTTTCTTGCCAGTGTGAGTCATTAAATGAGCTTTTAAATTTGCTTTCATGGAACATTTAAAATCACATATCTCACAAGCAAACGGTGCCTCGCCAGTGTGGATCATTAAATGAGCTTTTAAACTTGGTTTATATGCACATTTATAATCACATATCTCACAAGCAAATGGTTTCTCGCCAGTGTGAGTCATTAAATGAGCTTTTAACGTTGATTTTTGTGCACATTTATAATCACATTTCTCACATGCAAACGGTTTCTCGCCAGTGTGAGTCATTAAATGAGCTTTTAAATTTGCTTTCATGGAACATTTAAAATCACATATCCCACAAGCAAATGGTTTCTTGCCAGTGTGAGTCATTAAATGAGCTTTTAACGTTGATTTTTGTGCACATTTATAATCACATATCTCACAAGTAAACGGTTTCTTGCCAGTGTGTTTTAATAAATGCCTGTCTAAATGTGATTTGTACGCACATTTATATTTACATATCTCACAAGCAAATGGTTTCTTGCCAGTGTGAGTTTTTAAATGTTTGTTGAAAATGACCTCAAGGACGCACTCAAAGCCACATATTTTGCAAAGAAACTGTTTCTCGTCCATATGAGTTCTTAAATGCAGTTTTAATGTTCGTTTATTTATAACTTTATACCCACAAAAAGCACACTCAAATAAATTTGGACCTTTATATTTACGTGAAGGTTGCTCCTGGGTTAATGGTTCAATATCACTGCCTTCTTTTATGTCGATAGAATGATGCAAATCTTCTGAATTAAATTTCATATCCTCCAATTCTTCGGTTTTAATTTCGTTACAGTATTTAGGGATATATGATGTTTCTAAAATTGAGCTGTGGGTTTCCATGTTTTCTAATTTTACCGAAGCTGACATTTTATCCATAGCTGTAATGAATTGCATTAGAAGAAATTAAGACTGTTCGTGGAAAGATGCACAATCGCTTTGGTTAATTTATCAATGAAATTAAATTGTTTATACCTTATATTGTGTAAAAAAACTTTTGTAAAAAAGGAAGCGTAAGTTTAAAATGGCGACCATCGGGGGATGGTCAACGATCTACTGACGCCAGGATAGCTCCGTCTGGTTACAGCGGTGAGTACAATGAACTACCCTTTACCAAAGAGCCTTTACTTTATAAATTGTTAAGCAAATTTTATCACATTAACCCAAAGTAATCATACAATAGGGATATGAGATTAAGATCGCACAATTGTGAGGATCACTCGGTGCACGTATAATAAAAATAATTACACGACTTGTTGTATTCTATCGTATCTTCTTTACCGACCGAATGACTCGACCTTCCCGTCACCAAAACTTAAGCGGCAAATTCAAATCGCATCCTTCCAGTTCAAAAATCATCAGACATTTGTCAACTTTACTTATTCCAAAGGTTCACTATTTTTATTGAAATACTCTTAACATAGTGAATATTTGTGCAATATGTGACTATAAATGAGGAGTTTGTTTCCAGAACGCAATATGTCCAAAATGCAATTTTTGAGATAAATGGTAAAAACTTTGAAAAAACAACTTGGCGGACTTGTTGCGTTTCGTTAGTGGAAGTATATTTTCTACCACGTATTTTTATAATCATATTTTAGTATTTTGTGCGACACAAATTAATAGATACATGTAATGCCATCTATACCACGATACACTTATAACGGTATGCCGAATTTGAAACCAAAACTCGTTTCGTTTGCGCATTGACGTAATTGGGAGAGATTAATTTTAAATTCGCGTATAGCATTGTATTAATTTGGTGGGTATTTGTAATTTAAATCTCTGTTATTTTTATTAAATTTTAAAATATCGTATTTTTTGTATTATAGAACATTTAATAAATGAAATTGAAATTCAAATACGAATTAATTTCATTTCAGTACTATTTATAAAAACTGTTTAAAAACTGTCTTTTAAAAAAATGTTGAATAGTTTAAAATTTAAATAAAACGCACAAACTAAATACGCACAGAGGGCAAAATAACGTTTTCATGGCGAAGAATTAAATCAAACTGAAAGAATATTTAACAAATGTTTAGGAAATATAAAATTCACACCAAAATATGAACCGAATTGTGGTTTTACAAACCATCTGTTTCATTTATTCTAGGGGTGCGCATATAATCGATTAATCGATCACCGTAATTCGAATAATCGATTATTTCATAATCGATTATTATAATTTATAATAATCGATTAATCGATTATAGAAATACCTAATCGATTGTGAAAATAATCGATTGTGGAAATAATCGATTATGAAAATAATCGATTTTGAAAATAATCGATTGTGGAAAATAATCGATTATAGAATACTTTATTTTTTATTGGGAACAGGTTTATTCTGTATAAGCATAATATCTATCTTGTTTTAATAAATACAACTTTTTAAACTTAAACGTAATCCCAACCCCAACAGCAATTAGAACGACCAAATTAATCGATTATTCTAATTACGGTGATCGATTAATCGAAAAAAATCGATTATTTTTTATAATCGATAAATAATCGACTACCAGTCAGATTTTTGAATTCAACATATTATTTTGCTAATTGTTAACTTTAAAATAAATTTATTTCATAACTATCAAAGTCGCAACTCCGACAACTAAAATATGTTGTGTCCATAATAACATTAGGTAAGAAATTCGATCTTATTTTAAATTTTGTATTATTTAATTAACTTTCATCAATCACATACCTATTATTGTCCGAATTAATTTCAATCTTATTTTTTTTTGTTCATGTATTTCCTTAAAACGATTAAACACAAAAATATTCACAATTTACACTTCTAATAACAAAGGCGAATTCGTGTAATTTAAAGATTTAAAATAAGTTGATTCAGCATAGTTTTATTTAAATAAGTTCATCAGATCTATTATACAAGTATATCCCGATTGCTTCGCGAAAACGTAAAATTATTTAAAAAAGTTCCATTACATTACATCATAGTAATCGTATTGCAGTACCCTCCCAGCAATGACGTCAAAAATTGTAAGAGTGAGATAGGCATCTCAAACTCGTTGGCATACCGTTATAAGTGTATCGTGATCTATACCGAAAATTTTTGAAAAATGGATTTGTTGCGTTCTGAAAACAAGCTCCTCAAATCGTCACACAAATCAACTTTAAAAGTCATTTAGCGACTCACAGGCGAGAATCCGTGGGCGTGTGAAATTGTTTCTATAGAATTCCGTCTTTAATCCTCATACTGTTGATATTGATAATTATTGTAATGCCCATAGATATTTTTTAAAAGCACATGTGGGTGGTCGTACTGATGAGTGTTTTTGTAAATTTTATTCAACTGGGAACAACAACTGCATTTTGCTACTGAGGTAATTTTGCTTATTCGCATAATTTATTTATAAACCATATCACAGACTTCATGTCTGTGATAACGATATGCTAACTTAGCTGTTATAAAATATCTTTTTACATTTGTATTTAACACGTACATTAAGTTTTGTAATGCATTATTTAATATAATCCAATGCTCCCACTCAAAAATTAAATGTTTAGTCAATAATAATTGAGAAAAAAAAATTAAAATATGCAAAAAAAATATTAAAATAAATTTTTATGTTTATAATAGCAATAAAAAATACATATTGCGATGTACAACAATGACCACCGCGTCAATAGAAATGATCACGTCATAATTCAGAGTTTTGTTTAATTAAATAAAGGTAGCACATGACTTATTTTGTTCAAACGTAAAGGTTTCATCTGATACCAAAAATTTGGTGTAACGTCATAAATTTATAGAAAGAAAAGGTCACGGAACGAGATGACAAAATAAATTCAAATGCAACGTTTTAATTCTGTTAATATAAAAGTTTGTTAAAATTATAAATTAATTTAAGTAATTATAAGAAATGTAATTTGAAATCCAAATAATTGTTCAAAACATTAGTTATAAAAATGTGTTAAAACGTAAAACTTTTAAAATAGCAAAATTTTTACACGTGTCGGAGTGCTGCGTAATTCAATGTATCACGAATGGAAAAAACTTTTTCTTCAAAAGTTACTGGAAGATCACAGGAGATGCAAATACTTCAAATTAATCTGAAACACAAAATTTCATTAAAAATTTTATAAGTCACATTGGGCTTAAACCGAACCTGTAAATTATAACTTCAAATATTGATTTTACATCGACCAATGGAACAAAATCACGAGTGCCTGGAAAATACAGGTAGCGATGAAAAAACAATTGGTTGAATTAATTAGGTAGTTGATTCTTGATAAAAAAGTTTAATGGTGCGTGAATTTGTGTGCTCCGCTAAAAAATTGAATAATACAAGAAAATTTTACAAAGAAATTTAATAAAAAGATTAGTAATTGATAAAATATAGTACTTACGTATTTGGAAAGTAAAATTTTGTGCAAGATCGTGAAGAATCACGATTATTTTTAAAGAAAACTTTGGTGACAACACGAGGAGACGCCACCACAAAAAGTTGGATCCAGAAATATTTCACACCCTGAAGGTCATCCATCGAATACAAGTGAACATTTTAATGGTACATGAACCGAGTAAATAGAAATACCCTAGATTAAAGGTACAGTCCCATTAAAAATTATTTAAAACTTAAAAATCAGTGAAAAGTTTAAGATTAATTTAACACGTGCATTAAAACGTCCTGAGTTTATTAAAATAAGATATTTGTCATTTAGCATAAGAACTTTAATACATTTAAATCATTTACACTTAAAAATTATAATAAATTACGATTTGCCATATAAAACGGAGCATAATTTTTGTATGATCATTCCAACGACCATATTATCCCATTTCAGCATTACAACTTGGTCAAGGAAGGAACCCAGCGTGAGAGAAGGTAGGTCAGTGCTCACCGAAATAGTCAAGCCGAGGTATAAATTTATTTTATTTGCATTTATAAATAAAAATTTTGCATACATTTCTGTTGACGGGGTACATTTACGTACACTCGTACAAGACATTAATATTCAAACGTGTAGCCCTAATAAAGCTCCAAGGGTATACAGCACTTTTTGGCTAGCCCAATGTGAGGCTACGTAAACACACAGCACTTTTTACAGCACAACGTGTGGCATTATTAAATAATTCCGTTCACAACAATATGTATTAAATTTGTTATTTAAGTCCAATTTGGAATTTTATTTCCATAAATTTAATTGGAGCAATGGATTTTGTAAATGCGTCAGCTAGTTGTTCACCTGTGGACAAATATTTTAATTTTATATACTTTTTATCAATTTGTTCTCTTATAAAATGGTATTTAATATCTATGTGCTTTGTTCTTTTGTGATAAGATGGATTTGTCGCTATATGTATACAACTTTGATTGTCTTCATATATTAGAATGGGTTCATCATTTAATGTTAATTTTATACTATTTAACAATGATTTTAGCCAAATGGCTTCTTTTACAGCTTCAAATAAAGCCATATATTCACTTTCAGTTGAAGAGGTTGCAATTGAGTTTTGCCTTTTTGTATTCCAACTGATTGTACAATTTTCGAAAATTTTAAATAAATATCCAGTTGTACTTTTTCTAGTGATTTCATCAGAACCCCAATCTGCATCTACATATCCAACAATCATTTGCACATATAGTCCGGTCAATTTAAACATTCGAGGTTGCAATAATTCGCAGCCAGCTGAAAATTGGTAGGATTGTTCAAAACACCATCATAAATGAAATCTAAAAAGTCCTCATCGATCCGACACCTGAAAAAAAATTTATTCGGGGTCAAAGGTCACTAAAACGGGTTTTTCGCGATTTTCAGCAAAACGGTAAGTTTTATCATAAAATTATCTCATTCAAAAATTGTAGATCAGATAATTATCTACAAAAAATGTCTAAATACTTTTTTTCCTAAGAGCCACCGTTTTTGAGATATAACGATTCGAAAAGTTGAAAGAGTTGTAATCGTCATAATATGGGGTCCGTTACTTTAGCCCCCCCCCGGTTAATATTTTTACACCAAAAGCAAGCACTGGGATCCTTAGAGCTAGCACCCAAATATGAAAGCTAGCACCATTACAGTTTTTTCACAAATCGACTTTAAAACCGGGGGGGGCCAAAGTAACGCTAGCCCCCCCGGTTAATATTTTTACCCATAAACCTAGCACTGGGATCCTTAGAGCTAGCACCAGCTAGCACCCAAATATGAAAGCTGGCACCATTATAGTTTTTCCACAAATTCATTTTATTTATTTGCACCTAAATGACGATTACAACTCTTTCAACTTTTCGAATCGTTATATCTCAAAAACGGTGGCTCTTAGGAAAAAAAGTATTTAGACATTTTTTATAGATAATTATCTGATCTACAATTTTTGAATGGGATAATTTTATGATAAAACTTACCGTTTTGCTGAATATCGCGAAAACCCCGTTTTAGTGACCTTTGACCCCGAATAAATTTTTTTCCAGGTGTCGGATCGATGAGGACTTTTTAGATTTAATTTATGATGGTGTTTGAACAATCCTACCAATTTTCAGCTGGCTGCGAATTATTGCAACCTCGGATGTTTAAATTGACCGGACTAAGAGTTATAATCGTCATTTAGGTGCAAATAAATAAAATGAATTTGTGGAAAAACTATAATGGTGCCAGCTTTCATATTTGGGTGCTAGCTGGTGCTAGCTCTAAGTATCCCAGTGCTAGGTTTATGGGTTAAAATATTAACCGGGGGGGGGGGCTAGCGTTACTTTGGCCCCCCCGGTTTCAAAGTCGATTTGTGAAAATACTGTAATGGTGCTAGCTTTCATATTTGGGTGCTAGCTGGTGCTAGCTCTAAGGATCCCAGTGCTTGCTTTTGGTGTAAAAATATTATCCGGGGGGGCGCCAAAGTAACGGACCCCATATTATGACGATTACAACTCTTTCAACTTTTCGAATCGTTATATCTCAAAAACGGTGGCTCTTAACAAAAAAAGTATTTAGACATTTTTTATAGATAATTATCTGATCTACAATTTTTGAATGAGATAATTTTATGATAAAACTTACCGTTTTGCTGAAAATCGCGAAAAACCCGTTTTAGTGACCTTTGACCCCGAATAAATTTTTTTCCAGGTGTCGGATCGATGAGGACTTTTTAGATTTCATTTATGATGGTGTTTTGAACAATCCTACCAATTTTCAGCTGGCTGCGAATTATTGCAACCTCACTCCTATTTTTTGGTCTAATTTGACCGGACTAATAGTTTGGATTTTTAGTGTACGTTAGCTTTACGTTTATTTTTTTTTTTTATAAAAAAAAGCCTTTAATATATCTTAGTACCCTTTTTAAACATTTCCAAAGTTCTTTATTATTTTTACTTTGGAATCTACTTAAAATATTTAAAGCTACACATAAGTCTGGTCGTGAGCATAACATAGCGTACATTAAAGAAAGATCCTATTAGATTTCTACATGGTGCATCATAAAATTCATCAGAATTCAATGCAACATAATCTAATTTAATTGGTAATGGTGTATTAATACTTTTACACTCATTCATATTAAATTTTCTCAGAACTGTTTTTAAATATGAACATTGATTTAATGTTATAGTATTTTCAGTTCTTTCAACTTTTATTCCTAAAAATAATTTACATTCCTGTAAATCGACCATACTAAATTGCTTCATTAGGAATTGTTTAAAATTTAATAATATGGTTTTATCACCAGTTGCAATTAGTAAGTCATCAACGTATAATATTACGTAAATGTTTTTCATTATATTATTGTTATTTAAAAAATATAAACAGGAATCAGCTTTAGATTTTGAAAAATTTGCACTTGTTAATAATTGATCGAATCTTTCGAACCAACAACGTGCAGACTGTTTTAGATCGTAAATGGATTTGTTTAATTTGCATACTTGATCTTCTTTGCAAAAATTCCTTTCGGAACTTTTATATGAATTTCTTCTTTTAAGATGCCGTTTAAAAAGGCAGTTTTTAACGTCCATTTGGTGAAGAAATAAACCAAATTGATTTGCTAATGCTAGAATAAATCTAAATGTAGAAATTCGAGCTTCAGGTGCAAAAGTTTCGTCATAATCAAGAAGATATTGTTGACTAAAACCTCTTGCTACTAATCGAGCTTTGTATTTACTCGGATCTCCATTAGCATCAATTTTTAATGAAAAAATCCATTTACAGTCAACTATATTTTTATTCAGGAGTTTAGGAACAAGTGTCCAAGTATTATTTATTAATAGTGAGTTTAATTCATCTTTAATTGCTTGCTCCCACTGAAGTTTATCATCTCTATCTTTAATTTCTTCATAAGAATTAGGAATTGTACACATTAATAATTGTGCATTCATTAGATAGTTTGATAGGTTATCTTCATTATATGAACTAAGAGGGCGATTTTTATTTCTTTCGCTTCTTCTTAGTTCTGGAGCAGCTTGTTTATTCAAAGTAGTATCACGGGCATTTTTATTTTGTAATTTATCTGAATTTATTTTAAATTTATCAGATTCTAATATTATTTGCTCAGAGATGTTTGAGTTTTCTGACTTTTGGATGTCAGATTGTATTTCACCTGATTTTTGCATATCAGATAATAATTCTGGATTTTGCACATCAGTTTTTTTGAAATTTTTAATAGGAACTTCAATTATTTTATTCCCTTGTGGCTCTAAAGGCCTCGAGGTTTTAAAATTTACCTCGGCTACTATTACATCTCGAGCTATTACAAACTTGGCAGATTCCGGATTCCACACCTTATAACCATTCGGTTCGTATCCTACCAGGATTCCTTTATTTGATTTTTGATCAAATTTAGTTTTCACTGTTTTAATTAGGATATAAGCAGTCGAACCAAAAATTTTTAAATGTTTTATTCTAGGGCTTTTATTATGCCATAGTTCATAAGGCGTTTTATTTTGCGTGAGAGCTTTAGTAGGTGTTAAGTTAATTAGATAAGTTGCAGTTAAAACTGCTTCACCCCAAAAAATTCTTTGGGTAAATTTGCACCTATTACCATTGACCGAGCTTTTTCTGTTATTGTTCGGTTCATTCCCTCTGAAACGCCATTTTGGTCAGGTGTGTGCGGAACTGTCAAGTGATAAGTTATACCCTTATTAATGCAATACTCTTTGAATTCATTTGATAAATATTCGCCACCATTGTCGCAGTACAAATAAACGATTTTTGTATTAAAACGAGCTTCACTTTTAGCTACAAAATCTTTGAAGGTATCAATTACCTCTGATTTACGAATTATACGAACCGTATAATACGTATACTGATCGACAAAAGTGACAAAATAATTTTTATTATCTAAAGTAGAAGGTGTTATTGGTCCACACACATCGGAGTGTATGATGTATAACGCTTTACTTACATGATTTTTATCTTTTACTTTTGCAAACGGAAGTCGGGTCTGTTTTGCGTATATGCAGGCCTCACATAAATCTTTAGTTGGGCTTATGTGATTTATTAAATCCACATCTTTAATCATATTTTCTTGTTTTAATTTCAAGAATTTTTCTTTTCCGATATGCCCTAACCGGTCATGCCATATTTTATAGTTATTATTATTATTATTAATAATTGTAGCAATAGATTTATGACTTCCATAATTAATCATGTTTTGTTTACTCACTTTAAAATAAATAATAAATAAGTCATTTAAGGGCTTACCTTTCATAATAACTTTACTTCCCTGTTTTATTTGTACCCCTTTCGGATTGAAAATTATGGTCATTCCTTTTTCTTGCATCCTTCGTACAGAAAGAATGTTGTGTGGAACTTCCGGAGAGTAAAGCACATTTTCCAAAATACCATTCACACCGCAATTTGTTTGCACTTTTAGTGTTCCACGTTTTATAGCACTTATTGATACTTTGTCTTTTGCGACTGCAATTTTAAGTGGTATAGCAAGATCTTCATAAGTATCAAAACATAAGGGATCGTTTATTAAATGGTCAGTTGCACCAGAGTCAATTAAAAATGCAATTTCACCATCGTTTTTATTTTCATATCTGAGATTTGATAGCATAAAAGTAAAACCACTTGTATTTTGAGTTTCAATAGTTTGCAGTGTGTGTGTCCTATCATTTGAATTTTTATTAGCCATCCTTTTGTAATAATAACAGTTTTGCATTGTATGATTTGTTCTACCACAATGATCACATTTTATATTAGATGTTCTATTGTTTGATCTATTTTTATTATTCGAGTTGAATTTTTCACTTTGATGATTATTGTACCTAAGTGTTTCGTTTAAAATTATTATTTCCTCTATTATAATTTGTGTGCTTTTGATTTTTCTTCCACTTGTTCTTCATATATGGTTTACTTCCCTGATGAAATGTGGATGTACGTTCAGTACTTAATACCTTGGCACTTGTATTTGCTGATTCATCTTTCAGTTTCACTTCATGATCTAGTAATCGTGTTTTCACAAAGGATATTGTTAATTTGTCTTCCGCGAGTGTCTCTAATGCCGTAATGACACCATCGTAAGATGTAGGCAATGTAAGTAACAAGTGGGACACTTTGTCATTTTCTTCAAGTCTTGCACCTGCAGAAATCAATTCCATTACAAGATCGTCAAAATTTGAAAAATGCTGGAGCAAACCAACATCTCCTTGCAATTTTAAACTTAATAGTCTTTTTCGTAATGCAAGTTGGGTTGCTAAACTTTTTCGTTCATAGATTTCATCTAGTTTTTGTAGTATCTGCTTAGCAGTTTTATTTTCTTGAGCAAACCCCAAAAACGAGTCACTTAAGTATTCAACTAGTACACTTATCGCGGTGGATTCATTTTGCTTCCAAGATTTTTCTTCCTTGGGAGTTGAAAATTGTGCTGGTGGGTCACTTTCGATTACGTTCATAATGTTTAATTCCGAGAACAATTATTTTATGCGATATTTCCATATAGCGTAGCGTTCGCCATCAAACGGTTTTATATTCCGCTTTTGAGTGTTTTTTAATTTGTCCATTTTTATGTTTTTATTTCGCACTAATCACTTTTATAATTTAATAATGCACCTTTTTAATTTATTAACGTACTTGAGCCCATAACCCGTTGGAATAAGGGCATTTTAAATAAAACTCGGTTTTATATTTGAGAACTAATATTTATTTTGCCAACACAAGTACCTGCTTCTTGTCTGAAGGTTTTTATTCAACTGGGAACAACAACTGCATTTTGCTACTGAGGTAATTTTGCTTATTGGCATAATTTATTTATAAACCATATCACAGACTTCATGTCTGTGATAACGATATGCTAACTTAGCTGTTATAAAATATCTTTTTACATTTGTATTTAACACGTACATTAAGTTTTGTAATGCATTATTTAATATAATCCAATGAAAAGCAGGATATAAACTAGCAAGAGATAAGCCTAAACCTGCATAATATTGCATGTAAGTAGTTGCACATTTCAAGACTTTATTTCTCTAGACATATTTACCGGTGTGATAATCGCTTGTAAGATAAAAAGCGATAGCAATTACCAAGTGAGGGGTAGCATTTTCTTATAACGTCCCGATAAGCATATGTAAGGTATATCTTACAAGATTAGTAGTGACCAACATGTTTTAACATGGAACATGTTTTTTATCAACCCAAGTTTACATTATACACCGTACTTGACTCATTTTTAAAGATTGCTTTAATAAGGGACGAGTTACAGAATCCAGCCTGGCCCAGTTGCACCATCCCCGGTTAGTGTTTAAACAGGAAAGCCAATAAACAACAGTCAGTGACATTCCATCAACCATAGCCTTGTATTGCGGCGTGTTTCTCGATTACAAATGTTACCTTAACGTGTAACACCACTCGGACTGCGAGGGTGTCACGGTAACAAAATTAGAAAAATGGGGAGTATACGGAACTAGTACTTACCCCTTTACTCCTTTAGTAGGGACTTATCACAGTCGCCGAACAGCGAAGAATGGGCCCACTCGTCGATGTCCAGCTTCCAGACCATAAGGAGCAAATTATGGCGCACTCGCAGCCCTATAACCCCCAATTTTCTTTTTATATTTGACTGGAAATTATTTCGACAAAAACGCGCAATTAAAAGACTGAAAAGCGAAAAATTATATTAACACAATTAATTATCCTAAGATAATAATAAAATACCTGCTTATCCAGGAAATTTTCACTTAAACTCCAGTGTTATCTGGTAAGCAGTCTTTAATATCATCGGTTCAGATAATTTAATTTTGTTTATACATTTTTAGTTTCTCAGGTAACGAATCAAAAATTTGGTATCGTGATTTTTTTATTAATTTTGTAAAATTGGTAAATTGTTACAAACGTAATACGAACCAGCTTTTATTGTACATCGCAAATAGTTTGAAGTGTAACAAAACGGGATTTTAATTCATAAAAAATTAATTTTAATATTTTAAATTGAGATATACTTATAAATTATTATCGCGATAATAATTGATGATTGTTAATCAACCATATTTATCAACAGCGGAAGAGATAAGTTTTATAACGCAAACGAGAATTGATAATGTATTTTATCAATATTCGTCTGCATGCGAACTTCCTGCGTCTAAAGATGACTTTTACACTGTTCTTTGTTCAGGTGAACTGTTTAATTTCAGACAACAGTGGAGTATCGCCAATTTGACCGGATATTTCAATGCAGTCTATGCGATTTCATTGATGAAGCAATCAAGATTTTATTGCATTGAAGCAATCAGTAGACATTTGCTTCTCGTTAAAAAAGCGATAGGGATGTATCTGTCTATAGGTAAAATTTGTCAGTGGTGCAAATTCTCACGCTATGGAAGGTCAACCCTCGTGATTTCTGAAAGGTATAAATATGGTTGAATTAATTAGTCGACAGTGAGAAGTCGGGGGTGCGCCCGTAGAGTCAGAAGTCGGGGTGGGCCCGTAGAGCCGCGGCCGGGGTCATGGGCTTTCGGGATTAATGTTAATATGTAGTTGAATTGAGTATTGTAAATTTTCTTGTGTTTGTTAATTGTGATTTTGCATTGGGAAATAGTTAAGGGAGTGTCTTTGTTGAGTTTGTGTTTTAAGTGGTTGTCAAATAGTTTTATTTATGGAGTTTATCTTGATTTTGGGGAATAGACAAGGAAAGGTCTTTGCCCTGTTCCGTGGTCTGGGTGTCCAAAAGATGTATGTAAGTACCATGTTTGATTATTTTGGATTGTATAAATATGTGTTTAAAAGGGCCACCCTAAATTGTAAGAGATATTTAAATGTGTACATGTGTTTTTTTAAACTTATCCATTATTAATAAATATTGTTTTTGAAAATTCAGTGTATTCGTTTTTCCTGTTGAGGAAAAGAACGTTTTGTTTTCAGTGTCGAGCTTAGTGTCGTTTTGCCCGCACCGAAGTTTCAACTTCAACATTTAGCCGGGGGACGTAACGCCAAAAACGGGGAGTGTCTGGGGCTTATTACCAGAAAGTCGCGTACCAAATTAATAGTGGTTTTTTTTTGAGAACAGAATTCTGCGGTGGGCGTAATCCGTTGAACGGTGGTGGTAGGTTAATCAATAAATGTTCTTAGTAGATCGATAAGCGTCTAAGTGGAATTTTGTTCGATCAGCAAATTTGCTTATTTGTTAAATAACTCCAACCGTTCCTAGGAAAAGCAGTTCCGAAGGACGATTGGCGGTTACAGAAGCGCGGTTGAAGTAAGAGCCAATGTATTATTCCTTATTCCTGTTATTGGGCGATATAAATATTATCAGATATAAGACTTTTAACTATTGAAAATTATAATATAATTAAAACTTTTAAATAAAATAGTAAGGTGGTCGAATGGCTGAGCGGTTAGCGTGTTCGAGATTCATAGAGATGTTCGAGCCGAGATTCATAGGTTCAAATCCTGTGAGGTGCTATCTATAAAAGGATTTTTCACTCACCAAATGTCTATCTGCTGGCCACAGGTAACATTATATATGGCTCAAAAACTTCTCTGGTCGGAGTAGATGATGTAAAAATCGTCTATTTCCGTGGTTCGGAATCCACGTTAAGCTGTAGGTCCTCTGTGCTCGTCACACAGTTTCAACACGCAACGAGTACAGACAGGGAAATCGGAAGACGTAGAACGTTAAAAACCCGATGCATACACACACGAATTAAATAGTTAATTAAACGTAATAATATTCCGATGACCTCTCGTGACCTCCAAGTAAATAGGTAAATGGGATGTTTTTGATCGTGGGTTTATTTGGGTCAATCAAATGAAACAATTATTACGACTTACTAGTTTCGGCTACAATGTGAGCCTTCTTCAGAGCCTGTAAAGACAAATTTATTAAAAATAAAAATCTGCATACACCATGTGGTTCACAATAAAGAAACAGAAACCGAACTGGCTCGGCAAACAAGGTACAAATTGACAAAAAATTAAATTTTACAAACATACCACGTAATATAATGTCTTAATGTTGAAAACAATTTTGGAACACATATACGACTAATTTAAGCGTCAAACAATATTAAAACGTTCCAGATCGTTGATCACGTCCATATAACACATTTTCCAAAACACATCACACCTGTCAAAACGATTATCCATGGGCGCGCGTTACTAAGGTTTTTCTGATGTTCAGCACACCCGAATACATTTTATTTAAACCTACTGTATCTGTATTTAAATTCAAAGATGCGTCACTGTTATCATTAATGTGCAGCATTTCCAAGATTAGTCTTTTGTTAAAACTTGGCTCGTAACCCAAGATCTTGTAATTATCAAAATCAATTTTATGTCCAGTGTCACAAATGTGCGCCGAAAGGCCCGTATTGGATTTTTTGAGTCTTACATCGTACCTGTGTTGGTATATCCTTCTATTCAAGTAGGTATTGTCCCGTCTGCCCCACATATGACGATCCACATTCACACTTCAAACGATAAATTAGACCACTCTTTAGGCCATCTTCAATGCTGTCTTTGCCAAAGTTGTAAAGTGATGTCAATGTTTTCCTACTGTAACATACTATTTTTAAGTTGTCATTACCTAACAGATCCATCAAGCGGTTGGACAGTGCGGGTATGAACGGAATCCTACCATATGTCATCGTTGGTGCGGGTGATTGAGATGTACGAGCATTTCCAACTACATTAACTGGCGGTGACGCTGCTGTGGTCAAGCGTTCTTTGCTGGTGCTACACCAAATAGTGTTTATGAATTTCATAGGGTAACCATTCTTCAATAAAATGTCTTTTGCCACTTTGTAGTTTTTTATTCTTCTGTCAGGAGCGCAAAAGGTGTCGACTTTTCTTTTGAACATTCTGATGATATTTCTTTTTTGTGTGATCAGGTTTGCTGAACTAAAATTGAGTACACGGCCAGAATTAATTTCCTTTAAGTACCAATCTGTGGCAACTGTGTTATCTGGTGATCTTATCAATCGGAGTTCCAAGAACGGTAGTGTTCCATCGTTCTCTTCTTCCATCGTGAAACGGATTCTTCTGTTATTACCGTTTAGGATACACAGTAGTTCTTGTTCTTTTTGGTGTGGGACCGCTGTGACGATATCGTCTACATAGAGGTACAAGAAGGGCAAATTATACGTCCAATTATCCAAACATTCCAACAGTAAATCATTCATAACTAACTCCACTAGGATCGGTGAGACCGGACTGCCCATCGCGCATCCTGTCGTCTGTCTATACCATTTTCCATCAAATGTAAAAAAGTGTTTCTCATAATCTATATTAAATGATTTTCAATTTAGTTGATTCGCTCCAATTATCTAACTTTGATCGCAGCTCGATATCAAAATAGTATTTCGGATTTGAGTCTCCGTTCTAGGTTTCTAGGGTACTTGCTATCATGCCGAGCGACATATTGAGGTATGTTAATAGGGGTTGCACTAGTGGTGTTAATTCTGCTAGAGGGGGACTACAGTTATGTCGTTAACACTGATTGACATTTTATTTGTATTTAATTATTTAACTTTTGTAGTGAAATTTCTAAACTATTTATGATTAGTTAGTAAGGTTCTATGCTACGATTTTGTTTTATTGGATAATTTGTGAGATTTAATTTTATTTGACAATTTAAAAAAATGAAATGAAAATGAAAGTTTTTAATAAAATTTGCGCTAAAAATTTAAATTTTATAGAGCGATCTAATTTAAGCTAAACTTTGTAGTGCAAGGGTGAAAATAACAAAAAAGAATTGTTTTTGATGCAATTTAGCGTTGAGAAAACTGTTTATTTTGTGATTCGTGAAAAAATCGTTTTATCGAAGATCCCACCACTTGGTCACCAAATGTGATATCCGGAGGTTCGATGACGCGATCGGGTCACTTTACTAAAACTATTTTGATATAACCTGAGGGGTTATATCTTCGCTGCCACCAGCTTAATTCTTTTTAATGTCGGGAAATTAAGCGAAGCCCGAAAGGGGATGATTTAAATACAAGAGGTAGCGGGCTGTAAAGATCTTACCTCGGAAGTCGTTGGGAATAAACAGTTTTCTCTTTCACACTTTACTCTCAAAAATAAAAATTACTGAATAGAATTTTAATAATTTAATAATAAAAAATAGACAAAAAAAATAATGGGTACACTATTTATAATCATCGACTAATTAATTAATGACTGAATAAAACAAAATCAAATAAAAAGACAATTAGCTGTACAAAATTAATTAATAATTAGAAAATTTACAAGATACCTCTTTAATAAATTGAACTCCTTTTTTAATAAATTGAACTCAGTTGGTTAAGCTGACTATTTGGCACTTAAAACACACATGTAAAATTTGAGACTCGCTTGAGCACTGCCTCTATGAAAAATTATATCGATACTGACTTTGAAAATATTTAAGGGGGTATTTATATCCCCCAACCTCCGATCTTTGCCTGGGTGGTCGAAATGGGTGGTCGTCACACCACATTGATAGTTGTGTGGGGTGGCTCTTCTTCTCGGAAAGTAACTGACTTGGGTGTCCATCCCTTAATAATTTATGTTTCCGCCATCCCACCGAGTTCAATATATTTCGCAGTGAACTTATTCATTTATTTGCCTAGTTCTAAGGAAATTCAATAATATGTTAAGGGCAGCTGCATATAACACTAGGGTCTCCTGTAGTTTTATGGCCACCTTGAAAGGAAGGCAACAAAACTAAGAGGTTGACTTGATCCGCTTAATTGCTTAAGGCTTTATTCTTATGAGTTTGCCTAACCTTAACAAAATATTGAATTTGTATTCATCCAGTAGCGCCTTTCATTATTTCTTTTGATGCTATAGCTTGCATCACTCACTCGAGACGATTTGAAACTTATGTTACTCTGGGGTGGTCTACTTTTGTCCACCACGGTGAAACTATATTACTGCTACGTACGTCTAAACGGCCTTAAACGTTTAAAGATTTATATTTTAATGTAACGCGCTAGTTGGATGGTTATTTCTTACTAGTCATTATAATAAAAAAAAAGAAAAGTCTTACGAGCTAAAAAAATTATAAAAAAAGAATAAAAATTGTAACTAAAATCTATGGGCAGGGTGCCACACCGGTATGTTTTCTTAAATGTATTTGTAAGTATGATTTATATGCACAAGTATACACACAAATATCACAATTAAACGGTTTTTCGCCAGTATGAGTTTTTAAATGTTCTTGTAAGCTTGATTTCCGTCCACAAGTATACTCGCAAATATCACAATAGACCATTTCACGCAACGAGAGCGCTTGCGCGAAGCCAACAGCTGATGTTTGTTTTTCGAACCATGTCAAAAGTTTTACGTTAAAACGCATGCTAATATCGTCTTAGATATTTTGTTATAGTTTTGTGTTATTAGGTTTTAAACAATATTTTTTACCACCATTTTGCCCAAGATGAGTGCCCCTAGTGATATACCCCATAGACAAGTCAAATTAAGTGACTGGAGCAACATTAAAAAATCCAAATATTGCAGCAAATAATGTTTTTTTTTAACACTAAACACAATGTTTAATGGCACCAACACGTTTTTTATTCAATTTATGCTCCATTTTAACAATAAATGATTAAATAATTAGCACTACGTTATATGGACATATGCACACTTGGTTCGAAAATCGTCAGCTGATTTGACGCATGCGCCAATGAGTTTTGCTAAAATGAAATGGTCTATTAAACGGTTTTTCGCCGGTATGAGTTCTTAAATGTGATTTTAACTGTGATTTTTGTGCACATTTATGCTTACAAATATGACAACTAAACGGTTTATCGCCGGTATGTTTTCTTAAATGTATTTGTAAGTATGATTTATATGCACAAGTATACTCACAAATATCACAACTAAACGGTTTTTCGCCAGTATGAGTTTTTAAATGACTTTGTAAGGCTGATTTCTGTGCACAAGTATACTCACAAATATCACAATTAAACGGTTTTTCGCCGGTATGAGTTCTTAAATGTGATTTTAACTGTGATTTTTGTGCACATTTATGCTTACAAATATGACAACTAAACGGTTTATCGCCGGTATGAGTTCTTAAATGTTTTTGTATGTCTGATTTATATGCACAAGTATAATCACAAATACCACAACTAAATGGTTTCTCGCCTGTATGAGTTTTTAAATGTATTTGTAAGTTTGATTTATGTGCACAAGTAAACTCACAGATATCACAACTAAACGGTTTATCGCCGGTATGATTTCTTAAATGTGTTTGTAAGTTTGATTTATATGCAGAAGTGTACTCACATATTTGACAATGAAATGGTTTGTCGCCGGTATGAGTTCTTAAATGTGTTTGTAAGTTTGATTTATATGCAGAAGTGTACTCACATATATGACAACGAAATGCTTTCTCGCCGGTATGAGTTCTTAAATGGATTTCAAACTGTGATTTGTAGGCAAATTTTGAGTTACAAATATTGCATATAAATGATTTCCTGTCCTTTTTTTTATGAGCTATTAAATGACGTATTAAAGTTTGTTTAAGAGCAAGTTTAAAACCACAAATTGCACACTCGAAAAAATTTGAACAATTCAGCGTTAAATCTGTAGTGTCTGTATCTTCTTTAATGTCAATGGAATGATGCAAATCTTCCAAATTAAATTTCACATCTTCCACCTCTTCTCGTTTAATTTCGTAATTGCTAATTGAATTATTTGGAGTTTCCAAAAATATACCCGTGTTTTCTACAATTTGTGATTCTTCCGAAGGTAGCACTTGAGCTGCAAGTAAATCGGTAACTGGTTCCATTTGGAGGATGGAGCACTGTAACTGTACAGGTACAAAATCACTTTTCTTAATTAAAGGCGTTGATTATATTAATTATATGTTATCGATTTAAAACACTATTGCTATAGCTATAGTTGACAAATCACTGCTAGACAAAATTATAAAATGGTGACATTGATTGCGTCAGAGTCGATTGCGTGTAAGATTTTAGCGCCATCTAAGAACTAAAGAGAGATTTTCTAACATTGCTTTCGTTCGACATAGTGGTGGCGGCAAATTTCAAATTGGAAAGAGAATAACTTCTTGTATTTTAAAATTTTCAATTAATAGTTACTAATTATTTTACGGCCGTATTCATAGGCAAAGTGTTACTTACAACTTTGCTTGACAAATTAACCCCTTTCTACTTGAGCAACTAATTATTATCAATGCATTGTTAGCGTCAATTTAGACACAGCCAATGTTTTATAAGGTTATGTTAGTTTTACCTACGGTAGTACGAGTGATAGTAACTGTCAATTTATGTTCCTTTTATTTTGCATTAAATCTATTATTACCAAAGTATTTGTGTTAAAATTATTCCATCGACAATACCCGAGAGCCATCCAACAATTTCAGAAGTGAGATTCGAAGGTGATAATACGTAAATTGTGAAAAAAAAAGGAAAGTGAAAATCATTGTGAATTCATTTTGGTTGTACGCGTGGTTTTTACTCGAGAGCTAACGAATTACGACGGACTGTATGTTCGATAGCAGAAGTGGCGCAAAAATAATTGTGACGGACTACATTATTTGGCGCGAAATAAATAAGAAAAGTACATTATTTACTGAAAATTTTAGTGCAACGTACCGCATTACTATTAGTAAGTCAATAAAAAAGTGTTTGAAGATTTTATTATTTGTTTGTAATTTGATGCAACGTACGACATCACATTACGTTTTGCAAACTTCCGATTTTGAACGATCAACGTACTGTATCGAAATGTCAACCGGAAGTGATGTGAAGGCCGAAAATTCCAGAGAAGTAAAAATGTTGATTTCCCAAGTAAACATAATGATGGAAATGTTATTGCGCAAAGAAACGGAGGTGGACCAGTTGAAGGATAAATTACAACTTCAACTAAACGCAGATCGGAGCAAAAACGGATACCATCGATGTGGAAAGGTGTATATCAAGAGTCGAAGAAGGTCAAAAACCTGAGAACATATTTGAAACAATGAAAAAACTAAGAAGCAGAAGATGGAAGCGAAACGAGCCCTTCGAGGACTACTTCCATGACAAAGTGCGATTAGGTCACAAAGCGAAAATACACGAAAATGAAATTGTTTCGCATGTCATCCATGGGATAGACAATTTTATGATTCGAACGCAAATGGTTGTCGCAAAACACCTAACGCTGAAGAGCTTGATTAGTGCGATGAAATTGATCCAAGGGGAAATGCAAAATCAACCCGAAGAAAAGTCAAAACCGAGTGGTTTTGCCTCGAATTCAACCAGCAACGAAAAGAAGATCTTTCCATCGACAGATATTTTAAATATTGACGTTGCAGGAAGTTTTGAAATGGACTTACCAATAAACCCGAATTTATTCTCGAAAGATAAATTAAAATTGTTACAAAGTGAGTTGAAATGCTTAAGTGAGAAACCTCAAAATTTGGTCGATGAAGGTTCAATATTTTCAGAAGTAAACAATAGACGACTCAATTTAAAAGAATCTAACGATAAATTGAAAACTGTTTCTAATAATGTAATAAATGAAAAGGTGATTGCAAAAAGAAAATTATCCAAGATTAGATCAAATCATCATGAATTGGAAAGTTTGTTAAACAGTGTTTCCGAATATGCCAGTCCCGTAGTGTTAGCTCGAAAGAAAAACAACGAATATCGGTTATGTGTCGACTACCGCGAGTTGAATAAGGTGATCGAAAAAGACAAATTCCCTTTACCACATATTGATGACGTGTTGAACAATTTAAGTGGTGCCCAGTACGAGTATGTGCAAATGTCGTTTGAGGCGTGCAACGGACCAGCTGTTTTTCAGCGCTTTATTAACAAAAATTTTAGGGATACGCTGAACGAAAACGAAGTACTCGATATACGCTTAGCTAGCCTATGTTTGGAATTCCACTATAAATGGGTCGAATATGAAGATAACGAAACCGATTCCAGTGGTCACGAAAGAGAAGAAGAGGAGAATGGTATCGTCACCATTGGAGGAAAAATTAAAAGAAAATGCTGGAGGGAAGGGTAACAACGGTACAAAAAACTAAAGAAAGAACCCACGAACACGAATATGATGACGACACAAGCAAAGAAAATGGACATGAACATGGAAAAGAGAAAGTTGACAATACAGGTAAGTGAAATGGACAAGAGAAAGAGGAAAATATGGAAAATCGCTACGTGGAATATTAGGAGCATAAATGGCAAAGAACAAGAGTTAGCAGATGAATTTGGGAGAGCATATGTGGAAGTATTGGTCCTGACTGAAGTAAAGAAGAAAGGAAGCGGAGCTATGGAGATTGGGGAGGGACTGGTACTTTTTTACAGCGGAGTGCCAATAATAAAAAGAGCAGCAGCAGGTGTGGGTTGTATAATAAGCAAGAAATATAAAAATAATATAAAGAGCTGGTCATTTATCTCAGAAAGAATATTAACTGTCACAATACAAATACAATATGTAGTAACAATAATAGTGGTGTATGGACTAAACGAAGATGCACAAGTAATAGAAAAAGAAAAATTTTGGGAAGAGCTACAGCTGACATTGGAAGATTCCAGTGGTGAGATTTACGTTGCGGGAGATTTCAACGGTCGGATAGCAAACAAAAACGATGGATTAAAAGGAATAATGAGAGCTTATGGTGAGAACGCTCTAAACAGCAATGGTGAAAGGCTGATTGATTTCTGTTTAATAAACAATCTTCGGATTACAAACACATGTTTTAAACATAAAGAGATACATAAATATACCCGAGAAGAACCGAGGAGAAACGAAAAGTCAATAATATATTACATTTTAGTAGAAAATAAAAATAGGAAAGAGATACTAGATGTCAGAGTATGTAGAGGATACGAAATTAGCAGTGACCATTTTATGCTCGTAGGAAAGATAAGATATAACTCACAAGAGAGCAGTAAAAACGAAGAAGATAAGAAAGCAAACAGTAAAAAAATTATTATATATATTGTGCTGTGTAATGTCGGAGCTTCACTAAGGCTGCACGTTTTACGGTTGATGTTTTGTACGAGTGTACGTAAATGTACCTCGTCAATAGAAATGTCTGTAAAATTATTATTGATGAATGCAATAATATAAATTTTCACCTCGGCTTGACTATTTCGGTGAGCACTGACCTACCTTATCTCAAGTTGGGCTCCTTCCTTGACCAAATCGTGATACTGAAATAAAATATTGCTGGTCGTTGGAATGATACAAAATTATGCTCCGTTTTGTAATGTAACTTGTAAAATTTATTATATAAAATGTAATTAAAGCTAAACAAATCTTTAAACATCAATTAATAAATCCTTAAAATTACCCCAAACTATAATTATTAAGTCGACGCGACGCGGTAGAAAATTTTAATGTTCGCACTAATTTTATCGAAATTAAAGTTGTATGGCTTTACCTTAAGAAATCTGGTTATTTTCTCGTTGTTGAGATGTTCTACCATGAACTGTAGTTGATATCACTCGTGGATGACTTATCTTTTCATAAATATAAGCAGATGTATTTTTCATGTGCGTTTTACCTCGTGTAAATTCATATACGGCTTTTTCCAAAAATATCACCAATCGTTAAGTTTTTCTTCTTCAAATCACTATTATAATACGTAAGTAAATTTTCTTTTCCGGAAATCGTCATTGAAACAACATTTCCCTGCTTATGCACGCGCAGGGAAATTGAACTTTACTGACTAGTCCGGTAATAATTAGTAAGGTTAATAATAACAAAATAAAATAGACAAATGTCAATGTCAAAAAATGTCGTTCAATTAGTGTTTTAAAATTTCGATTTTTTACGATTTTCGGAAAAATTTAATACAAAACATGTCAGTAAAATGTCTCACTTGACTCGGAGCTCCAAAATACTCGGCACGAAGTGCCTCGTATTTCAACATTGCCCCTCGTCAGTAATATGTCATTTTCCTGACTTTTATGTAAATAACTATTATTATATTGAACACTTTTATGTCGGTTTTACTTGCAAAATTCACTAATTTAATTTAATTTTTATTAGCAGCTACTCAAAACTCGACCACCATTAATTTTATTCAAGAATCAACAACACAATAATCCTCAACCAATTGTTTTTTCATCGCTACCTGTATTTTCAAGGCAATCGTGATTTTTTTCCATTGGTCGATGTAAAATCAATATTTGACGTTATAATTTACAGGTTCGGTTTAAGCCCAATGTGACTTATAAAATTTTAATAAAATTTTTATGTTTCAGATTAATTTGAAGTATTTGCACCTCCTGTGATCTTCCAGTAAAGTTTTGAAGAAAATGTTTTTCCCATTTGTGGTACATTGAATTACGAAGCACTCCGATACGTGTAAAAATTTTCCTTATTTAAGTTTATCGTATTAACACATTTTTATCAACTAATATTTTGAACAATTATTTTGATTTCACATTACATTTCTTATAATTAATTAATTTAATTTATAATTTTAACAAACATTTTTATAAACAGAATTAAGACGTTGCATTTGAATTTATTTTGTTATCTCGTTCCGTGACCTTCTCTTCATATAAATTTATGACGTTAAACCAAATTTTTGGTATCAGATGAAACCTTTACGTTCGAATAAATAAGTCATGTGCTACCTTTATTAATTAAACAAAACTTTGAATCGTGACGTGATCATTTCTATTGACGTGGTAGTCGTCCATTGCAATATACATATATATTGTAATATACCCTTGGAGCTTTATTAGGGCTACACGTTTGAATATTATTACCTTGTACGAGTGTACGTAAAAGTACCTCGTCAATAGAAATGTAAGCAAATTATTATTGACAAATACAAATAAAATAAATTTATGCCTCGGCTTGACAGTTTCGGGTGAGCACAGACTTACCTTCTCTCACGCTGGGTTCCTTCCTTGACCAAGTCTTAAACCTGAAATGCAATTTAGTGGCCCTCGGAATGATTATACAAAAATTATGCTCCGTCTTATATAGCAAATCGTGTTTTATTATAAATTTCAAATGTAAATGATTAAAATTAATAAAGTTCTTATATTTAATGACAAATATCTTAATTCTAAAATAAACCCGGAACGTTTTCCCGCACGTGTGAAATTAATCGTCAATTTTTCACTAAATTTTTAATTTTAAATAATTTTGAATGGGACGGTACCTTTTATCTAGGGTATTTCTATTTGCTCGATTCATATACCATTAAATTATGCAGTTGGATTCGCTGGATGACCTTCAAGGGTGTGAAATGTTTCTGGATTTAACTTTCTCGTGGTAGCGTCTGCTTGTATTGTCACCAAAGTTTTCTTCAAAAATAATTGTGATTTTTCTCAATCTTGCACAAATTTTTACTTCGCAAATACGTAAGTATAATATTCTATCGATTACTAATCTTTTTATTCACTTTTTTAGTAAAATTTTCTTATATTTTTCACTTTTTAGTTGAGCACACCAAAATTCACCACCATTAAACTGTATTAAGCAATCAACAACCTATTCCAATTGTTTTTTCACCATAGCTACTTGTATTTTCCAAAGCACTTCTGATTTTGTTTTATTGGTCGATGTAAAATCGATATTTGACGTTATAATTTTACAGGTTCGGCTCTAGCCCAAATGTGACTTATAAAATTTTTAATAAAATTTTTATGTTTCAGATTAATTTGAATTACTTGCATCGCCTGTGCTCTTCCAGTAAAGTTTTGAAGAAAATGATTTTCCCATTCGTGGTACATTGAATTACGACGCACTCCGATAAATGTAAAATTATTTTTAATTTTTAAGTTTTACGTTTAACACATTTTTATAACTAATATTTTGGACAATTATTTTGATTTCAAATTACATTTCTTATTACTAATTAAATTAATTTATAATTTTAACAAACATTTTTGTTAACAGAATTAAAACGTTGCATTAGAATTTATTTTGTTATTTCGTTCCGTGATCCCTTTTCTTCATGTAAATTTATGATTTTAAAACAAATTTTGATATCAGATGAAACTCTTACGTTTGAACAAATAAGTCTCGTGCTACTTTTATTAATAAATAAAACCTTGAATCATTAACGTGATCATTTCTATTGACGTGGTAGTGGTACATTGCAATATATGTATATATATAATATAGCACTACAGGCCTTGTAGACCCATGGCTTGTTTGGCTATACCAGCCCATATCTTCCTGTTCATCGCTTTTTCCTTCCATTCCGTGATGTGTAAATAGTCCAAGTCATCCTGTACTTCTTTTTTCCATCTTGACTTTGGTCTTCCTCTTCGTCTCTTCCCGTTCATCGTCATCTTCAATACAATTTTGGGTACTCTTTCTTCTCCCATTCTCATTAAATGGCCTAACCACCTTATCCGTTGTGCTTTTACTCTTCCGACTATGGATTCTTCTCCATATAATTCGTATATTTCTTGATTATTTCTTCTTTTCCATCTTCCATCTATATACTCTCCGCCAAAAATTCTTCTAAGGATCTTTCTTTCCCACACATTCAACATTATTTGGTCTTGTTTTCTGAGTGTCCAGACTTCACTTGCGTACGTTACTACCGGACGTATCATTGTTCTATATACTTTTATTTTCACCATTCTAGAGAACATACCACCTGACATTATTCTTTGCAATGCATATGCGCTTTTATTTCCTGCCGCAATTCTGGCTTTTATCTCTTCATTGCTTCCTGGATGTCTCGTTACCAGTGTTCCCAGATAAGTACATGTTTCTACCTCTTCAAATTTTAATACTTCATCTTGTTCTAGTTTTATCTGTAAGTATGTGCCTTGTTCGAAAGGTTTATCGTTCCACACCATATATTTCGTTTTTTCGGCATTCACCTCTAGGCCCATTCGTTTTGCTGCCTTCAGGATTCTTTGCAAAACTTGTTGTAGTTCCCTTTTGGTTCGTGTTATAATCGTTATGTCGTCGGCGAATGCAAGGCATTGTTGTCGTTTGTGAAATATGGTATTACTTCTGTTAATTTTGCTATCTCGTAACGCCTTCTCCAGTACCACATTGAATAGGATCGCAGAAAGCGGGTCGCCTTGTCTTAGACCGCTCTTGATTTCGAACTTTCTCGATAGTTGCCCATTCATTTTAACTCTGTTTGTTGTCTCTTCTAACGTCATTTTCACCAGCCGTATCAATTTGTTGGGAATACCAAATTCTTTCAATGCCAGGTAAATCTGGTTTCTGTTTACACTGTCGTATGCTTGCTTAAAATCGACGAAAAGTAGGTACGTTGGTATTTTGTGTTCATAACTTGTCATTTGTAATTCTTTTAAGACGTAAATTTGGTCTATTACTGATCTGTTTTTTCGGAAACCACTTTGATATTCTCCTACTATGCCCTCTATATACTGGTTTAATCTATTTTTAATGCATGTTGCCAAGATTTTATATGCAACGTTCAACAGTGCAATGCCCCTATAATTCTCGCATTTAGATTTGTCGCCTTTTTTATGCAACGGACATATTATCGCCTCTCTCCATGTTTTTGGCATTTCTTCGTTGTCCCATATTTTTCCAATAAGTTCTTGTACCCTTGTTTCAACCAATTTGGTCCTCGCCCGCACTTCTATTGTTTTTTAAACTTCGTATAATTTTTTGTATGTCTTGCATGTTTGGTTTTTCTACTTTCGGTTCATTTGTACTATCATTCAGAAGTTCCATTGTTTCTTCGTCGTTCGTTTGCCTGTTCAGCAGCTCTTCAAAGTACTCGGCCCATCTCTCCATCACTTCAGCTTGGCCCCCTACGAAGTTCCCTTGTTTATCTTTGCATAGTGATGTTCTTTGGGTAAATCCTTTCTTTATTCTTTTGGCTCCTTGGTAGAAATTTCGGACTTCTCTATTCCTAAAATTCTCCTCTAGCGACTCCAAATTTTCTATTGTGTATTTTCTCTTCTTATCTCTAATTAATTTTTTGCATAGTCTTCTTTGTACATCATATTTGCGTTTGTTTTCTGTTGTTTCAGATTCCAGCATTATTTTCCTTGCCTTCTCTCTTTTGTGGATTTCCGTTTGACACTCTAGATCGTACCATTCCTTGTGTTTATATTTTATTTCCACTTTCTGTTTGGATGCTGCTCTTTTCATAATTTTAACCAAGTTATCCGCTTCTTCTTCAATATTTGTAGGCTCATGTTCTTTTATTGCTTCTTCCTCTAATGCTTTTTCATATTCTTCTTGAATCTTCCGTTCGTTGAATTTGATTCGCGGAGGCTTCTTTGCTGTGTGTTTTTCACTTCCTCTACTTATTGGAGTGACTTGCTTTAATTTAATTCCCTGTAACAAAATATGTTTATTTCGTCACCTGATTTTGAATCTAATTTAAATTATAAATTGTTACTCCAAGCGCCATCTCTTTACTCATTTTTGCAACGTACTTGATAGTACAGGATATAGACGCGCGCCGTTAAAAACTGAACTTTGGCTTTGAAGTGCGATACGACAGGTCGATATTTATTGATCGCGTGTAAATCAATTATTTATAAGTCGATTTTCGTTACAAAATTAGTGATACGCAGTAGTAATTCCACCGTCATTACGGATTTCGTGAAAGCAGTGCGTAGCTATTTTGTTTTAGCCAGTTCAAGCATTTTTTGGAAAATATTCGATTGGTTATATCTCGAACCATCATATTTTCGTTATCGAAGTACAAATTGGTACCAACCATAATTTTATTTGGTAACATTCGTCTGGTGACTATTTTGACAGCTGCTTTTATTTACATTTGGAAGTCGATTGTTATTGTCAATCGCGGCTTCAGTTTTTGTGATCAAATTGTACTGGACGATCACTTTGTTTTATTTGGATCGTCAACCTGTACCATACTGTCAACGCAGCGGAGTGCCGCCTGTCCATCTTCGTATCCGCCTGTCAAAACCTGCTCATCGAGTATTACGTCGGTGTACTGCAGTCCGAGGATCTTAGATTGGGAGCCATTGGAATTCAACACCAACCACTGCATTCCATACAAGGATTATTGCTGTCATCTCCATTGTGTGAACTCACGATTGATATCAAGGTGAGACAAATTTTATATTCTTGTGTGGATTTATTCTTGTGGTATTGTGGTAATTCATTACAGTCAATTATTTGTATTGACGGGCCTACCATTCTGGTGTCCCGTATTGTGTCACCTTTGACGTACCGTTGTCACCATCAGTTAACGTGCTTCTTGTTCTTGGCACGCCACTACCACGAGCGTTTGTAATTGTCGTAATCGTTTCAATTTTCATTAAAATTTTATTGTTAATTATTGTTTTATTTTTCGACGAAGCGTACCCTCGTATTTTTCAGCACAACGCAGAGTGGAAATTTCATTGGACTTACGACCCTCGCTTCCAGGCTATAGCGAGTTAGCTTATACCAACATCAGGGTTACCACGAATATAAGTAGGAGTTTTACTTCTGCGTGGTCTTGTTTGCCTTTCCAAACCGTTCTCTCATTAGGAACGGAAAGGAGGGTAAACATATCACAGGCGCCCAACGTGGGGCTCGAATTGTTAATTTTATAACTCTGTGTTTGTCCCGAGGTGCGCCTTCGTGTATACGATTCGACAACGGAACGTTTGTGGTCGTGTTAATTTTTTATTATTACAGCAGTTTTTGGCAACTGGAGAGCGTTGTGGACTGGGCGCTTTGCGTGTTTGTATGGTTTGGTACATGGTAAATATTAATAAATTAAGTTGTCAACTTAGTACTCGTACCGGCGAAAAACCTTTTTACTTTGATATTTGTGGTGCACAAGTTTTGTTGCTTCAAGAGCGAAATATCCTTTTGTTGTGCTCTCGCATTATTCTTTTTTGCAATATATATATTATTTTTAATTATTGCTTGCGAGTGGCGCTACGCCCATTTCAAAATTCACACCGGCGAGAAACCATTTACGTATATATATCAGAATAATTATATCCTTTTGTTGCGTTCCCTTCAATTGCAATTTGACTGTATTTGTTTTGTCGCGCAATTGGGAGTCGTGTTTACGCACTATTGATTTTTATTATTCGATTCTTTGTACGATTTCTTTTCGTGTTTTATCGAACGCTTACATTTTTTTACTTCGTCTTTGTCAAGTTAACTTAATTATCATGTCTGAAAAAGCTTACGTGGCAGCCTTATCTAGAGAGGAGATCGCCGTTGAGTTGCAACGACGCAAAGGCAACGATTTATCCGGAATACCTGAACATTTAGCTTCTCGTCGAAAATTGCTATGTCAGTTGATGCGCGATGAGAAATATAATTCATCATTAGCTATGATTAAATATAAACCACTTGACATACCTGCCGAACTAGAAATATGTGAAAAGTCCCTTTCAGTAATCAGTAAACAAATTAATGATTTGTCAACTAATGTTGATGATAAGCTTTTGGATGCGTTAGATCATCGGCTGGCGCATTATAGTAATCGTTTAGATTTAATGGAAGGAGTTGGTTTTGATGATCCCAAGAGAAATACATTAATAGGTACGTGTAACACTCTACGTGAGAATCTCGAATCTTTAATCAAAGATTCAGATGCGCTGGAAAGCGAGGAGGTCTTACCAATCACGAACTCTCCGGTTCAAGCAAGTAATTTTCATCCTTCACGTAGGTCCACTCTTGCCGATTCAATTCCGATTAATCCAGACATTAGCACCGCCTTGACTAACATTTTATTAAATCAATCGCAAAATCGGGTATCTGTTCACAAATGGGGTCTTAGCTATGATGGCAAGGGTAATTTTAAAGCCGTTTTTGATTTTATTGAGCGCGCACAAGAGCTTGCACGTTCACGAGGGGTTAAAGAAGACGAATTATTTAGAAAAGCTGGGGAATTCTTTTCAGACGAGGCACTGGTCTGGTACCGTTCCTTGAGTCCGACTATTTCAAATTGGTCACAATTAATGGATGCTTTGAAAGTCCGATTTTTATCTCTCGATTATAGTAGAGAATATGCCGATCAAATCCGGGCTCGGAAACAATTACCAGGCGAATCTGTTCTGGGATTCATAGAATCCATGATTGCTCAATTTTCTAGATTAAATCCAATTCCTTCGGATGAGGAACAGCTATGGGTTATAAGACGTAACATGTCTCCACAAATTTCATTGGACTTACGACCCTCGCTTCCAGGCTATAGCGAGTTAGCTTATACCAACATCAGGGTTACCACGAATATAAGTAGGAGTTTTACTTCTGCGTGGTCTTGTTTGCCTTTCCAAACCGTTCTCTCATTAGGAACGGAAAGGAGGGTAAACATATCACTGTTCACTGACCATGGGTCCAACAAAAAATGTACGATCCGGGAAAAATCAACCATCCCTCAAATCACGAATGTCACATCCCCATGAAGGGTTTTGGAGCGCAAGATCCAGTGATATGTTTACCCTCCTTTCCGTTCCTAATGGGAGAACGGTTTGGAAAAGCAAACAAAACCACGCAGAAGTAAAACTCCTACTTATATTCGTGGTAACCCTGATGTTGGTATAAGCTAACTCGCTATAGCCTGGAAGCGAGGGTCGTAAGTCCAAGGAAAATTCCACTCTGCGTTGTGCTGAAAAATACGAGGGTACGCTTCGTCGAAAAATAAAACAATGATTAAACAATAACGTTTTAATGAAAATAGAAACGATATCGACAAATACAAACGATTGTGGTAGTGACGTGCAATAAAAATAGTAAGCACGTTAACTGATGGTGACAACGGTACGTCAAAGGTGACACAATACGGGACACCAGAATGGTAGGCCCGTCAATACAAATAATTGACTATGATTGAATGTATCACAATACCACTAGGAAACCCAAACAAGAATATTAAATTTATCTCACCTGAGCTCAAGATGAGTTTACATAATAATAAAGACTAATAAAGAATAATAAAGAATTTCCTTACTGCCAATTTAATGCCAGTGATATGTTTACCCTCCTTTCCGTTCCTAATGGGAGAACGGTTTGGAAAAGCAAACAAAACCACGCAGAAGTAAAACTCCTACTTATATTCGTGGTAACCCTGATGTTGGTATAAGCTAACTCGCTATAGCCTGGAAGCGAGGGTCGTAAGTCCAAGGAAAATTCCACTCTGCGTTGTGCTGAAAAATACGAGGGTACGCTTCGTCGAAAAATAAAACAATGATTAAACAATAACGTTTTAATGAAAATAGAAACGATATCGACAAATACAAACGATTGTGGTAGTGACGTGCAATAAAAATAGTAAGCACGTTAACTGATGGTGACAACGGTACGTCAAAGGTGACACAATACGGGACACCAGAATGGTAGGCCCGTCAATACAAATAATTTACTATGATTGAATGTATCACAATACCACTAGGAAACCCAAACAAGAATATTAAATTTATCTCACCTGAGCTCAAGATGAGTTTACATAATAATAAAGACAGCAATGATCCTTGTATGGAATGCAGTGGTTGATGTTGACTTGCAATGGCTCCCGATCTAGGATCCTCGGACTGTTGTACACCGACGTAATACTCGATGAGCAGGTTTTGACAGGCGGATACGAAGATGGACAGGCGGCACTCCGCTGCGTTGACAGTATGGTACAGGTTGACGATCCAAATAAAACAAAGTGATCGTCCAGTACAATTTGATCACAAAAACTGAAGCCGCGATTGACAATAACAATCGACTTCCAAATGTAAATAAAAGCAGCTGTCAAAATAGTCACCAGACGAATGTTACCAAATAAAATTATGGTTGGTACCAATTTGTACTTCGATAACGAAAATATGATGGTTCGAGATATAACCAATCGAATATTTTCCAAAAAATGCTTGAACTGGCTAAAACAAAATAGCTACGCACTGCTTTCACGAAATCCGTAATGACGGTGGAATTACTACTGCGTATCACTAATTTTGTAACGAAAATCGACTTATAAATAATTGATTTACACGCGATCAATAAATATCGACCTGTCGTATCGCACTTCAAAGCCAAAGTTAAGTTTTTAACGGCGCGCGTCTATATCCTGTACTATCAAGTACGTTGCAAAAATGAGTAAAGAGATGGCGCTTGGAGTAACAATTTATAATTTAAATTAGATTCAAAATCAGGTGACGAAATAAACATATTTTGTTACACACCCCCCAACTAAACGATCTGGCCGCAGGCCAAGATCTAAAAAGATCAGATAAAGAAGTTGACATTTACAACGAACTGTGAATTTACAGAAGAAACCGTACTGTAGTGAGGAGAGAGTTTGTCGCAATAATGGTAGGATAGAAATATCAAGCTTAACAAGTAAAAAGAATGAGCTTAAAATATTTCAATAAAAAAATAAAATAAAAAAATCTCTAAAGGATTAAGAATAAAATAATAATTGTATGGTTTTTCACCTATGGGACTAAATGTCGCCTTAAATCCGTGGAAACGAAAACCAATTGGTAGAGCTAATGATAGCTACTGAAAACCATAATGTATAAATGATTTTGTCTCAGATAAAAATCAATGAGTACAAAATGGGCAGCCCGCATTGGACCTGCACCGAAAAAAGTGAATACAAAAAAATCTTTAGGGACATCAAGACAAAAAAAACGTCTGATAATCAACCTGGGAATGGGTCACATAGGATCCATTCTAGAATAGTCAAACAAAAAAATTATCTTCAACTAATTCTACTTTCCAGTGTGAGACACTCATGGTTCTCAACCCAAAGGAAATGGTATTTTGCAAAATAAACAAAATAATTAAATAATTTGATCAAACGAATATTTGATCAACAGATCGTCCTACCAAGACTTTGACAGCTTCTCCGGAATCGTTGGAATAAATTCCGATGGAATAATTAGTGGCGAGATGGTCTGCACTAATTATGACGTAAAAACCAGGGAGTAAAAAAATAAAACCCTTGACCCACCCAGGAAATAAATAATAGGTGCCCAATGTGATAAAACGAAGGAAGGAAATTGGAAAGGAAGATAAGGTGATTGGAATTATGGAGTGATCTGGTTATGGGAAGGATAGACGACTAATATGGCCAATGCGTCCCCGCCTCAATGACATGAGCGATAGCCCGTCCTCGCGTATGGTTGGAAAAAACGCGTCGTGGACAGCCAGCTAACAGACTCACACCTCCAAGACGAAAAGGCACCGGGCACATAGCAATCTTTGAGGAAAAGGAAGAAAGGTTGTACCCCGGGGAATGACAATATGCCATTGAGAGACGTAAAAAAACTCACTCGGTTCTCTCTCAAAACCGAGATCATTGTTAGAATGTGACTATAGGTAACGATGTGTCGACAAAAATACGGCCAACGACCCTTCATGCCCGTAACAGGAGGAAAACCAGCCGGCTACCCCCCAACTAAGATTGAACCAACCCCACTGCAACAGTGCATAGGCACGCCTAGCCTAGACAGGGCGTACAGGTGTGGTCCATCCCGCTAGAAAGCAACCAACCGGTCCCCCTGGATCCTGCACTAAGCACGAAGTCCGCTAGCCCCCATAAGTGTCAACACAGATAAGCAAGTGGGTCGGGACTGGTTGACCCCAAGGAAATGGTAAGACTGATGGAATGTCTTACGGGCTGTTTTATATGATCTGAGATGGAACATGATCAAAAAGAGACGACATTACTAATAAAATGTAGGATTCAAGGTGTAATCGAACCCCCCTGTGACAAACATTACCCAACCTCCGCCCATGTAATGTGGATTTTAGTATCACTGGCGTTCCAACGTGGGGCTTGCTTCTGTATGTGCTACTGTATAGTATCACTGGCGTCCGAAGCGTGGGAGCTTCTGTATTTGCTTCTGTTTGCTTCATTTCCATCTGTATTTT
Source organism: Podabrus alpinus (assembly GCA_932274525.1). Classification (NCBI taxonomy): domain Eukaryota; kingdom Metazoa; phylum Arthropoda; class Insecta; order Coleoptera; family Cantharidae; genus Podabrus; species Podabrus alpinus. The sequence continues at coordinate 16,017,857 of OW026452.1, forward strand.
TGGTGAATGCCCGGAGATAATATCAGGAACAGCTTTTGCTTTATTTTATTGGCAATTTTGTTTTGTTGTCAATTTTATTATCATGTTTTTTTGAATGAAACATTTTTGTTTATACCGGCGGAATTATTTTTTTGCAGCCAACTGCGTTTGTTGATCCTTGGTTGCTGTTACGACTGTTGTTGTTTAAGTCGCGCACCGTAATTGGATTGTTTCAACGTATATTTTTTTGGTGATTGTGTAAATTCCTTGATGCCGAGTGTTTGAAGGGTTATGAAAAATATTTTTTATAATTATTTTATACCTTCGATTTAAATTAAAATTTTTATTATTATTTTATTGGTAAAATGTTATGTGTAATTTTTTTACCTTGATATGTGTACTGTTCGTTGCTATTTGTAGCGAATTTTGTTTTTTTGGTTTTCCACAAGCTATAAGGGGTGAAATCCTTTAGCTTGCCGTGGATCTACATTACATAAGGGTGGTTGGATGGAGTAATTGTTTGTAAACAAATTGGTTCCATAACAGCTTGAACCATACATTACAATAAGGGTGGTTGGTTGGAGTATTTGTTTGTATCCTATTGGTTCAATAACATCTTGAATCATACATTACATAAGGGTGGTTGGATGGAGTAATTGTTTGTACACATATTGGTTCCATAACAGCTTGAACCATACATTACATAAGGGTGGAGGATGGGTAATGTTTGTTCACTTAATGGTTTAACAACAACTTAAATCATAACCATTACCTAACAGGAGGTTGGGTAATGCATTTTCTACTGATCTAATTACATCTAAGATCATATTTGCACATAATTAAAACCCGTCATAATTATAGCATAACATCAAGCTATTAATTATTTCATCGGAATTTATTCCAACGGTTTGAGGAAATTTGTTTAAGTCTTGGTAGGACGATCTGTTGGTCAAGTTTCTTGATCAAATTATTAATTATTTTGTCGTTTTGACAAATTACCCTTCCTATGTGTTGAGAATCATGACTGTCTCATACTGGAAGAGAAGAATTAGTTCGAAGATAATTTTTGTTCGACTATTCTCGAATGGGTCCGATGCGAGCCATTCCTTATCGACAGTCTAGATGTTTTTTTTTCCTAGCTGTTCAGTTTTTTCGGTGCAGGTCCAATGCGGGCTGCCCACAGTTTTTTTCGGTGCAGGTCCAATGCGGGCTGCCAATTTTGTACTCATTGATTTTTATCTGAGACAAAATCACACACTATATGGTTTTCAGTAGCTATTGTTAGCTCTACCATTTGGTTTTCGCTTCTGCGGATTTACGATGGCGTTTCGTCAATTGTGTACTAAACCATACAAGTATTATTATTATTTTTTTGATCTCAATCTTTTAGAGATTTTGATTTTTTTATTTTTTTGAAATATTTTAAGCTCATTTTTTTATTAGCAACGCTTAATATTTCTTTCCTACCAAGTACTGCTACAAACTACCTCCACACTACAGTAAATGAATAAGTTTTTTTCCGTCAATTCACAGTTCGTTTCCAGCTTCGCTTGTCTGATAATTTTTTTGATTTTTTTATCTTGACCTCCGGTCAGATATCTTACTTCGGGGGTGTGTTACGAAAAATTTTCACTTTTCGCAACAACGTTGAATTTATAAATTCAACTTTTAACATCTAGCGACATATTTCGTAGCACCCTGTATAGCGAGCGTGATTGACGGAGATTAAACTCGCGCATGCCATGATAAGAGGTGATTGGTGGGCGCTCGAACGCTCCGGTCATGTTTGAAAGTGCTGTGAAATGGTTATCAGTTTTTGGTTCAAAATTTTGAAAAGGGATGATTCGATTTTGTGAGGGTTCCCATCCATCAATACGAATGGTTTTTTGGATCTTGCGCTCCAAAACCCTTCATGGGGATGTGACATTCGTGATTTGAGGGATGGTTGATTTTTCCCGGATCGTACATTTTTTGTTGGACCCATGGTCAGTGCTTCCTGTGAAATATTACTTCATTTTCACAATGGTAAGTCACCTAATAATTTTGTTCATTGCTTCGCAGTTACTGGATAATTAATTTAGCCAAATTTTCTTCCGTACACCTGGAGAACGATGACGTTGGAGTTCACCCTTGACCAATTTATGTATTTTTTATGTGTAACATTTTGGTTTCCTTTTTGTCATGCAATTTTTTATTCTTAGAGTGGTCGCCAAGATTGCGATAGCCTTGCAATTTTATATTCCTGCGGCGAGGTGATATTAGTTTATCTTATCCAGTTCGCATTCGCAAGTGTGAAATGGATCGAATGTTCAGGTTGATATGTAATAAACTTAAAATTATTAATTATTGATATTTGTGTTTTATTTAATTAACTTGTTCAGGGTATTTATTTCCACTTATAACATCGAATAGCTTATGGTAAAATGCATTGACGAAGGGATTCCAAAATGATCGTAGTACGTTCGAATTTCATATTTGAAATTCTATGTTGAACAATTTTTTGTGTGTTTATTTTTGTTTTTATGTTCTTTTTTTTTTTATGTAAGGCTACGATGTTCGACCCATATACAGGGTGCGACATTTCATCGAGATTGCTTTCGTTTGTTTTTCATTGGGGATTCGATATGGTTCCACTTTATCGTGGGATTTTTATATAACCATTCGAATGTGCCCTTGGTTTATGTTTGGGAGTGATTTTCGGTGGCAATGTCGTTGCCACTGTGCCTGTTTTGGTCGGCTAACACCTCTTACATCCGACATCGCGTATATCTTTGCCTTCTGACAATGAACTTCTTATTGTTAATTTTAATTGTGTTGTGTTAGCAAAGCTGTTTCCTTGATCTCTCCGGGGTGTTTCTTTCACACGATCCACGACTCTCGCTTCCAGGCTATAACGAGCTAGTTTAAAACCTAACACCAGGGCCCCACGCAAATTTAAAGTAGATGGTTTATCCTTCTGCGTGGACTTAATCTTTTCCGAGCTGACTTCTCATTAGAGCAGTAAGGAAGGATTTTGTTACACTGTCGTTCCAACGTGGGGCTTGCTTCTGTATGTTCTACTGTATTGTTACACTGGCGTCCAAAGCGTGGGAGCTTCTGTATTTGCTTCTGTTTGCTTCATTTCCATCTGTATTTTTGGTGAATGCCCGGAGATAATATCAGGAACAGCTTTTGCTTTATTTTATTGGCAATTTTGTTTTGTTGTCAATTTTATTATCATGTTTTTTTGAATGAAACATTTTTGTTTATACCGGCGGAATTATTTTTTTGCAGCCAACTGCGTTTGTTGATCCTTGGTTGCTGTTACGACTGTTGTTGTTTAAGTCGCGCACCGTAATTGGATTGTTTCAACGTATATTTTTTTGGTGATTGTGTAAATTCCTTGATGCCGAGTGTTTGAAGGGTTATGAAAAATATTTTTTATAATTATTTTATACCTTCGTTTTAAATTAAAATTTTTATTATTATTTTATTGGTAAAGTGTTATGTGTAAATTTTTTTACCTTGATATGTGTACTGTTCGTTGCTATGTGTAGCGAATTTTATTTTTTGGTTTTCCACAAGCTATAAGGGGTGAAATCCTTTAGCTTGCCGTGGATCTACAATACCAAAGGGTGGTTGGATGGAGTAATTGTTTGTACACATATTGGTTCCATAACAGCTTGAACCATACATTACACTATGGGCGGAGGTTGGGTAATGTTTGTCACAAGGGGGGTTCGATTACACCTTGAATCCTACATTTTATTAGTAATGTCGTCTCTTTTTGATCATGTTCCATCTCAGATCATATAAAACAGCCCGTAAGACATTCCATCAGTCTTACCATTTCCTTGGGGTCAACCAGTCCCGACCCACTTGCTTATCTGTGTTGACACTTATGGGGGCTAGCGGACTTCGTGCTTAGTGCAGGATCCAGGGGGACCGGTTGGTTGCTTTCTAGCGGGATGGACCACACCTGTACGCCCTGTCTAGGCTAGGCGTGCCTATGCACTGTTGCAGTGGGGTTGGTTCAATCTTAGTTGGGGGGTAGCCGGCTGGTTTTCCTCCTGTTACGGGCATGAAGGGTCGTTGGCCGTATTTTTGTCGACACATCGTTACCTATAGTCACATTCTAACAATGATCTCGGTTTTGAGAGAGAACCGAGTGAGTTTTTTACGTCTCTCAATGGCATATTGTCATTCCCCGGGGTACAACCTTTCTTCCATTCCTCAAAGATTGCTGTGTGCCCACTGCCTTTTCGTCTTGGGGGTGTGAGTCTGTTAGCTGGCTGTCCACGACGCGTTTTTTCCAACCATACGCGAGGACGGGCTATCGCTCATGTCATTGAGGCGGGGACGCATTGGCCATATTAGTCGTCTATCCTTCCCATAACCAGATCACTCCATAATTCCAATCACCTTATCTTCCTTTCCAATTTCCTTCCTTCGTTTTATCACATTGGGCACCTATTATTTATTTCCTGGGTGGGTCAAGGGTTTTATTTTTTTACTCCCTGGTTTTTACGTCATAATTAGTGCAGACCATCTAGCCACTAATTATTCCATCGGAATTTATTCCAACGATTCCGGAGAAGCTGTCAAAGTCTTGGTAGGACGATCTGTTGATCAAATATTCGTTTGATCAAATTATTTAATTATTTTGTTTATTTTGCAAAATACCATTTCCTTTGGGTTGAGAACCATGAGTGTCTCACACTGGAAAGTAGAATTTAGTTGAATATAATTTTTTTGTTTGACTATTCTCGAATGGATCCTATGTGACCCATTCCCAGGTTGATTATCAGACGTTTTTTTGTCTTGATGTCCCTAAAGATTTTTTTGTATTCACTTTTTTTCGGTGCAGGTCCAATGCGGGCTGCCCATTTTGTACTCATTGATTTTTATCTGAGACAAAATCACACACTATATGGTTTTCAGTAGCTATTGTTAGCTCTACCATTTGGTTTTCGCTTCTGCGGATTTACGATGGCGTTTCGTCAATTGTGTACTAAACCATACAATTATTATTATTATTTTTTTATCTCAATCTTTCAGAGATTTTGATTTTTTATTTTTTTATTGAAATATTTAAGCTCATTTTTTTGTCTTACCCAAGCTTAATATTTCTTTCCTACCAAGTACTGCTACAAACTACCTCCACACTACAGTAAATGAATAAGTTTTTTTTTCGTCAATTCACAGTTCGTTTCCAGCTTCGCTTGTCTGATAATTTTTTGATTTTTTTATCTTGACCTCCGGTCAGATATCTTACTTCGGGGGTGTGTTACGAAAAATTTTCTCTTTTTCGCAACAACGTTGAATTTATTAAATTCAACTTTTAACATCTAGCAATATATTTCGTAGCACCCTGTATAGCGAGCGTGATTGACGGAGATTAAACTCGCGCATGCTATGATAAGAAGTCATTGGTGGGCGCTCGAACGCTCCGGTCATGTTTGAAAGTGCTGTGAAATGGTTATCAGTTTTTGGTTAAAAATTTTGAAAAGGGATGATTCGATTTTGTGAGGGTTCCCATCCATCAATACGAATGGTTTTTTGGATCTTGCGCTCCAAAACCCTTCATGGGGATGTGACATTCGTGATTTGAGGGATGGTTGATTTTTCCCGGATCGTACATTTTTTGTTGGACCCATGGTCAGTGCTTCCTGTGAAATATTACTTCATTTTCACAATGGTAAGTCGCCAAATAATTTTGTTCATTGCTTCGCAGTTACTGGATAATTAATTTAGCCAAATTTTCTTCCATACACCTGGAGAACGATGACGTTGGAGTTCACCCTTGACCAATTTATGTGTTTTTTATGTGTAACATTTTGGTTTCCTTTTTGTCATGCATTTTTTTATTCTTAGAGTGGTCGCCAAGATTGCGATAGCCTTGCAATTTTATATTCCTGCGGCGAGGTGATATTAGTTTATCTTATCCAGTTCGCATTCGCAAGTGTGAAATGGATCGAATGTTCAGGTTGATATGTAATAAACTTTTAATTATTAATTATTGATATTTGTGTTTTATTTAATTAACTTGTTCAGGGTATTTATTTCCACTTATTACATCGAACCGCTTATGGTAGAATGCATTGACGAAGGGATTCCAAAATGATAGTAGTACGTTCGAATTTCGTATTTGAAATTCTATGTTAAACTTTTTTTTTTGTGTTTATTTCGCTTTATGTTCTTTTTTTTATGAAAGGCTACGATGTTCGACCCATATACAGGGTGCGACATTTCATCGAGATTGCTTTCGTTTGTTTTTCATAGGGGATTCGATATGGTTCCACTTTATCGTGGGATTTTTATATAACCATTCGAATGTGCCCTTGGTTTATGTTTGGGAGTGATTTTCGGTGGCAATGTCGTTGCTACTGTGCTTGTTTTGGGTCGGCTAACACCTCTTACATCCGACATCGCGTATATCTTTGCCTTCTGACAATTAACATCCAATTGTCCATTTTAATTGTGTTGTGTTAGCAAAGCTGTTTCCTTGATCTCTCCGGGGTGTTTCTTTCACACGATCCACGACTCTCGCTTCCGCAATAAATGAGCTAGTCTAAAACCTAACACCAGGGCCCCACGCAAAATTAAAGTAGATGGTTTTATCCTTCTGCGTGGACTTAATCTTTTCCGAGCTGACTTCTCATTAGAGCAGTAAGGAAAGATTATGTATCACTGCGTGCGCCTTGGCAAGCTTTAGAAGCCAGACAAACAGTTTAAAGAGGATGATCTAACCCTTGCTAACCGTGAAAGCGTCGCGCATGATATGCGAAAGTTAAATGGGGTGTTCGAAGACGTTACTAAGCGATTGCATAATGCTTATCTTAGGGGGGCTAAACATTACAACTTGCGCAAAAGATCCATCAATTTTCGAGTAGGTGACATAGTTTGGCGAAGAAATTTCGTACTTTCTAATGCTCCGAACAAAATTAGTAGTAAGCTATCTCCTAAGTATATCAAATGCAAGGTTCGCGAGGTTACAGGTCCATTAACTTATCGTTTAGTCAACGAGCGTGGTAAAGATGTAGGTGTCTATCATATTAAGGACTTAAAATCACATCCCGATGACGACGATGATCGAATATCCATTCAGGGTTAAAATCCACATTACATGGGCGGAGGTTGGGTAATGTTTGTCACAGGGGGGTTCGATTACACCTTGAATCCTACATTTTATTAGTAATGTCGTCTCTTTTTGATCATGTTCCATCTCAGATCATATAAAACAGCCCGTAAGACATTCCATCAGTCTTACCATTTCCTTGGGGTCAACCAGTCCCGACCCACTTGCTTATCTGTGTTGACACTTATGGGGGCTAGCGGACTTCGTGCTTAGTGCAGGATCCAGGGGGACCGGTTGGTTGCTTTCTGGCGGGGTTGACCACACCTGCACGCCCTGTCTAGGCTAGGCGTGCCTATGCACTGTTGCAGTGGGGTTGGTTCAATCTTAGTTGGGGGGTAGCCGGCTGGTTTTCCTCCTGTTACGGGCATGAAGGGTCGTTGGCCGTATTTTTGTCGACACATCGTTACCTATAGTCACATTCTAACAATGATCTCGGTTTTGAGAGAGAACCGAGTGAGTTTTTTACGTCTCTCAATGGCATATTGTCATTCCCCGGGGTACAACCTTTCTTCCTTTTCCTCAAAGATTGCTATGTGCCCGGTGCCTTTTCGTCTTGGAGGTGTGAGTCTGTTAGCTGGCTGTCCACGACGCGTTTTTTCCAACCATACGCGAGGACGGGCTATCGCTCATGTCATTGAGGCGGGGACGCATTGGCCATATTAGTCGTCTATCCTTCCCATAACCAGATCACTCCATAATTCCAATCACCTTATCTTCCTTTCCAATTTCCTTCCTTCGTTTTATCACATTGGGCACCTATTATTTATTTCCTGGGTGGGTCAAGGGTTTTATTTTTTTACTCCCTGGTTTTTACGTCATAATTAGTGCAGACCATCTCGCCACTAATTATTCCATCGGAATTTATTCCAACGATTCCGGAGAAGCTGTCAAAGTCTTGGTAGGACGATCTGTTGATCAAATATTCGTTTGATCAAATTATTTAATTATTTTGTTTATTTTGCAAAATACCATTTCCTTTGGGTTGAGAACCATGAGTGTCTCACACTGGAAAGTAGAATTTAGTTGAATATAATTTTTTTGTTTGACTATTCTCGAATGGATCCTATGTGACCCATTCCCAGGTTGATTATCAGACGTTTTTTTGTCTTGATGTCCCTAAAGATTTTTTTGTATTCACTTTTTTCGGTGCAGGTCCAATGCGGGCTGCCCATTTTGTACTCATTGATTTTTATCTGAGACAAAATCATTTATACATTATGGTTTTCAGTAGCTATCATTAGCTCTGCCAATTGGTTTTCGTTTCCGCGGATTTAAGGCGACATTTAGTCCCATGGGTGAAAAACCATACAATTATTATTTTATTCTTAATCCTTTAGAGATTTTTTTATTTTATTTTTTTATTGAAATATTTTAAGCTCATTTTTTTTACTTGTTAAGCTTGATATTTCTATCCTACCATTATTGCGACAAACTCTCTCCTCACTACAGTACGGTTTCTTCTGTAAATTCACAGTTCGTTGTAAATGTCAACTTCTTTATCTGATCTTTTTAGATCTTGGCCTGCGGCCAGATCGTTTAGTTGGGGGGTGTGTAACAAAATATGTTTATTTCGTCACCTGATTTTGAATCTAATTTAAATTATAAATTGTTACTCCAAGCGCCATCTCTTTACTCATTTTTGCAACGTACTTGATAGTACAGGATATAGACGCGCGCCGTTAAAAACTGAACTTTGGCTTTGAAGTGCGATACGACAGGTCGATATTTATTGATCGCGTGTAAATCAATTATTTATAAGTCGATTTTCGTTACAAAATTAGTGATACGCAGTAGTAATTCCACCGTCATTACGGATTTCGTGAAAGCAGTGCGTAGCTATTTTGTTTTAGCCAGTTCAAGCATTTTTTGGAAAATATTCGATTGGTTATATCTCGAACCATCATATTTTCGTTATCGAAGTACAAATTGGTACCAACCATAATTTTATTTGGTAACATTCGTCTGGTGACTATTTTGACAGCTGCTTTTATTTACATTTGGAAGTCGATTGTTATTGTCAATCGCGGCTTCAGTTTTTGTGATCAAATTGTACTGGACGATCACTTTGTTTTATTTGGATCGTCAACCTGTACCATACTGTCAACGCAGCGGAGTGCCGCCTGTCCATCTTCGTATCCGCCTGTCAAAACCTGCTCATCGAGTATTACGTCGGTGTACTGCAGTCCGAGGATCTTAGATTGGGAGCCATTGGAATTCAACACCAACCACTGCATTCCATACAAGGATTATTGCTGTCATCTCCATTGTGTGAACTCACGATTGATATCAAGGTGAGACAAATTTTATATTCTTGTGTGGATTTATTCTTGTGGTATTGTGGTAATTCATTACAGTCAATTATTTGTATTGACGGGCCTACCATTCTGGTGTCCCGTATTGTGTCACCTTTGACGTACCGTTGTCACCATCAGTTAACGTGCTTCTTGTTCTTGGCACGCCACTACCACGAGCGTTTGTAATTGTCGTAATCGTTTCAATTTTCATTAAAATTTTATTGTTAATTATTGTTTTATTTTTCGACGAAGCGTACCCTCGTATTTTTCAGCACAACGCAGAGTGGAAATTTCATTGGACTTACGACCCTCGCTTCCAGGCTATAGCGAGTTAGCTTATACCAACATCAGGGTTACCACGAATATAAGTAGGAGTTTTACTTCTGCGTGGTCTTGTTTGCCTTTCCAAACCGTTCTCTCATTAGGAACGGAAAGGAGGGTAAACATATCATCCCAACAGAAAATGGTCGGTGTCTATATCTGGTCCTCTGTACGTTCGCACGTTTTTGATACATTTCTCACTTCTTATTTCTATTAAAACGTGGTCTATTTGATTTACACTTTTTCTATCTGGTGTTGTCCAAGTCCCTTTATGTATTTCTTTGTGTTGATATTTAGTGCTCATTACTTTCATATTGTGTTCTATTGCGAAATCGATTACAAATTTTCCATTTTCGCTTGTTTCCGGATGTATGCTATACCTCTCTATGGTTGGTTGGTATGCCAATTCTTTTCCTATTTTAGCATTGTAGTCACCCAACACCAGTTTTATATCATACTTTGGGATTTTCCTGTATTCTTTGTCTAGTTCTTCGTAGTATTCTTCTTTGATTGATAATGGTTTTTCATCTGTTGGCGCATGTAAGTTTATGATACTTATATTTTGGTATCTACCTCTCAATCGTATTAAGCACATTCTTTCGGACATTGCTACAAAACTCATGACTGCGGGCTTCAATTTATTACTTACTACGAAACCAGTTCCCAATCTTCTATCATTTCCGCTACTCATAAGGAATGTGTACCCTTCTATATCAAAAATTCCGCTATCTTTATGTTTTGTTTCCTGTAATGCTACTAAGTCTATTTTATATCTTTTCAATACATTTATTAGTTGTTTTATCATTCCCCCCTCAAAAATTCCCCTTACATTCCAGGTTGCAACAAACAGTATTTCATTTTCCCGCTTTTACTTTACTCTCTTTTGTTTTCTTTCAAAGTCCAGATCATTTTCTCCATTTATCGTTGCATTTGTTGCAAAAAAATTATTAGAAGTTATAAACTTAAAGAAAAACAAAAGGGTTAGCTTACCAATCGCTATTAGAGGAAATGCTGTCAATGAATCAAGAAGAATGTAAGGAAGACCTCGAAAACCAGTGGAAATGGTTTAAAGAATCTTTAATAATGTCAACAAGACAAATATGCGGAACTTCCAAAGTTATAAAAAATAGAAAACAAACATCGTGGTGGAGTAAAGAAATAAAGGAAGAAATCAAAAAGAAGAAAAAGCAATGGCAACGATATATAGCCATGAGAACTGAAGAAAATTATAAGGAATATAAGGAACAAAGGATAAAGACTAAACAAATGATTATCGACGCTAAAAGACTATCGTGGGAAGAGTTTGGAAATGTAATGCAACAATACAAGAATCAAAATCAAAAGTTGTTCTACAGGATATTGAAAAATACCAGAAAAGCCAAACAAATACCATTGGTACAAGTTAAAGACAAGAAAGGAAAAATAATAAGTGACAAGAACGAAATAATAAAGAGATGGAAAGAATATTTTGAAGACCTTCTGGAATCTGAACAAGTGTCGACAAGTTATAATACCGAAGAAACAAGAAAAGAAAGTAACTTAAAAGAAATTTCAATGGTAGAAACGAAAAATGCATTGTGTTTAGGTAGATTTGATTTGTTTGTATTATACTAGTTTCTATTACTTGAACTACACTGGCTTCTATTGCTGGACAGTTGACATGCGTCAACGTACCGAAGCGATACGCAACTAACCGAGCGCATGGGCTCTCTGAATTTGTTATATCGTAAGAGCGAACGACTTATTTTAATATTAAATATTTCTTTATTAAATGAGTTATTTATTTGTGTACCTACAATTTATTAAAGTGCGACGTCAAATACGAAAGAAAACAACCAGCTAAAACTACAGTCCGCTATATCGCAACATTTTGGTCCATACGAACGGATTTCGGACGCCATTAAAACAAGAAAATAATTTGGACTTCAATCCAGCATTAAAACATTAATCGATGGATCACGAAGAAACTTGCAACAAGTGAGTAACAATTTCCAAATTATCTTCAACAACGTGTTCGAAAAGCTACACGCCAGCGTCATTACAAGGTGAACCTCGTAAAGTCATGCAAAAAATTGAATTTTCAGCAAACAATTACGAGGTTGCATGGAAAATTTTATGCACTAGATATAATAACACCAGATTACTGGTACACAACCATGTCAAAGCGTTATTTGACATGGAGCATGTCACAAAAGAAACATCTTTTGGTCTACGCAATTTGATTGACACTACATTTCAACATGTACAAGCTCTACAATCACTAAATCAACCCACTGATCAGTGGGACACCCTATTAGTTCACATACTAACTACCAAGTTAGATAAAAATTCCAACAAAGAATGGGAAAAAACCAAAGATTCAAATGAGTTGCCTAGCTTGGCAGATCTAGAGCAATTCATACAAAAAAGAGCTGACTGGTTAGAAACAATCGAAACTAATCAAACTAAATCAACTCAAGATTTTGCACACAAAGCGAGACAAGTCACCTTAGTATCATCTAAGGCTTCCTCAAATTTAAAGTGTAACAATTGCAAAGGCAGTCACTTAATTTATAAATGTGACGAGTTCCTACAATTAGAAATACCAATGCGTATAACTAAAGTTAACGAATTAAAACTGTGTCAAAATTGTTTGTGTACAGGGCACAAAGAAGCACAATGCAAGTTTGGGCATTGCAGAAAATGCAAAAAACGACATAACAGCTTACTACATCAAGACGAAGCAAGTGTTCCACAAGTGTCACTATCATACTTCAGCGAAAACTGTATATGAAAATATGTATTGCTATCAACGGCCATTGCAAATGCAGTCGATCATTGTGGGAATGTAAAAGAAGCACGAATACTTCTTGACAGCGGTTCACAATCGAATTATATTTCAGAAAGACTATGCAACCAATTACAATTAAGTAAGCATGATACTAACATTGCAATAACAGGTATCAATATATCCACGTCGACAATTAATTCCCAAGTTACGATAACGATTAACTCCATCATAAAGGATTTCTCAATTACCATTACATGTTTTGTCTTACAAAAGATAACAGACAACCTACATTGCATCGAATTTGACATAAACTCTTGGAACATACCAGAAAACTTAACTTTAGCAGACAGAAATTTCAACAAACCTAGCAACGTTGATCTATTAATCGGAGCAGGTCACTTTTGGAACCTCCTGCGAAACAATAAAGTAGTACTAGGAAGGCATCTTCCAAATTTACAAGAAACTGAACTTGGTTGGATAGTATCGGGTTCAATAAATACACCAACAAATATACGCGTTTGCAATCTTTCAGTAAATGACATAAATTTACAACAATTTTGGGAGATTGAGGAATGCAACAGCATTTCAAATTTGCAATTATCAGATGATGATCAGTTGTGTGAAGACCACTTCACAAAAACGTCGTCGAGAAACCATGAAGGTAGATTCGTGGTGCGACTCCCATTTAAGCACTCGCCCTCAAAATTAGGCAATTCTAAACAAACAGCAACTAAGCGGTTTGTACAATTAGAGAAACGTTTCAGATCAGACAAACAGTTCCAATGTAAATATACTCAATTCATGAAAGAATATGAAACGTTAAATCACATGTCAATCCAAAATCAGTTTGATAACGATGAGTCGTCGTATTTCATACCTCATCAAGGTGTAGTTAAAAAAGACAGCCTCACCTCTCCCATTCGAGTTGTGTTCGATGGCTCTGCTAAAACCGATTCGGGATGGTCCCTAAACGACATCCTATTAACCGGGCAGAACATTTTAAACGATCTTTTTTCAATTCTAGTCCGATTTAGACAATACCCCATTGTTGTGTGTGCAGATGTGGAGAAAATGTACCGGCAAATCCTAATTCATCCGGAAGATCGAAAATTCCAAAGAATAGTATGAAGAGAGAAGGATGACGATCACTTGTTGGTATATGAGCTACAAACCGTAACGTACGGCACGTCAGCAGCTGCTTACACTGCTATTCGATTCATAAAGCAATTGGCGTTGGACAGTCAAGGGGAGTTTCCTATTTCGTCAAAAATCATTTCCGACGATTTTTATGTAGACGATCTTATCACTGGTTTCGAAACTGAAGATCAAGCAATTTCAATTTGCAAAGAAATCTCTAACATTTTGCTCTCCGCTCAATTCCCTTTACAAAAGTGGAATTCAAATAGTGGCAAGATCATGCAATGCCTCACAGCCGAAGATGATCCACTCAACTCGGTCCCCATAGGCACCAGAGATCATATGAAAACTCTGGGTATTCATTGGTTATCAAGAGATGATAACCTAACTTACCAAATTAAAACTGTACAAAATGACAGATTCACAAAAAGAACCATTTTGTCAGACATATCATCCATTTTTGATCCACTAGGCTTAGTAAGTTCTTGTGTACTACAAGCAAAAATAATGATCCAAAAATTATGGGCATTACACATTGGTTGGGATGATCCTATTCCGGCGGAGTTACAGAAATGGTGGTCTCAATTTAAATCAGAATTACCACTATTGAACACCTTTCAAGTGCCAAGACACGCCTTCTGTAACAATTTCACTACTGTGGAACTCCACGGATTCAGTGATGCCTCACAATTGGGCTACGGCGCATGCATTTACGTGCAAAGCACTGATGAACATAATAGCGTTCACATCAATTTGTTATGTGCCAAAACAAAAGTAGCTCCGATTAAGGTACTTACAATACCACGTCTGGAGCTATGTCGTGCTCTGCTTTTGGCACGATTGATTAAGAAGGTTCAAGACAGCTTAACTATTCAGGTTAAATGTTATTACTGGAGTGACTCTCAGGTAGTATTATGCTGGATAAAAACAGCACCTAATTAATTGCAAACCTTTGTAGGGAATCGAGTGTCAGAAATCCAATCACTCAGCAAATCATGTGATTGGAATTACGTCAATACCGCCGAAAACCCTGCCGACATAGCTTCGCGTGGTGCACTACCAGAAGATTTAATCAATTCTCGGTTGTGGTTATTAGGTCCCCTGTGGCTGTCCTTTCCACATTCAACCTGGAACAATGCCACCCCGGAAATGTCGGTTTCAGATTTGCCTGAGATCAAAAAACATGTTGTAACGTTTAATTCGGTCATTTCACAGTCATTTAAGATTGACAACTTTTCAACATTGTTACGAGCCAAACGAGTAATGGCTTACTGTCTACGATTCAAAAACAATAGCAAACGGGTCGTACACGAAAGACAAATAGGTCCTTTAACAGTACAAGAATTAATGCTAAGCATGAACGTTTTGGTAAAGATGTCACAATTAAGTAGTTTTTCAAATGAGCTAAATCATTTAGCTACAAAGTCGTTGATAAATAAAAAGGGTAAATTGTCAATGTTATGTCCATTTATTGATAACGAGGGACTTTTGAGAGTGGGAGGTAGACTCAACAATGCACAGCTGCAGTTCAATGCTAAGCACCCAATACTTTTGGATGGTAAACACCATCTCACTAAACTTATTGTAGAACATGAACACGTCAAGTTGTGCCATGCGTCACCACAATTGCTACTGGCCACAGTACGTCAAAATTATTGGCCTACGTCAGGAATGACTGTTGCAAAAAAGGTAGTCAGGAATTGTGTGAAATGCTTTCGATATAAACCAAAGTCAAGTGTTCCTTTAATGGCAAGTCTTCCTGCCGATAGAGTCACTGCTAACTTTCCATTCAGCAAAACTGGAGTCGATTATGCAGGACCATTTCTCATCAAGAATAAAAAGGGTCCTGGATGCAAAATCATAAAAGCTTATGTCAGTTTATTCATTTGCTTTGCGGTTTGGTTACGGATTTGACGAGTGAAGGTTTCATTGCCGCGTTGCGAAGATTTTCCTCGCGCAGAGGAAAACCAAATTACATTTATTCAGATAACGGAACAAACTTTGTTGGTGCTCAGAAACAATTGCAAAGCTTAAATACCATTTTAGTCGACTCAAACATTGAGTTAGCCAATTTTTGTGCTAACGAAGGTATAAAATGGCATTTCATACCTCCCAACTCACCTCATTTTGGCGGGTTATGGGAGGCAGGTGTTAAAAGCGCAAAACACCATCTCTCACGAGTCATAGGTGAAACGAAATTTACCTATGAAGAATTCTATACTATTTTGGTGCAGATTGAGGCAATACTAAATTTACGCCCCTTATGCCCCCTTTCATCAGATCCTAATGACTACCAACCTCTGACCCCATCCCACTTTCTCATTGATCGTCCGTTGGTGGCTGCACCAGACCCAAACTTACTGGAGTTGCCTGTTAGAAGACTATCTAGGTATCAATTACTTCAAACTATCAGTCAAGGATTTTGGAAAAGGTGGTCCCGAGAATACTTGACACAGTTGCAGCAGTGAGACAAATGGAAAACTGCATCACCAAACGTAACAATCAATATATTGGTTGTCATACGTGTTGACAATGCACCACCTTGCAGTTGGCCTTTAGGACGAATAGTGGAGCTTCACCCCGATAAAAACGGCGTAGTTCGCGTTGTGTCAGTTAAAACCATGAAAGGAACTTACAAACGTGCCGTAACTAAAGTGTGCCCCCTCCCTGTGCTAACAAACTAAGGTAGAGAAGACATGTTAACAGACTCATCATATGTGTGTTTACTTACTATTCTATGAATTTATATGTTTTCTGTCTATGTGTTTTTAATTTTAATAATTAATTTTCATTTCACCATTTATATTTAAGTTAGTTATTTTGAACCCCAGGTGCGTTCAAAGTGGGGAGTATGTTTAAGTAAAATTTGCTTTGTTTGTGCTATACTAGTTTCTATTTATTTGAACTACACTAGCTTCTATTGTTGTGCAGTTGGCATGCGTCAACGTACCAAAGCGGCACGCAACTAACCGAGCACATGGGCTCTCTGAATTTGTTATAGGAGTGAACGATTGATTTTAATATTAAATATTTCTTTATTAAATGAGTTCTTTTTTGTGTACCTACAATTAAAGTGCGACGACAAATACGAGAAAAAGAAAACAACCCGCTAAAAATACAGTCCGCTATATCGCAACACTTATACTTTATAAGAAAAAGTTTTTATGATTTTTTGATAATGTTTTTTTATTCAAAACACTAATTTACCAAATTGTCTATCTTTACCAAATGTCTATCTGCTGGCCCCAGATAACATTATTTATGGCTAAAAAACTTCCCTGATGGAGTAGGCGGTGTAAAAATCGTCTATTCCCGTGGTTCGGAATCCACGTTAAACTGTAGGTCCTCTGTGCTCGTCACACATTTTCAACACGCAACGAGCAGAGACAGGGAGGTATCGGGAAAATGTCGCAAGACGTTCATAACCGAATATAGACTAATTTACCATTTAATTATTTAAAAAAATTGTTGTCTTTAAATTGAAGGGCCTAGTGGAAAAAGTAGTTAAGTCACTTTTTTTTCAATTTGTTGATTTTTATACTAATTTGTAGAGAATAAATGCCGCAATGTAAAAATGTGCTCAACTACAAATTGAAAAAAAAGTGACTTAACTACTTTTTCCACTAGGCCCTTCAATTTCTTTTTCAAGTTAATTTTTCAAAATTTAAAATTTGAAAATAAGTATTAGGTTGGTACTACTACTATTAACCACGTGCTGGCGGCGCTTACCAACCTAATACCGGCTTAATAGTTTGCTTGCTTGACGCTCTTAAACAACACAACGTGCAAATCAGCAATCGAAATTTATTTTATAATATTTATTACTAACTTAGGTAACACAGCATCATGGTATTCTCCAACAATAGTAACGGCTTAGAAGAGGAAACCGCTCCTACAGTGAGTATATTAAATTTATT
Organism: Podabrus alpinus; assembly: GCA_932274525.1. Taxonomy (NCBI): domain Eukaryota; kingdom Metazoa; phylum Arthropoda; class Insecta; order Coleoptera; family Cantharidae; genus Podabrus; species Podabrus alpinus. The sequence goes on from OW026452.1 coordinate 16,035,392, forward strand.
TTATTCTTACAAATAATTTCTTATCGTTACCTTTTTGTAGATGGACGCGATGCAATAGTTTTGTGGGCACTCCACGGCTATTTTGTGCCTACTGGTAAAGTGGTGAAAAAGGATGAAAGTGGAAAAAAACAAACGACAAAATATACAATAAGGGATTCCCAGCAATCCTTCCATTTCATCGCAAAAACCGTGCAGGAAGTTGAAAATTGGATTCAATTACTCAATTCCAAGACAACTCATGTACAGCCATTCATTTTCGCCAACGGTGACGACATCACATCGTTAACAGAAATTTATACATATTACGATGGAATAAGATACAAATTTTTTAATATCCTTAGGGCGGTGGATATTTGTTTTAAAATTATAAATTTGTTTAATTTAAATTTTCCTGCGGAAAGTCTTATGTGCTGGACTTTTCTAGAAAAGTATTTTTACGAAATGAAAACATCCAATTCTTTTAGCAAGGTACATATTTTATGTGAATTTTTTAAAAAATTAATAAATTGTTAAATAATTAATAGGTTTTTAACTTCTGTTCTGCCTTTTATGTATACCGATTACCTTTATCAACATTATCACGACAAAATAAGTATGCATGGCGGTAAGAAGGGTGTAAGTTAAAAATCATGTTTTGCGAATGGATTCAAGATTTACTCTAAATTAAAACAAGGTGGAACTCGCTTTAGCGGCAGTTCTTAGGCTTCTATACAGCTACCTTTCTGGTGTGGAAAGTTGTTATTATCTGGTTAGTTTTGATCGCCATATAATGTAACATCACATAATTAGATAATCTGCACCAATAAAATTTTTTGCGGTTGGTAATTATCATTTACTATATAAGTAATAACAATCAAACTTTTCCATTCTATTCGAAACTTTACTTCTCTGTAATGTATGGTCCTTTTTTTTGAGGTGGACCAATCCTCTCCTTTCTCTTTTATTTACAACTTAACTTCACTAACCACATCAATAAAAAATTATTTTTTCACATCAAAGTAAAATAAAAAAAACAGTTCTTAGAAACGCTCTGTATGATTTTGAATTATGCGGACGGATGGACGGACAGACGGACACGGAGCCAGATCATAAGGCTTCTTGTTATACTTTGTATAGAAGCCTAAAATTGAATCATTAGCAATTTAATAGAAAATAATTTGAAACGTGCGGACAGACAGGCAGACGGACGGACAAGTAACAAGACATGGAGTGAACACCTCGAAAGAATGGCAGAAGGGAGACTGCCACTAGCAGCCAAGCGATATAAACCACCGGGAAAAACAAGTGTGGGAGGAGCAAGAAAAGGATGGGTACCGGAACAAGCAATAATGCCTACACCGCGAGGTGAAGAAGAAGAAGGTTTTCCGTTGCCATCTGCATTCCATGCCGTTGACCATATTGCTGGATTCGTCCGCGTTTAGGAATGATTTCTCTATCCAAGGACAAGAAAGTGCCCTATACTTGCTTGTTCATCCATCCGAAGCTATCGGTAATACAATTAAGGAAGTTGCTTATACCGGCAACCACTCGGTTATTGCCATATCTGGCCCCTCACTTAGTTTCGCCTGCGGGTCAACGCAATTCCCAGGGTGTGGCACGTGGAGCCATAAGTGAGAGTTGGGTATCCTGCGAGGACCAGTTACCATCAAGGACCATCTTCTGTTATCACGCTCGATGTGACCGTCCCGGTAAAAGGTACTACCTCTGCAGCATAACCCCTACACCCCTTACCCTTATAAGGTAATAAATAGAAATAAGTTTGAATAGAAATATTTAGAATCAAAATATATATTTGATTAAAAGATAGATAGGGTAGGTCGAAAATTTGATCATTTTCACTTGGAACCTAGTTTGAACTTTGTTCGATAATTTGGCATCTTCATCGCTGAAAACAAACGTGATAGCTCTTCCCACAGAGTCAAAACGACTTGCACGAGCAACACTATGTAAATAACTATCTGCATCGGATGGCATATAGTAATTGATGACGGTGTTTATACCAACAACATCCATTCCACGTCCAAAGATGTCTGTCGCAAATTAGTTTAAGTTAATTCTGGCCCAAAGCGGCTCATGGTAAGAGGAAATCGATGTGTCGACTCCAGTAGCTGACACTTCGAAGTTGGAAAAAATCGCATCAATTTGCGTGCCATTCCGCGTAGTGGGTATCGCTGGCGACCGAATTTGGAGTCCTAGTTCTCTAAGAGCATGTTGTAGGCCATTACTTTCTTCCTTGCTGAAATCCTCATTGAAATCTCCAGTAACCAGAGTACGTGGTACTAAGTATAAGCGAGACATCTGCTTTTTAGGCTTCTATACAAAGTATAGCAAGAAGCCTTATGATCTGGCTCCGTGTCCGTCTGTCTGTCCGTCTGTCCTTCCGCATAATTCAAAATCATACAGAGCGTTTCAAATCGTGTTGGAAATACTCTGTGTGTATAGAGGTCTAAGAACTGGGTAGCCAGTGCGCTACTTTTAGGCTTCTATACAAGGTATAGAAAGAAGCTTTATGGTCTGGCTTCGTGTCCGTCCGCATGTTTCAGAGCCAATCATAACGTTGATCAACTGATACGTTGTTATATTTTAAATACTTCGTCTATATAGTATTGCGTTAATCTGTTAATCCGTTGCTTCGATTCGCTAATGCAATTTATAAATACCCAAATGTTCGAAGGAAATTTACTAAGTTAAAGATATTTTCGAAGAGGTCTCCCTATATAAACTACTTGTTTTACTTTGATGTGAAAAAATAATTTTTTATTGATGTGGTTAGTGAAGTTAAGTTATAAATAAAAGAGAAAGGAGAGGATTGGTCCACCTCAAAAAAAGGACCATACATTACAGAGAAGTAAAATTTCTAATAGAATGGAAAAGTTTGATTGTTATTACTTATATAGTAAATGATAATTACCAATCGCAAAAAATTTAATTGGTGCAGATTATCTGATTATGTGGTGTTACATTATATGGCGATCAAAAATAACCAGATAATAACAACTTTCCACACCAGAAAGGTAGCTGTATAGAAGCCTAAGAACTGCCGCTAAAGCGAGTTCCACCTTGTTTATTAAAGAGATCATTGTGTTGGAATTAAACCCTGGTGACTTGTAAACGACAATTATTCGGATGTTAAAGAAGACAATAGAAGAAACACTGCAGGAACCTTGGGAGTCGTATTCTATTTCGGAATTGGTGTCTATAATACATTCATGAACAGACGGACAACAATACACACGTACACCAATCGGTCGACGCACATCGTTACTATCTATTGATGCAGCAAGAAGATAATCTCCTAGCGGAAAATTGTCACTTGAGAGCGTCCATGTCTCCGCCATAAGGATGATATCCGAACTCTTATAGACCTCATCCGATGCATAGAGACTATAATGAGCAGGAAGTGACTGGACATTGTGAAAGATGACTTGTATTTGTCTGTTACTATCATCCCTAATTCGCAAATGTTCAAATGAAGGAATTAGCTTCATCTCCTGGTGTCGTTTGAATTCAATAGATATGGGATCATTCTCTTGTGGCATTTTTGTCTTTTTAACGATTCCAATAAGAAATAATCCTGATGCCGTTGTTGCTCGTGAACATGCGACATACAGAAGAGCACGCTTGATTCCAGGAGTAAAATGGACAACAACGAGCTCGTATGTGGATCCTTGGGATTTATGTATAGTTTGAGCTTCAGCTGCATTAAGTAGGAATTGCGTCCTTGTTACCTTTGTGACCGAATTCGATCGTGGCTGGATGACGACCGTACATGGTGAGATGGGAGTCCATTCCGAATCAATTTGAAGTTGCCGACTGAGGTTAATATTGCGCAAACGAAGCTTCTGTCCACTTCGGGAATTTTCAAACTTGACCCAGAGACGGAGAGGCTTTTGTCTAGATGCATCCAAAGTACTAATACCAAAGTCAATTCTTTTCAGAATGCATCCCACACCGTTAACCAAACCGTCACTTGTGTCTACATTCACTGTCATGATATAACGTCCACCTTCTTTGAGAAAGAGGCTTGTGTGAAGTCCATGTGTCTTAGATAGAGGTGCAGATGCTATCCAGTTGAGGAGTGCAACTTTGGATGCCTCGCTCGTGTAAGCAGAAAGGGAATCCTTGGCGGTTGAGATGGCTTGATTTCCTGGCAAACAGAATAACGCAAAACTATTGTGGGCATCAACTGCTTCATTCGTGTAAAAAAGATGAATAGGGCGTCGGCTTACTATTTCTTCAGGCGTAGTTGGAAACTCACGGGATTTGAACAGTTTCAAATCATCATCAGTCATCGTCCCTGACGCCATATTGTTTAATGCAAGAGCAAAAGCTGCATCATCGCGTTGTCTCATAATTGTGGTCAGTTCATGAACAGTAAACATGTGCCATAAGGGTTTGTTGAAAAGCGACGAAATCGAATTCGACATTGTTCCAGCCAGAAGGGATGTTGCCATAACAGGTGGCAGCTGCCTGAAGTCGCCAACGGCTATGACCGATATACCACCGAAAGGTTTACATCCGTCACAGAGGTCTCTCAATCGTTTGTCGATCATTTCCAAAATATGTTGACCAACCATACTAATCTCGTCTATGATAAGAACACGAAGTTCTGAATAGAGAGTGGCCATTGTATTAGAGACGCTGTCTGAGAGCTTGCTAGCTTCTTTTTGGTTCACGGGAAGTTGGAATGCGTTGTGAATTGTGAGTCCGAAGATATTAAATGCCGCTAATCCGGTAGGAGCCGTCAGAAGGACAGAAGGTTTATCAGGATTCGAATTAACTTTATCATTGAACACTCTAATTAATGCTTGGTATAGAGTTCTAATTACATGAGACTTTCCTACACCGGCACCTCCCTTTAAGTAGGTGTAGATGGGGATATCGGGAGACCTTTTGAAGTGATCAAGCAGGTGAGTTACAAAATCCCGTTGTTGAGTATTCAGCGATGAGAATAATTCTTCAAACTCTTTATTGGGAATTCGATTAGGAAGCGTAAACTTTTCAGACATTGGGCGTATCACGTCACCACCAAAGTCAATGGCACCAGCAGCAACGGGGTCGATTAATTCGAATTCCTCCTGAATCTCTTCCGGTATGCTATCAGATTTGTCATCGTCAGATTGACGATCCACACTCAATGCGCTATCCATAGCGACATCCAGAATATCTTCTTGAAAGGCATTAAATTCGCGACGATTGGCAGAAATTGCTTCTATATTATCAGTCGCTATCTTCTCGCAATCTTGATTTATAATTTCGGTTTCCTCATCCCTCCAAGGAATATAGAGCATCACTTGTTCGCGGAAAAAGTTGTGACGATCTTTATTCTTGTTGTAGCGGACGTGGCGAATAATTTTTGGAAATGTTCGCTTCCAAACGTATCCAGGTTTGCCATTCTTTAGCGGAAAATATTTATCGATACTTTGTACGTCTTCAGTTTCTACAATATCATCGTTTTCTTGGGCCATCTGTGTACTTCCTCGTTTTAATGAAAATTCATACCAAGCTGAAAATTGGGCAAGATTAAGGTTAGATAATGCTTCTGGTCGTGAACTATATCGTTGTAAAAGTCCGTCTACAAAGACATCTTCAGAGTCCGGACTGAGATTTTCTAACTGAATATTAGTTTTAATCATTCTGGTTCGTTGATCGGCTGGACCTGTTGGTATAAAAATGCATGCCTCTGTGCATCGGCTCATTGGAATCTGAAGCACGTTGTAAGCAGCCTCTTGAGCAGAGAGTTCACTGTTCATGTGATGAGCCGCACCAAGAGCCTGAAGACGCTGAGCCAAGGACTTGTTTCCGCTTCTGACATCTTCAAGAACTTTACGCAAGAGGTCGCTAGTTCCACGATCACTCTTGTTAATGTAGTCAATGATGTAACAGCAACAAGCATAGGCGTCTAAAATAAACTGAATATCCATGTTAGATTTCTGGAGTCTAAGGATTTTCTCACTGTATGGATTTATGTAAGTCTCACATGGCCGCCTCCGAATGATGATTTTAGGTTTTTTCAAGGAGCTTTGAATAGCAGAAATGTAACGATTTCGTGTCATAATTCTTGTAGAAACCCCGCAAATGTCATATCTGAAGAAAGTGGCAGTTCATTCGTATCAAGATAGTCACGAATCTTTTTGTAATCGCGTTGGAAAATCTCAATTTCCTCCTGTTGCTCCTCGAATGGATGGAGAATAGTGGTTTCGTCCATTGGGAAAAATGGAATTCCAAACCGACATTTGACTCCTTTGTGGCTTTTCTTTCTACATGTGTGGGTGTGTCGATGAGTTTGAAGACACAAAAGCTGGTGAATGGGATCATATTCAGGCCAGTCCGTGGAACAAATTATAATTTCGTCAACAAACCGGCAAACATCTTGAGTAGAAGATGAGTTGGAAGCATCAAAGTTTGGTGCGCCATCAATCCACAAGATCATATGGACGTGTGGACTTCCTCGATGTTGGAACTCAATGCGATGATAGGAATGCTTAATGGATCGGTTTCCAAATGGGCCTTGAGAGTTTTTCCAGGTCTTGAAAAGAGCAGAAGTGCGATGTTCAAAATATCGAACGCAAGTCACGGGATCGCGCTGAATAAGTAATTGTTTGTCATTCTTTGACATATTTTGTGCTTCTTCTTCAGAAATTGTAATTTTGTCAAGAATTTGCTTGAGAATCACAATCAACTCGTTCCATTTTAGCTCAGCGGCACTAATAGTGATGAAGAGATGAGGCAAATTGAACTGACTGACCATCCTTCGGACTTTAAGGCCTTCTAGATGCCAATGATGACATGAATTTCGTACTCCTTGTAAAACCTTAAAAGCATTATCATCATTAACTAACCCATCCACAAAATTAGAATGACTAACTTGTTCCGCAGTGACTCGGATTAACTCTCCATTGCGTCTTCGTTTACGAAGACACACCTTGCGATTATCTGAAATTCTCTGAATTTCGAGAGATTTGGCCAAAAACAGTAAGAAATCGACATTTTCAACGGCACGGCGATCACTGTTACGCGCCATTGATTTGACAAATTCGGAGCGGCTTAGTAATTTACCATTACTATCGGATGGCTTCATTCGGTGCCCAGCAAATATTTGGGGAAACGTAAGAAAATACGAGTCAGGATCATATAGAATAGAGATTGGTTGGTTCCCTTCCGCTGGAGCCATCCGGATTCCCTCATCACTAGTAATTAAAGTCTCTCCTCTACCAGGATTTACGTCATCGACTTCCTCTTCCTCTTGAACATCCATCGCAATTTCTTCTGGGTTTTCGTGTAATGCCACATCAATTTGATGCTGACATATCTCGGTCCAATTGCTTGAAAGAGTGATTCCGTATTCACGGTAAAGCGGAGATCGGGTAAGAATTTTAGCGGCATCCATCACACAAGCCGGACGAATGTTACCAGCTGTATAATTTCTCGGAACTTCAATTTGACGGGCGAGTCGGATGTGTAAAACATCGTCCTGATTCGGAAGCCTAGGAAGGGATTGAATGGTATTATCTATGGAGACTGGGACGTTAATAATTCGTCCTTTTGTTCTCATCTGTCCATGCATTCCATATATAGCCCAAATGGACTGAAACACATGTCGAGCTGAGACCAAACGGGCTTCCAAACGTGTTATATTCTTTACACTTTGTGGAACATAGGGAAACTGCAGATCGTTGGAGAGACAGAGACGTGGAATCCGGTTTTGCTGGATAGATCTGTGACAAGTTGAGCAAAATTCAGCGAGGTCTGAAGTGGGTGGGACTATAATTACTGAGTCAATGAAGGATTGCTGCTTTCCAGCTAAAAGGAGTTCGGTCATGCTGTGAGTTTTAATGGAGTAGTGAAAAAAAAGTCCCCCACATGAATGACATACGTGAGTGCAGCCTTTGCGAATTTCAGCTTCAAATCGATTTATTTCATCTTGCCATGAGCCTTGCTCGCGAATTCTACGGAGATTATGTTCGTGGATGCGCACGTCTTCATCAAGACGAGCCTGGCGATGGTTTTCGGTGTCGCGAACTTGTTCCTGTAAACGAAATGAAGGATCTTGACGGGCTTGACGATGGCTTTCGGTGTTGTGAACTTGTTCCTGTAAACGAAACGAAGAATCTTGACGTGCTTGACGATGGCTTTCGGTGTTGTGAACTTGTTCCTGTAAACGAAAAGAAGGATCTTGACGGGCTTGACGATGGTTTTTGGTGTCGCGAACTTGTTCCTGTAAACGAAACGAAGGATCTTGACGGGCTTGACGATGGCTTTCGGTGTTGTGAGCTTGTTCCTGTAAACGAAACGAAGGATCTTGACGGGCTTGACGATGGCTTTCGGTGTTGTGAACTTGTTCCTGTAAACGAAACGAAGGATCTTGACGTGCTTGACGATGGCTTTCGGTGTTGTGAACTTGTTCCTGTAAACGAAAAGAAGGATCTTGACGGGCTTGACGATGGTTTTTGGTGTCTCGAACTTGTTCCTGTAAACGAAACGAAGGATCTTGACGGGCTTGACGATGGTTTTTGGTGTCGCGAACTTGTTCCTGTAAACGAAACGAAGGATCTTGACGAGCTTGACGATGGCTGTCGGTGTTGTGAACTTGTTCCCGTAAACGAAACGAAGGATCTTGACGGGCTTGACGATGGCTTTCGGTGTTGTGAACTTGTTCCTGTAAACGAAACGAAGGATCTTGTCTAATAGTATGTTTCCTCATAGCATCCTTCTGGCGTCGACGGGCAGCTGCTGCTTTTCGCTCTTCAGGTGTCAACTGCTTTCTAGGCATTACGAAATTGTGTGGTTTTATCTACTTTATATTATATAAATAATAAGCTTGAAGATTGAATATACCGTTTGTATTATCGACGACAACCTATATAACATTTGTTGATCCGATGATACGTTGATCCGTTGATACGTTGATACGTTGATACGTTGATACGTTGATACATTGATACATTGATACGTTGATACGTTGATACGTTGATACATTGATACGTTGATACGTTGATACGTTGATACGTTGATACGTTGATACGTTGATACGTGGATACGTTGATACATTGATACATTGATACGTTGATTCGTTGATACGTTGATACGTTGATACGTTGATACGTTGATACATTGATACGTTGATACGTTGATACATTGATACGTTGATACGTTGATACGTTGATACGTTGATACGTTGATACGTTGATACGTTGATATGTTGATACATTGATACGTTGATACGTTGATACGTTGATACGTTGATCCGCTGATACGTTGATCCGCTGATACGTTGATCCGCTGATACGTTGATCCGCTCATACGTTGATAGGTTGATCCGCTGATACGTTGATACGTTGATTCGCTGATACGTTGATACGTTGATACGTTGATACGTTGATACGTTGATATGTTGATACATTGATACGTTGATACGTTGATACGTTGATCCGCTGATACGTTGATCCGCTGATACGTTGATCCGCTGATACGTTGATCCGCTCATACGTTGATAGGTTGATCCGCTGATACGTTGATACGTTGATTCGCTGATACGTTGATACGTTGATCCGCTGATACGTTGATACGTTGATTCGCTGATACGTTGATCCGCTGATACGTTGATCCGCTGATTCCTTCATCCGCTGATCCCGTGATCTGCTGATCCGATGATACCATGATGCGCTAATCCTATGATACGTTAATAAGATTCTATACTTTGATTCTATCGCTTCTACACTTCTTCTTCTTCTAGTGCCTATCCGTTTCGAATGTTGGCGATCATCATAGCAATGCGTACCTTATCTGCTGCGGCTCTAAAAAGACCCACTGTTGTTGTATTATACCATGTTCTCAAGTTCTTCAGCCATGATATTCTTCTTCTTCCCGGTCCTCTCTTTCCTTCTACATTTTCTTGTAGAATTATTTATAGCAATCCGTATCGTTGACTATTTCTCATAATATGCCCCAGGCTCTCTTCTTATCCAGTCTTTCTAGAACAGTCTGATTGGTAACACGGTCTGTCCATGGTATCTTCAGTATACGTCGGTACAACCACATTTCAAATACTGCCAATTTTTTGCAAACAGCTTCTGTCAAAGTCCAAGACTCAACCCCATACGCGCTTCTACACACACCGAGAAAAATATTAAGTAGGAATTTGTGTTGCAACAGTTTGAAATAATTATTACATTAATTGTTGTCAAATTTACTTCATTGCTTGTAAAATTGACATCAAATTGATGCGAGACGAAATTGCACTTCAATTTGAAGTAAAAAATACTTCAAATCAAAACAATTTTTTCTCTGTGCAGAGAAATTATTTCAAATTGTTGCAAGACAAATTCCTACTTAATTTTTTTCTCGGTGTATACTTTGTATAGAACCCTAAAAATATTTACCGGATAATCTGTTTTTTAAGTTGGTGATCATTGCCTACTAAAATACTATATAATACAAATTGCAATTAAATTCTTTTTGCGAATATTTTTGACATCGATACCATCAACTTCCTAAACTTGGGGGTGGTTGTATGTCAGTGGTTTAACTCGAGGATTAGCCGAACCTTATTCAAGTGTTGAACCAGGATCAACGCCAATGCGGTTGTATGTAGGGCGAGTCAACTAATCCGAGAGTTATCATTAAAATTTATGTTGGTACTCCTGAACAAGACATAAATCCCTAGAAAAACAATGATTTTTAACATTTGACATTCAATGATATTAGATTGAAACTGAAAGTTATACCTTATTGCCTGGGAATCAAGATTTAGTTGGTTTAATATTATTTGAATCGAATGTTTCGTCAATCTAAATCTAGCAAAACTTTCCTTATCTGACCAACTAACAAAATGATTTGAACGATCACGAAAAACTTGAGAGTTTCTTTGAATGCTTTCAGCTAAAATTTCGATAAAGTCCTTAAAATCTTCGTCGTCGGTTAATTGATATTCCATAATAACGTAAAGTTAAAATAAATAAATAAGTTATAATAAAAGTTATCTCTTATTATAAAAGGCCAAGTCCTTCCTTCCTTCCTTCCTTCTGTCTGTCCCACGGAAATACCCGAAGCAAACCGAACCGAACCGAACGCATAACGGATAATTTCATAACCAATCGGATGAACGTATCATCGTATCAACGTATCATCGTATCAACGTATCATCGTATCAACGTATCAACGTATCATCGGATCAACGTATCAAGGGATCAACGTATTTAAATTTCCTATATAGGTGAAAAATTATGTAAATAAAATATAACTTATATTTGGTCTGCATTGAAAAAACAGATCAACGTATCAACGTATTTAAATTTCTTATATCGGTGAAAAATTATGACAGCTATTTCCAAAAAAGCATTATGTGAACTTCCATAATGGATAATGAAAATTTTGAAAATCCTGCTGTAAAGCGACGGCGATTGAATCGTGAGAGAAAAGCACGTACAACAGCTAATAACACAGAAGAACAGCTTCGATCACAGCGACAAGCTGACGCTCGGTCTCATGCGATACGTCGACAACGTAAAACTTTGGAACAAACTCAAGCGCGGCAAGCTGCTGACGCTCGGTCCCATGCGATACGTCAACAACGTGAAACTTTAGAAGAAACTCAAGCGCGGCAAGCTGCTGACGCTCGGTCCCATGCGATACGTCAACAACGTGAAACATTAGAAGAAACTCAAGCGCGGCAAGCTGCTAACTCTCTATCCCATGCGACACGTCAACAACGTGAAACATTAGAAGAAACTCAAGCGCAGCAAGCTGCTAACGCTCGATCCCATGCGATACATCGACAGAAAGAAAATCGATACCAAAGTCAAGCAATTCAACTCCAAATAAGAGCATTGAGATTTGATGAATCTCACGTTACTCGACACGATTGTGGAGAAATGAATTCCATCTGTCAGTTCTGCGGCTCCAAGAATTTCGCCAAGGAGCGTCCAGTTGATAAACAATTTAACAACTAGCTGGTAGCCCGTCCGAGGACGGGTAGCTAGAAGGACGGGCAGGCAGCCAAGGTCATATGGCTTTTGGATTGCACTGAGAGCTAGATGATAGCCCGTCCGAGGACGGCTAGCTAGAAGGACGGGCAGGAAGCCAAGGTCATATGGCTTTTGGATTGCACTGAGAGCTAGATGATAGCCCGTCCGAGGACGGGTAGCTAGAAGGACGGGCAGCTACCCAAGGTAACTTAAGTTGAATGAAGATTAAGAAAAGCTCTGTGCAATCCAAAAGCCATACGACCTTGGCTGCCTGCCCGTCCTTCTAGCTAGCTAGAATAGCGCACTGGGTACCCAGTTCTTAGACCTCTATACGCACTAAGTATATTCAACACGATTTGAAACGCTCTGTATGATTTTGAATTATGCGGACGGACGGACAGACAGACGGACGGACGGACAGACGGACGGACAGACACGGAGCCAGATCATAAGGCTTCTTGCTATACTTTGTATAGAAGCCTAAAATCGAAAAATAGGGTACAAGAGAAGTCAAAGAAGCATTATAGCTAAAAATCCTATTTTTTAATTTAGAGTAAATCTTTAACTACTCACAAAACATGATTTTTAACTTGCACCCTTCTTACCGCCATGCATAGATATTTATAGTCCATGTGATTAAATTAATGTTGTTGATCATCACTATGATGATCAATGTTGTTGATAATCACTATGATGATCAATGTTGATTGCTCAATGTAAAGGAAACATTGAAACCAGGATAGAAAATTGATACTCTATGCTCTATGGTACTGCATTAATACATGTGGTGCTTGACTTATGTTTTTCAGCATCATTATGATGAACTAGATTGATTGGTCAATGTAGAGAAAACATTGAACTAAGATAGAAAGTTGATGATCTATGGTGATTGTATTAATGTTTAAGGTGATTGACTTATAAGTAGTGACCATTAATATAATGTATTTTGTTATTGAAGTTACTGAAATCAATGTTCTTCAGACATTAATATAATCACCTTAACATCAAGTAATCACTTTAACATCAGGTAAACAAAATTTTTAATGATATTGATGACTTAGAGCATCGGCTGAATTTTAATGCCTAAATACATTGTGGCGACCCTGAATTTCAATTTCACAATTCAAGTTAAAAGTTCCCGGCACCAACACCTTGAAGTTGGCAACCAGTCATACGGCAAGCAGTTCGAATAGATCAGTGGTGCCAGGAAAGGTTTTTGTTTAAACATTATTACTAATTTGTTATTAATTTCCCACGTTTGAAAAATATATTGTAAATTGTTTATGTGTGATTTTTATTCGTCAAAAATCCCACACTGGTGACCCCGACGTGATCAAGAATTACAAACATATTTAAACTGCAAAAACTTAAAAACATCATTACAATTAAGATTGTGCACAGTACCGAACGTCAAGAAACAAATTTATTGCGATGTATCCACCGGTAGATTGAGACCTTATGTAACCGAATCGTTCCGTCAAACCGTTTTCAATCAGATCCACAATTTATCACACCCAGGCATAAAATCTTCGACTAAATCAATCACTGACAGATTTGTCTGGCCTTCTATTCGAAAAGATTGTAATGAACTGGCAAAAAACTGTATTGCATGTCAAAGATCCAAGGTATATCGACATAATAAAACACCGATTACGAGTTTTCTGGTTCCAGACGAGAGGTTTAGTCATGTCAATATCGATTTGGTAGGGCCGCTCCCAGCATCTCAAGGATTCACCTATTGTTTAACTTGCATTGATAGGTTCACCCGTTGGCCCGAAATTATACCTATTCAAGATATCACTGCCGAAACCGTCGCGAAAGCCTTAATTAGTGGATGGATCTCGAGGTTTGGTATTCCACTTAAGATTACGACCGATAGAGGAAGACAATTTGAATCAAATTTCTTCAACGAATTAACTAGAATTCTGGGTATAAAACATTTAAGAACCACAGCCTATCACCCAGAAGCAAACGGTATGATCGAGAGATTCCACAGAACAATCAAAGCTGCAATTAAATGCCATCGTACCAACGATTGGGTCGACGTAATACCAACAATTTTATTAGGATATCGCTCAACAATAAAAGAGGACATTGGCGCAACACCGGCAGAATTAACATACGGTACTACGTTAAGATTGCCAGGCGAATTTTTCGAATACGTAGATAACTCGCCTCAAAATGTATTCGTCATCAAATTTAAAAACATGATGGGAAATTTAAAACCGACGCAAGCTACAAATCACGATTCTAAACGACCAACATTTATGCAAAAAGAACTAAAAGATTGCAAATATGTTTTTGTTCGGAACGACGCCGTTACACCGCCGTTAACACCACCGTATGATGGCCCATTTAAAGTTATCGAACGTAAGAACGCCACATTCATTTTGGAAATAAAAGGAAAAAACCAAGAGATCACTATTAATAGATTAAAAGCAGCGTTTACCGAAGAGACAGACGATGAGCCAAACAACCTCCAACTACCAAGTCCCACAGCACTAAAAAACATCACGACCAAAACAGCCGGAACCAAAAAGGTCACCTTTTAAGACCAACGTCTCCAACCCGACGATTCAACATCAAGATCGGGAAGACGAATCAAGTTACCCGCAAGGTTTGTCGTGACTTCATCACTCGAAGGGGAGTAGTGTGGCGACCCTGAATTTCAATTTCACAATTCAAGTTAAAAGTTCCCGGCACCAACACTTTGAAGTTGGCAACCAGTCATACGGCAAGCAGTTCGAATAGATCAGTGGTGCCAGGAAAGGCTTTTGTTTAAACATTATTACTAATTTGTTATTAATTTCCCACGTTTAAAAAATATATTGTTAATTGTTTATGTGTGATTTTTATTCGTCAAAAATCCCACAACATTATTGTAATCACTTTTTTTATTGTATTTACGTCAGTTTTTCGTTCCGTGAAAGATGTGAAAAGTTGAATTAATATTTTGTGTCTTTTGTGGAGTCGGGCTGCATCGCTTCGGCGGTTTTGTTAAAGTACATTTATGCGAATTAATAATTCCGTTACGACTTTTTCGTGCGAGCCGCTCCTAATACCGCCATTATGCAAATTTAATGCAACCTTTTGTTCAAGAAATGGTAACGAACTTTTATGCAAATCATTCAGGAATTTAAACATCGCCAGTTATTTCTTCAATATTTTAAGAACATTTTCTTAATAATGAAACATTTGAATCACGCTTTACGCTTGTTTCACGTTTAATGTATTAATTGGATTAAGTTTTCATACCGGTCAGTGTTCAGTGTGATGCAACCGCGTCTTTTGTTTACGCATTTTCACTGGGTTTCCTCCCTGTGTTAATCATTTTCACGATCCAATCTCGAACTGAGTGCAAGTTTTGTGTCGAATTTAATATCGTGTACGAGTGGACTTTTTAATCGGCTTTTATGTTTTCGGGTGTTTCCTTACTTATCGTTGTACCGCTGGGTCATGCGACCTAGAATTACGTCTTTTAGTGACGGAAAAGAAACTGGAGCCCCTTTGATTCAATCTTAGCCGTTAACGGAGGTTTGGGATGTCCTACAACCCCATTCTGGATTCAGGAATTTACCACTCGTCGACTGCGTGAACCAGGTCTTCAATCAACCCAGATGTCCACCTGGAATCTCATGTCAGCATTCTCGTAACGACCAACTTTAGGTGTAAGTAATTTTACGTTTTCTTGTGCAGTGCATCGATTTGGGATTGTGCCAAGGGTACATTTATTGTTCCTTTTTTTTTCATACAGTTATTATTTTAAACGTATTTATCGTTCAAAATATAAACATTATTTCAAACGTATTCATTTTTTAGGCTTCTATACAAAGTATAGCAAGAAGCCTTATGATCTGGCTCCGTGTCTGTCCGTCCGTCTGTCCGTCCGTCCGTCTGTCCGTCCGCATAATTCAAAATCATACAGAGCGTTTCAAATCGTGTTGAATATACTCAGTGTGTATAGAGGTCTAAGAACTGGGTACCCAGTGCGCTATTATTTTGGAAATAGCTGTCTTATATAGACTTATATCTGTTTTAGGCTTCTATACAAAGTATAACAAGAAGCCTTATGATCTGGCTCCGTGTCTGTCCGTCTGTCCGTCCGTCTGTCCGTCTGTCTGTCCGCATAATTCAAAATCATACAGAGCGTTTCAAATCGTGTTGGAAATACTCTGTGTGTATAGAGGTCTAAGAACTGGGTAGCCAGTGCGCTACTTTTAGGCTTCTATACAAAGTATATTTATGATTAGGGCCAATTTATTTGTCAAATCGTCTTGACGTTTCTTCGGCGAAAAGCCGCCCACTTTTGGAAGACTTCCTTCCATAATTTCTACATGATTTATACCTTCTGGGACGACAGACATGCTACGAATATCTTCCGCCCTAAAAATACCAAATTGCACATTCTTTACAGTTTTGAAAGCAGATTGTTTTCGATTAATGCCATTGTTAATACCGTAAATTACTTTTACTTAACGCGCGAAAAATTAGCCAAACTGTTACATCTACTATACTCATAGGGCGATGTCCTATATAAGCAAATTGATCTGATGATACGTTGATACGATGATACGATGATACGATGATACGATGATACGATGATCCGTTGATACGATTATACCTTGATACGATGATTCGTTGATACGATTATACCTTGATACGATGATCCGTTGATACGATGATCCGTTGATACGATTATACCATGATACGATTGTCCGTTGATCCAATTATTCTTTGATACGTGGCTTACTGGTCTAACTGCCGCAGGGATTAACGGCCAGAATAAAGTGAAGATAAGGTATTGTCCCAAGGATATGATTTACTAGTTTTACTTTGATGTGAAAAAAATAAGTTTTTATTTATTTTAACCATAGCAGTGGCTTGATGTGATTAGTGAAGTTAAGTTGTAAATAAAAGAGAAAGAGAGGATTGGTCCACCTCAAAAAATGGACCGCACATTACAGAGAAGTAAAGTTTCGAATGGAATGGAAAAGTTTGATTGTTATTACTTATATAGTAAATGATAATAATTACCAACCGCAAAAAATGTAATTGGTGCAGATTATCGGATTATCTGATGTTACATTATAAATATTATGTCGACCAAAAATAACTAGCAACAACAACTTTTCACACCAGAAAGGTAGCTGTATAGAAGCCTAGGAACTGCCGCTAAAGCGAGTTCCACCTTGTTTATATAAACATTTGTATTAATTAATTTCATTAAGTTCATTTACATATGAACTTTTATTTTAATCATTCATCATAGGTGACTTGGTTAACGTTCATCTATTGTTAATAAGTAGAACGGACGTCCGAATTTATTGGGGGTTAGTGTTAAGATTCGGTTCTAACATGCATTACATGCACTTGTTTGTTGTATCATCGTACGACTCGTACACCAATTTAGTAGTTCTAAATATATTGCTACGTCCCCTTAAATTCACAGAGCCCCACGTTGGATCGACATAAAATATGTGGTGACCCTGGTGCCCTTCGGTGGCCGCAAATTTTTATTAATATTTTCCCAATGCTAGCTCTTTTTAAATATCTTTACCTGGCATGAACAATCTTACCTCAGTAGTCAGTTCTTAGCTCTTTCTGAAAAATTAAACTTTTTGCAGGAATATAAAAATCCCCGAATGATACGCCTATGTTCGTTGATAAAAACCAATTTAATTCAATAAACATCAAAATTCAAAAACACCAATATTATACTACTAAACAAATAAACAATCAATAAAAATAAATAAATCCTTAAATCTACGCGTCCCCAAAGTTAATTACGTGTTGCCGTACAATTCGCTTTAACGTTATTGTCAAAATCTCGCACTCGCGTCGCTATTAAATATTCAAGTTTCTCGCTTACCACACGTGTGTAACTCCTTTGCATTACCAACTTCGCAACTAAACGGTCGACCTGCCGTACATCTGTGATCCAGAATTCTCTGCCTTTATTTTCAATTCCAATGTGTGCATCGATTCGCCAATTATTATTATTACAGGATTACTTTATCCAATCATCATACCATCATTCCAAGTTATAATATTCCAAGTAAGTACTCACTTTTTAATTAACCTCACTTCAATTTCTTCTTCACTTTTGCTAATAAACATGTACTTTTTAGGTCTGCACACTTTTCTTATTGATATATGATCAATCAAGAAACTTTCTTCAGGAGCCGAAAATTTTACGTGCTCCGCGCATCGGCGTTCGTGTGAGAAGCATTTATTTATTTTTCCGTTACCAGGGTTTGGAAAAATATTCCTTTTTTTAATCCTACTTTGATATTTCTCCTTTTTGGTAAGTCGGATCGCCTTTTTGATAATTAATTTATTTTCGAATTGTCATTAGTTATTTTCGCTATTTTGGTTTTAGCGTTTCAACTTTATGACCCGTGTTGCCGTGCCGATCTCTCGAACCTTTTGAAGAAGCATTGTTGCCTTATCGTTCGACCGAATTTTAACACTCACGTAATCTTTGATTTCTAACGCACCACTTAAACTAACCTAATTATACATTTTTATTTAATTAAATAACAATTTCTTACAAACTAACAATTTTTTTATGTGAACTAATTTGTGAAGATTTTATTATAATTTGCAATATCATTCTTGGATCTTTCTATTCTTTACCTGTATTTATCAATACCCGAATTCATTTAAATTTTTGTAACTTCGGAGAACCTCCTACGTTGTGAAAGAATTTCCATGCCATTCGTAATAACTTAACTGCTTGCCTAATATTAATTTATTTAGTGACGATTGAGTCACCACAATATGTATTAACCGTTGTTTTGAGTGTTATTTTTGTGTGTTACTATTTGTTTTTAGAATAAGAAACCATTACTGTGACGTCACGAGGAGGCTGAATGAGATTCTTCGTGAGCAAGGTAAAGCTCCTTATCGTATACCGGTCACGTGTGGTAGGTTCCCAGAGGGCCTTAGTAAGTTTTTAGATAAGGTGGCGCCCAACTTTTTCCGTTACAACTACGTCTTTCTCCGTCTCGCATAACCCCGTGTCGCGGCCTAGAGGCCGCACAAACGAAATCTCTCCCTTACCCCCCCCCATATCCTGAGCTAGTGGGCACTTTACCTGTTTAAGTGTCCTAGTGACACGATTAGATCGTAACAATTTATTCCTGATTATTTCATTTTCGTCTTCCCTCTTTATTTTAAAAGTTCTGCTTTTGAGTTTTCTTTCATTATTCCTTTTTTTCAAATACTCTTTGGTCTTTCTTGGTACCATATGGGTGTACCGATTTGAAAATCTGGTCTATTAACAGTACCTCTGCTGTCGTAGTATTTTTTAGCATTTAATTGAGCAGTTTTGATTTTGTCATTATACTGTTTTCTTTTATTTAGAGTTGGTTATAAATTTTTATCATTTATGATTAGATTATCCGAATTTATGATTATTATGCTTAAATTAGTACATGCTCTAAAACCTAGAATTGATCCTAGACCGTTTAATTCAACAAAGAAATCATCATTTATTACTTTGTCGGTGAATTTGATATTTAATTTACATTTTCCTAGAATAGGTATTTTTTCTTTAGTAAATGTTGCTAAAATTTCATTTGTTTTTTGAATTTTATTTAAATTGAATTTAATTCTTTTTAGTTCTGATAATGTGATTATATTCGCACTTGCGCCTGAATCAATTTTAAATTGTATCGGAATCTCGCTGTTGTTAACTATTAATTTGAGTTTATAACTAGAACTATTATTTAAATTGTCTGTCACATTAATTGAATTTATGTTTATTAATTGTTCAATTTCATCGTTTTGATTTATTTGGTTAAATTGTTCATTTTCATCGTTTTGATTTATTTGGTTAACCCGCTTATAATTTTTGTTCTTATTTTACAAACATTGGCAAAATGATTAATTTTATTACATTTTGTACACTTCTTACCATAAGCTGGACATTGGTTGATGAGGTGATTGCGTCCACATCTTCTACAATTGTTGATTTCTTTTGCCCGCTTCTGGTCTGCGTTTGTTGAATTTGAGCCTTTTTGATTTGTTCTTGAATGGTTCGTAGCTGCTTGCGTACCTGAATAATTTGCTTGGTAGCTTCTACGAATTGCGTCTACTTCTGGATTTGATGAACTCATTGAACCCTTATTTATGTAGCTTTGTGTACCATTCCAAATTTCTTGTAGTTGTTTTCTCGAGGCTTCAGTGTTAATACAACATTGTATTGCATTTTCGAGTGTAAGGTTTTCTCGCTGTAACAATTTTTCCCTTGTCGGATCATCTTTGATTCCAATTATTAACATCGTTTTAATTAAATCTTCTTTTAATTTTTCATCTGTTATTTCGCATTGATGCGCTTGATTTTTTAAATTTGTAGCAAATTTTTCTATCGATTCCTGCCCTTGTCGAGCCATGAAAAATTTATATCGTTCATACGTTAAGTTCTTTTTAAGCATAAAGTGACTATTGAATTTGTTTTTTAATACCTGTATTTTGTCTTTTTCATCTTCATTTATTGTGAAGAAGTTATAAATTTGAATTGCTTCTTCTCCCATTTGATAAATCATTTGTGCACATTGAATTTTTTCTGATCTTTCATTTAATTGTGTTGTTATGCTGTATATTTCGAACCTTTGTAGCCATTTTTTCCAATTTGCGGCTTGGTTTCTAGTGAAGGTCATATTTTGCATCATTTTGGATTCCATTTTTAATTTTTTGTTTTTAGCGTCGGTTTTATAATTTGATTGTTTTACACAACACTTAATTGTTTCACACTACACTTAATTGTTCGTTAATTTATCACTTGATTGTTTATTTCGCTTATTTATTTGTAGCGTTAATTATTAATTTATTTATTTATTTACCATCTACTGTTTTTTTCCTATGCGACTGCGCCATGTTATATCTGTTGATAGCTAGAGAGTTGTCTATGAACTGGTTTATTATAGAAATACATTATGATACATTTATAATACATTGGTTGCGTAGGCAACACTAAATAAATGGATGTATCTTACAATATACTAAAAAATAATTGAAAGAAACACACTTATACGAGGTTGAAAACCAAAATAATATATCTCAAAAGATTGACATGCATAATAATTAATAAAAAATCTCAGATATTACCAGCTCGCTTTGTTGTACTTCGTGAAATACTTCTGCACTGATAAATTGCACACATGTGATCGATAAATGATCTTGGTGTTACAGTGGCCGTACTATTCTCTCTCCTGCTTATAGCGGACGATTGATTTGGATTCTTGCGGCCTATTCTTTTAAATACCATAGATCCTTGATGATACAAATGGCAAAATTATAGGGGCCTGGTTCGGATTTTCAAAATGGCGGAACTGCTTTGCACACACCACGAACCCGCTTCTGGATAATTGATTATAAATTCTCGAATACAATAATTGGGTGTCGAAAACACCTTCACGATTCTTATCACTTTATGTGATATCTCACTCAAAACTTTTATTGTTGAAACTTTGAAAAATATCGGTTGAAATAAATAATTTTTAACAGAGCACAAAATTTGCGTGTCTTGTTTACCGTACTTGGTTCGCCAACCTTGATTTTTTTTTTAAAGAAATCGATGTTCCTTTATTCTAAAAGATTCTTAAAAAGGGAACTGCAATATTGATGATCGACCTTTTCTAAATGACATTAAAGTAGCCTACCAACAGGCGATAAAAATACACATATCGTAATTAAGTTTTGACCAATCGATTCAAATATTCGAATTAAATATCAAGATACGAAAAATAGAAATAAATTGTTTTGTTACACAAAACCACACGAAATATGATTAAAACCTGAAAAGAAAACGTAAACCAAAATACAGTAACTGTAACAGAAAACTGTTATAAGACGTTAAATTGACATAAAGCGTAATTTTAATACATAAAATTAAAATCGTTCCAATTTAATGCAATTGTGTTGAGATTATCGTCGTACGTAAAATTACATCAAGTTGAAATGGTTTCAACTTTTTGTATTAAAATTAGGTACGTTCATTGTGAATCAGCACTTATGGTGCGTTCAGGGAAAATATTTAACGTAATTTATTTTAACGTATTTTAATTTAAGAAAGTTAAATGTACGTAACCACCTATAGGCGTTCATGCTACATTTAAGGCGCCGTAATTTAATTTAACGTAAGGAAATATTGGTCAACTTCTTAAATGATTGTATCTGCGCATGAGCGTGATATTCAAAAATAAAAAATATAACCTATCTATCCTAAGAAGTTGAATTAAAATTATAAATTGATATTTTGTGAAGTAGTTAACTTGTTTGGTATTTGCAATGAATGATACAGTATTGATCGAAACGATAAGGCAATTCGAAATTTTGTTTAATTCAAGTTGTTGTGAACAGCTGATGTTAGGCGGCCATGACACTTTTTGCAACAAGTAGTGTTTACGAATGCTTCATTCTTCCGTTATAGAATTCTTAAATGACTACCATGAACCGGGCCAATTTCTTAGCGCAAAATTAAATAGAATTAAATAGAAGTAAATTAATTTACGTCAAGCATGAATGCACCATTAGTGTAATAATAATAAGGTAATAGTGGAAAAAGAGTTTATTTATTTACTAATTAAAACCAATTTACAAAAACCCTCATCAGTACGACCACACACATGTGCCTTTAAAGAATATCTATGGGCATTACAATAATTATCAATATCAACAGTATTAAAGACGGAATTCTATAGAAACAATTTCACACGCCCACGGATTCTCGCCAGTGAGTCGCTAAATGACTTTTTAAAGTTGATTTGTGAGACGATTTATAGTCACATATTGCACAAATATTCACTATGTTACGAGTATTTCAATAAAAATAGTGAACCTTTGGAATAAGTAAAGTTGACAAATGTCTGATGATTCTTGAATTGGTCGAACTGGAAGGATGCGATTTGAATTTGCCGCCTAAGTTTTGGTGACGGAAAGGTCTCATTCGGTCGGTAAAGAAGATACGATAGAATAGAACAAGTCGTGTAATCATTTTTATTATACGTGCACCGAGTGATCCTCACAATTGTATGATTACTTTGGGTTAATGTGATAAAATTTCCTTAAAAATTTATAAAGTAAAGGCTCTTTGGTAAAGTCTAGTTCATTGTACTAACCGCTGTAACAAGACTGGCATCAGTAGTAGATCATTGACCATCCCCCGACGGTCGCCATTTTAAACTTACGCTTCCTTTTTTCAAGTATGGTACAAAAGTTTTTTTACACAATATAAGGTATAAACAATTTAATTTCATTGATAAATTAACCAAAGCGATTGTGCACCTTTCCTCGAACAGTCTTAATTTCTTCTAATGCAATTTATTACAGCAATGGATAAAATGTCAGCTTCGGTAAAATTAGAAAACATGGAAACCCACAGCTCAATTTTAGAAACATCATATATCCCTAAATACTGTAACGAAATTAAAACCGAAGAATTGGAGGATATGAAATTTAATTCAGAAGATTTGCATCATTCTATCGACATAAAAGAAGACAGCGATATTGAACCACTAACCCAGGAGCAACCTTCACGTAAATATAAAGGCCCAAATTTATTTGAGTGTGCTTTTTGTGGGTATAAAGTTATAAATAAACGAACATTAAAACTGCATTTAAGAACTCATATGGACGAGAAACAGTTTCTTTGCAAAATATGTGGCTTTGAGTGCGTCCTTGAGGTCATTTTCAACAAACATTTAAAAACTCACACTGGCGAGAAACCATTTGCTTGTGAGATATGCAAATATAAATGTGCGCACAAATCAGATTTAGACAGGCATTTGAGAACCCACACTGGCGAGAAACCGTTTACTTGTGAGATATGTGATTATAAAAGTGCACGAAAATCAGATTTAAAAGAGCATTTGAAAACCCACACTGGCGAGAAACCATTTGCTTGTGAGAGATGTGATTATAAATTTTCACGCAAATCAAATTTAAAAGCTCATTTAATAACCCACACTGGCGAGGCACCGTTTTCTTGTGAGATATGTGATTATAAAAGTGCCCGCAAATCAAAATTAAAACTTCATTTAAGAATTCATACTGGAGTTAAACCGTTTGCTTGTGAGATATGTGATTATAAATGTGCACAAAAGCCAAATTTGAAAGCTCATTTAATGACTCACACTGGCAAGAAACCATTTGCTTGTGAGATATGTGATTATAAATGTGCACATAAACCAAGTTTAAAAGATCATTTAATGACTCACACTGGCGAGAAACCATTTGCTTGTGAGATATGTGATTATAAATTTCTACGCAAATCAAATTTAAAAGCTCATTTAATGACCCACACTGGCGAGGCACCGTTTTCTTGTGAGATATGCGATTATAAATGTGCCCGCAAATCAAAATTAGAACTTCATTTTAGAATTCATACTGGAGCTAAACCGTTTGCTTGTGAGATATGTGATTATAAATGTGCACAAAAACAAAATTTAAAAGCTCATTTAATGACTCACACTGGCGAGAAACCATTTGCTTGTGAGATATGTGATTATAAATGTGCACGAAAATCATATTTAAAAGAGCATTTGAAAACCCACAATGGTGAGAAACCATTTGCTTGTGAGATATGTGATTTTAAATGTGCCCTGAAAGCAAATTTAAAACGTCATTTAAGAACTCATAATAGCTAGTAAACGCTGGTAAAATTAAATTAAATGGAGCTTGTTGTTTGCTCTACCCCAGGTAGAGTTTTTCATATATTTTAGACTTATAGATTAGTGACATAACTGATTATTATTTTACCTTCCTGTTATAGTACATCACTCCTAGAATTATGATGACAATTGCGTGTTTAAATTGAACTAGTGAAGAGTCGGAGAGTGTTAATCGTGCTTGAGGTGCTATCAACATCCCATCCCACCTACGTACTGGCGCTTTGTTTTCAAAATATTTTTTTGCGTTTTACGTATTTTTTCTTAAACCTTTCTCTGCAAGGTTATAGTATTTTTATATTTTATACTCTGAAAATTGTTCTCTATCATAATCCGGAAAGTAAAATATGAATTGCAATTTTAAAAAAATTGATAATGACGTCATAGCTCAAAAAGAAAACACGTTAAAAAAGTTTCAATGGCAGTAAAATGCGACACTTAAAAAAGTAAGGTTGATATGTCTGAGGGTTTTCTGAGAAAATCTCGCTAAAATATTTTATGTAATTTGTTCCTTAATTTTATGAGCTCACTGTATAACGCGGTATTTTATATAAATATGCTAAAGTAAAATTTTTGTTTAATTTTTAATTTAAGATACTATTTAGTGCCTGTATAACAACGCGTTTTAATTTCTTTCTGTGTAATTTTGTTTTCATTATATGTAATAATAGTATATTATATATCAAGGTTGTGAAGGCCGTCATTATTGCCCTAGCGCCAAGATTATATTCCGAGGTGCTTTGCACCGAGGAATATAAGGCGCGGAGGCAATAATGGTCTAAACAACCGTGGTTTATATACGATTTTTTCCACTACTAGATTTATTACCATTTTTTAAAATTCTTTTTAACAAAAAAATTTTCAAATTTAAAATAATTATTTCAAATGACAGTTTTGTTTTGTTGATTTGACAGTTGTTGACAAATTTTGGTTATTAACCCTTCGTTAGGCGCGCGTATTTTAGTTACGAGTTTAGGCGCGCGGTCTACACTCGTAGACCATTCTAGTTGTTGTACTTATAGACATTTTGAGTTTGAAATTTTAAAAACCAGAAGTGTGATACAATTCTCTATAATATTTTTAAGCATATTTTGCAAAAATTTAATAAATATTGAAGTCAAGGTCAGCGGTGAAGTTAAAACAAACTACATATACGTTTTGAACATGTATTTAAACAGGTACATAGGAAATATCATTTTTTTGGAAAATAAAAAATAACTGAACACTTTTTTTTATATGTAACTACTTTTTATAAACTACACAATAATATGAAAAAAAAATTTTTTAAATTTTAAAAATTAATAAGAATTTCCATAAGAGTTTCCATAAATGAAAACTGTAACGTCGTTAGGCGCGCGGTCTACAATCGTAGACCAGGCGGGTTTCAACCCAAATAACGCTAATGACATACCATTTTCGGTATTGAAATACTACTAATTCGATAAAACAGACAATTATCAACAGCTACTAAAAGACTTGCATGCGAAGTCACTCCCTGTTAAGACATATTGCGATTAAAAGATGCGTGGTCTACGATCGTAGACCGCGCGCCTAACGAAGGGTTAAATAAAATAAATCGCGGTTCGTCAAATTAACCATGGATGGCGCTGTCACTTGCTGTCACATTTAATTCGATTATAATGAATTTTTAAAATTAAATTAATGTATTAAAAAAGCGTTTTAAATAGTTTAAATACAATTAATTAGCATTTCTCGGTTATTCTAAATCATTTAATAACAACATTTTTCTTTAAAATAGTCGCCAAGTTATCAAAAAATGTCATTTTGTTCATTATTAACCTAGGTTAATAATGGAAAATTTATTCACCAGTAGTTGAAAACGTGTCACTTCTTGATCGACTAACCTAAGTAAAAATGATAGCCTATATGACTAGTAGTGGAAAAACAATATTATTTATTAATGTGCAAATACAATCAATTTAAAGTTGGCATATAAAAAATATAAATTAATAATAAAAGTATACCAAAACGTTGTAAATTCCGATTATTTTTACATCAATCCATCTTTTCTTTTTTTAATACCAGTGCAGAGGAGGGGAGAACCTTCATAGGCACCACCCCAATCTGGGATGCTAGGTAGCAAAATTTTGAATTTTGTTATGAGAAGAGGTTAAAAAATTGGTCATACGACTTAACTCTCCTCGTGCACCAACAAAATTGGTGCCGTTGTCTGAGTGAATGTGACTGGGTTTATCCCATCGCGAGCAAAATTACCTCAAAGCGGCTATGAAATTATCCGTAGTGAGGTCACTTACCAATTCAAGATGCATTGCTTTGGTCGTAAAACAAACGAATAGTCATAAGTAAGTTTATATTAATTTACAGCCTGGACCCTTGTAATGTTGAACTTTGAATTTGAATCTCCCGCCGTCGTCTTAAAAATCCCAACATCCGGAAATTCAAATACCATCGTTCTAAGCCTGTGATCTGTCTAGCAACCCACACGTTGTAAATACCCTACCGTAGTATACCTCAGTTCCTTTATTGAACGGGAAAGCCCGGTTCGTGAAGATTGCATTACCTCTAAAACATAATTAGCCTACCTACATCATACATAGTGATTCAAAGAAAGATGGTCCGTTGTTCGACGCAGAATGTGAACGAAGTTCACATTCTAAAACCCAATTGACTAAATAAAACATTAAAACACCCAATCTTGTACTCAGATATTATTTATTATTTATTTAAAAAAAAAAGAAAAAAAATCACGGGAAAGGATCAACAAGCCAAAATAGTAATGAAAGTTATCTCTTATTGATATTAAACCAAGTGAACACAACTCATTATTGAGTGGATTTTGATATTTGTAATAATTTGTTCATATTTATTGGTAATTCATTCATCATTGCTGATAATAAGGTCAGTGGTAATTCATCTTAATAATAAAACACATAAATTTCTCTTAGAGAATATTCTACAGTCTAAATTGTGACTGTGAACTAAAATCATACCTTCGATCCACTTTTGAGATCAGTAAAATATTATTTATAATCATTTGTATTTAGATTCTCTTTTTGAGAATGTTTGTTATTGTCATCAGTCAAAATACGACTGGATTTAGCTGGCTTGCAAGTCGGGCTAATTTACGCCTTCAACTTCAATGCAAGTAAGTTGGACTAATTACGTCTACAACTTTTATACCTATAAATAAACAATAATATTTGTTTATAATACCTGTAAAATTACACCTCAGTATAACAAAGGTCTCCCTTATCGAATAGAGCAACACCTCCAAGCTCCACACAATGTTCGGGGGGGGGGGGGGTGAAATATGACCATTTTATAACAAACATACAATTTCTATCTACCTCCATGTTCCGGCCTCCTGACCAGAATTTACACAAATCACAAGCCGGCCTCTGGCTTGTCGAGGAAATTTTCGCGGGTGGGATTTGCTACATGGATTAAATTACTTTACACTCATACAATGAGCTTGTAAATATCACCATACCTCAAAGAAAGGACCCTGTTATACCGACATACTTTCAATACCTTGTTTACCTAGCTGAGACGACACTCGTCTCGCATAAATTACCAAACCTTTAATATAGACATAAAAAATACCAATAATAAAATATGTGTAGAACACATGTAACCACATACTGACCACCTCAACATTTACCTTGTTAAATCACAACCACATATAACCACAGTCCTTTATCACCATCCATTTTGAATTTACCACCAATAAATAGAACAACTTAAAACTACTTTATAATATGTGAAGCAATGCCAAACCTTTCGGAAACACCCTGTATATTATGTAATTGAATATAATTAAACGATAATTGACGATATTTTTATGTAATATGCAAGATATGATTATTAATTTGTTAATAGAATAAACAAATCGAAATTCTTTGAAATACCGAGTATGAATTCAAAATAATTTTATCACGTGCAAACCATGCACTATCTGGGATTATCAGAAATCGCGTCAAATCATGACCATCCGGCATTATAATGATTTATTGATTAAAGATCCAACTTGATATTTCACAGCCCTCATTGAATTAAGCAAATAACATTTTTTTGCAAAATCACCGAAAATCCCAAAAGTTGAACCTCGTGGTAACTTATTTCACAAAAATATACCATAAATAATTAAAATTTCTTACTCACTTGTACACTAGTTAATTTGTAGAATATTCGTCTATAATCTCGTTTTATAAGAATATTATCTTGATGCAAATTAAAATAAAATTTCACTTGGTAAAAATTGACCGCGTCATTCACTATCGACACCTAACCCCCTTATGTCCCTCCATCTCGTGGTAACTTTTTTCTACCCTTCACCGACAGTGTCTCTCTCTTTCTAGCGACGTTGTCTGTTTCTATTTTATATTTGAATTTTAAAAATATAACCCCGCTAAAAAAAAAACCCGCCAATTTTAGAAAGAAATTTGAAATGCAATATTACACCCTTTTTGTTTTTGATTAAGATTGGGCCTGCATAATCCACTCCAGTGATCTTGAATGGGCTTGCAATTTGTGCTGTTAAATGTGCCATTTGTGGTAGGGGAGACTAGGGAGGTTTGATACGCAGGGAGGCTTGATACACCAAGAGGATAAAGGTATCACTTTTTCACCAAATTTTGTCACTTCACAAATTTTTGCGCCCAACGAAGAATCGCTTCTAATGGAATATTTGCTAATATCTGCAGACCTTTACTATGGTCTTACGCCTAAGCAAACACGAGAATTTGTGTATCAATTTGGACAACAAAACGATAAAAAGCTACCAAAAAACTGGAAGAAAAACAAGTGTGCTTCCTACGACTGGCTAAGAGGTTTCATGTCACGTCATCCCCAATTATCATTGCGAAGTCCTGAAGCCACTAGCTTGGGCAGAGCGACTGCGTTCAATCGACATAATGTGCAAGAATTTTACAAAAATTTACGCATTGTAATGGAACGAGAAACTTTTGGTCCAGAATCCGTATATAACTTAGACGAAACCGGAGTGACTACTGCGCACAAACCTAAGAAGATCATTGCTCGTAAAGGGCAAAAGCAAATTTCGAAAACTACAGCTGCAGAACGTGGGACACTGGTAACAGTTTGTTGTGCTATAGATGCATTGGGAAATTCAGTGCCACCATTTTTTATATTTCCTCGTGTGAGAATGCAGGATTATATGATCCAAGGTGCTCCTCCAGGTTCCATTGCTGTGACACACGAAAGCGGATGGATGACCGCAGATAATTTCGTGAAATACCTAGATCACTTCATAAAATACGTAAAATGTTCGAAATAAAACCAATGTATATTGATCCTTGACAATCACGAAAGCCATATTTCACCAAAGCCATAAACACTTGTAAGTTAAACAGATTCCATTTGTTAACTTTACCACCTCACACGAGCCACCGACTACAACCACTGGACGTGTCGGTTTTTGGTCCATTTAAAAGATGTTACAATGAACAGGCAGATGCATGGATGGTCAGTCATCCAGGACAAACAATTTCGTTAAAAATCATACCGGAATTAGTTGGATTAGCGTATGCCAGAGCGTTCACACCTTCAAATATTACCAAAGGATTTTCCACCACTGGAATTTATCCGTTCAATCAACATTTATTTGAAGAACTCGATTTTGCTGGAGCGGAAGTTACAATATTACGCCCTATAACAGAAAAATTAATATTTCATTGTAATGGACCCTAATTTGCTCCGTGGCTGCTCAGTCAGATGAGTGGACTTCGAAATCTTGCTTCTTATCTCAGTGGTGGATACTTATTTAGAGAATTGTTTTGTAGTTTCTTAGGTTAACGAAAGAAAAATCAAATTGTACTAATATACTGTTGTGTTTCGCGACATTCAATGTTAGGAAATCGATATGTACTAGTATAGAAGAAAACGCAGACTGGGGATGTGCAGGTTGTTTTTTAATTGTTGTTAGAAGTTAAGTTGTTGTTTTATCGTTGTAAGAATTTAAGTTGTGTGAATGTGAGATTAAATTTTGAATAGACAGTAAAGACGAGTAAGCGCACCAAGAAAATAACGTAGGCGGATACCCGCAGGAACAGATAGGAAACAAAATAAAAAGGAAATGAATATGGTTTCCAAGCAAAACAACGGACAAGAGGACATTCACTTTAGATCTGACGAGTGAGATAGACGTGCCGGACTAAGTTCCAAAGAAAATTAATCAGAGTCAAGATTGAACAGAACACAGTCGGGTACGGTGAAAGTTCACCAAGCAGTACGACTGAGTCGAGAAAGACCAGTAAATAACACGAGAAGCTTCAAGGCAGAAAGACAAGCTGAGATCAGCATTTGGATTGGGTAATCCATTTGGACCAGGTTCAACGGTGCAGAAAGTGTAGTGCGATGGTTTAATACCCAAGGTTAGAGAGTTATTTGCTAGTTTTAAGTTCTGTTTTTGATTCGTTATTGTTGTTTGTTTTTTATAATTCTTGTTTTAATAATAAATTTTGATGTTAGCTGAACCAGTGTGTAGTTTTCTTTTATGTTTTTTCTAAGCAGAGATAAGACCGATAAAATAACCTGAGATATAAGAGCTTGCTGGAACAGTAAGGTGAGGGAGATTTGTTGTCCTACGTCTGTGAGAGCATAAAAAAGAGTAGCCGCGACAATACATAAT
The DNA here is from genome assembly GCA_932274525.1 of Podabrus alpinus. Classification (NCBI taxonomy): domain Eukaryota; kingdom Metazoa; phylum Arthropoda; class Insecta; order Coleoptera; family Cantharidae; genus Podabrus; species Podabrus alpinus. The sequence goes on from OW026452.1 coordinate 16,066,660, forward strand.
ATATTAAACAATAAATAGTTCATAGTATGGTACACAAAATTTACACTAATATCGACAAATAAATAGGTTATGCAAATATTTATAGCTAAATTAAAATTTGACGCAGCTAAAAGATATAAAATCGCTCGCTTGACGCAAAATTCGCAAAGTATGTTAATATTTAAATTAATTTTAATTACAAAAAAATGATGGACGACCATTTATACAGAAAAAGAGGTCATTTACACAATAGTTGGCCAGGGGATAATTTTCTACCTTATTTTGTAGTCGAGCAGCGTAGATGGAGATGTGTAGCCGATCCAGCTGTAGTTTGAGGGATGATCGACTAGGGCAGTTTAAAGTTGAAGTTTCTGGCCATTAGAAAGAATCCAACAATGATAATTGTTATATCGATGAACGTTGTATGTTCGATTAACCAACCACTGTTGTTTAGGTTCGGTTTGTTGTTTACCGTTTTTGGCAGTATTGCCGTTTAAGTTTATTAACTGGTGTTTGACCGTAAACGTTTAAATAACATATCGCACTTAATGAGTTACTTTCTGGTTATTTAATTTCCCACTACGATTGGACCGTTAGTAACGTGATAATAATTGTTAATTGATTACACTTTTTACCGTATTCTTAAGATAGTTTTTATCTCGAAAAAACGTTGTTGTTTAGTTTTCGTTACTTCTTTTGGCAATTTTGATTTATTGGCACAATAGATAATGTTCGTTTGCACGTTAATTATTTAGATTACTGTTTGATTGTTCGGGATTATGAAATTATTTCACTGGTTTTTAATTTCACAGTCAAAATATTGTTGATCCGATATTATTTTAGTTATTCACCGGAAAGCCGCTTTAGTTTTATCCGGAAATTTAAGATAATTAATTTTTCTTTGTTAGGTATATCGTCGGCTGAAAGTAATAAGGTTGTATGTTACATTTTTGGAAAAAACGAATTTTTGGTGCCATAGGGTTGTATGTATTATATAGCACAGTTTTAATTCACTTTTGTTAGATGGCGCAACATACTTTGCTTGGTAAGTGTCGAAAATTATAGTTGTATGTTATAAAATTATGAAAAAATAGCAAACTTAGTTGTATGTTTGCACATACAACTAATAAATTTCGCTTTGAAATAAAACTAGAAATACATAGTTCTATGTTGTAACATACAACTATTTTACTTAAATAGTTTCAATAAAATATGTTCTGTTGTAACGTACAACTCCAAAAATTTAACCTCAAAAATATTAAAGTATATGTAAGTAGGTAGTACATAATCGTGTGAATTAGAGTGTATTGTGAGTGAATATGAATTTGGAAGATTGGGACAGTGACGACTCGGTAGCAGATAAGGACTACAATCCGGGTAGTAATGAAACAAAAATCCAATCTGATAATGAAACTGGCAATGATGAGGAACCGTGCTACGAAAAAATAGAAAAACCCGAAGCAGATACAGTAGAAACTCCTAAGAAAGTCAGGAAACGCCAACGAAACGTTTCTGCATGGAGATGTAACGTCCGAAAAAGAAAACACGACGGAGGAGAGGAATACCTCTCTGCAAAGAAGATAATTGTGCCAGCTAAAAGAATCAAAAGCACAAAAGACTGCATAAATAAGTGTCTTTATAAATGCGAAACATTTGTATCACAAGAAGAAAGGGAGACTATTTTTAAAGCTTATTACAGTTTATCAGCGGAAGAAAAAAGGCTATTTTTGGCTTCCACTACTAAAAAGATTGAACCAGACAGAAGAAGAAAGGGAATAAATAAAGAGTCTTCTAGAAGAAAATTTACTTACCTTTATTATTTTGACGTTCGTGGAAGTAAAATACAGGTGTGTAAGAATTTTTTTTGTGGGACTTTGTCGATTAGTCAGAAACCTATTTACACCGCCCATACAAAAGCAAAAGACAATGTTACTGTAATTCCCAAAAAAAGTAATCAAGGAAAACATGTAAAACACCAAATTGCAGAGTGTGATAAAGAGAATGTTAGAGCACACATAAATTCCTTCCCGAGGATTTCATCTCACTACTGCCGAGCTTCAAGTGAAAGAGAATATTTAGAGTCTGGGTTAACCGTAACAAGGATGTATGAGTTATATACTACGAAAATGCAGGAAACAGGAGCAAATTGTGTGACTGTTTCTGCATACCGTAATATTTTCTTAAATGAGTTTAACCTCAGTTCTTTTAAACCAAAAAAAGATAGATGCGGCGTATGCGAAGAATTTGAACTACTTAAAGAAGAAAATAAATTGTCTGTTGAAAAACATACGGAATACAAAGCACATGTCGCAGAAAAGACGTCCATGAGACAAGACAGAAAAAACGACAGAGATAACCAAGAAAAGGCCGTCTTGTGTTTCGACCTGCAGAATGTTTTGTCATGTCCCAAGGCAGAAATAGGGCATTTTTACTATAAGAGCAAATTTGCTGTATACAATCTAACTGCACATTTGTCCCTTGACAAGAAAGTTTATTGTGCCATTTGGACGGAGTCAATTATGGGACGAAAAGGAAACGACATTGCAAGTGCTCTTGTCAAAATAATTGAAGACGTTCTAGATAACAATCCTGGACTCACTGAAATAACACTGTGGAGTGACAGTTGTGTTCCACAAAACAGGAACAGCATTATGTCTTACGCAATGGGAGTGCTTCTTGTCAAGTACTCATCTTTGCAAAAAATAACAATGAAATACTCAATTCCAGGACATTCAGCAGTGCAAGAAGTGGATGCTGTTCATAGCAGTTTAGATCGCATTTTAAAACCAAGGGAATATTATTCTCCTGTTGGGTTGCTAAGAATACTAGTTCAAACTGCAGGTCGAAAGAAAACATATAAGATAATACAAATGAAGCCAAACGATTTTTTGAACTTTCAAGAACAAGCGACCAATCTAAATTACAATATCATTCCGTATTCTAAGGTTAGAACTTTAATTTTTACTAGATCAATTTTTGAAGTCCAATTTAAAACTTCTTATAATATGGATGAATTGACTTCAGCCAATATTAAGAAGATGAGAACGAGGAACACAAAAGAGGATCTTAGTAATACATTTAAAAATGCAAGAGTTTCCACAATTAAGAACCCCTTACCCGAAAACAAGATAACAGCAATTAAATCAATGTTGACCTGGATGCCTGCTATAGATAGGGCCTATTTTGAAACCATACTACCACCTGGCCAGGAAAAATCAGGAGGCTGCAGCCGTGCTTCATTGACATAATTCGCTTAAATCAATTTTAAGAAGAAAAAGATTTATTTTTTAATGTTTTTCATTTATGTTTATTGTTGCTATTAATGGTTATTACGTTGTTTTCTTAAGAATGTTTATTTAATTTAAGTTGTATGTTACGTTAAATAAATTTATTTTCATTTAGTAATACTACAAAGTTGTATGTATTTTTTAAAAAAGGCATATTGCAGTTGTTATGATGCATTTTAAAAATTTTATCAGGAAATAGCGATAAATGATAAGTATTTAATTAATTAAACACGCTTCCCTTTTTTCCTGCAGTTTTTTCTTAATTTTCTAATACCCAATATTTTCAATCGCGATTTTCTCAGTTCTAACTACAAGTAACATACAACCTTATTACTTTCAGCCGACGATATATTAGGCAAAGTATTACATACGAGTTGATTACTAGCTCGCTGGCTGACAACTGAACATTTTTCCACCTCCTCGCGAGTCATTTCTTACAGATAAGTCATAAATTTACCCTTGGGGAAATGCAAACCTAGAGTTTATCGTCTAATTATGGACAAGCGAGTAGGTGTTTATCAACAGCTGCAATGCGGTATCCATTGATACTGACAAAGTCAATAGACCTTTTGCAACATATTAATCCTTTCGTATGTTTAATAAATGGAGCGAGTTACTTTGTAGCGTGCTTTATCATAGGAATGTTGAATGCGCTATCATTTTTCGTTTAACTTTTCAGTCACTATCACAGGGGTTTTACTTAAAAGAATTGCCGATTGTATGTCTTTCTTATGGCCACAATATACGCTACGAGAAATCGTTACGATCAGACTGTACAGTTCGAACGGTACCGATAAATCGCTACATATGTATGTTATAAAACTGTACAGTTTCGTCCGATTTTTTAAGACTGTGCAGTCGAACGGAACAATACGAAAATTTCAATTGATTAATCGGAATCGGATGAACTGTGCCGACTGATCGTAACGTGTATGCGCTCGTTCAGTTTTCGTGTTCAGTTTTGTCGTCAGTCGCAGTTCGGGTGGACATGCGCACGCGAAATGGCGTCTCAAACTAATCGCGAATGGCTAGAACAATTTATTGAGTTATATCGCAGCGAATCTTGTCTTTGGAATACTAAAGGCAAAGAGTATCACAATCGTGACTTAAAACGTTCGGCGTACACTAAGCTGATTGAAAAATTGAAAATAGTAGACCCTAATAGTGCTGACAAAGATGCTGTTGTAAAAAAAATAAACAACATTCGCTCTACTTACAAAAAAGAGCGTAAGAAGATCGCTGATTCGAAGAAATCAGGAGCAGGAACCCAAGAAGTGTATAAACCAAAAGTATGGTATTACTCTTTGTTGCTGTTTTTGGATGACCAAGAAGAACCAAGACATTCACGCTCTAATATAGATGACGAATCAACAGACAACGAGGTAAGTTATTTGCGTAGATATTTAAATAAAACTAAATAACTTTTTTTATTAAATGTTTTACTCTCAAAGTTTGCTGTTTAAGTATAGATTAGTTATCGTATAAAATTATTTTGCCACGGAACACTGCCTTCACTTGAAAAGTATTCCATGTACTCTTCTCTGACTTTTTTTTGCTGCAATTGAGGTATTACCAAGATTTCTTCTTTGTAAATTAACTATGGATGAATCCATTGTATCATATCCTTGGGTTATTGACCCTTCATCAACATTTTCTACGTCGAAGCATTCTTGTGGACAGTAATAACTCTCTGACGTCGTCATTAAATAATTATGTAAAGCACAACTGGCCATCACGACAGACTCTATTCTCTCCGGATCAATACTAATTTTTGTGTGAAAAATTCTAAATCGAGATGCCAAGATCCCAAACGCATTTTCAACAATGCGCCTTGCTCGTGATACACGATAATTTAGAATTCTGGTTTTATTTCTGGTCAAGTCTGCTTGCCTAAATGGTTTAATTAAATCTGTTCTAAGTGGAAAGGCATCATCAGCCACAAACACATAAGGCAACTTTCTAGTGCTATTTGCGACAACTGTGTCGGTTGGAATACTCAACTGATTATTATCAAGTTTTTCAAAAAACATAGTGTTTTTGAGTACTCCACCATCCGAAATTCTTCCATTTGTTCCAAAATCACATAAAAGAAATCGATAATTTCTATCAACGATTGCGAATAATACCATGCTATGATGGTTTTTATAGTTGAAATACTCCGAGCCACATCCAGCCGGAAGAAAAATTGCTATGTGCTTACCATCCATTGCGCCTAAACAATGCGGAAAATTCCATCTCTTTTCCAACACTTTGGCCACATCCTTCCATTCTTCTTCCGAGCGTGGGAACTGTAAAAAAATTAATTGTTTCAGGAAATTGAAAGTGAAGCACAGCCATCTCCGGCCGCCCAGTCAACTTCACAGTCACCTACAGCCACACAGTCAACTCCAGAGACTCGTTCGATTGCAAACACATCATTTAAGAGGAATCGGCCAAAAAGGAATGCAAATGAAAACCTGACTACTGAAGTTTTATAGTCTGTTCAAAACCATTTCAAAAGGCCAGCAATTAGTAATGATCGATTTCATATTTTTGGAGCAAACGTTGCAGCTAAGCTGAGGGACCTCACAAAACATCAACGTATTTTCGCCGAAAAAATAATTAACGAAACATTATTTCTGGCAGAGATGGAAAATTTGACTATGTCACACCAAGTGACTGCTTCAACCAGTAACTATGGTTACAACGTTCCCAGCCCCGTGTCACATACTCCCAGCCCTGGTTGCACATACATACTCCCAGCCCTGGTTGCACATACATACTCCCACATACTCCCAGCCCTAATTTAAACAATTGTAGCCCAGTACTTTATCCGAATTCAAATTTTGAATTTGATACACATCCAGGTTCCCAGTCAATTCTGCAAACTTCTTAACAAGGTCAATCCCAACCAATACAAAATTCAGCGGCTACTTATTTATCTACTTTTGATATTAATACGAATTAATAAGCCATCATTATTATGATAAGTACAAATTAATAAACATTATATTATAAGATTATAAGTAATTAATAGTTTTTTATTTCTTACCTTAAAATATTCTTTGCGGAGAACGTTATATATTGCTTCACAGGTTTCCGGTATTATGCGACCTAAGGCTTGAGATGAAATTTAATAATACTAGAGAATTTCAAATCTTCATAATTTCTTCCTGTTGATAAAAACCTCAAAGTAGCTACAAGCCTGTCATGGGCTGGAATAGCATTTCTCATAATAGTGTCTTGCTTCTCGATAATTGGTGCTACCATATTCAGTAGATGTAAGTACGCATCATGGTCCATTCTTAAAAAATTATGCCAGTCTTTTGGAAACATCTTTAATTCCGCCAACAAATTGACATGAGAATGAACTCTTCTTTTCATTAGCCATTCTTTGCACCAGATGCTACGATTTGAACAACACAATGCAGGATGTAGTGAATCCCACCTCAAAAGAAATGTTTTAGATAGAAATGCAAAAACGATAAGAAATGTGCTCGATGACTCGGATTTTGAGGGATGAAAACGAGAAAGAACCATATTCTGAGGCAATTGAAGTTAATTTATTATATATAATAAAAAACAGGTTGGCAATTGCCAAACAAAAAGATAATCTGCAAATTGGCAGAGATTTCATGTTGTCATAAAAAATAAAAAATAAATTATCTCAAAATTTAAATAGCTGTTTCGGGGTCTTTGGTATGAATTTTTTGATGGGGTTTCAAACCGCATTCGTTGGTTGGTATTGTGACATACATTTAATCTGCATAATTTTATAGGTTATTTCTAATGATTTTTTTTGTTTTTCAGGTTTCCGAATCCGGTTTGTATGGGCGTTTTTCATTCTTCACTTGTTGGTGGGTATCATGGTAAGTATTAAAATATTTTTCTTTTCGGTTCTAGTATGTCGTTCTTATTCGCACCCAGACCTTATTTCATGTCGGGTTATTGGTTTATACGATTAGTTCTCGGTCATATTAACGGTCTTGTTTTCGGGGAGTTTACACATCACGTCACGGTTATTTCTTTCGTTGTCAATGGTAGTTGCTATGGTTTGTGCAAGGGCCATAAGACGGTCCTTATATACTTTACACAGGGTTGATCCTGTGGAGTGCTTATTGTCACTGAGCTTCGCTCTGATACAGTTGGCGCATACATGCATAGCAGGTTCCTTTTGCACTACACAGTCACGTGAAGCGTGTTCTGTTGAGGTGCAAAAGGCGCATGTCTCATTTCCTTTGCAAAATTTGGCTGTGTGGCCAAAACGTTGGCATTTATAACATCGGGCAATTCCGATGTGGTTCCGCACTCGGTAGCTTTTCCAGGCCACTGTGAATTTACCTTCCTTGATTGTTGCTTCATGGATCCGAGGGTGAAGCTCTAGGATCCATTTGTTGTGTGTTCTTATTCTGGTATGTACGGGATTGACTCTTTTGAGCCACGAACTCCCGGCCATATTGACTGCCTCGGGAAAATTTCTTTCTATTTCCGCTATGATTTGGTTCTTAGAGACGGATTTGTCTACCATCTGTATAGCAATTGATGGCCAGGTAGCTGAAGGCTCCCGGGCCATCAATTGGTTTTCTGCTAGCAGAGTGCTGCCTACTAGTTTTTTGACCGAAGGGTGGGAGGATTCCACCACCACACTTTTGTTTTTTGTCAGATAGAGCCTATCTGCTTTTATGCCAAGATCTTCCGCTCTGATGCTAGTCAGGGCGGCCCTTGTGCTTTCCGCTGACTGGAATGAGCTACCCTCTCCAGGGTAGACAACCACTTTGTATTTCTTGCGCGTGCTCCGGGGGTTGCTGATGGCAGCCCTCTTCATTGCTGTTGGGTACCTTCTAGGTGGGCTGTGCTTCGTGGGTTCTTCCTGAGGGGAAGAAACTGTTTCCTTGGATTCCCGGACCTTGAAGAAGTTCGGGGGGTTGGACTCTGCCAATTCTTCCTTAGGTGGGTCCTGCTTTTTGGGCTCTTCCTGATGGGAAGAAATTGTTTCTTTGGGTACCCGGACCTTGAGGAGGTTCGCGGGAGTGGCAGGGGCAGGGACCGCCTCTGCTGTGTTTACTTTGGGCGGGGGAGGGGTGGCTGAAGGCTCACCCGTCCCTCGTATGTTGTTATTGCCCTTCAATATAAATTCTAAAAGTTTCAAGGTGCTTTCTTTCATGTCTTCAACATTTTTTTGTGCGTTTTCCTTATCTTTGAGTTCTTCTTTGCTTTGGATGATGAATTCTTTTATTTTTTGTGCTGCGTTCGATACATTGGAAAGTATTTCTTTCGCCCATTTTGTTGCTTCCATATGCCTTTTACTTGGTGTTTCTTCTATTTCAGGTTCTTCATTTTCTTGTATTATCTGTCTGATTTCGGACAATGCTTCGAGCAGTTTTGTTCTTATTTCTATTTGTTGATCGCCCTGTGTTTTTTCAGTTTCATCGTTTTTTTCCTTTATTTCGTTACTGTTTTTACTTAGCGTTTTCGTTACTTGTCTTTCGTTTTCTTCTTTTTCTTGTTTCGCCAGTCTGGCACGTTTCCTTTGGTTTTTGTTGGGTTTTTTTTTTGCTTTCTTTTGAGTTTCTTCTTTATTTTCGTTGTCCGAGCTGTTACTTGCTTCATCTTCAAATGTGGGCCATTCTTCGGGCCACTCGTGGGGGCTTTCTTCTTCGTCTGATTCAGGATTGTTTCTATGTTTCTTTTCGTTTTCTTCGATTTTTGCTGATGAGGCCATATTAGACGATTTTGAAACCATATCGTTGGTTTTTATCTTCACACTGCTACTGAGGCAGATGACGATGAAGATGCCGCTTGCATCTACTGCAATTCGTTATTTTCAGTGTCTCGTTCTGGAGAAAAATGGGATCGTTGTCAGCAATGTCTGAAATGGTGCCATTCAGCCTGTGCAGGTGTCAACTATGGCATAAAAATGTTTACTTGCGAATTATGTATCAATTAGTGTTTTAAAAATAAACGATTACGTTCCTACTGCTTATAATATCTTATTGTATCAAACCTCCCTATCAATGTATCAAACCTCCCATGTATAGGGAGGTTTGAGACACTTTGCACTGACAATTTCAAAAATTTTTAATCAATGTTAAACTTTTAATTTTCAATAATTTAATATTGCTTAATTCCTAAGCGAAGTCCTTAAATTGCACCCTGGCATAAATGGATTTGTAAATGTTCATCGTAACATTGTTATTCACATTTTTGTTAAAAATGTATCAAACCTCCCTAGTCTCCCCTATTGTTTGTGTTGGCTTGAAACGGAAACATTTTATGTAGTTGCGTACAACATTTTTTATGGCATTGATGCCTGAGGTTGGCCAATATTCTTGACGCACCGTTGCTAATATTAATTGCGGTGGAGCATGATATAATTTGACGTGATAATGCTCGGTAATAAGAATGGCTAATGGATGTTTGCCGTGCAATAGTAATGGATGTTTTGTCTCATATTATAACTGTGAGCACTTCAAACGGCCTCCCACCCTTAGAAGTCCTTCTTTATCTAGGAAAGGTGAAAGTTTTAATATTCAACTCTTTGATTTTAAAGGTAACTCGGACTTGAGAAGATTGATCTCTTCCGTGTAACTGGTAACTTGCGCTATCTTGACGAGTATTTTCATAGCTGAACGCATCTCATCTGCAGTTACTGGACCTGTTTGTCTGTTATGCTTGAATTTTGTATTGTAAATAAATCGTTGATAGTATGCAATGACTCTCTTTAATTTATTCAAATTGGAATATTTTGTAAAAATGTCAAATTGTGGCTGGTTTAGAATCGGAAATAATTGAACTGTATAGGTTTTAATTCTGGTAAATCCGCTTTTATAAAACTAATTTAATTGTTGGGCCATTGTGCTATTGGTTCTTTCAGGAATTCTGGTCCATGCCACCATAGTTCATTATTTGCAAGTTTGATTGGGAGAACACCGCGAGATGCAATATCTGCTGGATTCTGCTTTGTGTTAACATAATGCCAATCTCCTTGACTTGTGAGAGATTGTATTTTCGTAACTCTGTTTCCCACGAAGATTTGTAGCGATTGAGATTCTGTTTTTATCCAACATAAGGCGATTTGAGAATCTGACCATATATAGGTAGGAACCGTACTTTGTAGTGAGTTCACGACGTGATGTGGGTGTTCTGCTCCGTGTAATGCCGCACAAAGTTCTAACCGAGGTATGGTGATCGTTTTAATCGGTGCTACCTTGGTTTTCGAACATAATAGATTAATGGTAAATTCTCCATTCAAATTTTGACTTCGTAAATAGATGCAAGCTGCATATGCGTTTTGCGAAGCATCACAGAAACAATGTATGTCATACAAAACTGAGTGTGACCCAATGGCATTGCGTGGAATTTGTAGTTGATTTAAATTGTTCAATTCTGATCTGAATTGATTCCATTGACTTGCTAATTCGTTTGGTATTGATGGCTCATCCCACGATAATTTGAGACACCACAATTTTTGGATAAGGATTTTTGCTAATATAATACATGGGCTGATAAGTCCCAATGGATCATACAATTGTGCAATGTTAGCTAAAACTTTGCGTTTGCTGATTGGTTCAGTTTTGAATGGTTTTATTTTAAACGTTAAAATATCTGAGTGACTGACCCACTGAATTCCTAAAATCTTAGAGCTTTCATGTTCGCCTAAGGCAAGGATTCCATTCGACATGTTACCTGGGTCAAGTTCTTTAATGCATCTGAATCACTTGCAATCCATTTTCTTACCGTGAAACCACTAGATTGTAGGATCGATGAAACTTGTTGACAAGTGGCATTCAGTTGTTCAACTGAATCTGCTCCGGTCAACAGATCATCCACATAGAAATCTGATAAAATGACTTGAGAATCGGTTGGAAAATCGTCTTTATTGTCTAATGCCACTTGTTTCAGACATTTTATTGCCAAATATGGCGCTGAACTGGTGCCGTAAGTAACGGTATTGAGTTCAAAAATAGAAAATTCGTTGGATGGATCGTCTCTCCAAACTATATGCTGTAATGGCCTGTGTTCTGGATGCATAATAATTTGACGATACATCTTAGACACGTCCGCTGATGCCACATGTTTATGCTTCCTGAATCGTAGTAGAATAGAATGAATGTCATTTTGCACTTTTGGACCTATGAACTGAATTTGATGTAAGGACCATCCTGTTGATGTTGACCCGTCAAAAACAACACGCAGTTTTGTAGTTAAATGCTTTGCCTTTTCTATTCCATAATGAGGAAGATAGTATACAGTTGACTTTGCGTCGGTGTTTAATGCAGTTGGAAGAATTTTACTCAAATTGCATTTGACGTAAATCAAACAAATCAAGAAAAAACAATCTCGCAATTGCAAGCCCGTACAACTAAGTTTGAAACGTTATCGGACGTGTATGAAACACTCCAGCTGAACATTGAATGTGTTTGCAACGAAGAAAATCTTGAAAACGAGTACACCGAACGAGAACAATTCACAAACTCGTTCGCCGAAACATTAGCAGATGCAAAAATAATACTACAATGTAGTGAAGTCGTTAGTCATTCCCAAAGCAATGACGATGATAACACCAGTATTATACAATCACAACAAGAGTTGGAAGCGAGAATCTTCCAACCAACAATTAAGTTGCCAACCATCAATTTACCACATTTTAAAGGTCAATATGACGCATGGCTTGAATTCAAAGAAACCTTTGAATCATTAATAAATAATAATACCTTCATAAGTGAAATTCAAAAATACTATTATTTAAGAACTTCATTACAGGGTGTTGCACGAAATTCCATACGAAAACTAGAATTCACTACCAAAAATTATTTGACCGCTTGGAATTTATTAGCAAGCGATATGACAATTCAAGATTGCTGATGCACAGTCATGTAAAGGCTCTTTTTGATTTAGAACCGTTGACAAAAGAGACGTCAATAGGTCTAAGAAACCTAATTGACACAACCGTGAAGCTAGTGGCTTCAGGACTTCGCAATGATAATTGGGGATGACGTGACATGAAACCTCTTAGCCAGTCGTAGGAAGCATACTTGTTTTTCTTCCAGTTTTCTGGTAGCTTTTCATCGTTTTGTTGTCCAAATTGATACACAAATTCTCGTGTTTGCTTAGGCGTAAGACCATAGTCTTATAGGTCTGCAGATGTTAGCAAATATTCCATTAGAAGCGATTCTTCGTTGGGCGCAAAAATTTGTGAAGTGACAAAATTTGGGGGGTTGTTATACAGGCACTAAATAGTATCTTAAATTAAAAATTAAACAAAAATTTTACTTTAGCATATTTATATAAAATACCGCGTTATACAGTGAGCTCATAAAGTTAGGAACAAATTACATAAAATATTTTAGCGAGATTTTCTCAGAAAACCCTCAGACATGTCAACCTTACTTTTTTAAGTGTCACATTTTACTGCCATTGAAACTTTTTTAACGTGTTTTCTTTTTGAGCTATGACGTCATTATCAATTTTTTTAAAATTGCAATTCATATTTTACTTTCCGGATTATGATAGAGAACAATTTTCAGAGTATGAAAATATAAAAATACTATAACCTTGCAGAGAAAGGTTTAAGAAAAAATACGTAAAACAATATTTGGAAAACAAAGCGCCAGTACGTAGGTGGGATGTTGATAGCATCTCAAGCACGATTAACACTCTCCGACTCTTCACTAGTTCAATTTAGACACGCAATTGTCATAATAATTCTAGGAGTGATGTACTATAACAGGAAGGTAAGAGAATAATCAGTTATGTCACTAATCTATAAGTCTAAAATATATGAAAAACTCTACCTGGGGTGTTGTGAGCACCCCACCTACATACGTAAAGGTTAAGCACATAATTAATGGACACTTTATTAGACATAAATACCATAAGCTAGCGCTTCTCAGCAAACAAGCTCCATTTAATTTAATTTGAAGTTGTAAACTTCAATACCAGCGTTTACTAGCTATTATGAGTTTTTAAATGACGTTTTAAATTTGCTTTCAGGGCACATTTAAAATCACATATCTCACAAGCAAACGGGGTCTCGCCAGTGTGAGTCATTAAATGAGCTTTTAGAAATGATTTGTATACAAATTTATAATCACATATCTCACAAGCAAATGGTTTCTCGCCAGTGTGGGTCATTAAATGAGCTTTTAAATTTGATTTGCGAGAAAATTTATAATCACATATCTCACAAGCAAAGGGTTTCTTGCCAGTGTGAGTCATTAAATGAACTTTTAAATTTGGTTTTTGTGCACATTTATAATCACATATCTCACAAGAAAACGGTGCCTCGCCAGTGTGGGTCATTAAATGAGCTTTTAAACTTGGTTTATGTGCACTTTTATAATCACATATCTCACAAGCAAACGGTTTCTCGCCAGTGTGAGTCATTAAATGAGCTTTTAAAAATGATTTGTATACAAATTTATAGTCACATATCTCACAAGCAAATGGTTTCTCGCCAGTGTGGGTCATTAAATGAGCTTTTAAATTTGATTTGCGAGAAAATTTATAATCACATATCTCACAAGCAAAGGGTTTCTTGCCAGTGTGAGTCATTAAATGAACTTTTAAATTTGGTTTTTGTGCACATTTATAATCACATATCTCACAAGAAAACGGTGCCTCGCCAGTGTGGGTCATTAAATGAGCTTTTAAACTTGGTTTATGTGCACATTTATAATCACATATCTCACAAGCAAACGGTTTCTCGCCAGTGTGTGTCATTAAATGAGCTTTTAAATTTGATTTGCGAGAACATTTATAATCACATATCTCACAACCAAACGGTTTCTCGCCAGTGTGGGTTTTCAAATGCTCTTTTAAATCTGATTTTCGTGCACTTTTATAATCACATATCTCACAAGTAAACGGTTTCTTGCCAGTGTGTTTTAATAAATGCCTGTCTAAATGTGATTTGTACGCACATTTATATTTGCATATCTTACAAGCAAATGGTTTCTCGCCAGTGTGAGTTTTTAAATGTTTGTTGAAAATGACCTCAAGGACGCACTCAAAGCCACATATTTTGCAAAGAAACTGTTTCTCGTCCATATGAGTTCTTAAATGCAGTTTTAATGTTCGTTTATTTATAACTTTATACCCACAAAAAGCACACTCAAATAAATTTGGGCCTTTATATTTACGTGAAGGTTGCTCCTGGGTTAATGGTTCAATATCGCTGTCTTCTTTTATGTCGATAGAATGATGCAAATCTTCTGAATTAAATTTCATATCCTCCAATTCTTCGGTTTTAATTTCGTTACAGTATTTATGGATATATGATGTTTCTAAAATTGAGCTGTGGGTTTCCATGTTTTCTAATTTTACCGAAGCTGATATTTTATCCATAGCTGTAATGAATTGCATTAGAAGAAATTAAGACTGTTCGTGGAATAGTCCACAAACACTTTGGTTAATATATCAATGAAATTAAATTGTTTATACCTTATATTGTGTAAAAAAACTTTTGTACCAGACTTGAAAAAAGGAAGCGTAAGTTTAAAATGGCGACCGTCCGGGATGGTCAACGATCTACTGACGCCAGGATAGCTCCGTCTGGTTACAGCGGTGAGTACAATGAACTAGCCTTTACCAAAGAGCCTTTACTTTATAAATTTTTAACAAAATTTTATCACATTAACCCAAAGTAATCATACAATTGTGAGGATCACTCGGTGCACGTATAATAAAAATGATTACACGACTTGTTCTATTCTATCGTATCTTCTTTACCGACCGAATGACTCGACCTTTCCGTCACCAAAACTTAGACGGCAAATTCAAATCGCATCCTTCCAGTTCGAACAATTCAAGAATCATCAGACATTTGTCAACTTTACTTATTCCAAAGGTTCACTATTTTTATTGAAATACTCTTAACATAGTGAATATTTCTGCAATATGTGACTATAAATCGTCACACAAATCAACTTTAAAAAGTCATTTAGCGACTCACTGGCGAGAATCCGTGGGCGTGTGAAATTGTTTCTATAGAATTCCGTCTTTAATCTTCATACTGTTGATATTGATAATTAATGTAATGCCCATAGATATTCTTTAAAAGCACATGTGGGTGGTCGTACTGATGAGTGTTTTTTCTTATTTATTTTCCGTCAATATTATCATATTTTAAATAGCCAATTAATTATGTAATTGTTATAATTATAATTGATATGTAAATATTAAATTGAATTTTTATTTTTTATGAAGTATTAAATAAAAAAACATTCCTAAAATAGAAAGCTACAGGGTAGGCTTTTATCAAAACTAAAATAAGCAAAACGACAACGGAAGCTGAAAAATATTTATTATTTACAAAATTCAAAAAAATACAGTATAAGTAGATATTTTCGGGTACACTAATTCGGCGATTAAGATCTCGTAACCTGATGTAAATTTTTGTCCTACTTAGGCAGAGAATCACCTCAAATGGAATTGATGTACCTTCTAATTTGTGCATCGTTCTTTGCTTGTTTTATTCCAATTTTTGGTGAGGATTACCTATCACCTGTCACTCCGAATAAGTTGAAACTTTGCAATCGCAAAGAGGAAGGTTTATATAGGCCCCTACAACAAAAAAATTCTGAGAAAGTATTATCAAAATTTTGAGAAAAATCGATTTGAAAAGTACGGAAAAGTAGCAAGAGCATGGTGCAGAACCGGTCGAATGCCACTACTTCGCTCGGCCGGCGCGCATTTTGTTGACGGTACGTGCACTTAGATATACTCTTACACTTAGAAAATTTCGCACCGGCAGTTCCGATCTTGCATCCGAGCTAACCGCACGTCAATTTTTGCGTTCTTTAATTTTCACGAATTAAGTTCAAAAAGTAATTTTCATTACTATTGTCTAAACGATAATTTAATATAGAAGTGAAAGTGTTACATCAAGCTCCAATTCTATTTAAATTTCGTCGACAAAGCGTTTAAACACGCTTTTAAGTGTTCCTCCCAGTTTCCCGGCAAAAAGATCCCGCCATTTGCTAAGTGACGTAGTTTGCTACGTCACAATTAGCAAACGGTTGCGCGCTCTGTTGCCCCCTACCCCCTTCAAGACATCAGGCGACGTATTCTGTAGTATACGCAACAAAGGTTAGTGAACTGAACTTGACCTAGATTTCTTACAGATTATATTTTATCGCAACCTAACAAAAATTTTGTCAACCAACAAATTCCTTTTCCTTTTAAATTTTTCAAGTTCATTTAGATTTAAATAAAGGTTGATTCACAACACTAAATTTAATTTTCAGACTTAAAAATTAAACTTGCACTCATTAAAATCAGCTGCTTCACAGACATAAATTAATTCAAATTTAATTTTATCAATTTAGATTTCGCAACATAATTTAATTTTAAAAATTTTTATTTTTATTACTTGAATTATTTGTAAAATGACGAATGTTACCGACATGTCCAAAGACAACACTTTCCTTCGTGAACTTGTTGACCATTTGAAAGCCGAAAACCGCGATTTGAAAGCCCGATTCAATGATCAATCCAAAAAACTCGATGACCAATCCAAACAAATCAAAGATCTCACTGACAAAGTCGCCTCACTCGTTCTCGCCCTCCAACCACCCAAGGTCGTACAACCACCCAAGGTCGTACAACCACCTTCGGTCGTAAGACCACCCCCGGTTGCCCAACCTCGCCCGACTGCCCCTTCAGGGAAAAAGAAGGACAAGACCGCCTTCCCCCCTCTTCCGACCACCCCTGCTGTCAAAAAAGCAGAAACTAAACCCAAAGAGCCAAAAAAGCCCGCCCTACTCAAACCCCTGATGGCAACGGCCATCCCGAAACCCCGGCTATCGACTCCAGCAGTCAAGCCTGCGATCATCCCCCGAACATCCCCCCGCATTTCTAAAATTCCATCATCGACTCCCGAAGCCCAAGCTTCCACCTCCACCGGTGGAGATAATTTCGTCTTTCCAAAAGACAAAAACACCCTAAAACGGGCCCGCTCCAACTTAAGTAGCGACAGCCAAACCTCTGAACCCGCTACCAAGAACAGGTTCGCCTGTTTGGACGTAGAGGAACCCCCGACCGACACCCAAACCGAGCGCGACGATGACGGTATGGAAGTCACCGACTCCCAACCCGACACCCAGGGTGCTTCACACCCAGACCGGACCACATACTCCTCCTCCAGCCGAATCCCCCCAATTGTCCTCCGTACAAAGGACAACTGGCCGGCCATCAATAAAATGATTCGTGACCGAAAAATTGCCACCACTAAAATCCGCACGCTCGTGGACGGCATCTCAATTCAGCCGGCCACCGAGACCGATTACCGGCCCCTCAGCCGCTTACTTGAGGAAAAATCCCTCCCCTCACACTCTTTCTCTCTCCCTCAGGACAAACCACTAAAAGTGGTCATTCGAGGGCTCCCAATCACTATCACTGCTGCAGAAGTTAAAGAAGACCTTGTAGAACAGGGCTTTGAAATTCAGTCAGTTTTTCAGATGCGCCAAGGTCGCGACAAAAAACCTATGCCATTATACCTTGTCCATCTAACCCACAACTCAGATGGCAAGAGAATTTTTGACATGACATCGGTCCTGTCCATAAATACCCGCACCGAAACCCCCCACAAACGTACAGAGGTCGGTCAATGCCACCGTTGCCAACGGTGCGGGCACGCCCAAACCCTCTGCCGCGCCCCACCCAAATGCGTTAAATGCGCAGGGGATCACCTCACTCCGGCTTGTCAAAAAATCCGTGAAGACCCAGCCACCTGCGCTAACTGCACAGGAAACCACCCCGCAAACTACAAAGGTTGCGTTTCGTTCCCTAAGCCCAAGAGGCGAGAACTTTCAGCCCGCGAAGCAGCTTCCCGCTTCGCTGACCGCCCCACTTACAATTACCCCTCCTCCCAAGGCCCCAATCGACCTTCCTATCTGGGAGTCGCTAGTCGGCATGCCCCTCACAGGAAGCAACTCACGCTACCCCCACGCCCACCACCTCCTACGATGAGACTCCCTCCCGACAAACAAAAGCAATTTTTGAACAACTTCGTAATTTCAATGCCAATGCCGAACTCGTCCGCAATATTGAAATAATCATGAACGCCAAAGCCACTAATATCACACCCGTTAATGTCTAAACCCAGATTCCAACCCACCACTTTGCAGACGGCTTTTTGGAACGCCAACGGCCTTTCAGCCAAACGAAATGAACTTCTCGCGTTCGCGCACGATCACGACCTTGACGTAATCTTGGTCAACGAAACCCACTTCAGAGCTGGCCAACTGGCAAAACTCCCTTGCTATTCACTTTATAGGAATGACCGTGACGGACGCGGCGGCGGAACCGCAATTTACGTAAAATCATCCATCGAACACGTCGCAATACCGACCCCCGACCTAGAGTACCTTGAAGTCACCACGGTGAGCATCCACACCGCACATCACGGTTGGTTGCAAATCTCCTCCGTCTATAATCGCCCTCAGCAACGCATCCTCAAAGAGGACCTAGAAACCCTCCTCGAAGGCCCCGACGCGAAGATCATCGCCGGCGATTTCAATGCTAAACACTCCAACTGGTTGTGTAAACACACAAACCATGTAGGACGTGACCTTCTTTCACTAGCAAATGAGCTGGACTTCGCGATCATCGCTCCCACCTCCCCCACCCACTTTTCTAACGCAGGTACGCCGTCCATTCTGGACATAGCCATTTTCAAAGACGTACAACTCCAATACGACATCTCCACCAGCGAAGAACTAAACTCAGATCACTACCCGGTCCTCCTGACACTTGGACCGCTGTTACCCCCAAAAGGCCCTCCCACGAGAACGACAACAGACTGGACCTCTTTCAAAGACACTCTGTCAAAAAACCTTGGACCAATCCCATTCTTTCAGTCCCCCACTGACCTAGACCAATTCATTGCCAATTTCCAAGACAACATCAAAAAATCCGTTGACGAAACTTCATTTGAAGTCAACACCACGGACGTCAGAGACAAACTCACTCCCTCCCTCAAAGATCTTATCAGAGCCAAAAACCGAGCGAGGAAACTCGCCCGGCGAACTCGCAACCCTGATGACCAAAGGTCATACAACCGGCTCAAAGAGCAAGTAGACGTTAAAGTCAAAGAATTTCATGACAATGAATGGTTAGACACCATTAACTCCCTATCATTTAAAGACATGTCCGCATGGCGCATGGCCGCCGCCCTCCAGGG
The DNA here is from genome assembly GCA_932274525.1 of Podabrus alpinus. NCBI lineage: Eukaryota > Metazoa > Arthropoda > Insecta > Coleoptera > Cantharidae > Podabrus > Podabrus alpinus. The sequence goes on from OW026452.1 coordinate 16,086,088, forward strand.
GAAAAAGAAAGTCACCATCCCAATTCTCTCCCGCCCTGACGGCACTATTGCCCGGAGCGATCTTGAAAAGGCTGAAATCTTCGCCGACAGCCTCCAAGCTCAATGCTCCCCCAACACCACAAGATTAGACCAAGACCATATTAATTCGGTCGAAAATTATGTCACCACCACCCTAAACACCTCCGATGACTCACATATCACCCCCGCCTCCCTTCTGGAGGTCACCATTGCCATTAAACGCCTCAAAAAGAGGAAAGCCCCAGGTCCCGATGGCATCACCAATACCGCCCTCAAAGTACTCCCCCAAAAAGCCAAAGTTGCCATCACCGGCATAATTAACGCATGTTTTCGTCTCAACTACTACCCACAAATATGGAAAACCGCTGACGTAGTGGTAATCCCCAAACCCGGTCAAAATCTCAAACTTCCGAAAAGCTATAGACCAATCAGCCTGCTCCCTTCCATCGGAAAAGTAGTTGAAAAAGTCATTCTCACCCGTCTCCAAGAAGCCATGTTCGATAACAGTATTATTCAAAACGAACAATTCGGCTTCCGTGCTGGACACAGCACGACCCACCAAGCCCTCCGATTAGTTGAGCACGTCACGCAGGCACTCAACAAAAAAGAATTCACCGGCCTAGTGCTACTCGACGTATCGAAAGCTTTCGATAAGGTCTGGCACGAAGGCCTCCTGTTCAAAATGCTTCAATCCAAAATTCAAATTCCACTAGTCCGACTTATTGCCTCCTACCTTCACGACAGAAATCTCCAAGTCAAACTCATGAACACCAGATCCACAAAGCGCCCCATCACCTCCGGGGTCCCCCAGGGATCGATCCTTGCAGCTTCACTGTTTAACATCTTCATGAGCGACATTCCAACCCCCTTAGATCCCGCAACAAAAATTTCACTATATGCAGATGACACTGCAATATACACATCCTCAATCCACCCGGACATAGCCACAACCCGCCTCCAGGAGGCGATCACCGATCTCGGAAGGTGGTACGAAACTTGGCGCATCGAGGTTAACTCGAGCAAAAGTTCCGCGATCATGTTTCGAAATCGTTGCAAGCCTCACAACTCCAGTGTCTGGATGTTTGAGGAGCAAATCCCCTGGAAAACCAAGGTCAAGTACCTTGGCATTACCATGGACCGGCGCCTCAAATGGGACGCTCACATTTCCTCCGCAACCGGTAAAGCCAAATGCCTCTTCAATAGATTGTTCGTCCTCATGAACGCAAAAAGTACCATGTCCCCCGCTAACAAACTAAGATTATACAAAGCCATAATCCGCCCGACAATGATTTATGCCTCCCCTGTCTGGGGATACGCACGCCCTAGGGCCATAAATAAACTTCAAGTCATCCAAAACAAAAATCTCCGAGCTATTTTCAGCGCCCCCTATTACGTCACTAACAGGCGACTACATGCAGACGCCAAACTAGACCTCATTAACACTCTTAATCGTAAACATGCCACCAATCTCTACAACAAATCCAAATTCTCAGAAAACCCACTAGTAAATCAACTAGGTCAATACAACCCAGCCGACTTTTTCATACCCCGTCCCAAATCACTCCTGACCACGGACAACTCCTGACCATAACTCACCCCCACACAGACTAATGTATGTTCACAGGTTTAACTTACACAAATTCTCTTCGAAAGTGAATTTATTCACTAGATTTGTGTAATTTTTCGATCAATTTTCACAAGATTCGATAAATCACCCCCCATAGTATCACTATAATCCCACTAGTCGCCAATTCTGACTAGTTCCAACTAGAAGCCAATCACTTCGAGGTCATCAATAGAAATTAATTCATAATTTCTTTCTTCGAATTAGGGACTCTACTATATCGGCAAACGTAAAAAATTTTCTTTTTCTTCTCATATTACATTTTCACAGTCACAGCTCAGGTTTTTACCAGTCAGTCCGCCAAGCGCCAATTCCCAGAGACCCACCGGTCTCCATAAATTCCAATGTCATTAATGTATTCTTTCAGATGAAGGAGAAGGCCGGCTGCGCCGGGATGCTCCATCAAATACATATCAGGTAAAGGTAAAGGTAAAGGTTTCGCACCGGCAGATGCAGCTCGACGCTCCTACATGTAACATCGCTTATTTTTTGTTTTTACGCGATTTTTTGGGGGTGAAACGTAATAGTATACTGCCCCATACCGCAACTATACTTTTTAATGCTATTTCGAGGGTCTCTCACATCCCGGTTGCATAGATCCCGGTGTTCTTGATCGGTGGCGCTTCTCGTATGTTTAGCCTAGTAACCAGAGTCAAATCCGCCTTGGAGGGGTGCAGAGCGGAGCGGAGCGGAGCGGCGCCCCGTAAGGGTAGGATTTGACGATGGATTACCCTCCTTTTCGAATGCACACCCCTAAAATTGGAAGGCAAAAAAAATTTAATTTTACACGAGTTATTTTCCATTTTTTAGATTATATTTATTACTAATATCTACTAATCACACCCTCATCTATCCGAATTTCAAAGAAAAATTCAAATCAGACCGAAAAAATTTCACTCCATTTCAAGGGACCGTAACCCGATCTATGTGGCAGACCCTGAGGTCGACCGCATACATGAATTTACTTTTCCCTTCTTTTCAAATCGATTTTTCTCAAAATTTTGACTATACTTTCTCGGGCGAAATTTTTACAGGACACTCTAATAAGGTTCCTTTTGCTAAAAAAAACATTTTGGGAAAATTTGGGGTGATAGGTAATTATTCCCATAATATAAATTATTGGACAAATTTCTCTTGGACGGACACCTCTATTAAGCGGGCACATTTTTGACAACGGTGGGTGTCCGCTTAAGAGAGAGTGTATATTATAAAAAAAAACAAATAATAAAAAATTTTAAGAAAAAAGTTTCTTGTACTTAAAATAATTTTATTTTAAAATTTATTTAAATGCGCCCTTCCTGTTAAAATATCACGAGCCGCTACTGCATAAAGTAGACATGTGTTCTAAAACGGTAAATACACGATACAACAGTTGTACCGACTCAGAGTTGTTACAATATCGGTACAAATGTTGAATCATTAACCACATGGTACGATTTCCATACAATTTTACCGCATCAAAGATACGATTTCATTTGTGTAGCAGAGAGGGACGTGCTCAACCAAAAAATATAATTTTCCCTATTAATCCCTATTAAAAATTCTTAAACTTCAAAACAATAAAAGCATTTTATTTTAAAAAATATTCAATATTTTCAGGCCGGCCCGGCAAACACGTGTTTTGTTGTTTAAAAATTTATATTTATAGCAAAACCGTGTTGTAGTACAGCAATTTTTGAGGAATCTTAAAAGTTTTAGGACGAATAATTGTCCTTTATAATCGCGGCCCTAATTGAGATAATTATGAATACTTAAATTAAAATTTATTATTGCATTTTACATTGAATGTTGGTTTCAACAACTAAGCAAAACTTTTACGCATTATTTAATTATTTTAAAATTAGTAACATTGTGTAACTAAAATAACGTGTTTAGTTTGTAAAGATTGTTACCAGGATGGATGGTAGTCTTGATACCCCAAAAAAATATTTTTGCCTTGCCCGGCTACTTACTGTCCAGGAGAATCTATGCATGGAAGCAACTCTTATCCCGTCCTTCAGGGGTGGTTCTTACACTTATTTGAGCGAAGACAAAATGAATAAAAAACACGATATGCAAAATATACATTTAATAAATTAATAAACTTAATAACCTGTACAAAATTGATAAAAGTTAGCATATCAAAATATTTGTTTCCTTATCAATTAAATCATTCACACCTTTCATACCGTTTTAAAATTAGTGACAAATTATTACAATTATTGTGATAAATCACAATATTTAATACATTAAAATAATTAAATGAAATCAACTTTTTGATAATTTATACATTCGAATACAAAATTTGTTCCATATGGAATTTAAATACCTTTTTGTGAAGGTTGGATAACACGGTAAAACATGAGAACGAAGCGTGGGTACCATTCAATGCTGGCGATGTCATCCCCTGATGTCGATGTGCCGCTCCATATGAATGAACCAAGTTGCTGCCGAAGTCAGCAGTTTACGCTTTTAGTCGCACTTTGTGATAAATTATTAACTTGCGAATATAGAATGATTGTAGTTTATAATGAATTTCTTATTGGTTTATTAGGATTAGGCACCATAAGTTCACTTATAACCGTAATTTTATTTAAATAGTTCCACAAAGTTACTCAAAAAATTGTTATTTTGTATTTAATTTATCGATACGTAAATTAAGAAAGTCAATCTTATTTTAACTTACACGAATTGTTCTTCACAATGATGTTTAAAATTATTCGTATTAAAGATTTATTTAACCTTTTATTTTATTTGGATTTGTTACTTTGACGATGCACTTATAATGAAATTTGTTAGTTTGTTAACAATAAACACATGTAGATAATTTGGCACTTGCATGTGTGTTTGATAATAAGATAATTATGGTTGACTGAATCGTTTCTTTTATAAATTTCAACATTATTTTAGAAAACCAGATAATTAGGTAAGATAATTGAGTGTTACTTCTTTGTTTGTTCTGCATACACTGAAGATTAAATCCTCCCCACCCGTCAAATTGCATTTATGAGTACAGTTTTATATAAAGTTCGCGTCTCAAGGTGTTGATTGAACAAAGAACGCATATATTAAAATGAATTAACGATAGTTGACAACAGCAAACAGCTGAGTGTTGTGCTTTTTCTTAGCGAGAAGCGGAGACATTATGACCTCATCTTTTAGATTTATTTTTTGAAATAATTACGCTTAACTTATTTGATTTTAATATTATAAGATTACTTTTCTTTTAATTTTAATCTTTTTTCTTTTCTAAAATTGGTAAACGATGGGGAAGCGGTAACACGCTCACTTGTTAAAAAAACAATAAAAAAAATGAGATTTACTATCTCTTCTTTATACTTAATTTAACTTAACCTACAAGAAAGGAAAGGATGGTACGCTAAACTGGAAAAAAATTATAATACATTAATAATATCCACTCATTGCCTTCGTTGTAACTCAAAGTACAATGGTGGATGATGCTGTTGTTGGACGCCACTTGTTCTTGGGTACATCTTCTGAAGCAGAGCAAGAGATCTTTAGAAGAGTGGAGGATGTCTCATGAAGTATGGTCATTTTGAAGTCTATTTCCCAGTCTTTGGAAAACAACAGTCAAACGCAATGCTTTGGCGAGAATGAGCCTTAGCGCGAATCCGAGATCATCGGGCCAGGTGTATCACACAGGCTAAGCAAAGGCTCAACTTACGCTAACCTTAAACAAGGATAATAATTTCAACGACTTATACGACATAAGGTGGAGCATTCGAACGAAGCATATTTACAAGTCGAAATACTAGAAGGGGGTTGTATTCCACCAATCATATTTACACGTTGGAATACAAAAAAATTTTTGGTACTCAACTCATCATATTTACATGTTGATTTACCTATATAAGAATAAAATTTCAAACAATCATATTTACAGGTTGAAATTTGCATTAATAGGAGGAACGATTAAGTAAGTGGAACTAAAGAATTCCATTCTTCATTTTACCCAAAAAAAGTTTTAACATTTTTTGGTATGAAAATTATTCTTACATTCCTCCATTTTGTTTATAGAAAACTTTGATGTAATTTAATTAATTATTTACAAGTCCTAAAATTCATCAGGACTGGTTGTGGAGTGATCTAACCAACCATTCAGAAAGACGGATTTCAGCGAGAACGGGTCTTAGCTCGAATCCGAGATCATCGGCCAGATGGTCCGTACAAGCTTGGTTTCCAAATTACTGGAGTTAGTCGAAGACATACAACCTTTGTCGACATAGAATCGAATATATTTTTTCTTAAAAAAGATTTTTCTTGTTGGCACTGAGCCTATTCTCGTTTTACGAACCAAATATAATTATTTGTTTTTCTACGATAATAATAATCAAGATGACACAATAGTATGAGCATAATCCCATTCACAAAGATCCGCCTTGTTGCATTCAGTGATTTTTAGAGTTGTATCACGGCTGAATACCAAGTTGGAGCCAGTGACTTCGCTTCTGGATTTCATGTATAAAAATTATTAATATACTCATTTATTTAACTGCCTCCGGCATATTCTTTCAAATATTAATAGGATATTATAATAATAGTATGTAATTTAAACAAAATTATTGGATATAGATACGATAATATTATTTGGTAGATACGAATAATTTCTTATTGAGATACGATAATATTATTTTGTAGATACGATTAAATTCTTATTGAGATACGATAATATTATTTTGTAGATACGATTAAATTCTTATTGTTGATAATAATATTAACAACCGTATTGAAAATATTAAATAATGAAAAGGGGTACTCTGTAAACAGGGAGATAGTTTACCATTTCAGAGGGGGGGTTATTTTGAATAATTCCTACTTATGTACTTAAAATTATAAGAAAATGTACAAATAATTAGGTGAATTTAAACTAATAATATTAGGAACGTTGGGATTGACTTTGTTTAAAAAATCAAGTGATGCTTAATGGTTGAAGCTATAATTAATTAAACTATAATTAGCTTAAATGATTCTTAAAATTAATTAAACATGATTATTTTAGGATTATAAAATTTTTTAACTATATTAGTAAGGTTAGGGGACTATTCTAAATTTAAGGGGGGGCCTGGTTTTTCAATTATCCGCTGGTTAAACTCAGGAAAACTTACGATCGTATTATGTATCAAGTCGACTCGGCAACAACGTCACAGATCAAATTTACAAGCGATATTATTGGAGTTTCCTTGAAAGTAATAATTTACCAACTCTTTATCGGCGAACCGTAGTCAGTATTTAATGAATGAGCTTTTTTGACTGGGTCGAAATTCCCGTATTATTTACTCATTTTTATAGATGAATTGTCAAAATCATGTACTTAATAATTGGGTTTAATAATAAAAACACGAATCATATTTACATGTGAAATCATTAAAAAGCCAATTCCAGTAGTAATCTGCCGTCCAGTATGCGGCGAGCTTTAGTTCGAGTTATTATTGAAATTATAAATGGTGGTATTTTTCTTATATATTATAATGAGTCATTAATTTTAGAGAGATGATTTAGATTAATTGTTAATAATTTTATTCTATTGATAATACGGAATTTTGTCTACAAATATTTTATTTAAAAAGATTAAAAAATTATTAATTTTACTGTCATAAATACGAGTGTCTTTAAAAAGTTATAATTATTTTAATTTATTGTATTATTTACGCTTATATTTTACTTGTACCAAAAAATTTTATTGTTAACACATATTATAATATTTACTTTTGTTTATTAGAAAAGAAAAGACACGTAAAGTTTGATAACATTTCTCAAACAAAATTCTTCATTCAAAGCCATGACTCATTATACCTCGTTAAGGAGGTACAACGTAGATTACGTACGAAGAAAAATAAAAAATTTTTTCATAATCAGTAATTACTTTTTAGACATTTTTAATAAACACAAATCATAATTACCAGTGAAATTAAAAGCTCTCTGAAGTAAGTAATTATTTACCAATTTTTTATTGGCAAGTCATAATTAGGATTTGAAGAGCAAAGAAGTCGTATTACTTCAATTATTCTTTCTTAATAGTCATTTATTAATTTAGATTATCAACGGAATCTTTAATTACTCGTGGAATGGTAATTTAACATGGTATATTTTTAAGAAAAACAGTTTATTTAGATTATAATAGTCTAAGTTGTTCCTAAATTTGGAAAACAAAAAATTTATTAGTTATTCTTAGTTATTTTTTATTTATTCGAATTTAATGAGAAGAAACTTTATTTTTATTTTATTATCATAACGATGATTTTTAATAATTATAAAAAAATATACCAGACACTTTAAAGTGAATAAATTCGTCATAGCAAACGCTTTGTTTATATTACTGACTTAGTTGTCAGGGATGTACAAAGCGAAAATAATTCCAGGTAAAATAAAATTTTATTTTAAGACCCATAATAATATACTCTAATAATCAATATTAGCGAGTTCTCCTTTTCTTGTATTCGATCGGCATTGAAGTGTAATTAAAAATTTATTCATCACCAAATTTACTCATAAATTGTGTGATAATAATTATTATTTAGTTAATTACTCGTAGTACAAAATTTTAAATTCTTTATTAATTTAATTTCCATTACCCAAAAGTATTTTGATAATTACATAAACCCTTTTTGCTCTTAAATAAAAACACCATACATAAAAATTTACTATTCAATCTAAAAAAGTTTATACGTTATGTAGATAAGCTAAGTATTTATAACACAAGGTCAAGCAAGTTGGATCTCGATACGAACAACATTATCATTATATTTTACTGCAAAGTTACAATGAAAATTCCTGCTTTATTGAATTATTCTTTTAAATCATAATTTTATATTGCGACTGGGTTTACCTTTAAAAGTATTAATTTTCATATTTTGAATTAATTTAGTTCCTTACGGAAAATGGGTACTATTTAATTATATGCGTTTATGATCTCATAAATTGCTAACAGTGCATTCTATTATACTGCAATGTGGTGATCACCCACAGCTGTTTATTACGCATTTCTATACTGGGTTTATTCATTATTTACCTTGCAGAATAATTTAGCAACCATTATTTTAAAAAAAACTTAAACTTTTTAGTTATTTAATAACTTTTTTCTTATTACCACAATTTCATGTCATTAATGTTATTTAACTCACTTAGGGATAATACGTTTAGTTTGAAAGAAATATTTTATTTTAAAAGTCAACTTCTGTTTGTCTTATTTTATCCGATGAAATATTTACCTTAGCTTGCAAAAAAAATAATTTGTTTAATTGGGTAATAACTTTTTAATTTTACAATTTAATTCGTAGGCGAATTGCTGTAATTGCTATTACCTTTTCTTTAACATAAATTTATCAATTTCTGGCAACATCGTGAGATGGAAATTTCCAAAAGCTAGCTAGACTTTTAAGAATTTCTATCTTCACTAAATTTTTCACAAATCTTAGTTAATTAGCTAATTTAACCGATTTGCAAAGAATTGTCTCGCTTTCCAGATTTAATAATTTGATTTTGGTCTTGCTAAAATACAATCGTGATTTATTTTAGTCGCCGAATCAGTGACATTATTAAATTTGATTTATATGTTTCTTGTAGAGCAAGTTTGTGGGTCTTTTTCAAACACGGTCGTGCTTAATTTTTTTTTAACACTTTAAGTTCAAAAGATAATTATGGTTCTTTATTTCCAGAACTCAACAAAAGATAAAAGATAAATATTCCGTTTTGGAACAATTAATTAAGATATCAATTAAAAGACAAAATTTAAGGTAAATTCATAATAAGATAATTAGGTACTTGATTTTTGGAATTCTGTATTTTGTCTTCTTTTTAACAGAACACGTATTACAATGAATCCGCAAAAAAGTAACTGTTGGCCAATTGTTTAAGGTTGTGAACCAAGTTAGAATATTAATCTTGGGTAACTTGTTACCCTTGTCAATTCTTTTATAATTGGATCACTTCTTTTGACCATTAGCTTTTATAGCACAAAAAAACATAGACAAGATAAAATAAGGACCTTTAATTGGAATTTTCCAACTAGCAAATTTAATTTCAATTTTATGGATTGATTATTTTCTTTAGATAATATGCAGGCCAACATCAAATTTGTAATAGATAAATTGCTTATACAATTTTATTATTTAAGATTATTAAGTCATAAGACAAAAATTTTTAACTTGATAATATAAACTTAATGATTGATAATTGTAGTTGACATTCGTTTAATAAAATAATTTTTGTTTTTAAATTAACACCCATGGATTTATTTGTCATTAATAATTAGAATAAGTTTAAATTTTAGAAATATTTTACGTTAACGACCTTTTGGGCGGGATGTAGTTTTGTGTCTTACCCAGGACATTAACATTATATTATTAGTGAATTTAAGGGCTGTGAACTTTCTTAAGGTCCTTAATATGCCAGTTGCCTATATTTTTACCCTTTGCATCTTGTAATTCATAAGTTACATTACCTACTTTTCTTATTACTTGGCATTTAACAAATTTAGGCGCTAATTTTGCCATGAATTTATTACCTGCGTTTGATAAAACATAATTTTTTTTCCAAACGTAATCATTTACTTGGAAAGATAAGGGTCTTTTTCTCAAATTATAATTATGTTTTCCTTTATTGTAAGCTTTAGTTAAAAATTGTCGAACATTTTGAAACAATTCTGGTAATTGTTGTTGATTTTTATCCCAACGAATTTGTCTATCTTTAGAAATAATATCGATGTCTTTTAATGAATTTCCATAATAATCACCCGAAATTGGTATATAACGTCCGAATACAAGAAAAGAAGGTGAAAATCCTGTTACTTCACTTTTTGAAGTATTTATTGCAAAGGCAATTGATTGGACATTTTCATCCCACTCAGTATGATCTTCCTTTATATAGGAGGAGATAGCCGTTACTAAAATACGATTTATTCTTTCAGTGGGGTTATTTTGAGGGTGGTATTTAGCATTATAAAGGGTACTTTGGATTTTAAATTCAGCTAGACATTCTTTAAATTCTTTAGAAATAAATTGGACACCGTTGTCACAGATAATCATTTGAGGCACACCAAAGGTGGTAAAATAATGATTTTTTAGGTAGTCAATAATTTTGCTAGAGGTAGCTTTGGTTAGCGGATGAACGGTAACATATTTGGTAAAATAGTCTGTAACCACTAGTAAATGCTGATGGCGTTTCTTTTTTGACATTGGTAAAGGACCCAACAAGTCCATGGAAATTACTTGAAATGGATATGACACTTTTTTCTGTTGACCCATTAGCCCAGGCCGAGCGCTTTGCGAGGATTTTTGCGAACTGCAAATATCACAGTTTTGAACATACTCTTTTATATCATGGGCCATTTTTGGCCAGTAGTACAGTTCGGACACACGAGCCATGGTTTTGAAAATACCTAAGTGGGCAGCCTTTGGATCATTATGCAGAGTTTTTAAAATGTCTTTTCGATGTGCTATTGGAACGACTATTTTCCACTCAGATAAGTTAGCTGAATTTACTAAGTTAGTAGGAACGAATTTATAAATGATATTATCTTGAATTTTAAATGACTGATATTCCTTTGGAGTGTTTGTTATTTTTTCGATTAATTCATTATACCATGGGTCTTTTTGTATTAAGTTTACATCTAATGAACAAACTTCGCGATTTTTAGAGGCCGCTTTGGCTTCTAGAGTGCTAATGCACTGTTGAACATAATTTATGACTTGTTTTCGCGCTTGTTTAATAGTATCTTGTCCATTCGTTTGGACATCATCTAGTTTAAGCAAATTTCTTGTCAACATTTCATCAAGATACTTATACTGCCTGTCCTCCGGCTCTCCCTTGAAACTCTCCACCTCAATCATAATCTCTTTTACGTCACTTAGAATAGTATTCAGGGACTCATTTGAGGGGCCGTCCAAACCCATTATACAAACATCGCGGGATAACATATCGGGAACGATATTTAATTTACCTGGCCGATGTTGTATTTCAAAATCGTATTGAGCCAATTTTAATGACCAGCGGGCTAATCGTCCGGTGGATTGGTCAAATTGTTTCAACCATTTTAGAGCTGAACAATCAGTAATTAATGTAAATTTTAATCCTTCAATATAACCCCTAAATTTATTGATTGCAAACAAGACACCTAAAAGTTCACGCTCCGTGGCGTGGTATTTTTGCTCTGTGGAGGTTAACGCGCGTGAGGCGTAGGCTATAGGGTGCTCTAACCCTTCTTTCTTCTGAAATAAGACAGCCCCGCAACCCACTCCGCTAGCGTCCGTTTGTATGTAAAAAGGCTCAGAAAAATTAGGAGATATCAAAATAGGAGCGGTGGATATTAATTGTTTAATTTGCTCAAAAGATTTTTCGGCTTCGGGAGTCCAATCTATAGTTTGGCCTTTCTTTTTATTTTTTATCAAAGCAGTAATAGGAGATGAGATGGTAGATAGTTGTGGCATAAAAATTCTATAATAACTTATAAGACCAATTAAACGTTTGACTTCAGTAGTATTTTTAGGAGTTTTAAATTTTTGTATTGCTTCGACTTTAGCCGGATCAGTTTGCAACCCTTTTTCTCCTACTATAAATCCCAAGAAGGTTAGTGATTTTTGACAAAAATTACATTTTTCTAGATTGATTCGAAAGCCTGCTTCTTTTAATTTTTCAAATATTTCAGTTAAGGTTTCTAAATGTTTCTCAAAAGTGGGAGAAGCAACAATTATATCGTCTAAATAGACGAATGCTTCCTCCTTGTGTAAAATAGGGCCTAAAATTTTATCCATAACCCGCTGCAACGTTTGTGGGCTATTGCTTAATCCAAAAGGCATCACGACGAACTCATACAAACCCTTGCCAGGTATACAGAAAGCTGTCTTTTGTTTACTTTCGTCGTCTAATTTTATTTGCCAGAAAGCCTTACGTAAATCGATGGAAGAAAAATATTTAGAATCACGCAAACGAGTCAATATACTATCCGTTCTAGGCAAGGGATACGAGTCCTTGACAGTCACCGAGTTAAGTTTACGACCATCGAAACAAGCACGAAATTCACCATCTTTTTTCTTAACTAATAATACGGGAGACGAATAGGGGGAATGTGATTCTTGAATTACTTTATCCCTTATCATTTTATCAATCTCTCGAGTTAAATGTTCTTTCATCATAGGACTCAAAGCGTATTGCCTTTGTTTGAAAGGTAGAGAATTTCCCGTATCTATTCGATGCGTAACTCCTATGACGCATCCAGTGGCAGCTTTAGATATTGATTCTAATTTATTAATTACTTGTTCCAATTGACCCTGCTGTTTATGAGTTAAAGACATTTGATTTGTTTCTGTAATACTATTTATTTGAATATTTTTTGGAATTTTCCACGAAAAATTGGAAAAATCAATTGTTAAGTTAAAAATTGAACAAAAATCTGTTCCTAATATTATGGAACTATCGATGGTAGGTACTAAATAAAATTTTACATTACGAATTACCTTATTTATTGTGACGGCCAAATAAATTTCTCCGATAATTTCAGCAGGGGCACCATTTGCTACGCTTATATTTTTGACATTAGATTTATTTATCTTTAAAGAAAATTGTTTAATTAGTTCAATACATTTTTTTCCTAAAATTGAGACATTACTACCGGAGTCTATCAATGCCATAAATGTTTGGCTACAAACTTTAAGTTGTAGATAAGGTCTATTATCGAAAGGTTTTTTCGAAAAAGTTGTCGAGACTTTTTGAGTTTCTTTTTGTTTTTTGAAAAATAAATTAATTGTTTGCAACCAATTATCCCACTGGGAGGAATCAACCTTAAAATTATTATTGTGTGATTTATTTCTTTTTCTGACAACAACCTTCCGAGGCGACTTCTTCCAAATTCGCGACTTAATTAAATCGACCCGTATAGCACTAATTGCCTGTCGGTTACTTCGGGTTCGCTTGCAGGGACTAATGCAATGGTTTTCTCGACACTCGTGCCCTGTTCTGGAGTATCGAGTTTCTCGTTTTTTGTCTTAATGGGGGAAGATATTTTTGATTTGCAATTTGCACAATCTTGTTTATAAATCCCGGGCGACCCGCAACCATAACAAAAAGGTTGTCGTTTTCTTTTGGGACATGAAAAATAAACATGGCCTATTTGTTGGCAATTCCAACATGTAGGATTTACTCTATTTACTTCTACAGGTGGTACTGTAGAAGTACCAGGTTTTAAAGAATTTACTTGTACTTGTGACATTCTTTTAGTCACTGAATTAATTTTATTATTAGGTCGTACCGGATAAATTAAAGTCTGATCTTGCAACTCTTGTATTTTTTTACATTTTACTTTTAAGTCACACAAAGTGTCAATCTGTTGCAATACCACATGATTAGTGAAAAAAACATTTAAATTACGAATGATCTGTTTTACGATATTTTTTTCGTTTATTGATTTTTCAAATCGACTGTATAAAGATACCATATTATCTATGAATAACAACACGTTTTCGTGAGTCCCTTGGACCCGCTTATTAATTTGTTGTGACAATTTATATTCATAATCTGAAGGCAAAAATTCAAGTTTAAACAAATCAACAAATTCTTTCCATGTAGTACACCTGGATTTCGCGTTTCTACAAAATTTAATTGCATCACCCGTAAACAAATCATGAGCTGAGGTAAATAATTCCTCTTCCGATATTTGTCGAGCTATGCGGAGATCTTCTATTTTTTCAAGGAAGCTCATAGGGTCTTCGTTTGAATTATGACCGGCAAATTTAATATTCCATTTATGAATTGGCATGTTTTTTACCGGATTCACTTCTATTTTATTTACTTTTTCCGTTTTATTTTGGTTTACTTTATTTATGCTATTCGCGATTGCTCGTTCCATGTTTTCAAGACTTTTCTCGTACAAATTGATCTCGTCATTGTTTTTATCGATATTGTCTTGTTTTATAATTGATAGGCGCTGATCAGCGTGAAGCAAACGTGCTTTAATTTCCGCAATATTATTTAAAGTCACTCCGTCCTGTATTTTGACTTCTAAGTCCGCAAGCGTTTCATCCAATTGCTGGGTGTTTATTTCCCATGACAATGGTATTACTGTTATTGGCGCAAATTGTTCCATTAAATCTAACAATACTTTTTCATTCGCTAAACGCGCCACGCGCACTTCTTCACCCCTACACAAAATCTCAAACTTTAACTCGCTATTGGTTAAATGTTTCGGATCCATTTTGCGTTATTTTATTTTTACTTAATTATTATTAACAAAAAAAATTCTTTTGCTGAAAGAAAAAGTTTTTCATTCATCCACCTTCAACTCAAATAAGCTTTTTCGTTTTTTCTTTAAAAATTCGAAGCCCATAGGTTGGAAGCCATTGTTACCAGGATGGATGGTAGTCTTGATACCCCAAAAAAATATTTTTGCCTTGCCCGGCTACTTACTGTCCAGGAGAATCTATGCATGGAAGCAACTCTTATCCCGTCCTTCAGGGGTGGTTCTTACACTTATTTGAGCGAAGACAAAATGAATAAAAAACACGATATGCAAAATATACATTTAATAAATTAATAAACTTAATAACCTGTACAAAATTGATAAAAGTTAGCATATCAAAATATTTGTTTCCTTATCAATTAAATCATTCACACCTTTCATACCGTTTTAAAATTAGTGACAAATTATTACAATTATTGTGATAAATCACAATATTTAATACATTAAAATAATTAAATGAAATCAACTTTTTGATAATTTATACATTCGAATACAAAATTTGTTCCATATGGAATTTAAATACCTTTTTGTGAAGGTTGGATAACACGGTAAAACATGAGAACGAAGCGTGGGTACTAGGGGTGCGCATATAATCGATTAATCGATTACGTAATTCGAATAATCGATTATTTCATAATCGATTATGATATATTATAATAATCGATTAATCGATTATTGAAATAATCGGTTATTCATAATCGACTATGAGTTCATAATCGATTATGAACTCGTAATCGATTATGAACCCATAATCGATTATGAATTCATAATCGATTATGAATTCATAATCGATTATGGACTCATAATCGATTATGAACTCATAGTCGATTATGAACTCATAGTCGATTATGAACTCATAGTCGATTATGAACTTATAACTATAATAGGTAGGGCTATTAAGGGTTACTAAATTACTATATAATTTATTATTTTGCTAATTGTGTTACGGTGGTGCTAATAAGAAGTGTTGTTAAGCACCAGTTGATAACACATTACGGTCCGGTATCAATCTGTAATAACTTACCTGCGTAGCCGATTATAATGTTACTTACAGGTGTGTTGATGAGAATTTACGACTCCTTCATAAAAACGCTGATTAAATCTGAAGTACCAAATATTTTGTTTTTAAATTTTAACTGAATGTTACTATTGTATTATGCATTATGTAATTAATTTATTGTTAACAATAATCCATCTAAAAGGCTTCTAATTAAAATTCATTTTGTAAAAGTATACACTTTCACTCAAAATATCGGACAAATAATTTAAATCCATATTGATGAAAAAAGGTTGCAATCTTTAATTGAAAAGCAAAAAAATATTTTTTAAAAACTATCAAATTTATAAACAAAAATACCTAAAAGTTGAATGGCAAATCCATATTTGGATTCAAAATGGCAAATCCATATTTGAATTCAAAATATGGATTTGCCATTCAACTTTTAGGTATTTTTGTTTATAAATTTGATAGTTTTTAAAAAATATTTTTTTGCTTTTCAATTAAAGATTGCAACCCTTTTTCATCAATATGGATTTAAATTATTTGTCCGATATTTTGAGTGAAAGTGTATACTTTTACAAAATGAATTTTAATTAGAAGCCTTTTAGATGGATTATTGTTAACAATAAATTAATTACATAATGCATAATACAATAGTAACATTCAGTTAAAATTTAAAAACAAAATATTTGGTACTTCAGATTTAATCAGCGTTTTTATGAAGGAGTCGTAAATTCTCATCAACACACCTGTAAGTAACATTATAATCGGCTACGCAGGTAAGTTATTACAGGTTGATACCGGACCGTAATGTGTTATCAACTGGTGCTTAACAACACTTCTTATTAGCACCACCGTAACACAATTAGCAAAATAATAAATTATATAGTAATTTAGTAACCCTTAATAGCCCTACCTATTATAGTTATAAGTTCATAATCGACTATGAGTTCATAATCGACTATGAGTTCATAATCGACTATGAGTTCATAATCGATTATGAGTCCATAATCGATTATGAATTCATAATCGATTATGGGTTCATAATCGATTATGAGTCCATAATCGATTATGAGTTCATAATCGATTACAAGTTCATAATCGATTACGAGTTCATAATCGATTATGAACTCATAGTCGATTATGAATAATCGATTATTTTTAATAATCGATTAATCGAAAAAAATCGATTATTTTTTATAATCGATAATCGATTATGAAATTCCATAATCGCGCACCCCTAGTGGGTACCATTCAATGCTGGCGATGTCATCCCCTGATGTCGATGTGCCGCTCCATATGAATGAACCAAGTTGCTGCCGAAGTCAGCAGTTTACGCTTTTAGTCGCACTTTGTGATAAATTATTAACTTGCGAATATAGAATGATTGTAGTTTATAATGAATTTCTTATTGGTTTATTAGGATTAGGCACCATAAGTTCACTTATAACCGTAATTTTATTTAAATAGTTCCACAAAGTTACTCAAAAAATTGTTATTTTGTATTTAATTTATCGATACGTAAATTAAGAAAGTCAATCTTATTTTAACTTACACGAATTGTTCTTCACAATGATGTTTAAAATTATTCGTATTAAAGATTTATTTAACCTTTTATTTTATTTGGATTTGTTACTTTGACGATGCACTTATAATGAAATTTGTTAGTTTGTTAACAATAAACACATGTAGATAATTTGGCACTTGCATGTGTGTTTGATAATAAGATAATTATGGTTGACTGAATCGTTTCTTTTATAAATTTCAACATTATTTTAGAAAACCAGATAATTAGGTAAGATAATTGAGTGTTACTTCTTTGTTTGTTCTGCATACACTGAAGATTAAATCCTCCCCACCCGTCAAATTGCATTTATGAGTACAGTTTTATATAAAGTTCGCGTCTCAAGGTGTTGATTGAACAAAGAACGCATATATTAAAATGAATTAACGATAGTTGACAACAGCAAACAGCTGAGTGTTGTGCTTTTTCTTAGCGAGAAGCGGAGACATTATGACCTCATCTTTTAGATTTATTTTTTGAAATAATTACGCTTAACTTATTTGATTTTAATATTATAAGATTACTTTTCTTTTAATTTTAATCTTTTTTCTTTTCTAAAATTGGTAAACGATGGGGAAGCGGTAACAAGATTTATTATGTTTTGATTGATTTATTTTGCAAAAATAGTACATTTTTGAAAATTTCACAACATAATTGGTTGCATACCCGCCAGGTATCATTTGCATAGTAAATTACATGTCTCTATTTCAAATGTAAACAAACATTTATAAGTTACAAACAGAGGAGGATAGTGACCTAATTAATTTATTAAGTTTCTGCCTTCTCTGCACGTACAGTGCATTGAAATTTCGAAAAGTTGTCTTTCAGACCACCCGTCCGAGGTCCTTTAGACCAAACCGATCCGTCCGTGGTCGAATCAATCTGTCCGATCCGAACTACCGCTCTGTACGTATCCCGTTCGATTCATTGTTTAAGTTTCTAGGCAATAATCACATTTCCAAACAAAACCTGTCTTTGGTTACGCTTCTAGTCGAAGACAAAATTCCTCCGTGCGGATTAGCAAAAGTTTATGTTTCTAGGCTTTTTGCTAAAAAGGAACTTCCGATTAGATAATTCCCGTCAGGAATTATCACTTACCTGAAACTTTCCGATTCGACAACCGTTCATATAAGAAGTCACTTCCTGACTTTACCAATCCCGAGTATACCGTTGGATTTTGCTAATCAAAATTCCAGTAGCCGTTATTTTTGGTAATAAAGTAAAATTTTCACTTTGTTTTGTAAATTACATGGGAGTGACTTGTTCCACGTGCAACGGTACTTGCGCAGTTGCGTCTTTTTTGTACTTTGACAAAATTCGAATAATTTTCAATCGTATTTAAAATATCAAATTTTATTTCCGCGCAAGTTGGCGCATACTCAGTTTTACCAGATTATTAATTTGTGTTTATCAGTGTTAATTTATTAATTGTTATTGGTTCCTTGCTGGTTTGGTTTCGAATAAGTAAATTTGCTTAACAGATAGTAAATTATTATTTATTTCTTAGCATTCACCATCAGGTTATTGAAAATTTTTACCTCTAACCTGACTTTTATCAAAACCAAAACAAATCTTGAAGACGAACGGAGGAAGTTGTAAATTCAAAAACTTTGACGATTTTTTACAATAAATTATTACTAATTATGTAAGTTCTTAACTTTTCTAATAAATTTTTTTTAATGTAATTTAATTTCTTAGCAACTTTTTAAACAGCTTCCTCATAATCGGAAACTTTTTGGTGACATTTATACAAAGAAGTTATCGCAAATGAAAGTTAATAAACATATTATGCTTACTTATTTTTATTTATACTTAATTTCACTACTACTTTTCTACTTGCATATATTTATAATTATAAAAACCAATTAAAATTAATAAAACAAGCGTGCAATAAAAATTATTTTACCATTTTTTTGTTATTTATTTCTGTAATTTTAGCTAAGAAGTACTTTAAACTTTAATGCTACATTATAAAAAAGTTAATTAATATACTATGTGCGTATGCTTAAAACTTCCCGCTCAGTCAAATCTTTATCGGACATATTTTGGATTTTATTCCATGACGAATTGCAATTCTTAAAGGTTTCCAAAAACCATTCCAAACTTTCTTCGTCTACCCGAATCAATGCAATCATAGCCGCAATACTGCTCTCACCATTAGGTACCATCTACATTTAAAATAAGATAGAGAGATGGTTCGATGTTCAATAATTTATAAGTTGCATCTATGCAGATGAACTCCGGGCATGCTGACAGCGAAGAAATCATTAAACATCATCGTTGTCCAGTAACAGGTAAGAGCCTGCGCCTGCAAAATTAAATCAAAATAAGTAGGTAAGTTAATTTTTAAAAATGCAACTTGCCAAAATTAGATTATGTTTTGTTACATACAGCTTGAATGTTGTTTTTTTCCATTCTCTTTCCATTTGTTGCAGGTTTTTAACGTCCTTCGATGTGATGCATTTATTAAGCCGGTTCTCTAAATCAGCACATAGCATAACATGTTTATTAACTTTCATTTGCGATAACTTCTTTGTATAAATGTCACCAAGAAGTTTCCGATTATGTGGAAGCTGTTTAAAAAGTTGCTAAGAAATTAAATTACATTAAAAAAAATTTATTAGAAAAGTTAAGAACTTACATAATTAGTAATAATTTATTGTAAAAAATCGTCAAAGTTTTTGAATTTACAACTTCCTCCGTTCGTCTTCAAGATTTGTTTTGGTTTTGATAAAAGTCAGGTTAGAGGTAAAAATTTTCAATAACCTGATGGTGAATGCTAAGAAATAAATAATAATTTACTATCTGTTAAGCAAATTTACTTATTCGAAACCAAACCAGCAAGGAACCAATAACAATTAATAAATTAACACTGATAAACACAAATTAATAATCTGGTGAAACTGAGTATGCGCCAACTTCCGCGGAAATAAAATTTGATATTTTAAATACGATTGAAAATTATTCGAATTTTGTCCAAGTACAAAAAGGACGCAACTGCGCAAGTACCGTTGCACGTGGAACAAGTCACTACCAAATTACATTCAAACGTCAAAAATTCATAGGTTATGTATCCATGACCACCAGTGTCGTATCAAATTAATTTTGCTTATAGTGTAAATATTTTAAACATTAAAATCATCTTTCTTTTTAAATTATTAAATTGTAAATATTCTTTTAAATAAAATTTTTTTGTTAACTTTCCCAGAATTCTTTTTTTATTTTTAAAAGTTTTAAAGTTTTTCTCTTCGAAAAAGCTTTTGGCGCCTGAGTGACAAATAAGTGTCAAATAAAAGAATCGACGAGACGTCCTCGACCCTGGCTACCCAAGGGGCAATTTTGAACAAGCCAAAATATCGTCACAAGTTACAAAATATAACTAAAAAACTAAACACGTTATTTTAGTTACAGCAAAATTTTTTTTATTAATATTTTTATTAAAACAAAAGCAAAAATAATTTAGTTTATTAATTTATTCCATTTTGTGAATTAAGGGAATAATAACATGATCTGAACTTTCAAATTCATTATTAGTCGACACAGGGAATTTAACACATTTACCGATAATCTGTGATGCCGGAATGATTTTAATTTCGGACAAATTTGAGTCATTAACCAGCGATACACCAAATATTTCAGAATCACAAGGTTCCTTAAAAATAGACTCTTTTTTAATATAACGTCGTGCTTCTAAATATATTATATTTTCTTCATAAAATATATCATTTATGATAATTACGTCGTTGCCTTTAATGGTGCAGCAATTATTGGGTTTTTTCTTAGATATGCAGAAACCATTGTATTCAACAGTTTTAACAAATATTTTACAAGTCTCGGTTGAGGATGCATAGGATTGATCAAAATTAATTACCGGGTACTTTACTCTTTCAAATTGTATTTCATATTTCTTCTTGCAGTTTTAACAATAAAAGTGTCACAAGATGTCACGTTCCAATCACAATAGATCGCATGAGTATCGCAACGACATTGTATTACTATTACCCTAACGTCACAAAATGTGGCACGAATATCACCTGCGTGTCACAATATGTCACATTTCGGTCACATTAGGTAGCATGAGTATCACAAAGATCAAGTATTGCTATCACTCCACTGTAACAAAAATAAGTGGCTAGAATATCACCTTCGTATCACAAATTGTCACATTTAAACAGAAAATTATCGCACGAGTGTCACCAGCATATAACAATAACGCCATAGCGTTTGCTGTGGAGATTTATTTATTATAAAGTTTCTTTATAACATTTGCAATAAATTATTAAAAATTAAAAATATTTAATAATTATTATATTTATATACAAAATAATGAAAAAGAAATTAAAACAGTAAGTAGTTATTTTTTGTAATCTTATATTTAATATTAATTTTTAATGACTAAATAATCACATATTGTAGAAAGTGATTAGAAACTTATAATATGTTCACATCGTTATACTAATTTTGAGGGATACCATTATTTAAATTCATAATATTTTTCAATATCACACCTGTGTCACAAATGAAGCATTGTTGCGATATCACATATAAGGTGATATATATCACTTTGGTGATAAATCACAAGTAAGTCACAAAATATCACATGAGTATCACATGGGTATCACACTGTGATATTATGACAGATTTTGGATTCTACATCCGTCACGATCAACCTTCAACAATCAATTTGTTTGGCCACTGCCATCTTATTCAAATTTATTGGGATGGTAGTGTAAACACTTCCATTATCATTTTTCATTTCTTTCGTGAAAGCGCATGGCCGGGCCTTGCGGAGTATTTGACATCACTTTTGTTCCGGACGTCAAGGCGAGTAGTTCGAGTGTGTGCGGTACTGTGATCAAAGTTGATTTTGCGGGTGCTAGTATATCAAGATCATCCAATTTATTTTCAAACGACCACTGGTGCGTGTGGGTGAAGACAGAATATTTTTTTTGATCACGGAAGCACCGTATCAACATTTTTCGCTATCAACCATCTGTGCCTACCCGCCATATTGTATTTCGTTTATCAGCGCTCGCAAGATTGCAGTCCGTGCATGCTTTTGAGCGCCCTCTTGGTGATTTTGGTGGTGACAATTGGTTTGTCAACATAATACGCTCAGCCGAATTATTTTTTTTAACATCACCCGTTTTGCTGAAGTCCGTACAACTGTCTGTTTTGTTAGTGTCCGTTGCCAATTGTTCGTCCGAACTGCGTTATTTGTTGTGGCACTTCCTGCCAATAAACCGAGCGAGCCAACGTCCTGCGTACTAGTGGATTTGGATTCAACTTTGGAACCACCATTGGTTGGTTTACCAACCCGTCATAACCAGAGTATTTTGGAAAAACTCTTTGGAGTTAACAGTCCAGCCATCGTCCTGCTGCCGAGTTCGTGGGTCGCTGTGAGAGAGCTGTCAATCAACATCAAGCGTGCAGTCGATCCTCGTGGTTGGGACCGAGTGAACGAAACTCAACATCCATTCTCGTGGGCAATCCATCCGAACGGATTGGAATACCTGTCACTACGATCTTGTGAACTTACCGAGCGCTCAGGTGAGACAATTTTATATCTAGTCTGTTTTGGTTGTGATTGCTCTTTTATAATATACGAGTTATTTTGATTAACGTCATTGAAAGGTGTACGTGTTTGGCACCTTAGTTTTTTTTTGTAGTTCTCTGGATCTCCCCACGGGGGGGATTGCTTCACGCTTTGTACTTTTGGCTGGTTTCCGTCAGAAACCAGCATTATTCATATTTTCACCGCCGAAGGTTGTTGCCGCTTGTTTTGTGTATAATTTTATTGATTTTTGTGTGTTAATTAAACGATTAACTACATTACCGATTTTTATTTCCCCGAGAGAGAGGATACTTCTAACCTTTTCAGAGAAAGTTCGAGGTTGGGATCCACATCCCTCGCATACCGACGTAAAGATCATTGTAGCTAGTCAAAAACACCAAGGGCACCCCACGTTGAAAAGTGAGGTGATTACCACTTCACGTGGGAGGAGAATACTCGATCCTGCATTCGTAGGAGAGGGGTTTTTGTCTCAATATCACAACTGTGACACAAATGAGGTATCACAGTGATATCACTGTGATACCTGCGTCTACTGGGATAACAAGGCCAGTGAAATTATCGCAAAATACGAGGAAATATTTGGAAAAAAAAACGTCGCGCATAAAAAGCACACCGTATCACATTACGTTAAAAGAAAATGCTACGCCATCGATAGCAGCAGCAAGGCGAGTTCCTTTCCAGCGAGTCGCTGAAACATAAATTGAAAGAAGAACTTAAGAAAATGGTAGAAAACCAAATATTGGAAGAAGTTAGCGAACTTACGGATTGGGTACATCCGATCGTAATCGTCAACAAACCAAACGGATCAATTAGGGTTTGTATGGATCCGCGACCGCTTAACCAAAATATCAAGAGGGAACATTATTCGCTCCCTACAGTCGATAATGTGTTAGCAGAGTTGAAGGATGCGAAACACTTTACTGTGTTAGATGCAATCATGGCGTTCCTACAAGTTCCCATTGATGAAACAAGTTCAAATTTATGTACGATTGCCACGCCATTTGGTAGATTCAGATACAAAACAATGCCATATGGGATTAATTCAGCGCCTGAAGTTTATCAAAAATTGATCAAGAGCTTTTTAAAATTTAGACGGCGTAATTTCATACATTGACGATGTTCTTATTTACGTAAGAACCGAAAAAGAGCATAACGAAAGATTGTTATGGAAATACAATGTCAAATTTAGCAAAAATAAAATGCAGTTGGCAAAAAATGAAGTCAGATTTTTAGGACATAAAATTTCGGAACACGGTATTTCAATAGACAGGACAAAAGTTGACGCAATTAATGCTTTGCGAAGTCCTGAAAACAAAAAATAATTGCAAAGAATTTTAGGTATGGTAAATAACCTTTTTTTTAATGCAGGGAAGGGGGAAATCTTCAAAAGACACCACCCCGATATTCTGGGGTGGTAGTGTCGGATTCTTATCGACTAAAACCCCCTCCCCGACGAGCAGCGGGATTTACTTTCTCGGCATCACTTCCGCTGTCGTCTGCGATGGTCTGCGGCATGGTCGTTTTTCTGCGGCCTCCCGTCATCACCGGGTTAGCTGGCTCCCGCTGGGCACCCACGGAGTACGTGGCCCGGGCTGATCGCAATGACCCCCCGGCATCACCCGAATCGCTTGTACAGATGCGTGTTGGGAGCCACTAGTTAGTGGCCCGTGAGGCTCGTCTCTCTGCACCCTAGTGTGCAGTGTCTTGACCCGGTCTGCCCGGTCTGCACCGCTGTCGGGTCGACTTCCCTCAGCTTGCCGTTGGGGGAGACTGGTGTTCGTACCCTTGATGTTACACTGAAAAAATTATTGTACATAATATTAATAAACGGTAATGTTTAACTGGCATTTCCTTAGTACAATGAATTTATTCATTGGTATAATAAAATATTGCGGAAAGTTTTTAATTGATTTATCACAGCATTTATTAATATTAAGAATCCATGTTTATTAATATAACGAAACTTTTTACATTGGTCAATGTAAAATATTTTTTCTAGCAGTAAATTTTACATTGTGTCAATGAAATTTTTATTTGTGTCAATAAATTCGTTTATAATTCACGTTAATAATATTTAGTAAATTAATTCTTTGTACCAATGCATGAAATTATTGAATAATAAACTGTACGTTGAGGCAATTATTATTCAATTGCAGCCCCAATGTATGAGTTACATAGGTTCATTAAAATTATTTTAATATTAAGAAATTTGTTCATTGACAAAATGAATCCCTGTTAACAAACGAGAATCGCTGCTTCATCGTATGGGATACATAAATTAATAAACAGAAGTTTTTATGTCAACAAAACTGCTACATTGGGTTAATAATTCTTAAAACTGCAATCCATGCGTCTCATTAAAAGTGCTGAAATTCAGTTCGTCTTTTACAGAGATGACATCATAAGTTAGTCATCATAAGTTAAACATAACATAAGTTAGTGAAGCATTTCAACGCATTTCAATTTTTATAATCGAGTAACTAAGTAGTGTCTTCGTAATAATTATCATAGTGTGTTACCCAGCTACTTCTGTGTGTGGTATATTTTATAAAAGTCAGGTATGTATCTCTATTTGTTTTCTTTAAATTATAATTTACAATAGATATCTTTATTTATATCGTAGTCAGTGAGGACAACTTGCAGCTATACTCGTATTTCTTCAGAATAAGGTAAACTGCCAATTTTAAATAAAGAAATTTTAATAAATTTCAAGCAACAAAAATAATTATTATAGTAATCGACTTAAAATGTTATGCTTTATTTGTAAGAAAACTTTTAATTGTTTAAAATTACTCACTTTACATTTCAAACGTATTCATGATTTAAGTACAAATGACACATTCAGATGTTTTGAACCCAACTGCAACCAAATTTTTCAAAATTTAAGTAGTTTTAAAAAACATGTTAATCGAAAACATATTAATGACAATTTTAGTAGTGTTATTACATCTGATGCTAGTCATTTTACTCAGGATGAATTAAATAGTGTTAAAAATAATAACAAAAATGAATTTAATAATATTTCAATATGTGCAAACAATGAAACACCAAATGAGTCGCATACTTTCAATAATGTTTTACATACGTATGATGATAATCCCAATTTAGTAAATGATCGTAAAGAAAAGTCAAAATTTCAATTTGAAACATTAGAAAAAAAAATAATTTGCTTTGTTACAGAATTTGTACTTAGTCTGCATAATAGTAATAATTTCTCTAGAAAAGATGTTTTTAAAATTCAAAATTATACTAATAAATGTTTGGTCGAACCTCTATTAGATATATTTATGGAGTTTGCCAATTGCAATCTTCAACAAAACAGTGATTTATACAATGAGTTTTGTGATTTTGTTTCAAATTGTAGAAATCCATTTAAACTCTTTAATACAGATCATTTGCTACACAAAGTTTTACAGAATAAAGGGTATGTTGAAAATGTTAAAGAATTTACAATTAATAATGAAGTAAGTGTAATGCACCATACTGGTAATTTAGTAAATAAGGAAAAAAAAATTACAGGTGTGATGATGCCCTTAAAATTTCAATTTAAAAAATTTTTTGAAAAAGGAAAATTACTACAACATACGCTGGATCACATGGACCATTTAGAAAATAGCGGTTTTAATAAAATAACTAATTTTGTGCAATGTAAATTGTGGAAAAGAAAGAAAACATTGTATCCCGATAATCATGTATTACCATATTTTTTGTACCTAGACGATTTTGAAATTAACAACCCTCTTGGGTCAAACTCGACAAAACATTCAGTTTGCAATGTATATTATTCTTTCCCGTGTCTTCCAGTTGAAGAATCAAAATTAGAAAATGTATTCTATGCTGCGGTTATCAAATCTACTGATTTGAAAACTTTTGGAAATGAGAAATGCTTTCAGTATCTTATAGAAGAGTTAAAAGACTTAGAAATAAATGGAATAGATATTGTAGATGGTGAAAATTCAATTGTACATGTTCATTTTGTTTTGGGACTAGTTTTAGGAGATAATCTAGGCTTAAATTCATATTTAGACTTTAGCAAATCGTTTTCGAGTAATTTTTTTTGCAGATTTTGTAAAGCGAACAAAGGACTTACCCAAAACTTGACTATTGAAAATCATGAACTAATGAGAACTATTGAAAATTACAGTTCCGATGCTATTGGTCCCGAGAGCATGGGAATTGTAAATACATCATTATTTAATAATATTCCATCATTTCATGTAGTAGAAAACTATTATGTAGACGTTATGCACGATATTTTTGAAGGAATATGCCATTACAATTTATGCCATTGTATTATTTATTTTATTCACACAATGAAATATTTCAGTTTAGATATTTTAAATTCACGAAAAAAAAATTTTGAATATGGGCCTACAGAAATTGAAAATATATCTGGAAAAATTGATCAAAATCACCTAAACAAAAAAAAATTAAAAATGTCAGCTAGGGAAATGATGACTTTCATTTTATTCCTTCCTCTCATGATTGGAGATTTGATCCCATCTGACGACAATGTTTGGATTTTTTTAATAAATTTTATTGAAATTATAGATATAATACTCTGTTTTGAAATAGATGAAACATGCATTACATTATTAGAAAATAAAATAAAGAAACATAATAGTGATTACATTTTATTGTTTAACGATACACTTAAGCCGAAGTTCCATAATTTAATACATTATCCAAATATAATTCGTCAATCGGGACCTGTTAGGAAGTTTTGGTGTTTTAAATACGAGGCTAAGCATAGGCAATTTAAAATTTATTCTCATTGTATCACTTCACGTAAAAACATCTGTCTTACATTATCTAAGAAATATGAATTGCAATTTGCATATAAAATACTGATGAAATCTACCAATTTAACTGATGCATTTACTTTAAATGAAGCATATTGCCAAGTAATGAGCAATTACAAAACAATAATTTGTGAAAAACTGCAGGTTGATGAAAGTTGCATTCAATTTTACTCTCGCTTACATTACAAAGGAATTGAGTATAAGCGTGGAAACTACATAGCAATATTTAAAAATGATGTTTTTATTTACATAATATTAGAAATAATTATATTAAAAAAAGAAAATTTATTATTTTTTTGTCAAAAATTATGTAGTGTTAATTACAAGCAACACTTTGTAGCCTACGAAGTTGATCCAACAGCTTTGGGCTCGTTTTCTATAATTTCGACAGATGATATAATAGGACCTCCACTCACTTTAATAAAAACAGCAAGAGGCAAAACGATGATTCGATTGAAAGAGTTTTACAAAGCTATTTCATCGAGTTAAAATATACAAATATTTACCTATTATTTAATATTAAGTTGTATATAAATATCTATTACTAACTCGAATTATATCTAATTTATTTAAAATAATATTTTATTTACTATAAACAAAGCATAATATTTTATTGCTTGCTATATATGAATTTAGTTTATTAAAATTTCTATTTAATTTATAAAGCATAAAACAAGTTGGCAGTTTTAAGAAACTAAAAAAAAATGAATACGGATCCTTTTGTGATCAATATTTATCAGGATTTATCTGATTCTTCTATTGAAAATAACATGACGGCTATTTTTTCTCAATCCAATGAAAGTTCATCAGCTGTCAACAATCAGATTCAAGCTGAACAGCAGCAACAAAGTAAGTAATAGCAAAGAACTCGGGTCGAGTACGCTAACCTTGTCAGCTCAGATGTAATTTAAAACTTTACTATTTTTTTGAGCGGACAAAGTGAGCGTACTGCCCCCAAGAACTCAGTAATATTTCTCATTTTTATTCTGAAACTTTAATTTTAGAAAATAATGACAACGTGGAAAGTAATGAAGATAGAGATTTAAGAATTTTACTTCGAAACTGGAATCAAGAACATTTATTAGATATTTTAATTGGTAAGTTGATTAATAAATAGAAACAAACTTTGACAAAACTTTGGTGCAAAAACTTATTCTTATTGCGATATATTTATGTAGATGTACTTACTAATATATTATAATCTATTATATATAAACTCTTTTAGCTGAAAATGTACACATGGATATTTTGAGAGTAATTAAGCGTCATCATATTGAGAAACTTCTAAAGAATTTCGATATGGGCACTCAAATTTTATTTGAATATAATTTGGAAGAGTGGAGAAATTCAATTGGAATACCGTTGACGAGTTCTGGTGATATGGCACAAAACTGTGTATCTAGTCACGTATTTAGTAACCTTTCGTCACCCTGTACGTCCTCACCATCAATATCGCCAAGTTCTACCAGAACATCTACACCAACACCATATCATGAACGATTTACGCCATATACAAGTTCGCCAAGTCCGGATGATACCTTAAAAATCACGTTATCAAATATTTTAAACGAAACTTCTAAAGGCTCAATGCTAACAACTTATTACGACAAATTTTCAAAATTTGATGAACAACAGAGATTTCTATTAATAAATACAATAGCTCAGTTTTTTGAAGACAAAGGTGTGCAGATGACATTGGCTACAAGTTATCGGATAGAACAAGAAATTTTAGCAAGATTTCCCAATGAAAAATTTGTAAGATTTTTTAAGGTGAACTTTTGCTTATTTAATTTTGCTTTTTACTCTAGGAATATTATCGTACAAGCAAGAGAGGACGATTGTACAATAAATTTTGCAACTTAAAAACTACTTATAAGGCTACCCTTAACATGCTACCTAATGAACGAGTCCAAGCAAAAAAAGACAAGAAGAACAAATTACAAAATAGCAAAGTTTATGGTAAATATTATATAATATTAATATTTTGTTGTTATTGTAATTATATTATTATATTATGTATTCAGTACCAGAAGATGATGCGGATAGTTGCATAAGGGCTTTAAAATTTGATAATTTATCATCTGAGGAGTTTGATAATTACTGGAAAGCTTGCAGCCAATTTCGTCTGAAACAAATGAAAGAGCTTGGTAATACCGCGGCTATAATGCAAAATTGGCCATTTTACAAAACTCCAGCTGGTTTTAGATTGGTACGAGACATAATATTTAATTGAAAATTATTTGCAATTTATTAATTTTTTTTACAGATTGACATGGATTTTAAGGTCGCTTTTGAAAATGGTGATGGCCTTCTTGATAAATGGCAATTTTGTTTCACAGAAATGCTTTCATTTTTAAGCACAAATGTGAAAGAAACAAACATAAAATTTTTATTAAATAAAATACAGCAGAACGTTAATATTTCTGAAAGTAAGTACTACTTATATTTAGGTTTAATAGGAGTAGATAACATTAAATTGCACTTGTTCTTTTTCAAAGTAAAATTTTTTTTTCAATTTGTGTTTATTAATATAAAACCTTAATATTTATTAGAATAAACGAATAAAATCTAAATATCTAAATCAATATTTAAAAGTTATGTTCCTACAGATGGTCAAAATGCAGCATTGTTTTGGGCATTACACGGCTACTTTGTACCTACCAGTAAAGTAGTATGCAAAAATGCTGCAAGCGGGAAAAATGTTACAAAAAAATTTACCATTCGTGATTCCCAAGAATCTTTCATGTTTATTGGGAAAACACACCAAGAAATTGAAGACAAAATTTTATATTTGAAGAATTCTAAGACATCCATCCAACCATTTATTTATTGCATTGGAGAAGAATTGACATCAATAAAAGAAATAGTTGTTTATTTTGATGAAATTAGATATAAGTTTAATAATTTTCTAAGAGCTGTAGATATTTGCTTTAAAATAATTTATTTGTTTGATTTAGATTTTCCGACTGAATCATTAATGTTTTATAATTTTATAGAAACTTATTTTTACAAATTAAAATCAAATAATTCATTTCCAAAAGTACATATTTTGTCGGAAAATCTAAAATTAACAAAGAATGCTTGTGAATAATAATAGTAGGTACCTATATTGTATATAATATTATGTGTATAATCAAAATTTGCACGATCAATGAATATGGACGACAGATAATGTTTTAAGCTTTGTCATGGGGTTAGAGACGTCAGTTCATTCATTGTGGAAATTTTGTTTACTATTTTAATAACATTTTTGTATTATAGTTGACCTTGTTAAATTATAAAATATTTTTAATTTGGTATAAGTCTTAGTAATAGTTTAAATATTAACCAACGTTTCGGGCCGTTTACATGTGCTCTATTTTCTATGCTGTACATATCGTCGGGTTGTTGGTAAAAGTGACCAACCAACATAAACATAATTTTACAGTAGAGCCATTACAACATTAAATAATATCGAGCATTATTACAAAATCATCTTGATTGAAAATTATTCAATAAAAAATTTGAAGTATTTTAATGAATAATTTTCAATCAAGATGATTTTGTAATAATGCTCGATATTATTTAATGTTGTAATGGCTCTACTGTAAAATTATGTTTATGTTAGTTGGTCACTTTTACCAACAACCCGACGATATATTAATTATAATATTCTATAAATTGTAGCGCTTTTTATGAAATTAGTTGATAATCTCAATTTAATAACGATCAATAATTGTGTGTATAAATATACAGTATAATATAGTAATAAAAATATTAAGCATAATTTTTTTTCTATACCCGAGTTCGTCAATAAATTATTTAATGGCTACAATAAATCAATTTGTTAAATAATGAACAGTGTTCATTAGTACAATAAACTATTTAAAAAATTCATACATCTAATAAATGAATGTATTCTTCACTAAAATAAACAGAGTTCGCTAACGCAATGAACAGTTAAGAAAATTCATACGTTAAGTCAAATAATTTATTTGTTATAAGAAGAAACAGTATTCATTAATTCAACGAAAGGTTGCGAAAGTTTATACGTTGCGGCAGCGTATTCTTTGATTACGCAATAATCAGTGTTCGTTCATACAACAAATCTAAATCGCTAACTGTACACAATGCTTGACGAACTTTTATTAATTAGTATAATGAACTATTTGTTATTTAATAAACCTGATTATTAATTAATTAAATATAGTTCGTTGTCTGAATTAAATCGTTTGTTGGACCAATTTTAATAAATTTATTGCTTGTCTCAAACAACTTTTTCATTATATTTATGTCGACTTTTGGTTCAGTGTACCTCTCACGTCAGCCTTGCGGATTTCCCCCATCCACCGGGGTTCGCGCCCGATCTCTGAGGGTCATCCGCAAGTTACCAGGGACCACCCCGAGGAGGTGTGAGTAGGATTTCGGTCCCCATGGTAAATTACCATAGGAAATTTATACCTAACTTATCCCAAGAAACGAGCATTCTACGCGCGCTGTTGAGCGGAAAAAATGAATTTGTGTGGGGTGAGAACGAGAAAAAATGCTTTCAGAAATTAAAAAAGATAATTACCAAGGCGCCAGTACTGAAATTCTATGAATCAAACAAGCCGCTTTGTCTATCTGTAGACGCAAGCAGTTTTGGCATAGGGGGGTGATTATGCAAGATAATCAACCCATTGGGTACAGTTCTTCGTCACTTACAGAAACGCAGAAAAAATACGCGCAAATAGAAAAAGAGCTTCTTGCGATATTACACGGGTTAACTAGGTACCACATTTACACATTCGGTAGAAAAGTGTTGGTACAAACCGATCATAAGCCCCTTGTCAGTATTGTGAATAAACCTATTGAATCGTTATCGCCAAGACTACAAAGAAAAATGATGAGGTATGATTATCAGTTAGAATACGTACCAGGAAAAGAATTGTGTATCGCAGATACGTTATCGCGCGACCCGATTAAAAATAAAATTATGAACACCGACTATCTTGAAGGTCAAACAGTAGCAGTCAATGCAATTTATTATTTGTGCTACACAAGAGCGAATCAAGG
This sequence comes from Podabrus alpinus, assembly GCA_932274525.1. Classification (NCBI taxonomy): domain Eukaryota; kingdom Metazoa; phylum Arthropoda; class Insecta; order Coleoptera; family Cantharidae; genus Podabrus; species Podabrus alpinus. The sequence goes on from OW026452.1 coordinate 16,118,933, forward strand.
AAGTTAGAACGTCAACAAAAAACGACGAGATTATGAAAGAAATAATTAATTACATTAATTTTGGTTGGCCTACACACAAAAAATCAATCAAAACGGATGCGAAGAAATTTTGGGAATTCAAAGATGAATTACATTTTACGGACGAAATTTTCTGTAGAGGAACAAAAGTGGTAATACCTGATAACGAAAGAGAGAAAGTGTTAAAGAAAATTCACAGGTCTCACCAAGGTGTAACTGAGTGCCAAAATAAAGCAAACACTTATTTATATTGGCCCGGTATGTTAAAGGACATCGAAGAATACGCATTAAAATGAAGAATTTGCCAAAAATACGGAAAAGCAAATATAAAACAACCAATGAGAAATCATGAAATTTCAGATCTACCGTGGAACAAGATAGGAATGGATTTCGCACACATAAACAAACAAGATTATCTTGTAATAGTTGATTACTTTTCGAAATTTATCATAATCAAAAAAGTAACTTCTAACCAAAACAAATGCGATAACAAAAATAATCGAAACAACGTTCAGCTTGTTTGGCATCCCGGAATTAATAATTTCAGATAATGGACCACCTTTCAGCTCACATGCTTTCGCTAAGTTTACGAAATATTATGACATCGAACATAAAACGTCAAGCCCGTCGTATCCAAAGTCGAAAGGACTTGTAGAAAGATCAGTACAAACGGTGAAAGACTTAATAATTATGGCAAACGAGTCGAAGGAAAGTGTATCGATCGCGTTATTAAATTACAATTCGACGCCGAAAACCAACACTCCATCTCCAACTGAACTTTTACAAGGCCGAAAATTAAGATCAGATTTGTTAACGGCTAGAGCGAATCTTACACCGAAATACGATTGCAGTGGAACATTGCAAATAATCAAAAGAAATCAAGAAAAGCAAAAGAAGTACTACGACAAAACGTCACACGTTTTGGAAGAATTTGAAGAAAACGAGGGGATTTTGGTACAAAAAGACATGAGAAACTGGGAAAAGGATCTCGGGTCAGTGGACATAAATCAAACAATATGTTGTCGTGTCGACGTTTCGGGCCTTATATTGTACCCATCCTCAGGACTAAAACAAAGAAAGAATGGGGGTCACACACAAACAACCAATCATAAATTCAGAGGGCAAAAAAGGTGACATACCTCAACAAACAGATGTACAATTGTATATTACAACGACATTCAGATTAAAAATAGCAGTAGGGGCACAAAGCGCCATCAGCGGTGTCACTAAATTTTGAACGGTTAAAACATTACAGTAATAACTAATAAATTACGATGAACAGAATGGTCACTATATAAAATCTAGTAATAAAAAAAGTAATAATAAAAGGTTTGGATTCGAGACTCGTCCGGTTGTGGGCATCGAAAAACCCAAGCCTGCGCTCCTCCGGAGCTCCGGCCGGTTTTTCATCGCCTGGTCGCTACGCGGCAAAAGCTAAACATACTTGAAGGCGCCATCCTTCAAGAAAACCGGGATTCGAGTCATATTACCTGTAGGACGTGCGAGCAGCAACCGACGAAATTTTCTAAGTGTTAGGGTATACCATTCCACACGTACCGTCAACAGAACTCGACGCGCGGAATCTCATATGAGATTCCCGCGCGTCGGTCGGCTTTTACATGTTAAATTTTAACAGTATACTATATAAACCTTCCTCTTTGCAATAGGAAGTATTTTATTTTATTTGGGGTGGTCAACATTAGGCGCCTCAAACCATTGTTTTTGTATTTTTAAGTTATATTTTTTTAATTTTGCGCCAACACTAAATTTCCTCCTTAACATGGAAGTTTCCTATCCCTTGCAGTAGATGGCGTTCCATTTTGCAATAACGGTCGCCATTTTAATGTTTTGCTCTACGTTACTTGTAATTGTGAGAAAAGTGATTGTGTAACGTTCCACAAACAGTCTTAATTCTTTCGCATGGAATTTGCTACATATATGTGTAACATATGTCAATATGTTAACATAGCGAAGACAAGTGTCCAGCAGAAGAAAGAAAGTGCTTAAACTGCAAGAAGATAGGTCATTTCGCAAGTGTGTGTACCAAAAAGAAAAGCGTCAAAGAAGTTCGAGAAGAAATTTCAGCGAGCAACAGCGAAACATCGGACAGCGAGCGAGAAGACGTGTTAGCAGTTAAAAAGAAAAAATTGCAAGAAGTCAACAGTATTGGCTGGAAGGAAGAAATACGAGTAAGTAACAAAAAGATTTACTAAAAAATTGATAGCGGGTCGCAAGTTAATATTTTAAACAAAAAATTATACGATTCGTTACTTAATAAACCGTGTTTAAAAGCGACAAAAACAAAATTAGTTTCTTATTCGGAACATGAAATTAAAACAAGTGGTAAATGCGAATTACCCTGTGAATTTTATGACATTAAAATTAAATTTTACGTAGCATGTAAAAACAGCGAGTCGATAATAGGTTTGGATGATGCAAGCAGATTTGGGTTAATACCGTGTGAACGCGTAAACATGATAAATAACTTAAAAATAATCGGGGAATTCAAAGAAGAATGTGATAAGAAAGCGTCGCGTATGAAATGCTCGCCGTATCACATAACTTTGAAAGATAATGCAATACCAACCATATCGCCAGCAAGACGGATTCCTATGTCATTAAAAAATGAAACGAAAAAATATTGGGAAATAAAAGATGAATTGTATTACGCCAACGCGAAATTCAACACAAAGCAGCCATTAAAAAGTCATGAAATAGTAGATTTGCCGTGGTTTAAAATAGGAATAGATTTTGCTTACATAAATTCGGAGAATTATTTAATAATTGTGGATTACTTTTCAAAGTTTATTCTAGCTAAAAAATTAAAATCAAAGAATGCGCAAACAGTAACAAAAATATTAGAAGACTCATTTTCGTATAGAAGTGTACAAAATAGTGCGAAATTTATGTAATCCAAAGAAACCGAAGGTGATGAAGCTCGAAGAATTAGTAAGGTTGTTGGCATTGCAGTTTCAACCAAGAATACCGGTGCATAGAAGGAGACGAGAATTCGATGGGTTGCGACAAACAAACGAAAATATTGGGGAGTGGCATGTCAAAGTGAAAAAGGTAGCGGCGGAGTGTGAATTTAAGAATACTTTGAATGAACGAGTGAAGGATAGATACAGATACAGATATATTTATTCAATATAATCAATATTACATGAAACGTCAAAATTAAAATTTCACAATTAAAGATAAAATTCCACAGACATAAACATACAAAATGTATGGGAAAGAGGTGGAAAAATTGGTAGAGAAGCACAAAAGAATATTTAAAGACGAGTTGGGGGAGTTTAAAGGACACAAAATCAAATTAGAAACCAATGGAACAGTAAGACCAATTTTCCACAAACCAAGACAGACACCATTTGCATTCAGAGAGAGAGAGAGAGAGAGTATTGGAAGAATTGAGTCGTTTGGAAAAAATAGGGGTAATTGAGAAAGTGGAAAATTCGAGATTTGGTACTCCATTGGTCCCGGTAATGAAAGCAAATGGCAAGGACATACGACTTTGTGCAAATTATAAAATAACGGTCAACAAGTATTTACAAGATGGAAATCACCCATTACCTCGCATAGAAGACATTTTTGTAGCGCTCCAAGGGGGACAGCAATTCACGAAGCTAGACCTGTTAAGTGCATACTCGTATAATCAGTTGGTTTTAGAGGAAGAGACGAGTGAGTTGTTAGCATGGAGTACACCATATGGCATATATAAAGTAAAAAGATTACCATACGGCACTAAGCCGGCTTGTTCAATATTTCAAAATATAATGGAAAAGGTGCTGCAGGGAGCAAAAGGTACAGTAAATTTCTTGGATGATATTTTAGTAACAGGGAGAACCAGAGAAGAACACTTACAATATTTGTCAGAAGTTTTGAACAAGTTGGAGGAGGCAGGATTGAGGTTGAACAAGAGCAAGTGCAAGTTTTTCTGTCACACAATTCATTATCTAGGGCACAAAATATCCTCGAGGGGGTTGGAGAAAGATGACGAAATGATTAGAGCAATAGTGGACAAGCCGACACCAAATAATCTGAGGGAAGTGCGAGCGTTCATTGGGATGGTAAATTATTATGCACGGTTTATTGAGAATTTGTCGACAAGGTTAAAACCATTATATATCGTAAGTTATGTGAAAAGAACACTACATTTAAGTGGACTAAGGAATGTGACAAAGCACTGGAATGGGCAAAAAAGGAGATTGCATCGGATCGCGTGTTGGTACATTACGATTCAGGATTACCGGTAAGATTAACTTATGATAGTAGTGTGTAACGATTCAAAATTAATGCAATATTAGTACAAAGAATTAAGACAAAGTATTCTTAATATTTAACATGAATGATCTCATTTACCGGGGAATAACCGTGTCCGGGTGATTTCATAACAGTCGCACGTGTAAGCTATTTTATTATAGAACACAAAGAAAGTAATAGTACAATGTTAGTACAAAGTATTTTTAATAGCTAACACGCTTGATCTCATTTACTTTACCGGGGAATCACCGTGTCCGATGACTTTATAATAGCTACACGCGTGAGATAATTTTCTTTGTATAAAGATATTAACATGGGATAAGTCCGGGGAATTACCGGGTTTCAATGACTTCATCGCCACGCGTAAGTTTTTCTGTTGATGGGGTGGGTGAGGAAGAATGAATATATAAAGACGTAACATCAAGCATTGGGGATATTCTGATCTTAGTTAGATCACGATTATCTTTGAGTACCGTACGTAAATTACCTTAAATTACCTTCTATTGTGATATTGTGATTATAGTTAGATCACGATTATTTTTGAGTAAGTATCTTTCTTAAAATTATCTTAACTTACCTTCGATAATTTTGTGAATATCGTTAATTGTAATTATATTATATTACATCCAAAATTTAAATATTTGGCAAATTTTGTTTTGAAAAAGTGTATTACGACTATATACAAATTTTGACATTAATACGCGTCTAGCTAAGAAGTACCTACGATATTATATGGATTTTGCAATAAATTCGTTATGAACAATTATTTAAATTAATGTTTTAATAATAGTACCTGAACAAATAAATGATATTAGTGAATGAAATTGTGAAAAGACTACAGCAATAATTACGTTGAATAATAAAGACTAATAATTAAATAAAGTTAGTAAAATTGTGAATAAACAAATTGAGTGACAAGACATATTTATGTGAATCTATCATCAAACCAATAAAGTTGAACCTTTATCTAACTATAATGGACTACTACTAGATTAATATACTAAATAAAGGTATTTAATGTTTTTTTAAGAATAATTATATAGATATAAGTTTACATAGGCATAAATTATAGCAAATGTTCAACATGCAGCCAGGATCTAGTAGAGAAGTGATGATGTTTTGCTGATTAAATTTGCTATAGTAGTTAAGTTATTTTATTACATTTTATTTCAGGAATAAATGTATTATATAATAAGTTATTTTTTTCATATAATAAATCCAAACCGAAGAGGGTCATGATTGTAAATTTTGTCAATAAAATTAAAATCAAAAGTATTTCCTATTTTTTTGAACAAATTTCAACCTACCTGAGATAGAGTTTTTTTTAAGTATTTTTTCTACGTTGAGCTAGCATAAGGGGTTACAAGTGCGATAGGAATTGGGCTGTGTTATCACACATTATGCGGGATGGGTCAGAGAGACCTATAGGTTTTATTTCGCGAGTGTTATCAAAGGCGGAACAGAATTACGCAATGATTCAAAAGGAAGCATTAAGTATCGTATGGGCAGTAAAGAAGTTTTTCCAGTACCTGGCAGGGAGGAAATTTGAAATTATGAATGATCGCAAACCTTTAGAAGCTTTATTTGGAGAACACAGAAGCTTGCCACAAATGGCAGCGGGACGATTTCAGAGGTGGTCACTATTTTTGGCAAATTTTGATTACACATTTAGATTTATTAAGGGAAAAGATAACGTACAAGCAGACTGTTTATCGAGATTGCCGCTACCGATGGGAAGAAATGAAGAGGGAGTATGATTATCTGGATTTTATGGAAAATATAGTGCCCATCGATTTGAACCGAATAAGGTCGGCAACCAGAAAGGATTCGGAATTGGGAGCCATTTTTAACTACATAAGAATTGGGTTTCCAAAAAGAAGCGAAAACGAATTATTGAAGGCGTACTTCTTGAGAAGATCGGAGCTCTCAATTGAGAAGGAAGTGATCATGTGGGGTATATGGTGGTGGTACCAAGAAGTTTACGGATACAACTATTAAATGATCTGCATAACACGCACGAAGGAGTGTCAAAAATGAAGGCCAATGCAAGATCATATTTTTGGTGGCCATCGTTAGATGAGGATATCGAAAAATTTGTTTATCGTTAAGGCCGGAGCCAGTGAAGGCAAAGTTGATCCACACGACAAAAGCAACCTATTTTTACGAACGAGTACATGCGAATTATTTGGGCCCGTTTGAAAATAGGATGATCTTAATAATTGTCGATAGTTTCTCCAAGTGGATAGAAGCGTTCATAGTCAACACTGCAGATACTAAAAACACAGTAGAAAAGTTTCGAGAATGTTTTGCGAGATTTGGACTCCCGAAGACATTGATCACGGATAATGGCCCACAATTCAGTTCGGAAGAGTTTGCGAAATTTTTAAATGACAATGGTGTAAGACATCAAACATCGCCACCAGGACATCCGGCAACAAACGGGTTTGCAGAGAATAGTGTGAAAAGCTTTAAACACGGGTTGAAGAAAGCACTAAAAGACGACCGGAACAGAGGTAACAGATTTATAACATTAATGAATAGATACCTTTTCCACTACCGGAATTCAATACACATGAGCACGGCAGTCACGCCGGCTAGTTTGGTTATTAAGGGTAAGGTTAGAAACCGTTTTGATCTATTATTAGAAGGGGATGGAAACAGGAAAGTTTATGAGAAAGGCAGAGAAGTGAGATTTTAAGTGGGTGATCAATGATCATGTATATTGCCGCGATTACAGAAATCCAAACAAAAGAGGATGGGCAGAAGGCGTAATAGATGAGGTATTGGGAGACAGGATATATTTCTGTAAATTAGTGAAGGAGAATTTAATTTGGAAACGGCACTTAAACCAACTTATCGGATTTCAACCGAAAGAAGAACAGAGTGAGTAACAGAGAAGAAGGACGGGAACGAACAAGAGAAGAGGGAAGAAAGACAAAATTGGCAAGATTGGAATCGAAAGGAAGAACAGCCAACAACATCAGAACAAGAAGGAGCGGGATTATCAGGGAGTGAGGGGAGGCGGTCATTACCGGAAAAGGAATCCAGTGACACAGTAAGAGCCCTACGAAATTCGGAGGAGGCCTCGGAAGACCCAGAAAAAGATAAAACAACGGTGAGGAGTCGAGAGGGAGAGGAAGGGAAGATGGTACGGAGAGAGGAACGGGATCCAGAACTGGCGAATGAAGAAAATAGGGTCGATAGACCAAGAAGACAGATTAAGGCCCCGGAACGTTTAAATTTGTGAGGGGAAATATTGTAATATATTTGAATATTGTAAAATAGGCGCCATCACTAGAGGGCGCCAATTGGTGATCTACTTCAGTAGGTCAAATAATTGATCACGTGTGATTTTGTTTCGGAATATGTAGCACTATCTTCCTCATTATGGAATAGAAAAGGCAGGGCATTTAACTACAAAACTGCGTGTTGTTTTTGACGGGTCAACATCAACAGGATGGTCCTTAAATCAAATTCAGTTCATAGGTTCAAAAGTGCAAAATGACATTCATTCTATTCTACTACGATTCAGGAAGCATAAACATGTGGCATCAGCGGACGTGTCTAAGATGTATCGACAAATTATTATGCATCCAGAACACAGGCCATTACAGCATATAGTTTGGAGAGACGATCCATCCAACGAATTTTCTATTTTTCAACTCAATACCGTTACTTACGGCACCAGTTCAGCGCCATATTTGGCAATAAAATGTCTGAAACAAGTGGCATTAGACAATAAAGACGATTTTCCAACCGCTTCTCAAGTCATTTTATCAGATTTCTATGTGGATGATCTGTTGACCGGAGCAGATTCAGTTGAACAACTGAATGCCACTTGTCAACAAGTTTCAGCGATCCTACAATCTAGTGGTTTCACTCTAAGAAAATGGATTGCAAGTGATTTAGATGCATTAAATGAACTTGACCCAGGTAACATGTCGAATGGAATCCTTGCCTTAGGCGAACATGGAAGCGCTAAGATTTTAGGAATTCAGTGGGTCAGTCACTCAGATATTTTAACGTTTAAAATAAAACCATTCAAAACAACTGAACCAATCAGCAAACGCAAAGTTTTAGCTAACATTGCACAACTGTATGATCCATTGGGACTTATCAGCCCATGTATTATATTAGCAAAAATCCTTATCCAAAAATTGTGATGTCTCACATTATCGTGGGATGAGCCAATACCAAACGAATTAGCAAGTCAATGGAATCAATTCAGATCAGAATTGAACAATTTAAATCAACTACAAATTCCACGCAATGCCATTGGGTCACACTCAGTTTTGTATGACATACATTGTTTCTGTGATGCTTCGCAAAACGCATATGCAGCTTGCATCTATTTACGAAGTCAAAATTCGAATGGAGAATTTACCATTAATCTATTATGTTCGAAAACCAAGGTAGCACCGATTAAAACGATCACCATACCTCGGTTAGAACTTTGTGCGGCATTACACGGAGCATAACTCCTACATCACGTCGTGAACTCACTACAAAGTACGGTTCCTACCTATATATGGTCAGATTCTCAAATCTCCTTATGTTGGATAAAAACAGAATCTCAATCGCTACAAATCTTCGTGGGAAACAGAGTTACGAAAATACTATCTCTCACAAGTCAATTAGATTCGCATCTCGCGTTGTTCTCCCAATCACACTTGCAAATAATGAACTATGGTGGCATGGACCAGAATTCCTGAAGGAACCAATAGCACAATGGCTCAACAATGAAATTAGTTTTATAAAAGCGGATTTACCAGAATTAAAACCTACAGTTCAATTATTTTCGATTCTAAACCAGCAACAATTTGACATTTTTACTAAATATTCCAATTTGAATAAATTAAAGAGAGTCATTGCATACTGTCAACGATTTATTTACAATACAAAATTCAAGCATAACAGACAAACAGGTCCAGTAACTGCAGATGAGATGCGTTCAGCTATGAAAATACTAGTCAAGATAGCGCAAGTTACCAGTTACACGGAAGAGATTAATCTTCTCAAGTCCGAGTTACCATTAAAATCAAGAGTTGAATATTAAAACTTTCACCTTTCCTAGATAAAGAAGGACTTCTAAGGGTGGGAGGCCGTTTGAAGTGCTCACAATTACAATATGAGACAACACATCCATTACTATTGGACGGCAAACATCCATTAGCCATTCTTATTACCGAGCATTATCACGTCAAATTACATCATGCTCCACCGCAATTAATATTAGCAACGGTGCGTCAAGAATATTGGGCAACCTCAGCCATCAATGCCATAAAAAAGATTGTACGCAACTGCATAAAATGTTTCCGTTTCAAGCCAACACAAACAATACCACAAATGGCACATTTACCAGCACAAATTGCAAGCCCATTCAAGATCACTGGAATGAATTATGCAGGCCCAATCTTAATCAAAAACAAAAAGGGTCCTAGCTGTAAATTAATAAAAGCTTACATATGTCTATTCGTTTGTTTTACAACCAAAGCAATGCATCTTGAATTGGTCAGTGACCTCACTACACATAATTTCATAGCCGCTTTGAGGTGATTTTGCTCGCGACGGGATAAACCCAGTCACATTCACTCAGACAAAGGCACCAATTTTGTTGGTGCACGAGGAGAGTTAAGTCGTATGACCAATTTTTTAACCTCTTCTCATAACAAAATTCAAAATTTTGCTACGCTAGCATCCCAGATTGGGGTGGTGCCTATGAAGGTTCTCCCCTCCTCTGCACTGGTATTAAAAAAAGAAAAGATGGATTAATGTAAAAATAATCGGAATTTACAACGTTTTGGTATACTTTTATTTATATTTTTGATATGACAACTTTAAATTGATTGTATTTTCATATATAATACCACAAGAGACTATCAAATTGTCGGCAATAATTTTTGAAACTGGAACTGAGTGTTTGTTGCCCTTAAAATCACCATGAGTGCTTTAGCTAAATTAGCTAAATTAGCTAAAAAATTAGCTAAAGCACTCATGGTGATTTTAAGGGCGACAAACACGAAGATTCCATGGTTTAAAAATTAACCGACAATTTTATAGTATCGTGTGGAATTCGTTTGACAATTTCGTAAATAAAATTTCAATTTTTTCTGACAACAAATAATTTATAGTATGCGTTTACGTAGTTTCCATCGTTACTTGACAATACAGACCACGGTGGTCGTATTGCCGCGACAATACACCACCGTGGTCTGTATTGTCAAAGGAAGTAGATTATGATTGGTTCAAATTGATGAGATTCTAACATCCTATTGGTTGAATTATTATGAACGAAATTGTCACATTAATTAATAATATTGTATATTATAATGAAAACAACATTACGCAGAAAGAAATTAAAACGCGTTGTTATACGGGCACTAAATAGTATCTTACATTAAAAATTAAACAAAAAATTTATTTGAGCATATTTATATAAAATACCGCGTTATACAGTGAGCTCATAAAGTTAGGCACAAATTAGATAAAATATTTTAGCGAGATTTTCTCAGAAAACCCTCAGACATGTCAACCTTACTTTTTTAAGTGTCACATTTTACTGCCATTGAAACTTTTTTAACGTGTTTTCTTTTTGAGCTATAACGTCAGTATCAATTTTTTAAAAATTGCAATTCATATTTTACTTTCCGGATTATGATAGAGAACAATTTTCAGAGTATGAAAATATAAAAATACATTAACCTTGTAGAGAAAGGTTTAAGAAAAAATACGTAAAACGCAAAAAAATATTTTGAAAACAAAGCGCCAGTACGTAGGTGGGATGTTGATAGCACCTCAAGCACAACACTCTCCGACTCTTCACTAGTTCAATTTAGACACGCAATTGTCATCATAATTCTAGGAGTGATGTACTATAACAGGAAGGTAAAAGAATCATCAGTTATGTCACTAATCTATAAGTCTAAAATATAGGAAAAACTCTACCTGGGGTGTTGTGAGCACCCCACCTACCTACGTAAAGGTTAAGCACATACTTAATGGACACTTTATTAGACATAAATACCATAAGCTAGCGCTTCTAAGCAAACAACAAGCTCCATTTAATTTAATTTGAAGTTGTAAACTTCAATACCAGCGTTTACTAGCTATTATGAGTTTTTAAATGACGTTTTAAATTTGCTTTAAGGGCACATTTAAAATCACATATTTCACAAGAAAACGGTGCCTCGCCAGTGTGGGTCATTAAATGAGCTTTTAAATTTGATTTGCGAGAAAATTTATAATCACATATCTCACAAGCAAATGGTTTCTCGCCAGTGTGGGTCATTAAATGAGCTTTTAACTTTGATTTTTGTCCACATTTATAATCACATATTTCACAAGTATACGGTTTCTCGCCAGTGTGTTTTAATAAATGCCTGTCTAAATGTGATTTGTACGCACATTTATATTTACATATCTCACAAGCAAATGGTTTCTCGCCAGTATGAGTCATTAAATGAGCTTTTAAATTTGTTTTCTGTGCACATTTATAATCACATATCTCACAAGCAAATGGTTTTTCGCCAGTGTGAGTCATTAAATGAGCTTTTAAATTTGGTTTTTGTGCACATTTATAATCACATATCTCACAAGCAAAGGGTTTCTTGCCAGTGTGAGTCATTAAATGAGCTTTTAAATTTCGTTTTTGTGCACATTTATAATCACATATCTCACAAGCAAAGGGTTTCTTGCCAGTGTGAGTCATTAAATGAGCTTTTAAATTTCGTTTGTGTGCACATTTATAATCACATATCACACAAGCAAATGGTTTCTCGCCAGTGTGAGTTTTTAAATGTTTGTTGAAAATAACCTCAAGGACGCACTCAAAGCCACATATTTTGCAAAGAAACTGTTTCTCGTCCATATGAGTTCTTAAATGCAGTTTTAATGTTCGTTTATTTATAACTTTATACCCACAAAAAGCACACTCAAATAAATTTGGGCCTTTATATTTACGTGAAGGTTGCTCCTGCGTTAATGGTTCAATATCGCTGTCTTCTTTTATGTCGATAGAATGATGCAAATCTTCTGAATTAAATTTCATATCCTCCAATTCTTCGGTTTTAATTTCGTTACAGTATTTATGGATATATGATGTTTCTAAAATTGAGCTGTGGGTTTCCATGTTTTCTAATTTTACCGAAGCTGATATTTTATCCATAGCTGTAATGAATTGCATTAGAAGAAATTAAGACTGTTCGTGGAATAGTCCACAAACACTTTGGTTAATATATCAATGAAATTAAATTGTTTATACCTTATATTGTGTAAAAAAACTTTTGTACCAGACTTGAAAAAAGGAAGCGTAAGTTTAAAATGGCGACCGTGGGGGATGGTCAACGATCTACTGACGCCAATAGAGCTCCGTCTGGTTACAGCGGTGAGTACAATGAACTAACCTTTACCAAAGAGCCTTTACTTTATAAAATTTTAACGAAATTTTATCACATTAACCCAAAGTAATCATACAATTGTGAGGATCACTCGGTGCACGTATAATAAAAATGACTATTGCACACATGTGTCACATGACTAACATCAACCAATGATATTATTTAGGGATCCGATCAATTCTAACCAATGGCGTTAGAATTACGCGATAATTGTTCAAGTTGCTTTGATAATTGTTCAAGTTGCTTTGATAATTGCACATATTCTTTTTGATAATTTTTGATAATTGTGTACGTTACTTTATATCGTGTGATAGATTTTTTCGGATTTTTTATTGAAGTAAAAATACAACTAAAAGTTTTTCTCTTTTTTCCAATTTATTATTTACAATAGAACAAAATAATTCAAAAAGTTGTTTAAATCTATTAATGAAGTATAATATAACAAAACCAACACATTTAAATTAACTTCGAGTTAAAGTTTGAACAGTGCAAATTTTCTGATGTAAAGTTACAATTTGAGGAATTAAAATTATGAATTGTTTGCCCATATTATTAGAGGTACCTAATAGTTTCATTAGCACTTTTAGTGCTCAGTTCGTTAGTAATAGTAGAAGAAGAAGTATTCCCTTTTCTTAGATCATTTACAATTTTGCTATGGTGCTCTGCATCTAAATTCAGATATGGTTTTAATGAATTGGTATTACTATATGACCCGTTAGTTTGATCAGTTGTTGTTCTGCAATACCAGCTTTAGCAAGATGAGATACAGCAGTAGATCTATTTGAATGATTCGTAATCTTCTTATTTATTGTATCCAGGCCAATTTTTTCTGCCGCATACTTCATCCACTTAGCTAATTCGTTGCGTCCTACAGGCATATTTTTGTACCATTTGTTTGATTTTTCCCAATATCACAGTTAGAAATTAAAAGTTAAATTAACAAGAAAATGTTGTTCCCACAGGTCCACACTTATTTATTGCAAATTTAACAACCAACTTGAGCGCTAATAATAACGAAATCTATGTTGTTGCATTTAACAAAAAAAAGTTGTTATACGTATCATGATGTTGTGCTTTGTACCTTTAAATATTGTGGATGTAATCAAGGTGCTAATGCAATTATAACAATTGCTACGATTAAACTAATAAGCTTAAAATGTAGTATCTGCAATATTATTTTGTAATTTTTACTATTCCGTTTGTAGCTTTTATAACTATAATTGATAAAAATAGTATATTTGGCTGCTCCATTGAATTAAATATTTCGTTGGTTATGCAGGTTTGTTTAGTTACATTGAACGTTTATTTTGCATAATTAGCGAAAAACAAACGCTAATTCAACAAAAACGAGGAGTAAAATTAAAATGATTTATTTGTTAATTTAAATTTCTCTAGGTGTTCGATTTACTTAAAATTTTTATTGTTTAAAAATTGCATTTAAAGGTTCATTAAAATTTTACAACGTTTGTAATAATTGCATTGGAAATTAAAACGTGTACATTTCCTAAACAATGACAACAAACATTCTAAAATATTTAAGGAATCTTATACATATAATTACAAGCAATAAAAATTTGTTATAAAATAGATGTTCATCATTCATACGGATTTGGTTAATACATATTATGATAAAAGATGAAACTCAAAAGATGTAGTAAAGTATTCTTTATTTGAGAATATAATAAAATTATTAAACTTAGCACAAATTATTTTATAAAAAATTAAAATTAAGAAGTTGAATAATAATAATAGAATTAACACAATAATAATACAAACAAATAAAACTATAGCTATAAATTATAAACATTACTATAATATATGCCTAATATTAATTATAAAGAAATAAAATTTAAAAATGAACCCTCATAAAATTATATCGTATTTTGGAATTATAATATTTAAATTTCTATTGTATGGTTTATGTAATTCATATGAAACAACATGCGCAAGTATTTTTATATCAATTACATGAAAACTTATATTATCACAATTTGACATCTCTACAATATAAGCTTGCAATAAATCATCAAATGTTACCGTTTCCCAAATCTTACAAATTAAATGAGCTTCATCATTAATAATGAATATTTCAATAATTTCAGAAAACACCGGGTATCCAAATACATTGTCATATTTATGAGTTATAAACATATTCTTTCGAAAAATGTTACCAAATATTTCAACCGAGTCTGTTACTAATATATCTAATGCCACAACGTTTGGCGCCATTTTTAAAAAGTCTTTCAATACTTTTGAGTAATTTTTGTTACCGACATTAATGGTTTTACATTTTCCATAAAGAGTATTTACAGAGATATTCAAGTTTTTCCAATGGTGCCATGACCACTGTTGATGTCTAAATGCAAGAGTTTTGCAAATGGTTTTATAATTTTTTAAGCTATGAATTACATTTTTAAAATAACCGTGTTTTGCCTCAAAACGCATAGAATTTAATCCAATCAAAGGTCCCATTTTTGAAATTATATAGGCATAATGTATCATCATATGATGTTTGGGCATTAAAGTGGTGCCATACTCACATTGATATAATTCATGATGCTCGCGAATTATATTTTTCAATCTAGATACCATAGCAATTGTATTGACAGGACAAAATACTATATTAATTACTTCAAGGAGCAATTTTATTACTTTATATTTTTTTATGTGCTGATTTGGTAATGAAAGTATTATATCAGAAAAAATTAAAGGAAAATACTTTATTAAACACATACTTTGAGCTGCACGATTTCCAATTGCATGTCCAACTTTATCAATACATATTGGGCTTGGTTTATTAGAACGATCGTTAATGCCGAAATTAAAAGATCCAATTCTGCAGTTTATTTCATCAAGGGAAATCAATTTTTCTGATATTATAAACTTTAAGAAAAGTTTAATTTCTAATTGCACTACTCCTTCAAGTAAATCATGCATTATGTCCACTGATGGATTGTCGCACAATTTGAAATAATTTAAAGAATTCAAAGCACTTCGAAATTTAATTCCATAGATATGAGGTTGAGATGTTTCTGTAGATTCTAATGATGTGCAATGCAGATCGTACAAATCATTAGACCTTAATAAACTGTCATCTTGAATAGTCATTTTTTTAGTATTTTTTTTATCTGCCAAACATATTCTGCAATAGTAAGTAGCTGAAAATGATTCCACCATTCCAAATATCTGATTGGCGCCCAAATTATCATGACTCAATGCCACCAAAGTCCCTTTAAAACATTTTTCTGATATGTCGCATATTCCTTTAATTTCTAATATTTTCAAGTCCCGAACGATAACTTCAAGAACAGAATTAATGCCAAAATGACTTATGTCTTTACTATAACACAAAGCAATGAGATGAATATTTTCTAATACTGAATTGTAGTGTGATGGTAAATTTTTTACAGTCATATAAAATGCACCCATTTTGTGGCCACCAGTTTTTGATCCAAGAGGATTTACAGATTCGAACTCATCATAATATAAGTGCAATTGAAAAGCATTTTTATTGTTTTTATAGAAACTGCTATTTTTATATACACTACCATCAGAAAATTCTTTCATGGTACTATCATTTTTTGAATTTGAAGATTCCAATAAATTTTTAAATGTAGCATTGGTCAAAAGAAACTTTAAAGTATTTAGAATCGGTACATATTGCTATGTACGGGTCCTTTTAATAATGCCACACGTTGGGCTAGCCAAAAAGTGCTATGTGTCGACGTAGCTTTGCTAGGCTTGCACTCTGTATCGTTGATACCTTGTACGAGTGTACGTACAAGTACCTCGTCAATAAAAATGATTGTAAAATAATCTGACAAATTGCAATAAAATGAATTTTACCTCGGCTTTGACTATTTTCGGAGAGCACAGACTTACCTAATCTCAATTTGGGTCCCTTCCTTGACCAAGTTGTCGCTGAAATATAAATTGCTGGTCGTCGGAAAATCAGGTTGTACAAACAAATTACGCTTCGTTGTTAAAGGAATAATAATTTTATTATAAATAGTTCAATTGAAAATAAGATAAAAAGAATTTGAAATGGAAATGTTTAAATTTATTGACAAAATCTTAATCCTAACACTTTAAACGGACTAACGCACGCGTATTTTAGTTACGAAAAAACTTTCACTAATTTTTATGGAATAATTTTTAATGTGCATTTACCTTTATGAATGCAGGGTATTTCTTGTTACCAGTTGTTAACAGCATACAATGGGCTCGCTTTACTTGGAGGATGACCTTCGCCTAATGATAAGAATTCAGATCGGTTTCTTGTGTAGTGCAACCACGTTTTTCTGTGTAGTTAAATTTTCAAAAATAATCACAATCACTTTGTAAATTGAACGAAATTGACTTTTTAACACGTAAGTAATTTTTCTTTTAACGATATCTTTACGTTTCATACGATTTTAAAATGATTTTTATCAATATTTATTTACTTTTAGGAGACACTAATAAATTGCACCACCATTCAATTTTAAGCAAAATCAACTTATTATTAATCAACAATCCATTGTTTTTTCCATAGTTACCTGTCTTTTCAAGGCAATTGTGATTTTCCATTTATCGAAAATAAAATCAAATTCATTTGACGTTATAATTTTCCAGGTCCGTACTTAGCCAAAATAATTTGTAAAATTTTTAATAAAGTTTTTTATGTTTCAGATTTATTTTGAAGTACCAGCCTCTTCTGTGATCATCCAGTAAAGTTTTTGAAGAAAATGTTTTTCGCATTTATGGTTCATTGAATATCGATGCAGTTCTACACGTAAAGATTTTATCTTGATTTTAAAAGTTCTACGTTTTAACACCTTTTTAGAACTAATGTTTTGAACAATTATTTTTGATTTCTAATTACATTTTTATATTACTACTTAAATTAATTTACAATTTTAACAAACTTTTTATGTTAACAGAATTAAACGTTGCATTTGAATTTACCTTGTTTTCTCGTTTCGTGACCTTTTTCTTTACATAAATTTATGACGTTAAATCAAATTCTTGGTGTCGGATGAAACCTTTACTTTCGACCAAATAAGTCATGTGCTATCTTTATAGATAAAAAAAAAACTTTGAATCAAAACGTGATCATTTCTATTGACGTGGCCGTGGTACATAGCATTTGTCCCCTGTGTTTAACTTTAAATTTATTCGAAAATACCTATTTTCGTAGTGAATTTTATAGTTAACACACGTGCTTTTACTCCTAAACAAACTTAAATTTCTAATGTAACATTTTTTTTTTTTCAAAACAGAACAAACTAAATTTATAATGTGGCGTTTAATAACCAAATTCAAAATCTACTAACTATAATGTACAACTATTCGAAAAATTCCTAACTAATCTTTTTTAACACAACTTTAATTAATTATAAAATTCAAACTAACCTACTTGTTTATAATAACTCATAATCTACCAAGATTTCCGATAACATTTTTTTAATTATTGAAATTCTAAATCTTTATTAGAATTTTACCTACTTTTTCTGTTTATAAAACTTGACTCTTTATTTTTAATCTAATCTTTCCATCTTTTGGCCTATTTCTTTGGGTGATTCCTACTTTCAGTCTTATAAAATTTTCAATCATTAATTTTTTTTTCATAATTCTGTCTTATTATTTACTAGTATTCTTTATCTCTTTTTAATCAATATTTTTATACAATTCCCCATTTATTTCTTTGACCTACTTTTGGTCTCTTATATTTTATCTCATATAACTTCATAATCATTTATTTAAATTTACATCCGTGCCCTCTCATTTCGGTACATTCGGATATCCATTTATACATTTATCTATCTTCGTCATTTCATTTATTTACCCCCATTTATTTCTTAATTTTCAATATTGAATACCAAATTTTTTTTTTATAACATCGACTTCCTTCTGATTTCTCAAATTAACTTTCTACTCACTTATTTTAACTCCCGTTTTTCTCACCCAAAATCTAAATTCAAAAATTTTCCCTATGACCAATTACAATCTCATTTTCAAAATTATTCTACAATAAAGTATCTGTCAATTAAATTCTCAATAACTATCCTTTTTATAATTTCTTGATTGTTTAAAACGTATCATCTTTTTCATATTAATTCTTCCATCTTGGTAAATTCCTGTTTTCTCGTAATTTTCTAATAACTTCCAATCATATTTACAAAGCTATTTAGATCTCTTTTGTCATTATTCGAGTTCTTAAAATTAATTTTTTTACAGTTGTCATATCCGTGTTTGTCGTCTTCTTTTCTTGTTAACTTACTATTTTTCTGGACGGTTTCAATTTTTAAGTTGTTATTAATTATTTCTTTTAATTTATTTTTCGCCGTTGGCGTTTTTCTTCATGCTATTTTCATTGGCGGTCAATTTTTAAGTTCTTATTATTCTGTAGTTTTTATTAATTAAGTTTCGCCGTTAGCGAATTTATCTTTGCTATTTTCCTCAGCGGTCAATTTTTGTAAGATGTTGATTTTAATTATTTTTAGTTTCGCTGTTAGCGAATTTATCTTTGCTATTTTCCTCAGCGGTCAATTTTTATAAGATGTTGATTTTAATTATTTTTAGTTTCGCTGTTAGCGAATTTATCTTTGCTATTTTCCTCAGCGGTCAATTTTTATAAGATGTTGATTTTAATTATTTTTAGTTTCGCTGTTATTATTACGTAGTCATTCTTTTATATTGAAACGATCAATATTTAATTGATTTAATTTCTTTAAATATGCTCTTCCATTTTCCAAAATTTTGTTTAGTTTCTCCTCTTCTTTCTTTCTTTGTTCGGGTGTCTTTAACATTTCTTCCTCTCTCTCTCGTTCCATTAATAATAACATCTCTTGGGTTTTATCTTGCTCTTCTGTTAATCTTCTTCGATTTTCTCTTGCAATTTTCCGCTCTTCTCCTTTCTTTCGACCTTTCTCTTGAATTTTCTTTTTATTTTCTTCATATGATCTCTCATTTTCTTTGAATCTCTCTTTTAATTTGTCTTGGTTTGGCGTAACCGACTTTAATTTATTTAAATTTGCCTCCTCTAAATTTTCTTTATCATTTTCATTGTATATTACCCCTTTTTCTATTAATAAATTTTCATCCCCTGTTTCTACTAAATATTTATCTGGAACGTAAATGTATCCAACCATTTTATCGGTAAATGAAATTATCGTGCTATTGTCGTCTAAACCCCCCCTATCGTCTATATTGATAAACTCTTTAGGATGTTCATACGAGTTTATTTTTACATCTTTGATTACGCCATTTATTGAAAATCCTGTGGGGAAGATGC
Source organism: Podabrus alpinus (assembly GCA_932274525.1). Lineage (NCBI taxonomy): Eukaryota > Metazoa > Arthropoda > Insecta > Coleoptera > Cantharidae > Podabrus > Podabrus alpinus. The sequence continues at coordinate 16,138,886 of OW026452.1, forward strand.
TTCTTCTTCCACAGCCGGTGTCCTATTTATCGTAACACTATTAATCGGTCTGTTTTCTGTATTGGCTGACGTTCGGTTAGGATAACGTTCGTCGCCCCGATGGTCATAACTACGCCAATTTGACTCAAATCTACCTCCTCTCTGGAAACGTCCACGATAACCCTGATTATAATTTCGATTATTTCCGTAATAATTGCCTTGACCAGAATTATTTCTATTCGAATTGTACCCCCCATTACGATTATCTTGACTATCCCGATTATTTGAGTTAAAATTATTACTGTTGCCCCTATGATTTTCAAAATTGTTGTTCCCCGAATAATTATTGTGGTTATAATTTCCCGATCTTTCATACCGGTTGTACCTATTATCCTGGCTATTACGATTATCGTTACCGTTGTTGTAGGTGCGTTGGTTATTTGAGTTGTTTTGCCCCCCTGAATAATTATTGTAGTTTCTATCCGTGTTGTTATAATTTTGCCTATTAGCTCTCTCTTCCAAGTTAACCGCGTCCGTTCTTCTTAATAATTTTGATAATTCGGATATTGTGTTGATATTTTCAAGAGCTACCCGGTTAATTATGTCTTGGCAGAAATGATTGGCTAAGTACTCAACAATGTCTTCTTCCAATACTTCCGGCTCGAGTTGGGTAACTTCATTAATGATGTTTTCCGCGTAATCATTGCGGCGACCGTATCCTTTAAATTTTCCGTTCATTAATTCACTGCGTATTCGCCCTTGAACTTGCTTGTCCCAATACCTGTCTAAAAATAGTCTTTCGAACCCTTCGAAGTCGTTGAATTTATCTTGCACGCATCCGAACCATTTTTTCGCGCTGCCCCCCATCATTGAACAAATACAATTTTTAAATTTATTTACGTCTTGGATGTGGCTTGTGCTGCGATTCGCGTATTTGATGAATTGTTTAGGGTTGAAGTCCCCTTTTTCGTAAAACTTTATTGCTTGCCCGTTGTTTGTCGGCCACGTAATGTCTTGGAGAGCCGATAAGTTTATTACACCATTAACACTTTCACTTTTTGTCTTTGCCATGTTTTCAACTAATTTTAATTTTGCCCCCTGTTCATTTACTTTGTCCTCTACCTGACTTATTAATGCACACACTTGTTGATTCATGACCGCTTTTGACGTTTCAATTTTACTTTCGATGTTTAATACCGTTTCATTTATCACTTCTACATCTTCGTTTACCATTCGTACCTTCTCATTAATTTTGTTTACCTCGTGAGAAAAGTCTCTTTCAATCTGTACTTTTACCTCCTTCATTCTGTTCTTCAATTCCTCCGTGTATTTATTAATTAATTCTTCCTGTTTTCTTCCTGCATCACACATCATACCTACTACTGCCTTCTTTAACCCCTCTTGATTCTCTTCATTTATTTTTAATTTTTCTTGTGTTACTATCACACCTTTGCACAACTCGGTTAGCATCTTTTGGTTTTCTTCCGTTTTCTTTTCTTGTCTTAAACTTCTTTCTTCCGTTGTCACCACCCTTTCGCACATCGCAGTTAGTATCTTCCTGTCTTCTTGTGCATTCATGTACAACGTAGTTATTTTATTTTCGTCTTTTTCTTCTTTTGTGGTTATATTTTTGCATAACATGGACACCATCTCTCGCAACTCTTGCATTTCTGATTTCTTTTCTTTTATAGGTGTCTCGTTCACCTCTAATTGTATTAATAAATCACTTTCGGTAACTTCTTCGGTTATTACAACTTTTTCTATTTTGTCTTCTTCCGTGTGTATTATTACTTCTTCTAATTTTTCTTTTGTTTCAGGATCGACGACTTCCGGATTCTTTCTTTCATATCGTTGCGTTCTTTCGGATTTTTCTGCCATCGTGTTGCTGTTTTTTATGCGTTTGATCAATTTACCGCAGGATATTATTATTAAATTGTAAATTTTCCGTACCTTTATTTTAGTTTTAAGAAAAATTTTGATGTTATTGTTAAACGTAATTGAATTGTAAATAATTTTAATGAAATTTCTCGTTGTAACTAACCTAACTGATATTTTTGATTGTGATAACCTAATTGTATTCGTGGTACGAGGTTACTCGAGGTGACTCGAGTCCCACGTTGTGACGCCAAAAAGTGCTATGTACGGGTCCTTTTAATAATGCCACACGTTGGGCTAGCCAAAAAGTGCTATGTGTCGACGTAGCTTTGCTAGGCTTGCACTCTGTATCGTTGATACCTTGTACGAGTGTACGTACAAGTACCTCGTCAATAAAAATGATTGTAAAATAATCTGACAAATTGCAATAAAATGAATTTTACCTCGGCTTTGACTATTTTCGGAGAGCACAGACTTACCTAATCTCAATTTGGGTCCCTTCCTTGACCAAGTTGTCGCTGAAATATAAATTGCTGGTCGTCGGAAAATCAGGTTGTACAAACAAATTACGCTTCGTTGTTAAAGGAATAATAATTTTATTATAAATAGTTCAATTGAAAATAAGATAAAAAGAATTTGAAATGGAAATGTTTAAATTTATTGACAAAATCTTAATCCTAACACTTTAAACGGACTAACGCACGCGTATTTTAGTTACGAAAAAACTTTCACTAATTTTTATGGAATAATTTTTAATGTGCATTTACCTTTATGAATGCAGGGTATTTCTTGTTACCAGTTGTTAACAGCATACAATGGGCTCGCTTTACTTGGAGGATGACCTTCGCCTAATGATAAGAATTCAGATCGGTTTCTTGTGTAGTGCAACCACGTTTTTCTGTGTAGTTAAATTTTCAAAAATAATCACAATCACTTTGTAAATTGAACGAAATTGACTTTTTAACACGTAAGTAATTTTTCTTTTAACGATATCTTTACGTTTCATACGATTTTAAAATGATTTTTATCAATATTTATTTACTTTTAGGAGACACTAATAAATTGCACCACCATTCAATTTTAAGCAAAATCAACTTATTATTAATCAACAATCCATTGTTTTTTCCATAGTTACCTGTCTTTTCAAGGCAATTGTGATTTTCCATTTATCGAAAATAAAATCAAATTCATTTGACGTTATAATTTTCCAGGTCCGTACTTAGCCAAAATAATTTGTAAAATTTTTAATAAAGTTTTTTATGTTTCAGATTTATTTTGAAGTACCAGCCTCTTCTGTGATCATCCAGTAAAGTTTTTGAAGAAAATGTTTTTCGCATTTATGGTTCATTGAATATCGATGCAGTTCTACACGTAAAGATTTTATCTTGATTTTAAAAGTTCTACGTTTTAACACCTTTTTAGAACTAATGTTTTGAACAATTATTTTTGATTTCTAATTACATTTTTATATTACTACTTAAATTAATTTACAATTTTAACAAACTTTTTATGTTAACAGAATTAAACGTTGCATTTGAATTTACCTTGTTTTCTCGTTTCGTGACCTTTTTCTTTACATAAATTTATGACGTTAAATCAAATTCTTGGTGTCGGATGAAACCTTTACTTTCGACCAAATAAGTCATGTGCTATCTTTATAGATAAAAAAAAAAACTTTGAATCAAAACGTGATCATTTCTATTGACGTGGCCGTGGTACATAGCAATATGTAAAACTACTAGAAATGGGTACATTCTCATAAATTCGTTTCTCCCTATTCCAAATCTGATCATATCTGATTCCTAATGGAATTTCAACTGGTTGTACAATATGATTGTTAAAATACTGATTTCGTTTATATTTACTATTGAAATTTAAAAGTATTTCTTCCATATGAACAGTGTCTATATCTTTATTAAGAAGAACTTTAAAAAACTCTAAATTAGATTCTGAAATAATTTGTATGGTTGAATCGGGCAAATTAAGCGAGTACAATTTAGAAATATACGAACCATAGCAGTCGTTTAAAGGTACTTGAACGTTTGAGATGTTCTTAGTACACTGTGGTACTACCAGATTATCGTGAACGGTTATATTTTCTTGAACATTTGAATGATCAATGACAACTGTATGTCTATTTTGGTGGATACAACGCTGTATATGCTTTCTGTATCCACTAAATGTTTCATAAGTGTTGCTACAGTTAAAGCATTTTAATACCAACGTTGAACTATCGTATAATGCATGTTGTTTTCTAAGGTGCTTTATAACTTCATTTGCCGAAGAAGTTCTAAACTTGCATTTAAAACATAAAAACATTATTAAGCACTAATATATAAAGCTTTTAGAGATTAATTATAATAAGATTAATATAATAATGAGCAGTTCTTTTTTTGTAAAGCTATACCAAATGCTAAAAATGTTCTGTCAAAAATGATACTTAAAATTTATTTAACAAACATTATTTAACAAAAAAAATCTGTTTATTGACCTTAAGGACGTCAGACCAAAACGGATTGAGATATGAAGATTATCTTAAAATAAAACTTGTTTTCCATAATCATCGGGGTGTAACAGGGGCAGGTAACATATTTTCAAATTTAGTTCGTATTTCGATCATGCGAGTTGTTTCTGCAACTTTCATATTGTAAAATTTCATTTGAATAAATTTAAAAAAATGGTCAAGTGCATGGTCAAACTTGAGATCATATACAAAATGAATTTGAAAACATAAGTCAAATGCGCCTATAATATTATTTGGTGCAGAAATGATGTGTTGGTCGAAAACAACATAGTACCTGCTAATGGATGCTTTCGAACAACCCACAGCCAAAATGAAAGGTTGCGTGGAAGGCTTTTCGTCCAAAATTGATGATAAAGGCACTTGTAGATCTTGAAATACAAGAAGCTTACATATGGCCCTGTTAACGCTTACTTTCTTCTTGGTTTTTGATGAATTGGAAGGAAATAAAAGCGTTAAAATTAATAATGCATTTGTGTTTGCATTCCAATCTAAAATAAAAAAGAATTATGAAATAGTTACAGATGAATTCTATGTTCATACCATCAGCAGTGTCATTATTTTTTACTAATGCTGAGCTGGGATTAACTACAGTTCGTGTATATACCTCCCGTATGATTGGTACGTGATTTAAAAAAATTTCTTTAAAGTCATCTTTGTAATCAGGAATTATTAATGTAAATTCAAAATGTATCTAAAATAAAATATGTGAATTATTTTAAAAACTGTTATTGCAACTTTAAATATATTTACCAAACCGTCAGTGTCTAAAAATCTAGGAAATTCTTTAAGTATATTTTTTCTAACGTTTTGTCTAAAGTTGAAAGTTTCCCTTGTGTAAGTAAATATTTGATCTCGTTGATCTTTGGGATTAGCAAATTTTAGAAAATTAATTTTTTCTTCAACTCCTTCTTCAGTTGAACTACTTTCTTCTAATGTATCACTATTATTTTGGACAATTTTTGCCTTGTCTCTGAATAAATTTCGAAGCCGATTAGTAAAAAATCCCTTCTTAGTCACGGGGTCAAAAAATACCTCCTAAATAAAAAAGAAATAACTAAGCTTTAAAATAAAAAGTGGCATTACTATATAACTTACATATCCTTCTTTGGAAACTTTATCGCACAATTTTGGAAATAATGTTATTATTGCTTTTGCGTATTCAATTTTTGTTTCAGTGCAAGGTAATAAATTTGTTGATGGCATAAATTGTAGCATGTGATTCACCACAATGTTTACTAATTTTTTTCTATTTAAATCGTCTAAAGTTTTATTTTCTTTATAAAATTTAATTATTTCTTTGCCTCCGGGATGAGAAATAAGAAAGTTCTTTAACTCCTATAAAAATTCACTTAAATATTAAGGTAAACTGTTTATGAATGACTTTTTTCACTTACGTAGTTTGTCAATTTATGATAAGGTACCACTGCCGTTTTAGCCCTTTTTCCTGAGGGTATCTCTAAAAGAAAATCAGCAACATCCTCATCAAAATTAACGCATGAAGATGATGGCGTGGATGGCTGCGATAATGTATGTATTGTTTCGGTGCTACAACTACATGTATTTCCTGTATAAGCTTTAGAAAAATTAGAAAATGGTGAAGTGGGCGTCCGAAATGTTTCTAAAAAAATAAAATTGTTCTTGATCAGTTTATTATAAAATTTTAATTACAAACCTAAGTGATTATAATCTTCCTGTTGAGGAACCAAATCATTATAATCTTCCTGTTGAGGAACCAAGTGTAAAACAACTCCGTGGGCAGATTATATTTAAAAAAGTTTTCATAAAATTTGGTCCTATAACAGCGCCATCTAAATCTTGGATTTCAAAATCTTTTCCAAGTAATTCCGGAAAATTGTTTTCAACTACCACAAAATAATGTTATATAAATAACCGTATCCGAATAATTAATATAAAAAATAGGGAATTAGGAAGGTATACTTCCACTTTATAATAATAATATGGTTTTAATTATTTTTGATAATTAGTATTAAGATATAATTTTCCAGAAATATGAAGTGTTGCACTGTTTCGCGAAGGGTTTTCAAATAAAATTTATTTATAACACAATATGTTTCGTATGAACTGGGTAGTACACATCTTTAGGTACTTCAATTTCAAAATTTGAAAAATAAAATAAGTGTTATTTTTTGTCAAATTTTCAAATTGAAGCACCGAAAGTTATGTATCTAAGGGCCAGTTTATTCCCCTTCAATTAAATTGTTTGTTAAATTTTGTTAATTATCAGATAAAACAAACACTTTACCACGAGGTGAATAAACTGGCCCTTAATCACACGAAACATATTTGTGTTTAATTATTAAATAAATTTAATTTTATTACACGGGCATCGAAAACGCGGCGTTTTCGTCGTTTCATGCTCGTCTATGGTCCATCCGTTTTAAGCTTGCAGCACTAACACTGTGACCTCGGAACGTGATTGGTTTAAATCTAAATATGGCAAATTTGATTTGTCGTTTGGTGCCACAACCACTGCATGCTTAAAACGGATGAACTATAGTGCCTTCCATTAAAATATATTGGTTACATTTGAGCGTGTGAAATGCGGCATGTAAAATGCCGCGTTTTCGATGCCCCTCTAGTGCCAGCCTTAAAGTACATCATATTTCATATTATTATGTATGTAAATACAAACCAATTGATTTTACAATATTGTAATCCGTGGAATGTAGTGAAGCCCATTCCAACCTATTTTTGTATTTTAAACGAACGAAATATTCTTTATTTGCTGTATCAGCTGTCGAACCAAAAATGTCTTCAGGATTGAACTCTGTCTACAACCAAACACAAATGAATGTTTTGTAGCAATCTTGTACATAATTTATGTAAAGACCATCTCTATTTCAAATGATTTAAATGATTAAATACTACATAAAATATTATATATATATATATATATACAGGGTGTCCTAGGATACACTTTACATAACTTAGGTGGTAATAGAGGACACTTTTCTAAGAAAAATATTTAACAAACTTTTTTTTTCTAAATTAAAACCCTCGAGAAGTTAGGCCTCTTTAAAGCATTTTTTTAAATTTCCACCTTCACATGGCATAGCCCCGAAAATATTGATTTTGCAGTCAAAATGGTTTAGTACTTTTTTAAAGAACGTAAAATAATCTATAAACTAGATTTAAACCTTTTATTGTCTAAAATCAACGGCATTTGAGTTATGAATTAAAGTTCTTCCGAACTCTGTATCTCTTAAACGAAAAATTTTACAAAAAATCTAACGCCCCATTTCGCATAGTAAATTTAACGGACTACAACTTTTGTCTAGAAAAAATTATTGAAAAACCAATCCATTTAAGATAAAATTAGAAAATAATAAACAAGACAGCAACAAAACAAAAAATTAAATTTACAAAATTTTTATTTTTATTGAAAAATTATTTTATAAATTAAGATTCAACTATTACATTATAGAGATACAAAGATACAGATAAAAGTCTAAAAGATACAGGGTTTGGAAGGAAACCAAAAAATAAAAAAGCTCGAATTTTTCAACATTTTTTTATTTACTTTAATTCATAACTCGAAAGCCGTTGATTTTAGACAATGAAAGGTTTAAATGTAGTTTGTAGATTATTTCACGCTCTTTAGAAAAGTACTAAACCATTTCTACTGAAAAATCAATAGTTTTGGGGCTATGGCCATGTGAAGGTGGAAATTTAAAATAATGGTTTAAAGAGACCTAACTCTCGAGAGTTTGAATGTAGAAAAAAATTTTTGTTAAATATTTTTCTTAGAAAAGTGACTTCCATCACCACCAAAGTTAATACTAGCTTACAGATTGAATTCTGACGAGAGAAGCTTTTCAGTCGTAGTTGATTCTTGTAACATTCGAAATACGGGGAATTACATAAATTATTATGATTACTATTTGAAACTAATTAAATTAATTAATTAATTAATTTTATTAATTTTTTTATTAAAAAAAATTATTTATTATATTAAATATTTATTATATTATAAAATTTTAAAAATTAATTAAAATTAATTTTAATTATTGAAGAATTTGTACTGAAGCACTGAAGTGATTAATATGCACTTTTAAAAATTATTCGGTGACCAATAATTATTGCAAATTTTATGTGAATTTACTTTTTACATAGGTTTACGTAGTAGTAGGTAATAATATATCGTATCCTTAATGCAACAACCATTCTACAACTAGGTAACTCGAATTTTGTACGTTTTTTGTACGAAATTTTGTAATTTTGTACAAATTTTGTACAAAAATAAATATAAAAGTATATAATAAATATAAGTTACAATGATTTAGTACTTACCATTTTGATTATGTTAATCACAAACACTAGAACATTCAATGCTTTCAACAGTAGTTATAAGAAAATACTGAGGTGTAGCTATAATAATTGTACTGGGGAAGTACACACAATTTGCTGAGAGCATAAGATTAAATTACTATAACGTCGTATAAACATATTTTAAAAACAATTTGTTTCAATAAAGTGCAATAGAATTATTAAACTTACATTATTAGATGCAGTTTTAACTCTTTATTTTTTCAAAATGACTTTGTTGTTGTTAATAATACTAAATAATTAATTTGCTGTAACAAATACGTATTTCAAATTTTAATGTTATAATTTTATACTTATTTACAAATTCAAATGCAAATTCTGCAACAAAGATTGGCTTTTCTAGTATGGAAATATCTCAAATTTATAATATTATTATTTTAAACTAACATTTTTATTTAGTCTACGCATATGCATTAAATTTAATAAATTTTGATGTGAAATTAACACCCCTCAATTTAACAAAAATGGGTAGCTCTATTAATGTAAATCTGAATCAAATTTGTTGTTAATATTTACTCTAAAATAATGACATTTACATTTTTGTTAACTAAAAGTAAATGTTACAATTCTTTTCTAACTGTGTATGGATGTCGATTCTTGCAATGTAAAATTTTTTTCATTGCAAAATTTCATAAACTGCTTCCAAACTGAAGCTTGTGAACGTTTAGTATTCACTGGAACCGTATTTTCTACTTCCTGTTCTATATCTTTTAGAGATTTATCGCCAAACCGTTGCAATGCAAACATTTTCACATAATACAATATTAATTTTTCGTTATTATTTTCAGACTTTTGTTTGTTGTCATAGTCACCAAATCAAGGCACCTACATTTATAAATTATATTTTTTAAATATTATGTACTGTTACGTTGTGTCTAATTCTAATGTGTGCAATAGTCTTACCGAATTTATTACGTGCATTATTGATTATCGTCCAATTTGACTCCTTTGCTATATTCAAACTTTGTTGTCATTAGTAAATGTCCTCATGCTTCGCATTCGGACATTTACTTGACAACAAAGTTTTCATAGCAACGTAGTCAAATTGTTACCGATAATCAAAAATACACTTAATATATTATAAGTGATTACACGACTTGTTCTATTCTATCGTATCTTCTTTACCGACCGAATGACTCGACCTTTCCGTCACCAAAACTTAGGCGGCAAATTCAAATCGCATCCTTCCAGTTCGACCAATTCAAGAATCATCAGACATTTGTCAACTTTATTTATTCCAAAGGTTCACTAGTTTTATTGAAATACTCTTAACATAGTGAATATTTGTGCAATATGTGACTATAATCGTCACACAAATCAACTTTAAAAGTCATTTAGCGACTCACTGGCGAGAATCCGTGGGCGTGTGAAATTGTTTCTATAGAATTCCGTCTTTAATCCTCATACTGTTGATATTGATAATTATTATAATGCCCATAGATATTCTTTAAAAGCACATGTGGGTGGTCGTACTGATGAGTGTTTTTGTAAATTGGTTTTAATTTGTAAATAAATAAACTCTTTTTCCACTATTGTAACAAAACGGGATTTTAATTCATAAAAAAATTAATTTTAATATTTTAAATTGAGATATACTTATAAGTTATTATTGCGATAATAATTGATGATTGTTAATCAACCATATTTATCAATAGCGGAAGAGATAAGTTTTATAACGCGAACGAGAATTGATAATGTATTTTATCAATATTCGTCTGCATGCGAACTTCCTGCATCTAAAGATGACTTTTACACTGTTCTTTGTTCAGGTGAACTGTTTAATTTCAGACAACTGTAGAGCATCGCCAATTTGACCGGATATTTCAATGCAGTCATTGATGAAGCAATTAAGATTTGATTGCATTGAAGCAATCAGTATACATTTGCTTCTCGTTAAAAAAGCGATAGGAATGTATCTGTCTATAGGTGAAATTTGTCAGTGGTGCAAATTCTCACGCTATGGAAGGTCAACCCTCGTGATTTCTGAAAGGTATAAATATGGTTGAATTAATTAGTCGAGAGTGAGAAGTCGGGGGTGCGCCCGTAGAGTCAGAAGTCGGGGTGGGTCCGTAGAGCCGCGGCCGGGGGCCATGGGCTTTCGGGATTAATGTTAATATGTAGTTGAATTGAGTATTGTAAATTTTCTTGTGCGGGACATTTTTATGAGTTTGGTAATTGTGATTTTGTATTGGGAAATAGTTAAGGGAGTGTCTTTGTTGAGTTTGTGTTTTAAGTGGTTGTCAAATAGTTTTGTTCATTGAGTTTATCTTGATTTTGGGGAATAGACAAGGAAAGGTCTTTGCCCTGTTCCGTGGTCTGGGTCTCCAAAAGATGTATGTAAGTACCATGTTTGATTATTTTGGATTGTATAAATATGTGTTAAAAGGGCCACCCTAAATTGTAAGAGATATTTAAATGTGTACATGTGTTTTTTTAAACTTATCCATTATTAATAAATATTGTTTTTGAAAATTCAGTGTTTTCGTTTTTCCTGTTGAGGAAAAGAACGTTTTGTTTTCAGTGTCGAGCTTAGTGTCATTTTGCACGCACCGAAGTTTCAACTTCAACATTAAATTAATTAGATTTTCTTGACCTTTCAGTACGCGACGGGCGAAAGTGCAGAAAAGTTTGATGATATAGTCAAACAATTCTACCACTATTGCCAAACACGTAAAAACGTAGTGTTTGGCAGATTAAAATTTTTCTCGAGGTCCCAACAAAAAGATGAAACGGTAGATAAATACATACAGAACTCAGAAAGCTCGCGGCACAATGCAACTTTATGGATCAAACGGAGTTTTCAATTCGCGATAGGTTGGTGTTAGGTATCAACAACAAAACTGTACAAGAACGTTTGTTATGAGACGCAGACTTAAAGCTCTTGACCACTGTAGGTCAAGTGAGATAAGTCGCAAGCAAATGATGGAAATGACTAGTGCGGGAACAACTGGTACACGTGAAGTCAGTATGGGGTCATCAATTAATTACGTAAGGGTTTTGGAGAGGGGAGGGGGGTATTGGATATCTTACGAACCCTTACGTAGTGGGGGGAGGCGTCCGACGTATTCCTTACGTAAGTTTCTTAAAATATATTTTAAATTAAATTTAAAAATCAAATATAATTTTTTCTTTTTAAGTTGGTAATTATAACGGGGTGGATTACCTATTGTTGGTCACTCCAAAAAAATTGAAAATTTCCTATTGCAAAGAGGAAGGTTTATATAGTATAATGACATAATTTTCACAAGCGAAGATATAATCAAAATTTTGAGAAAAATCAATTTGAAAAGTACGGGAAAGTAGCATCGAGTATGCGGCCGACCCGGGTCGATGTGACATCGGTCGCCCGTGGTCCCTTGAAAATGCGTAAAATTTTTTCGCTCCGATTTGAATTTTTCTTTGAAATTCGGATAGATGGGGGTGTGATTAGTGGATATTAGTAATAAATATAATCCAAAAAATGGAAAATAAGCCGTGTAATGCCGAAAAAGTGAAAAAATTAAAAAAAATTTTCCTTCTAATTTTGGGGTGTGCATTCGATAAGGAGGGTAATCCATCGTCAAAACCTACCCTTACGGGGCGCCGCTCCGCTTCGCTCCGCGTTGCACCCCTCCAGGGCGGTTTTGACTCTGGTTACTAGGCTAAACATACGAGAAGCGCCACCCATCAAGAAAACTGGGATAAATGAAACCGGGATGTGAGAGAACCTCGAAATAGCATTAAAAAGTATAGTTGCGGTATGGGGCAGTAAACTATTACGTTTCACCCCCAAAAAATCGCGTAAAAACAAAAAATAATCGATGTTACATGTACGAGAGTCGAGCTGCATCTGCCGGTGCGAAATATTCTAAGTGTTAGGGTCATTCATAGCGCACGGACTGACCACAGAATGAGCGACGCTCCCTGAATCTCGTTAATCCACCACTGAATTACATGATAATTAGCTAACTTCAAAATCGATTTACTCAAAATTGTTACGAAATTTTTTCACTTTTGCAACAACTTTGAATTTACTTAAATTCAACTAATTACATTTAGCAACATCTTTCGTGACGCCCTGTATAGCGAACGTGATTGACGGAAATGAGACTCGCGCATGCTAGTATGAATAAAGTCATGGGTGAACTCTCGAGCGAGCAGGTCGATTTTTGATGTGCGTTGAAGTGATTATGGGGTTGGTTCTGAATTTTAGACGATATGGTTACGATTTTGTGAGGGTTACCGTCCAACAATACGAATGATTTTGGAAATTGTTTGCGCTCCAAACCCAGTAGGGGATTATAAAATTCGTGGTTGTGGGATGCTGGATGTTTCCCGTACCTTATTTTTTGTCGGACCTCCCTTGTCCATACTTTCTGGGAAGGATTTTTTTCTCAAACTGGTAAGTCCCTTAATTTGAGCTAATTACTTCACAGGTTAATACATTAATCGACTTGGCCAATTTTGCTCCGAACACCTGGAGTTCGATCACGATTTAATTCGCCCTTGGCTGGTTCATATTTTTTTGTGATGTCTTGTAAAATAGGTTTCCTTTGTCTTGCATTTTTATTAGAACGTTTGGCCGAGATAATCGATAAGCCGCAGGTTTCACCTTTCTGCTCAACGTGATTATAAATAATCTAATCTTACGTTCGCATACGTGGGATGGAATGCCAATGTTTAAACTTTACCTTTTTGTTAACTAATTAATTATATTATATGATTATGTTTTGTTTAATTGAGTTTGACTTGTTCATTTTATTTCCACTAGGAAACATCGAACGGCGTTGGTCAAATGCAATGGCTTTGGAATTCCTATGCGTTTGACATGGGTTAAAAACTTGAATTTGAAATTCTATGTTGAACTTTTTTTTTGTGTTTATTTTTGGCTTTATGTTTTTTTATGAAGGCTGCGATGTGCGACCTATGTACAGGGTGCTGCATTTCACCGAGGTCGCTACCGGTTGATTTTATCGTCGGAAGCTCGATGTGGTTCCACCTTTGAGGGATTTTTATATGACCACTCGAGCGTTTCGTTGGTTGATTGTTTGGGGAGTGATTCTTGGTGGCAATGTTGTTGCTACTGTACCGGTTCTGGTCGGCTAATACACGTTCCATCCGACATCGCTTATATCTCTTCGCCTTCCGACAATGAACATCTTATTGTTTATTTTATTTTATTGTTAATTTTATTTTTGTGTGTTAGCAAAGCTGTTTCCTTGAGTTTTTCCGGGGCGTTCCTTTGACACGACCCACGGCCTTCGCCGCGGCTCATAACGAGCTAGTTTATACCCAAGATCAGGGCCCCACGCAAATTAAAGTAGATGGTTTTTCCTTCTGCGTGGACATTATCTGTTCCGAGCTATCTTCTCATTAGAGTAGTGAGGACAGATTTTGTATCAAAATTTTGATTATATCTTCGCTTGTGAAAATTATGTCAGTATACTATATAAACCTTCCTCTTTGCAATAGGAAATTTTCAATTTATTTGGAGTGACCAACAATAGGTAATCCCCACCCAAGTGTCGATATAATAATTAAGGCTGAATTTTAAGCTGACCGAACAGTGTATCAGCTTAAATTTCAGCTAATTTGCTGACCATTGATGCTGACTAACCAGCGTGTCAACTACAAACTTGCAGAAGCTGACAAATAGCTAAATTTTAAGCTGACACGTTGTTATATCAGTAAAAAATATGCTGATAAAAATTGTTCAGCTCAAAATATTACTTGGGTAGGTATAATGGAAATACTATATATTGAAATATATACTACTTAAAAATCATTAAACATAGTGGCATAATAGTGTGAGTTTTAGAAAATGGCATCAAACTTTGCCGATCTTTACGAACGGTTTTTCATGTCCTAAAAAATGGATGGCCAGATACGTCGGCAAAATTTCTGCAGAAAAAGGCGAACGATGCTTGGAAAGTGGCAAAGGATACGTATAAAGGTAACGATTTTGTAAATAATATTGAAAATACGATAAAACAAAACAACTTACGAAAAACAAGAAGAAAAGCAACGTTTTTATCCTACTTCTCAAAGGTAGCAACAATTAAACAAAGTGATGGTTCTACTTCAACTTCGCAAGAAAAAGATAATGAAATGGAACCACCTATTTCATAAGAAGTCCATGATAAACCGGATGAGTCAGTTGATCTCGAAGTCTTATCTAGAACATACCACACCCCAGCTCAAACAAAATTATTGGCGAAAATTCAAGCAATGGAATTCAAATTTAATGGTCAATTGCAATCAAGAAATTCAGGTCTTGGAGATATATGCCAAACAGATATTGATAAAACTAAAATGGCACTGAAGAAATTGAAACTAACTTTAAAAACTAAGAAGCTAAACGCAGAGTATCAGAAAAAGTATCGTGATTCTGTGAAGAGAAAATTAGATCAACTTGAAAATAATTCGGAAGGGTCGTCGTCTGGCATAAAACGAACTCCTGGCAGACCTCGCGTTGAAGAAAATCAAACAGAATTATTGAACACAATAATTTCTATCGCTTCGTTTGGTGGTGCAGCTCAAGATCGTCGCCGCACTGAAGAAATCAGGACCTGCAACACTCTTGACGATTTGCAGGAAAAACTGTTAGAAATGGAATTTAATTTATCTAGAAGTGCAACATATTTACTTCTTCTACCGTGGAAATCGAATACTTTGGAGGGAAGAAAACACGTTGTGACGGTACCAGTGAATTATGCCGAGGTCAAATGGATAATCACAGAAGACATCCCGACGGACAGTTTTGCACATCGTCCATACGATACTTGGAGAGTTTGGCATCTTTTCTCGGCCCAGATCAAGTATGCTTCTTATCACAAGATGATAAAGCTCGTGTTCCAATTGGGATTACAGCTGTGCAAAAGCAATCTCCTTTGCTAATGCACGTTGAATATAGGGTACGACTGCCCGATCATGACTGGATCATAGAGGAAAAACACAAATTGATCCCTTCGGTGTATGCTGGAAGAATCATTAAGCCAAATGGTTGGGGATCTCCAGATGCAGTTACATATTCTGGCCCAAATTACATTGCCATCAGAAGTGGCAAACACTCTTCATCAACTGCAGCTAGTCATTGTGATGATTTTAAAAAACTGTTGGAACTGGAGTGCTTTGAAGAAATTGTTAAAACCAAAAATGAAATCAAACCGGTATTCATTATCTCTGTGGATGCCGGACCAGATGAAAATCCACGTTATCCAAAAACCATTGCGTTTGCTATTCGGAATTTCCGGGATTTGAATTTAAACCCTATATTT
Organism: Podabrus alpinus; assembly: GCA_932274525.1. NCBI lineage: Eukaryota > Metazoa > Arthropoda > Insecta > Coleoptera > Cantharidae > Podabrus > Podabrus alpinus. Next base: position 16,154,867 of record OW026452.1, read on the forward strand.
ATTGTTACAAATGCACCTGGACGTAGCGCATTTAACCGTGTTGAGAGAAGAATGGCGCCACTCAGCAAAGAACTTTCTGGATTGATTTTAACGTACGATATATTTGGAAGTCACCTGGATGCTAATGGGAAGACCATCGACGCCGATTTAGAAAGAAAAAATTTCTCTGCTGCAGGAAACATTTTGGCTGAAATATGGAACGACGTGTGCATTGATAAGTTTCCCGTTACAGCCGAATATATAGAGCCTGGTACACAATCTGAGCTACCCGAAGACGTGGATCCAAACTGGTACGCAATTCATGTAAGAGAATCGCAGTATTTATTGCAGATTACAAAATGCAACGATACCAAATGATCTGGTTAAATTCTAAGTATTATTTTAGATCAACACTTGAAATTCAATGAACACGTTCGACACATCATAGTCAAAGCCAACAAAATTTTTAAATCTTTATGTCGGTTCGTACGGCCCACGTGGGGTATTAATCCACGAAATGTGGAGACAATATACCACGCGATCATCGAACCGACCATTACTTACGGTTCTTTTATTTGGAGTGGAGTGCTAAGATACAAGTACGTGCTGGGTTGGTTGCGATCTTTTCAGCGGGCATTCGCCGTCAGGGCTACGCGCGCATTTCATACGGTCTCGGTAATATCTGCGTTGGCCTTAGCTGGATTTACTCCAATCGAGCTAAGGATAAAGGAGGTGGCAAGGGTAGAGCAAGTGAAAATGGATGGTACTTTGGATCGACTTCCGGACGACGTCGTCTTGCAAAATCGTACGTCGCCAGCGGAGATGTTACATCCCCGCTATAGACAAACGATCATTTTCGTAAAAGCAAACGACTCGCTGGAAGTCGATCGAATATGCGACCAGGTCGATGTTGCTATATTTACCGATGGCAGCAAGCAGGAAGGTGGGGAGGTCGGCGCGGCAATCGTCATATACCGTGAAGCTCGGCAAGAGACCCACAAGTACCGGTTAAACGGTACTTGTAGCGTGTTTCAAGCCGAGTTATATGCGATTGACGCCGCCCTGACTTGGATCTCCCCCAGGAGGTTACACTCAGTGTGTATTTTCTCCGACAGCTTTTCTTCGCTTGTTGCCATCGCTAATAGGAGTAGCACCGTACCTTTGGTCACCTCCATCCATCGTTCACTGCTCAAACTGAAGGACCAAACGATCATCAGATTTGCGTGGGTAAAGGCTCATTGCGGCATTGAAGGGAACGAGGTTGAAGATCAATGTGCCAAAGACGCGGCTGTTTCACACAGTCGCATGGCATACAACCAGTTCCCTCTAAGTTACGCAAGAAGGGTGATTCGCCTTGAGTCGGCATGTACTTGGGATACCGAATACAGAAATGCCGTCCAAGGTTCGACCACCCGGCAGAATTTACATGCGCTTCATGATGTTCGCTTGTTCCGAAGTGCCGTTGATACCTCCTTTGAAATGAGGCAGATATTGACGGGTCACTCGTTTGCGCCCGAGTATCTATACAGATTCAAGATCAGTCCTGTTGATGTGTGCCCCTGCGATTCAAAAAGTAGGCAGACTCTGCATCATTTATTGTCTTCCTGCCCGAAATACGTCCTACAACGCCACTCCTATACCTTACACTGTTCTTTCGTAAATATTTCACCTTTCAACATTTCAGAAATAATTTCTAATAAATCTATAACTACATTTTTTATAACTTTCTGTAAATCAATCATAAACACCCTAAACCAATTTAACACCCCCCCTTAGTCTGCCTAAAATGGATTTATGCTCAACCAACAACCAAATTTATTAAACTACAACTTTATTTCATATTTAAAATTTTGTTCACATTTTATTCGTTCGTGCATTCACCTACAGCCGCTGCCGTGGTAGCGCCTTAGTTTATTTTTATCATAATCAATTTAATTGATTATCAAATATTGTTAAATTCGCCCACATTTGTTATCATACCCTTTCATCACTACCATTCTATTGTTTTTATTAATTGTTAAGTTTTTATATTGTTATCTTATGTATCATCTTGCATAAATATACTCCCCCTTCAGGTGGATAGCCTAAAGGGGAAACAGGAAAAAAAAAATGCTGTGGTAACCTTAGAAGCGATATACGTTATAGGTTACCAGACAGATTTCTTCCACCACCATACCTCGTGAATAACTTCAACGGAAGAATAAGTGTACCAAGTCCTGAAGAAGAACCACATAAATCGATTTTCCTTTCGCTTTCCGATCGACTCAGCTTAAATATACCTCGACCGCATATTAAGCAGCAATTCAAGGATATGCCATATGATTGGTATTGCCCTTCAGTACAACCACAAATAAAAGACAGAGTGTGTTTGACCTGCGGTTTGTATTTTGCGTCAAAAAAAGCAGCCGCAGCACACATGAAAGCTTTGCAACACTCTCTGAAATACGCTAAAGCAAGGGCTAAACTTGTTCTTACTCGAAGTGAGGACGAACTCTTGTGCGTGACGCATGACGAAAAAACGGGAGCAGAAGACGTTGAATGGCTAAACGAAGCTGAAGTAGAAATATAAGTGCCTGAAAATAAGGAAAATCTTGTCACTGACGCTGGTGATGTCTGCTGTATTCCGCATATACAATCTATATCGGAATGGCTAGCTCATACATGGACCGACCTTTAATTTAATTTCAAATTTTGTATTAATTTTTTTATGTAATTAATTATCAATCTATATTATTAACTTTTATCTATGCAAATAAAAATTTAATTTAAATTTTTGTATTATTATCTATACAATATAATTATTATTATTTTTGTTTTATTATTATTTGGTTTGCCACAATCTTACGTACCCTTATGTGGGGGGGGGGGGGAGGGGGTCCAAAATTACAAAAATCATCCTTACGTAATTAATGGACGGCCCCTAAGCATATTATTATATTTCAAGGTGTTGCTATCTATAGAAGAAATTTTTGCTCACCAAATCTATACCTTAAAAGAATACTGTAACAATTCAAAATTCATAGTTTTGAGATATTGACGTTTAAAAGACTCATAGTAATTATTATCATCATATATTTACAAAATAATTACCTAAATCTTTATCTACATATTTCTTAGCACAAGGTTATATGATGGTAAAATCATTTTACCATCTACCATAATTACCATGAGTCTTTTAAACGTCAGTATCTCAAAACTATGAATTTTGAGTTGTTACAGTATTCTTTTATAAGGTATCGAAATGTCTATCTGCTGGTCTAAATAACATTATTAATGGTTCAAAAAATTTACCTGATCTGAGTAGACGGTGTAAAAATCACCTATTCTCGTGGTTCGGAATCCACGTTAAGCTGTAGACTCTCTGTGCTCGCCACAAATGTCGCAAGACGTTCAAAAACCGAATATCTGCAGAAAAATTTTCTAACGAACCGGGGCTGTCGGTTATGTTGTTATTACCTGTTGCCGGTACTATTGTAGTATTCCACAGTTGGACTTTGGGAATTAGCTGCCACCAGATTATCTTTGATTAATATGAGAATAATCAAACTCATAGGTAGTCGTGACTCGGTAAATTGAAGACGTAGGGAATAAACTCGTTTGCCAAATTAAACACAGCGATAATTTTAACGGGGGGTTTATTAATAAAAAAAGCAGTAATAAAAAAAGTACACAAAAACAAAATAATCGTGCGAAATATAATTAAATGGTGTAACTAAATAACAAAAATGTATCGATTCTCTTACCTTGTAAAAAAAATAATCCTTAATAATTTGTATGTTGGTGTTGCGTCACTAATAATATTAAAGAATTTTATTTTTAATGATTTTATAATTTGGAACTTTTTATATTTGAAAATGAATACTTCAATAAAACACTTAATTTAAATTCAAAAATCAAACCGGCGTGAAGTATTTAGCTCGTGAAAATTTAAGAAGCGACTGACGATTTGACTAATTTTTCAGTCTTATTTATGAGAATTTTGTCCCTTAGGGGAAAAATTTATCAAATGATAAATTAGTTTTTAGGTTGAAGACTGACCCCTGTGGTCGTATTTCTGTCAAGTTAATTTCCTTTTTAAGTAAGAGAATCGATTTGGGCTTAAATTTAATATTTCTAAAGCTATATATTGCCATGAAACGCTACTGTAAATTTCAATTTTGGTTTTTATAGCGAGGACGATAATCAGGCACTTAATTAATTTTGCACCGGCTAGCAATGTATGAAACGCTCAGGGTCAAAGGTAGGTCGCTAATTCAGTGTAATGCTCAATCAATTTGTATTTACTAAATACTTCCATAAAATCGAATAATAATTTGTTATAACTTGCACCTTATTTTCTTTTACTTACTGCTGTAATTAAATCAAACCAAATGTAACTACTGTACAACAAGAATGCAATTTATTAATAAACAGAAATATCAAAAAGAACAAAAGAGAAAATTTCATTATTAAGATTAAATCAAATTTTTACAAGAAATTAACTAATACTAAAATGAAAAAACCAGGAATCTCGGGGATGTGGAAGCAATAAAACACAATAGAGTTGTCTAGTCGACGTTTCGGAGGATATACTCACTCCATCTTCAGGACTATATTAAGGAAGCAAAGTTACAAAGATTACGTGTCAAGGGGCATAAAGTACTCACCAGAACAACAAAAGGTGTAAAACATGTTTATGCTAAGCGGGAAACAAAATAAAGTACGGAAGCCATGACCACATTCAACTGTGTACAATGTAAAAAAATTGTAAAAAACAAACAGCCCACATGTAACACATGGGGAGACGTCAAAATAATCTCAAAACAATTAAATATAACAGTAAATAACATTAAAATTTGTAAATAAACTAATAAAACCAAGAGGTTATAACGATAAAAATAATCAAACATAAGATTAACATACAATATGACAATCCGAAAAGTTTCCATACATTAAATTGATAAATTCAAAGATAACCCGCGAACATAATGAATAAAAGCAAACTACACTAGTGAGCACAAGCACCCAACACTGCCGCAAAGGAATTGATGATGGAAACCATCATCAACAAAAAACAAAAAACCGCCAGACTATAAACGAAAAACAAAAAACTAGACGGAAGCCGTGTACCGCACATTACGTAGGAAACCGGTTAGGGGTAGTCTTACTAAGATAACAACGTAATACATGTTTTTAACCTGAATTAATGTAATTAAAATCAGTCTGTTTGTTGACATTATGGTGGTTAGTAGATATAAAAGATGCCTCCAAGAAAGTGTTTTATTGCTTCCACATCCCCGAGATTCCTGGTTTTTTCATTATACTGCTTTGGAGGAGAATTTTGGTTTCTTAATACTAAAATGTTTAATAAAAACCCCAAAATTTTAAATCACGCGCTAAACTAATGTTACGAAAAGTGTAAACGCAACTCTTACCGATTAGTTTGTGCACATTCGACGTAGGACGTACGGCGGGTAACCAGGAAGATGTTTTGAAGTGTAAACCAGATCCCATAACATGAAGAATTCCAGGGTGTGTAGTTGATCGATCGGATATCGCCTATTGACTGTGTAAACGTTCAGGTAGGTTGAATTTTCAATAAACTTCCTTATTTGATATGACTCGAAAACATAAGCATCAATACCATCGACCATATCAATTTGCAGTGGTCCCAAAAGTTTTACAAATTTCCACAATTTCAATTCTCCTTTTCTATTCACCACTAATATCTCGTAAACTGAACTAATTGATCTTGATTTATACGCGAAAACTTCCAAAATAATTCTCAACTTAATTATTAATTATATCCAATCTTATCGTGGACGTGTAGATCGTCCCCAAAATTTCCAATATTCAATCAAAAATCACGTCTTTTCACCTCTCAAAATACGTGTGAACGTCCCAACATTCGGAACGAGACTCTCCTATAATTACGTCCTCACTATTTGATGGACGGAACTCGACTCAAAATCACGTCCTTCCTATTTTGTGGACGGAACTCGACTCCCTTTCCTTCCTGGCCCCACCAAATTTCCTTATCAGCCCGCGCACTCGCTTCAAAAGTCACAACTATTTAAAAATAATCCCCTACACTTTTACAAATAAATTTTTATTTTTTGATTTAATCCCAGCTTATTTAAAATCAAAACAACTAAATCTTCTTTTGTCCTTTTACATAATTTTTATTACATCTCTTTGCACAAATAGTCACATTTGTTATCATTTTTAGGTAAAATGAAGCAAGCAGTTTATCAAAGGAGCATCAAGAAACTGTAGGTGCAAGTTTTTATCAATCGTCATGGTATCTGAAATAACTATCCCGATATGAGCATTTCACCGAAAAACACCCAATTACGCTAGACCTACCCCTAATGATAAAGATAACACGACAATATGTGTCGACACTTCTATGATAAAATATAAAAACAGTCTCTTTCAATTGATTTTGTCGTAATTGTAAATCTTAATTTAATGAAAATAATGCAATTTCACCGGTTGTTAAGTTCTAATTATTGATTTATTGTTTCTAAATATATTAATTGAATCTTTGCTAATATTTTTGATTACTCAATGATCTTTTAAAGTTCATTAGTTTGAGAATCGCATGAATCCCATAAAGATAAAAAATATTTTAAGAAATTTTTGTGACGGTTTGAATCAATTAAAAGAGATTGTGGTAGGTCGTAAAAATTAATGGATTTTGTTTAACATATACAGGGTGGTTACTACAATTAGATGAAATTTTACAGATTGAAATGAATGAAGATGTACATGGTGCCATAATTTTAATAACATTGTTAATTAAATTGTTTTGGGGAGAGTCGCCTAATGTTGACCACCCCAAATAAAATTAAAAATTACCTATAGCCAAGAGGAAGGTTAATATAGTATACTGTTAAAATATCACATGCGAATGTATTATCAAAATTTTGAAAAAATCGAATTTGAAATTTTGGGGTTTGGATTCGAGACTCGTCCGGCTGTGGGCCATAGATAAGAGAGGGGTTATAGATGGCTAACTCTCGACATATTTTGGTGCCCTATTGCAGCGCCACAACGAATGGAGGACGAACTAAAATTTAAGCGCGAATTTTTGTATATTTGAATTATTTTGAGTGTTACCATGAAATTTAAAATATGTACATTGAAATTACAAGTAAGTATTATTTTTAAGTTTTTTCTTCTTTCTTTAAGTGTCGTGCCTGCTTTCAGACGTAGGCGACCTCTCTCCTATGTATGTGTTGTGCGTTTGAAGTATTATCACACACATAGGGGACCTACTGCTTAACGCGGGCTCCGAACCGCGGGAAATGTATACACTTCATCTCCAGAGAGGCTGTACCAGGCAGATTACACCTCGGTGGTTTGCCATTGCCTTCCGAGGGGAGACGGTCAGAATAAAGTTTTACTGAGCCCGGAATTGAACCAGGTATTTAGCATTAGCAGCAACGCACTTAACCGCTAAGCTGGCGACCGTCTTTTTTTTAAGCATAAAAAAGTTATGCATAAGAAAAACTTAAAAATAATGTACCTACTATACTTGTAATTTCTATGTGCAGAAGATCAATTAAATAGGATGCATATTGCAATCGGGCCTTAAACATAAATTACATTAACGCAATTTTAATATTTTAGACCCTTAATACACATTTTACTTCAATCAATAATATTTCAATTAATTTAAAAATCAATTTCTATTTTTTTAAATATAATTAATTCATTCTTTTTATATTTCTATTTTATAAATCCATCAACATTTTTATAATATCAAAATTTAATTCAACATTAACTAAAGCATCCGTTTTTGTTTTATTAACATAACCTACAATAATCACGTGTGAAGTGTAAAAATTTGTCAAGTAGTTATGCCAAGGTAGGCCACTACATAAAACTGACAACCAAAATTAAAATATTCAGCGCGCGCACTTAAAAAAAACGGTACACAGCGCTTCATGGACGGAGGAGAAACTAAAACACGTTCCCAACTTTTACCTAAAGCCCGCATTTCATTATAGCTTCTAGCAGCCGAGCTTCTAGAAGCCCAACATTTGTAATGCATTGACTCTTATGGAACCAAACTCCAGCCTACCAGCCGAAGTGAGGTTGGTTCCATAAGAGTCAATGCATTACAAATGTTGGGCTTCTAGAAGCTCGGCTGCTAGAAGCTATAATGAAATGCGGGCTTAAGAGATAACACACCGTGCTGTGGGCATCGAAAAACCGGCCGGAGCTCCGGAGGTTTTGCTACGCGGCAAAAGCTAAACATATATTTGAGGCGCCACCTTTCAAGAAAATCGGGATTCGCACCATATTACCTGTAGGACGTGCGAGCAGCATCTGACGAAATTTTCTAAGTGTTAGGGTATACCAATCCACACATACCGTCAACAGAACTCGACGCGCGGAGCGTTGATCGGCTTTTACATGTTAAATTTGCTCTTCAAAATCGATTCATTCAAAATTTTGATAATACATTCGAATGTAAAATTTTGACAGTATACTATATAAACCTCCTCTTTGCAATAGGAAATTTTTTTATTTTATTTGGGGTGGTCAACATTAGGCGCCTCGAACCACTGTTTTTGTATTTTTAAGTTATATTTTTTTAATTTTGCGCCAACAGTAAATTTCCTCCTTAACATGGAAGTTTCCAATCCCTTGCAGTAGATGGCGCTCCATTTTGCAATAACGGTCGCCATTTTAATGTTTTGCTCTACGTTGAATAACGTGTAATTGTGAGAAAAGTGACTGTGTAACATTCCACAAGCAGTCTTAATTCTTTCGAATGGAATTTGCTACATATATGGATAAAACGCAGTCTTCGGAAAAGTTACTAGCCATGGAAACGGACAAGCAATATTTAGAAACTTTACTTGCATACGACATTAAAACCGAAGAATTGGATGATGTGGAATTTAATTTAAAATACTTGCATCATTCCATCGATATTAAAGAGGAGGACGATACTGAACAAGCAATGCAGGAAAAACCTTCATTAAAACTGGATTTAAAAACTCTTATGGATGAGAAACAATTTTTTTGCAAAATATGTGATTTTGGTTGTGCTCTTAAGCGTGATTTCAACAAGCATGTAAAAGTTCATACCGATAAAAAACCGTTCACTTGTGAAACATGTGACTATAAATGTAGTCTTAAATCAAATTTAACGGTGCATTTAAGAACTCACACTGGGGAGAAACCGTTTTCTTGTGGAATATGTGAATATAAATTTTCACGCAAATCAAATTTAAAAGCTCATTTAATAACCCACACTGGCGAGGCACCGTTTTCTTGTGAGATATGTGATTATAAAAGTGCCCGCAAATCAAAATTAAAACTTCATTTAAGAATTCATACTGGAGCTAAACCGTTTGCTTGTGAGATATGTGATTATAAATGTGCACAAAAACCAAATTTAAAAGCTCATTTAATGACTCACACTGGAGAGAAACCGTTTTTTTGTGAAATATGTGACTACAAATGTGCATTCAAAGGAAGTTTAAAAATACATTTAAAAATTCACACTGGGGAGAAACCGTTTTTTTGTGAAATATGTGACTACAAATGTGCATTCAAAGGAAGTTTAAAAAACCATTTAAAAATTCACACTAAACCGTTTTTTTGTGATATATGTGACTACACATGTGCACACAAACATCATTTGAACCGCCATCGCCATTTAAAGATTCACACCGGCGAAAAACCCTTTAATTGTGATATATGTGCATTCAATCGAAATTTAAAACATCATCTAAAAAATTCACACAGGGGAAAACCCGTTTGCTTGTGATATAACATGTGACTACAAATAATGTGCACATCAGATCACGGTCAAAGTCAGAAATTAAGCAGAGAGAACATAAACCATTCACTGTATGATATATTTTAGAAAATAAATTTGATACATTATAGTCTTGTGCACGGCGAGGCTTAAAGCATGGCATGTAGGAATTTAAATATGTTGTAATTATTTGTACCTGGTTTATTTATATATCTAATCTTATAATTAAAACTGTGGTATCCTGCCCTTATCAATTTTTTCCCTTATTTTTTTAAATTGTTTTTTATAAGTTTATAAGACTTTTTTATTTAAATTTTAATTATAAGTAGAAAATAGGTCATCCAACTAACGCATTACATTAAAACAAAACCTTTAAACGATTAAGAGGCGCTTGAACATAACGGTAATTAGTATAATTTTACCGAATAGAATGAAACAGACCACCCGGAAGTCATTTAAAATAAAATCGAATAGAGTCCGAAGAGCTAATAAAAGGCGTTACGGGATTTTAAATATATGTGAATTAATGTAATATTTTTGTACGCAAAAAACCCGCACTTGGCCAGCGTGGTAGGCTATGGCCTGAACTTCCCCCTCATGACCAGAACCTACAATGTAATAAACCTGGAAAACACCAATCCAAACATGTCGAATAGTTTTGTTTGCAAACTCGGCACCGGGTACGGTTTTAGGTCTTCTGTATTCACGTAAAAAAAACACCAACAAAATTTTTTTGTCGGAATTTGGTGGCATTATTTTCCCAAAAAATTAAATAAAAATAGTGAACATTTGGAATTAGTCAAGTGGTCTACGATTAGAATTTACCGCCCAAGTCGTGTTGATTGGGCCAGGATAGCGTCATTCTGTCGGTAAAGAAGATGCGATAGAATAGCACAAGTAGCGGAATCATTTGTTTCATTATTTTATTATTTGTGCACAAAGTGATCCTTAGAATTTTGTGATTACGTTGGATAAATTTTACAAGATTATAAAGTAAAAGTTGGTTCATTGTGCTCGCCGCTTCAACCAGATGTTGCAATTGGTTGCAATCGTGGAGTGTGTAGATCGTTGACCTTCCACGACGGTCGCCATTTTAAACTTTTGCTCACTTTTTGCAGATTAGGTACGAAAGTTTTTTCAATTCATTTTATTGTTAGATCAACCAAAGTGATTGTGTGCCATTCCACGAACAGTCTTAATTTCTTCTAATGCAATTCATTACAGCTATGGATAAAATGTCAGCTTCGGTAAAATTAGAAAATATGGAAACCCATAGCCCAATTTTAGAAACTTCATATAAAATTTATAACGAAATTAAAACGGAAGAGTTGGAAGATGTGAAATTTAATTTAGAAGATTTGCATCATTCCATCCACATTAAAGAAGAGAGCAATAACGAACAATTAACCTGGGAAGAACCTTCACGAAAATATAACGACCCAAATTTATTTGAGTGTACAATTTGTGAGTATAAAGTTATAAATAAACAGGCATTAAAACTGCATTTAAGAACTCATACGGACGAGAAACAGTTCCTATGCAAAATATGTGGCTTTGCGTGTGCCCTTAAGGCTGCTTTCAACAAGCATTTAAGAGTTCATTCCGGTAACAAACATTTCACCTGTGAAATATGTGACGGTAAATATGCAAACAAATCAAGTTTAAAAGTGCACATGAAAAATCACACTGGCGAGAAACCCTTTATTTGTGAAATATGTGACTACAAATGTGCACACAAACAACAGTTCGACAGCCATTTAAAGATTCACACTGGCGACAAACCTTTTGTCTGTGAAATATGTGACTATAAATCTGTCTATATGTCAAGTTTAAAAGCTCATTTTTGTTGACTTATTCCTTCGGATACGAAATCTTATGCAAGTTTGTGGTTCTTATAAGTTAACCATTCAATGAATTGCCATTGATGTCCCAATCTCAGTGGATCACCGCAGTATACATCGCAATACTTACTCCAAAATATATAAATTTGTAATTCAATGCTTTATTATATAAACCGAATTAACCAAAAAATTTTAGACCCAACATAATAAGTTAGTTCTCCGGACGATTAAGTTGCGTTTTCCATATATTTAGCTTTAAAAAATGACGCCCTACGATATACACGCCGTTTAAATATACCAACATACTGTGACACAACGTCATGTCTCGCCGTGCCAGGACCCTGAAGAATGAGACACTGCGTTGATGTCTCACCGTACTCAACGTGTTAAGGAATAGGACGGTGTCTATTTCAATAGGATTTTTCATTAAATTTTATTGGAGAGCATGCGCAGTGTGATTGTATGGCTCATAATCTGTTATGGTCTTGGTTGATTTTGTTAAACTCTAATTTTTAGAAATTATTTTGTTCAGTTGAGTCTATCCGTTTTAAGAATGCAGAACTAAATTGTACTAAAACTGTGACTTTCGAGGGTGATTGGATAAAATTTCTACACGTTTACACTGCCGAAATTTTCGTTGCGATTGATGACTCACGAATATTTTTTTCTGAAAGTTTGTAGCAAATTCAAAAAATCTGTACAAGATAAATTGCTATTGGATAAAAAAATACTTTTAACTCGATTATTTCAAGTATCAAATAAGTGACATTTGTTTTTTGTCGCTCATACACTTTAATTATTTGACGTTTTGTATTTTGACATTATTTGACGACCGGTCGCCTTGAACGGCAAGTCAGATTTACACAGGGAAACGTCAAATAATTAAAGTGTATGAGCGACAAAAAACAAATGTCACTTATTTGATACTTGAAAAAATCGAGTTAAAAGTATTTTTTTATCAAATAGCAATTTATCTTGTACAAATTTTTTGAATTTGCTACAAACTTTTAGACAATCGCAACTAAAATTTCGGCAGTGTAAACGTGTAGAAATTTTATCCAATCACGCTCGAAAGTCACAGTTTTAGTACAATTTAGTTCTGCATTCTTAAAACGGATAATAGACTTAGAGTGCGTATATATGAAAGAGTGTGACCAGTCGGTAGTGCGCCGCCATGTTTATCCTAAATGCACCAGTGCGTGTATTATATTCATTTGATTTTCTTACATAAAAACGTTGAATTTGATAACATGTGGCTAAAAATTTTCAGTCATAAGGTTAAAAAAGATATTGTTCATAAAGACATTATTATGGACCACATACTTTTATTAAAAAGACTTTATTTTATATTTAAATGCATGGTTTGCGATTTACTTCCGCGAGCATGTTTGTTTTTATTAAATGCAACCTTTTTCTTATCTGACACTTTTAAGCGGAATGTCACAAATCTCTTAATAATTTTTTCTATAATATTGTGGCAGTCCAATAGGTATATGAAAATTACGTAACTGAATTATTTCTTTGCATTTCAATACATAAAATTTAATTAAATTCGTATTTTTGTTTACAACTAAATCATAATAAGAACGAAATATTTTCTCCATTTCTTGAAAAAACATAAAAGTACGAGCATTTACATAATATAATGCATTTTTTTGTAACATTTTAGCGTTACAAGCTTCGAAAACTCCAGAGATGTTAAACTGTAACCTAGATACCTAACTGTGTATATTTTGTATACCAAAAAGTGAAGCCTGGTCACGTGATCGCCGCCATTTTTAGTTGGGTCAACTCGCTACAGTATAATCATATTATTCCGTATTTAGAATGCTGCAATTATTGAAAAATATTGAACTTTAATACACAAAAAAATAAAAGTCATGACATTCATCTATTTTAGGTTAGATAAATTAAAAACGAATTGACTTACCGAATAAATGACAATCCATCTTTAGATTTACCTGTTAGAGCAACCGTATGCAGCACAAGTATTTGGTATATTTTCAATTATTATTATCTATAAAATTAAATAATATTTAAAAGTTTTTATTGACTTTATTTTATTGTTTATTAAGTAGAATATCACACTAACCTCAAATAATGTAACAAATGTACAACCACTAGAGTTTATTTAAACACTATTAATTAAGAAACTTATCAAGAACGTATTTTTTTAAGAAATATTAAGCACGAATATTCAATGTTTACAAATATACAACCAAAGTATACAACTGCTTGACGCACTACAAATGGCGTCGATCACGTGATCAGGCTTCACTTTTTTATTCACACTTATGTATCTAGGTTAAAGTTTAACATCTCTGGAAAACTCCGATCTGCTGAAATTTTTACTTCCTACTGAACTAACACATTTTTGACAATGTTTATTTGACTTTACAATTCTTGATAAAATATATCCAGCTACATTGTATAGAGAATTGTTTCCACTTATATTTAAACTTACAACCGGCTTTCCTTCTATTTCAAAAATTTCAGGATTGTTATCTTCAGTACTGTGACGGGTATCATTCAAAACTTCAAAAAACTCGGACAAGAATTCAGTATCATCTTGGAAATAACTGGCCTTGTGAACATTTTTGAGATATTGCAAAACAGTTATTAATTTCAGATTGTTTTTAAATTGAAGAGCGTTAGGAATAACTTGTTTTGAACGAATTACGGAAAACAAATTTTCTAGACAATCTTGTGAAAAACGAGATGTGAGCAAAAATTTAAAATCCTTTTCATTTAACAGGTAATCCTGTATATCCAAAATTGATTTAATGGAAAGACGTATTCCAGACTGTATTGGCTTCCATATTCCTTTCTCGCCACATACGATATTTTCAAACAAGTCCATTACGTCTTTGAGAAAACTTATATTTTTCAAATACTCGTCTTGTTTTATTTTACTCAATGCCATTATTGGATTTCTCGAATACATGAGGTCGAACCATCGTGCAATGGTATCTATAAACCAAGCGGTAGTTCGAAGTTCTGGTTTGTTTGTTTCTTCTGCTAGAAATCTTAAAGCAGAAGCTACATCGTGGCTCAGGACACGAGTTGCTAACGACACGCGCATTTTATCGAAATGAGTTGGTTGTAGCTCAGCTCTAGTCAGTTTCGGTGCTAATTTAAGCTGATGGTGCTCTTGATAATTGACCAAAAAATACAAATGTTCCATTGAAACGACGTTTGTGGGAAGTCCAAATTTTTCTTGAATGACGAGTAATTTTAAAGAATTTATTATTCGACAGAGACATTCTAATATTTTTTAAAAGATGACATACATCTGCTATAAAATATAGCTTTCTGTCAAAATGTGTTGGATGGCGACTATAATTAGATAGAAGTTGACGACAACTTTCTACTCCAAAAGAACGCCATAGCGCTTTATTGCAAGCTCCCATATCCGAAGTTATAGCCATAACAATTAATCCCATTGCTTCCGATTTTTGAATTATTTCTAAAACTATTGGCTTCAATTTCGATCCATCCACTGAATTTCAAGTGAAGTAATATGCGACTGTGTGTTTCCACCTGGAGGATATGCCAGCAAGCATAAATACTAAAGCATGTGTTGCAATACCTTCATCTTCAGAAAAATTTACATTACCGTAATACGATTTTGTAGCATTGTCATAAACTTTAGAAGGTGTTATGGACATCTCGTCTAGCAGTAGAATGCAATGATTTTCATGTTCTTGTTTAAACATCGAAACTTTTAGATCTAGAAAATTAAATACTTCATTCAATATACCTGGCTTAAATGACAACTGTTCTAATTTTCTACGTAGAGTTCTTTGACTAGGCAAGGGATAATTTCTTCTTAACAACTCTTCGTAACCGCTGCCTCCGCAAGCAAACTTTATCTGAAGGCCACTTTTAATGGTTTCGTTTGACCACTTGAAGTTTTTCTTTTCTAAATGTCGAATCTGATAACCATTAAAAACTTTTCTTATAGATTTTAATGTTTTACCCTGCTTTTCGTTATCCAATTTAATTTGTAACAATTTGATGTGGTCGCGAGCAGATCTTAAGTGACGTTTCAAACGTTTACGCGATTCTTCAGACTTCTTAAACAAAACTTCGTATTTTTTTAACTTTAATTCGAGGACTTGCATAGAATTATCGTGTGTAACTTGTGGCTGTGAAGCTTCAACTTCGTCATCTGAAATAATGCTGGTTTCACTGTCATTACTGTTTGCAGTACTAAAAGATGTAGTGGTTTTGGAACTGGTAGCTAATGTGCTCCGATGCTTTGGTGGTTTACGCTTTGGTTTCTCTGAAGCAAACAAAAATATTGTAGGAACGGCGTTAGATTTGAGTACCCGTTTTCCGTCAACTCTGGTCTTTTCCCACTGATCCGAATCAAAATGGATCTATAATAACAAAATATAATTCAAACATACGAGAATAGATGCCTTTTGTATTATTTCTCAGCCCTGGAAAATATTACCAGGACTGTGAATTTTTAGATTTCAGTTGACAAAGAACATGTTAAAACTAAACAAAAATAAGCAGTGTCTTTTTATACAATCTGAAGATTTTTACCTACCTCACAAATATAAGATGTATTTGTTGGTTTCCAATTTTCTCTTTTAACTTTAACAGCCCAAAGAGCTCTCCGTTCTGTGTTTCTCGGAAATACTTTCATCAAAAAACCCTTTTGTCACTATTTGTGCAGTCAATTGCACAGCAACCAGGCATTTCTATTAAAAAAACAACAAATTTTACTGTATACTTATGCCTTTTAAATAACTTACTATTAATGCCTATAATAAATTATATAATATTATTAAATTAATGGAAAACTTACCGTATTTTTAAAATAACAAAACAGATAAAACAAATAATAATCAAATAGTACCACAAATATGCACCTATTGTTCTAAATTCAACATAAAACTGCAACTAGATAAGATAACGTGCAAAGTAAGTCAATGTTCGCGCACTTTAAAAGAATAAACATAGCGCGACCAATCAGAAAGATGACGGTAGTTGGCCACACTCTTTCATATATACACACTCTAGATAGACTTATAGACAAAAACTGAACAAAATAATTTCTAAAAATTAGAGTTTAACAAAATCAACCAAGACCATAACAGATTATGAGCCATACAATCACACTGCGCATGCTCTCCAATAAAATCTAATGAAAAATCCTATTGAAATAGACACCGTCCTATTCCTTAACACGTTGAGTACGGTGAGACATCAACGCAGTGTCTCATTCTTCAGGGTCCGTGGCACGGCGAGACATGACGTTGTGTCACAGTATGTTGGTATATTTAAACGGCGTGTATATCGTAGGACGTCATTTTTTAAAGCTAAATATATGGAAAACGCAATTTAATCGTCCGGAGAACTAACTTATTATGTTGGGTCTAAAATTTTTTGGTTAATTCGGTTTATATAATAAAGCATTGATTTACAAATTTATATATTTTGGAGTAAGTATACTATACGTAAATAAACTCTCCAACTAGAATTTATTATTGCTCACAGCATAAATAAATTAAAAAAACTGTTAAAAATCAATCATATAATATTAAAAAACGAAGAAAGCGTATATTATTAGGATCGTAAAAAATTATTTTGTTATTTTGTGTACAGCAAAAAAGCAGATTACACAATAGTACTTCTCACAACCAATACATTGCCATTTTGTACGTAAACATTTATGTACGTTGGGCCACTATTCTACCATGTTCTTCTTTCATTTAGGTGCCAATATCAAGAAGTTACGTGCAAGTTTGCAAAATAATTATTATGCAATTATGTCCTCAGACGGCGAGACATCACTGTGGTGTCTCAAACAAAATACTCAAAAAAGGCGATAAGAAAAGAGATTTTCCGATAACTGCAAGTACCAAACTGCATGTAGGGTGTATAGTAGCTAAATTATACCAAACAAATTTTGGGCCCAGAAACCTAAAATTTTACTTCCCACGCCCGTACTCAACGTGATAAAAATTCAATGTAAAGTCTAATGAAAAATCCAACGGACGAAGTCCAATGTAAAATCGAGTAGGTAAACGCGAAAATTTTTACATTAGACCAAATCTATATAATACAAAATCTAATAATGTAAAGATACTTTTAAACGGTGTTTGAGAAATTTTGTGACGGAAAATTTCAAATTGGAAATTGAATAACTTCTTCTATTTTAAAATTTTCAATTAATATTTACCAAATTATTAATTTATTTACGCCCGTATTCATGGACAAAATGTTACTAACCCTTACAACTCTACTTGTAAAATTAACCCCTTTCTACTTTAGCAACTGATTTTTCACAATGCATTTTATCTTATTTTTTTTACTAAGTTTCTGAATGTCCAAGTGTTCCACCCACATATGCAATATAAATTTAACCCGTAAGTACGTACTTACATATACTTGTAACGACTGTGAATTTGAGCGTTAGTTATTTAATGTAAATTTTGTCGTTTATGATTTCACAGTAGTAGTTAAACAATGGGGATACTACGATCAAGAAATTTTTAAAAATTTTCTAAGTCCAAGAATTTATGAAAATTTTTCTAAGTCCAAGGAATGCGTGGAATTTGTTAAAATTTTCTAAGTGAAAGAATGCAGACAATTTTTGTAAGTCGAGGAATTTTTAGAAAGTATGATAATTACTAATTAATTAGTAATATGTGTGTATAAAATGCTATAAATCGACATTAGTAAAATTAAAATTAATTTTGTAAACTAATATAAGTTCTATTATATGATGCTATGCAAGACTTTTTTAAGCTTTATAATGTAATGAATTTTTTATATTTTGGAAACTTTTATAACCCCTTTCGGCCGGCTTAGCTCGCGGGGGTGTCGACGTGAGGCTGAAGCGTGATTCATATAATGTTTAAATAACCAAAAGCGTACTTCCCTATACGGGGGCATAGCGTATGAAGAATTGTACGATCAATAATAATAATTAAGTTATTTTTTATTTAAAACGCTATATTTGTTTATATCATCTGACATTAACAATGGCGTATTATAATATATATTTGATTAGGAATTTTTTAATACATTGATTTAATGACGAGCACCAAGTAACCGATTTGTAATTTAAATATGTATCAAATTAAATATGTTACAATTAGAAAATTAGAATGTATTGTGATGGTAGTAATATTTTCACAAATTTATAACTTAACCTTTAACAAAAATGCTTTTAAATGTTAACAAACTTTCTCTAGCTTATCAGTTGAAGAATGTATAAAATTATGTAATTACATAATTACGTTCGAGTTGGAATGCATTAATATTTTAAATGTATACTAACTTATTCTAATATAATTTGTAGGGTAATTTAAATTAAAATGCATATACTAATGTTTTTCGTAGGTATGAAAAAAATGTAATTAAATAACTTTCTATAGCTTAAGGGTTTCAGATTATAAGGTATTGCAATGTTATTTACTCTGACGGCACAAGTGAACACTTACGCAGTAGAAGGTTTCAATTAATTACCATAAAAGTTAAATAAACGCAGCTTGACAAATACAAGTAAAAGAATAATTCCTCAATGATACGCACAAAGAAAATTAAAAGAGCAATAAAATTTTAACACACACAAAAAAATGGTTAATTGTAAGATGTTTTAGTTAAATTAATAATTGTATAAATAGGTAGACTTAAGAGGTGCGTTAACGAATAAGTAAATGATTACGTGGTTTCATAAATTGGAGGGACAATAAGTGCAGATGTGATCATCCGAAGCTAGCGGTGTAGTGTGAACGAACGATTTTCGGAGCGACAGGTATTTCCAACAGCGAACGCTAAAAATAAATAATTTAATGACATTTAAATTAATAATTTTATCAAAAGTGCGACATGGTCTTACCTTAAAAAAAAGAAAGATCCAAGTAAGAGAAAACAGGAAGTCGGTCGAACGAAAACCAAGGAGACGGAAAAACAGGAACTCTCAAAAATGCGGGCTATCAAAAACGTACGCGAAAAACCGGTTCGAGAGCTAAATCGGCAATTTTGGTAAAAAAACCAACACATATTAACGGATTCCTAAAAAAGAAAGTAAATAATAATTCGTAATAATAAAAGTGAGGTTAAATAGAATCAAGAGTATAAGAAATCTTGCTTACCTTAATTTGGTTGAACGTGATTGTGAGATATTGAATTGGATCACTTGCAGAATTGGTCACTGGTATAAAATATCCAGGAGTAAATTAATGATTTTTGCACGAGACCTGAGGAACCGAAATCAAACAGATAGTTTGAGTATCGAGCACCAAAAGAAACAAAAAGTGAGACATCTGCCGACGGTAAGAGAACTAATTATATTAATAAAACCGCGTGTGATAAAAATTTTAAAATAACAAAAAGTTTCAAGCGTCACGTAAAATAACAATTGGGGAAAATTCGCGTAGAATTAAGATTTGTTAATAATTATTTTTGAATGTTTATTTTTGTTAGATTAAGTTGTGTTTATGTTATTTAAAAATTCACTTTTTATGTGTGTTCAAATTAAACAATTAATTTCCCAATTCAAAGGCGTATCATTCAGGAATTTTATATTCCTCAAAACGATTTTTTTTCAGAATAAGTTAACAGATGCTACTTTTGAGGTAAGGGTTTACTTGTGCTTAAAAAAGATAAAATTTCAACTGAGCTAAGCCGAGGGAACATAGCATATTTAAATTGGCGCCCAACGTGGGGCGTTTTGAAAACGAGACAAAGCTCGAACCCACGACTTGAAAAGGGGTAGGTTACAAAATTTATACGAGGGTAATTAAATAAATAGAATGGAGACTAGGCATAGTAAAAAAGGGGAGGAAAAAGAGAGTGAAATGACGATGTTTATGAAAAAATGGGAAGAAGCTGATAAGAAACGAGAAGAAGCTGATAAGAAACGAGATGAAGAAAACAAATTACGAGATGCAGAAAATAAAATCGAACGACAAAAAGATTTGCAAAAGTTAAATGAAGAAAACAAATTACGAGATGCAGAAAATAAAATCGAACGACAAAAAGATTTGCAAAAGTTAAATGAAGAAAACAAGTTACGAGAGGAAGAAATGTTAAGAAAGATCAATGAAAATTTTGGTAGCAAAAGGGAAGAAGAAAAATTAGAACGAATAGAAGCTGATAAGAAACGAGATGAAGAAAACAAGTTACGAGAAGATAAACGAGAAGAAGCGGACAAAAAACGAGATGAAGAAAACAAGTTACGAGAAGATAAACGAGATGGGGAAAATAAGAAACAAAATGAAAGATTCTACAAAATGATAGAAGCAATTAACAAAATGACGGAAGAAATTAAGCAAAAAGCGAAGGAAGATAAAAAATTATTGGACGACAAGCTCAATGTAGTGGAGAAGAAGATGGAAGAATGGGACAGTGAAGTAAAAGATGAAAAGGTACGCATGAAGAGTAAATTTGGTGAAATCAAAAGAGAAATACAAGAAGTAGAATCTAAATGTGAAGAAAAAAATAGAAGAGTGACCGAAAATATAGAAAAAAAGATAACGGTAGAAGGGGAAAAGATAAAAAAAGATGTAGCGAAAATAACGGGTCAATTACAAAATAAATTGGATGAAAGAATAATGAAAGAAAGAGAAAAGATGACTAAAGATGTTGAAGAAAAAATGGACCAAGCATATAAGAAAACAGAAGAAGAATGGATCAGAATAAATGAAAAATTAGAGTCAGATAAAAGGGGAAATGGGATCAGATATGTAGCCAGGGAATTAGATGGGGATAAATTGGGAAAATTTTACGGGGATGGGAAAATTAATCCAAGAGTTTTTGTAAATAATTTAGAAAAATTGATGAAAAATGAAAAAGATGAACAGGTAAAAATAAATGCAATTCGGTTGACAATGAAGGGAGAGTCAGAAATATGGTTTTCCATGATGGAAAATAAAATTCAGACAGTTAAGGATTTTAGGGACTTATTTTTAAAAAAATATTGGGGTAAAGTTGAACAAAGTAAAGTAAGGGAATTGGTCAACACGGGAAAATATAAAGGATATGAAAAATCCAGGGAAAATTATGCAATAAGAATTTTGAACCAGGCGATGCAAATAGAGCCTAAGTATGAAGAAGAGGATTTGGTAAAAGCCATCTCCAAACATTTTGAAGAAAGTTTGAGTGATAGAATTGTCGTGGAAAAAATAGAAAATGTGGAAGAATTTTTGAACTTATTAAAAAGATTTGATGAAAGGGTAAATTTTAAACAAGACAACAACAGGGAAAATTTTCAATATGGGAGATCTCAGAATAATCAAAATTATCAAAACAATTATAATAATCAAAGGGGTTACAATAATTATAACAATCGGTGGGGCGAACAAAATGATAACAACCGAGGAAATAATTTTAATAGTAATAACCGAGGGCATAATGCATTTATACGGGGATATCATCAAAATGGAAATGGTGGTCATAATTACAACCACAATGGGTACAGGCAAGGAAACGGATATAATTATAATAACAGGGGTGCTAGAGGGATTCAGGAAAATAATAATAACAGGGGGGAACATTTTGAACGCAGAGAACAAAATAGAGACAATGAAAATGTCATGAGAAATCAAACAATAAATAATAATGTCGAGCTAAAAGAACAAATTAATGTTCGTACTGAAGGGGCGGAAAATTTGGGCACCAGCCCGAATTTTCAATAGAGGGCAGTCAAATTTATAAGTCAATTTCCTATCAACATCCAAGGGAATTTATCCAAGGCGACAACACCGAATTTACTATTGTTGAAAATTTGATTATACTGCCCAAGATATTTATAAAAGTAGAAAATATAAAGATGCTAGCGTTAATAGACACGGGTGCAGAGGTTTCGTTAATAAGTGAAAGGATGATTATGGAAAACACAAATTCATTTCAAAAACACATTGTGTCAATAAAAGGCATAAATTTAGTAACTGCAAATAGCAGAAAAATGACTACAAGCAGACAAATGTTAATTGCAAATGTAAAGATAGGGGAAGTAAATTTACAAGGAGGATTTATTATTATGAAGGGTCTAAAAATGCAATGTTTATTAGGGGTAGATATTTTGACAAAATTTAAAATCAAATTAAACATGGTAGAAAAATTTCTGGAAGTCGGAGGGAATAAATTATCATGGGAAACGGACAGGGTTGAAAAGGTTTTAGCAAATATTCAAGAAAAGGAAAATTTAAATTCAATAAAGACAAGGGAATTAAATTACACCAGGGTAGAAGATGTAAAGATAGATTGTGAAGAAAAATTTAAAAGGGAAATTTATGAAATTTTGAAAAGACACTCTAAATTACTTAACGAGGAATCAGAAGTTGCAAAGGGTTATTCTCACAAATTACAGGTTGTAAATGAAAAATCTTTTAAATGTAGGGTTTATCCTATCCCGCATCACTACAAAGAACAGGTTTGGTTTGAAATAAATAAAATGATAAAAAATAATATTATTGAACGAAAAAGCACATAATTTATTAATCCTTTAGTTATTGTACCGAAAAAAGATAAGTCTCTCAGATTATGTTTAGATGCAAGAAAATTAAACGAGATAACAAAACCACAATTTGAGGCACCTCAAAATATTAATAGTTTATTGGGAAAAATTGGGGCAAACACAGTATTTACAAAATTAGACTTGAAAAACTCTTTCTGGCTAATACCATTAGATGTACAGAGTAGAAAGTATACTGGATTTAGCGTGGATGGAAATACATTCCAGTTCAAGGTAGTTCCATTCGGATTATCAACATCCTCGGCAGCATTAGTACGAGTTATGCAAATCATACTAGAAGAATTTGATGAGTTTTGTTTACATTATATTGATGACATTTTAATTTTTAGTAAAAATTTCACAGAACATTTAAATCATATTAAAGTCATTATCAAAAGATTAGAAGAAACGGGTTTAAAGCTAAATATAGAAAAATGTCAATTTGTAAAGAAAGAAATAATATTTTTAGGATATAAATTAGATGAAAAGGGGATTGATATTGATATAGGGAGACTGGAGGAGGTAAAAAATTACACCAAACCCAGAAATTTGAGAACGTTAAGGGGTTTTTTGGGGATTTTAAACTACTATAAGAAATTTATACCTAATTATTCAGATAAGACAGGGGGGTTGTTAAAATTATTAAAAAAGGGAGTTAAATGGAATTGGGGTATTGAACAGCAATCAGCTTTTGAAGATTTGAAAGAATCATTTTATAAAAATTTAAAACTAATACATCCTAAATTTGAAAAAGAATTCATACTACGGACAGATGCTAGTGACTTTGCAATTTCAGCAATTTTGGTTCAGATGAATGGAGATATTGAAGAACCTATTTGCTTTACATCTAGAATTTTAAGGGGTTATGAACTCAGGTATACAGTCTCGGAAAAGGAGATGTTAGCCATAGTATTTGCGTTAAATAAACTTAAATTTTATCTTATGGGAAAAGAATTCACTATCGAGACAGATCATTCGGCTTTAACATATTTAATGAAGACAAATTTTACAAATAATAGAATTTATAGATGGTCAATGTTAATTCAAGAATATCAATTTAAAATAAAATATAAACCGGGAAAGGATAATCTAATTGCAGATGCCTTTAGTAGAAAAGATGAAGATGGTCAGGGAAAATTAAAAGACATGTTAATTGCATTAAACCAAGTAAATGAAAATCAAGGGATTTATTCAGGGGAATCAATAGCTTTAATTCAACAAGATCAGATATTTGATAGAATCAGGGAAAAATTGGGGGAAGTAAATCAATTCAAGGGATATCAAATGAGGGAAGAATTTTTAATCAAAGTTATACAAGGGGAAGAAATTTATGTAGTCAATCCAGAAGCAGTTAAAAACATTTGTTTAGACATACATTTAAAATTTGGACATGTCGGGATTCGAAGAACCTGGATGATTTTTAGGGAAAATTTCTTTTGCATAAGGGATTTGTCAATAATAAAGCAAACGATAAACGAGTGCAAATTATGTTGTTTGGCTAAATATAAAAATCATACAAATCAAAACATTATTAAAAGCATAAAAGTAAATGAACCTGGGCAAATGATCGCCATCGATTATTTAAGTAATTTAGTAAATTCAGGGGATGACTTCCAAAATATTTTAATAATTTTAGACATGTGTACCAAATTTGTTAAACTTTACCCAACGAAACATTGCAATACAACAGTTACGATTGAAAGCTTGGAGAATTTTAGTAGTACAGTTATCAAACCAAATTTAATTTTAGCAGATAATGCTACTTATTTCAATAATGAAAGATTTATAGGACATTGGGAAGAACAAGGCATTGATGTTTGTTTTTGTTCAATAAGACATCCGCAAGGGAATCCGAGTGAGAGAATAATTCAGGAGGTTATAAAATTTTTAAGAATATTAACGCATGATCAACATCAAAATTGGCTAGCTAGATTGGAAGAGGTGGAAAATTTTATAAACTGGACACCAAGTGTGAAAACGGGATTTTCTCCTTGGTATCTCATGAAAGGGACTTTACCTTATAGACCTTGGGCAGTCAATATTGAAAATTATAATTATATCGACGATTGTATTAAAGCGCAGGAAAATGCGAGAAAGAGTTCACTTCGGTATGAAGAGAAAATGAATCGAAAGATTAAAAGAAGGGTACAATTCGGTGTTGGCGACTTGGTTATTATTAAGAGCAAACGAGTTAGTGATAGGGCACAAAATAAATGTGCAAAACTTTTATTGCCGTATGAAGGGCCATACAAAATTAAAAGGGTTATAAATGGGAATACGTATGAAGTAGGATATTTAGATAATGAATCGATAAGGGGTAAATTTCATATTAATTTGATGTATTCATATGTGAAGGTAGATGATGACATTCGGGAAATTTATGAATTAGATGAAATTGATGGAGAATAAGATAAGGGGTAATAGTTTGTTTTAAAATTGAAAATGTATGATTAACAAAATTTTAAATTTCAAAAAAGGGGTTTTTGCAATGTTATTTACTCTGACGGCACAAGTGAACACTTACGCAGTAGAAGGTTTCAATTAATTACCATAAAAGTTAAATAAACGCAGCTTGACAAATACAAGTAAAAGAATAATTCCTCAATGATACGCACAAAGAAAATTAAAAGAGCAATAAAATTTTAACACACACAAAAAAATGGTTAATTGTAAGATGTTTTAGTTAAATTAATAATTGTATAAATAGGTAGACTTAAGAGGTGCGTTAACGAATAAGTAAATGATTACGTGGTTTCATAAATTGGAGGGACAATAAGTGCAGATGTGATCATCCGAAGCTAGCGGTGTAGTGTGAACGAACGATTTTCGGAGCGACAGGTATTTCCAACAGCGAACGCTAAAAATAAATAATTTAATGACATTTAAATTAATAATTTTATCAAAAGTGCGACATGGTCTTACCTTAAAAAAATGAGAGCGGTCGTCGGACCGTCCACAGAAGCTATGCTTCTTACGCACAGAGCAAACCATAATAGATCCTTGAACGACATAGTTGTTCGGCCTTCTGCCTCACAGGGCGAACCATAATAGATCCGTGAAGGCCATAGTTGTTTGACCTTCGGCCTCACAGGGGGAAGACCATAATAGATCCGTGCAGGCCATAGTAGTTCGGCCTTCGGCTTCACAGGGCGGACCATAATAAATCCGTGAAGGCCATAGTTGTTCGGCCATCGGCCTCACAGGGCGGACCATAATAGATTATATTTATATGCCTTCAGCTGTCTGGACTGCTAGTCCGTGATTGCCAGTTGTTGTTCGGCCTTCGGTCTCACAGGGGGAGGACCATACTAGATCCGTAAAGGCCACAGTTGTTCGGCCTTCGGCCTTTTTGTGAAAAATTTTTAAAATTTTTTCGACGTTTTTTGCCGACCCACGAAAAGGTTTTTTTTAAATTTTTTTAGTTTTGTCAAAAAACTATTTTCCCTAAAAACCGGTTGGAGGTTGAGGCGGCGGGGGCGGCGTGGGGTCGGGGGGGTGGTTGCCACCTCCGCCCCCTATCCATAGCCACCATTCCCAGGGTCCTAGCACTCTCGGTACCGGAGTTATGCTTGCTCCCACTTGCTTTTGAGAACACGGGTCGGGTCGGGTCGGCCTCCAACTTGCTTATAAAACTACGGGTCGGCGTCCCACTTGCCTTTCAAGAACACGGGTCGGCCTTCGGCCTCCCACTGGCATTTAAGAATACGGGCCGGCCTTCGGCCTCCAACGTGCTTATAAGAATACGGGTCGGCCTTCGGCCTCCCACTTGCTTTAGAGAACACGGGTCGGGTCGGCCTTCGGCCTCCCACTGGCATTTAAGAATACGGGTCGGCCCTCGGCCTCCAACTTGCTTATAAGAATTTCTTATAATTTTTTCGACGTTTTTTGCCGACCCACGAAAAGGGAGAATGGGGGGGCATTTTTAAATTTTGTTAGTTTTATCAAAAAACTAAAACTAGCTTCAAAATTTTTGAAAAATAAAAATTTTGAAAATTTTTTTGACGTTTTTTGCCGACCCACGAAAAGGGGAGGGGGGTTTTAATTTAAAAAAAAATGTTTTAATTTTTTTAGTTTGGTCAAAAACTATTTTCCCTTAAAACCGGTTGGAGGCGGCGGGGGCGGCGTGGGGTCGGGGGCGGTTGCCTCCCACTGGCTTTAGAGAACACGGGTCGGGTCGGCCTCCCACTGGCATTTATGAATATGGGTCGGCCTTCGGCCTCCAACGTGCTTATAAGAATACTGCTCGGCGTTCGGCCTCCCACTTGATTTAGAGACCACGGGTCGGGTCGGCCTTCGGCCTCCCACTGGCATTTAAGAATACGGGTCGGCCTTCGGCCTCCAATTTGCTTATAAGAATACGGGAAAATTTTTTCGACGTTTTTTTCCGACCCACGAAAAGGGAGAAAGGGGGGGGGGCGGGAATTTTTTAATTTTGTGAAAAAACTAAAACTAGCTCCAAATTTTTGAAAAATAAAAATTTTGAAAATTTTTTTGACGTTTTTTGCCGACCCACGAAAAGGGGAGGGGGGGGGTTTAATTTAAAAAAAAAATGTTTTAATTTTTTTAGTTTTGTCAAAAAACTATTTCCCCTAAAAACCGGTTGGAGGCGGCGGGGGCGGCGTGGGGTCGGGGGCGGTTGCCTCCCACTGGCTTTAGAGAACACGGGTCGGGTCGGCCTCCCACTGGCATTTATGAATATGGGTCGGCCTTCGGCCTCCAACGTGCTTATAAGAATACTGCTCGGCGTTCGGCCTCCCACTTGATTTAGAGACCACGGGTCGGGTCGGCCTTCGGCCTCCCACTGGCATTTAAGAATACGGGTCGGCCTTCGG
Source organism: Podabrus alpinus (assembly GCA_932274525.1). Lineage (NCBI taxonomy): Eukaryota > Metazoa > Arthropoda > Insecta > Coleoptera > Cantharidae > Podabrus > Podabrus alpinus. The sequence goes on from OW026452.1 coordinate 16,182,758, forward strand.
CCTCCAATTTGCTTATAAGAATACGGGAAAATTTTTTCGACGTTTTTTTCCGACCCACGAAAAGGGAGAAAGGGGGGGGGGCGGGAATTTTTTAATTTTGTGAAAAAACTAAAACTAGCTCCAAATTTTTGAAAAATAAAAATTTTGAAAATTTTTTTGACGTTTTTTGCCGACCCACGAAAAGGGGAGGGGGGGGGTTTTAATTTAAAAAAAAAATGTTTTAATTTTTTTAGTTTTGTCAAAAAACTATTTCCCCTAAAAACCGGTTGGAGGCGGCGGGGGCGGCGTGGGGTCGGGGGCGGTTGCCACTTCCGCCCCCTATCCATAGCCACCATTCCCAGGGTCCTAGCCCTCTCGGTTCCGGAGTTATGGTGTTTGAAGGGAAGTTTGAAATTTGAAAGTCGCGGTCGAAATTTGTGTGACGAATTTCCGTTACATATTTCCGTGACGATTTTGTGTGACGATTTTGTGTGACGAACGATTTTTTTCAGTTAACTGCCCGTGCGATACCCGTGCAATACCCGTGCGATAAGAAGCATAGCTTCAAAAAAGAAAGATCCAAGTAAGAGAAAACAGGAAGTCGGTCGAACGAAAACCAAGGAGACGGAAAAACAGGAACTCTCAAAAATGCGGGCTATCAAAAACGTACGCGAAAAACCGGTTCGAGAGCTAAATCGGCAATTTTGGTAAAAAAACCAACACATATTAACGGATTCCTAAAAAAGAAAGTAAATAATAATTCGTAATAATAAAAGTGAGGTTAAATAGAATCAAGAGTATAAGAAATCTTGCTTACCTTAATTTGGTTGAACGTGATTGTGAGATATTGAATTGGATCACTTGCAGAATTGGTCACTGGTATAAAATATCCAGGAGTAAATTAATGATTTTTGCACGAGACCTGAGGAACCGAAATCAAACAGATAGTTTGAGTATCGAGCACCAAAAGAAACAAAAAGTGAGACATCTGCCGACGGTAAGAGAACTAATTATATTAATAAAACCGCGTGTGATAAAAATTTTAAAATAACAAAAAGTTTCAAGCGTCACGTAAAATAACAATTGGGGAAAATTCGCGTAGAATTAAGATTTGTTAATAATTATTTTTGAATGTTTATTTTTGTTAGATTAAGTTGTGTTTATGTTATTTAAAAATTCACTTTTTATGTGTGTTCAAATTAAACAATTAATTTCCCAATTCAAAGGCGTATCATTCAGGAATTTTATATTCCTCAAAACGATTTTTTTTCAGAATAAGTTAACAGATGCTACTTTTGAGGTAAGGGTTTACTTGTGCTTAAAAAAGATAAAATTTCAACTGAGCTAAGCCGAGGGAACATAGCAGTATATATACTGTCATATATATTTAAATATTTTTATAAGTTTACTTCAAGTTCTCACGTAATCAACTTGCTCAAAATGGATACTCAAGTGGAAGTTAAAACTTTGAAGAGGTCAACAGAAGCAGTTCAAACAAGTAAGTTATGTAAAAATTAGTAGTAACTTAAATAACTGTTGGGTAGGTATGTGTTCTTAGATCCTAAGTATACATATACCTACCCTCATATTATATTTATATTTTCTGTATTAATTTTTTTATATTATATTTTCAGAAGATGCTCTGAATAAAGCACCTAAAATAATTCATGAGAAGAAACTAGCACTAAATAAATCTGAATCAAAATTTATATCTATAGGTATTGATATTGAAAACTGGACACCGATGTTACGACTCAGCGACGTAAATAATATTAGTGTACCTATTAGTTGTCAGGATTGGGATATTTTAACCAACGATGATAATATCAAGCAAATCAAGATTTTTTTTAAAAGTGATAGTTTGATTCCGATGGAAAATGCTAGCAGTGGATTGAAAATCACTGGACAGCTATTCAATAAGATCAATATATTACAATTTAAAAAAAAAATTTTTTATGTTTGTTTAGCAGAAAATTCTATGATGAGATTGTTAGAAATTTTACCATTAATAAATATGTATATTAGAGAAATTGAAGGACTCGATTTAAAAGAATTTTATAATGAAGTACTTGATGGATGTATTCAAATAGGGGGGGATGCCTACGATAATTTTAAGGCAGTTGCACAATCTTTATCATATCATCAAGATATAAAATTGTTATATGTAACAGAATTATTATATATGTACCCTGAAGTAATTAAGCAAAATTTGTATGATTTAATGCAAGATTAAAATATGTATTGTAGCAAATTATTAATAAAAATACTATGTATTAAAAATTGTTGTTATTCTTTAATACCCTTATTCCTTAGCATATATAAATTAGTAAGGTCATATAGGCTTCATCATTAATATTTTGAAAAGCAGCTGATACACACAGCAAAAATGAATTCAACTATAATCCTTTTTACATTAGCTGAAGTTTTAAATAATACTCTATACATATCAGCTCCAACAACCGTTGAAAATAATACAATCTGTTTAAATTATAGTAAGATCCAGAGTTTTAATAATCTTAATGAAGCACAGTGCTTTAAATGGCTTCCGATGAAATATATAAACACTAGAAATGAGACAGCATTCTTCTATTACATAAACTCAAGCAATCCATCGACATGGAATTTAATATTGCAAGATAAAAATTTATTTACTGAAGAGGTTTTATACAATGATAAGTGGACTTCTATAATCATGGGACAAGTTTTACCACCATCAATTTTAGCATTACTGATAATTATATATTACATTCATTATTATTATTATAATAGAAGCAATAAAACTGAATTATTATTATTATAGAAGAAATAAAACAAAATTATAATCATGATTTGTCTATTTATTTATTTATTTCGAATACCAAAAAAGTTACAAAATAAAAAAAAAAAATTTTTTAATCATATAAAGGTTACCAATCCGGAGATTGGATCATATTCAAAAACAGAATCATGTAAAATTAATACATATGCAGAGGTGTCAGCAGGAAAATTCCCTATGCTTTCTATTTCCAATTTTAAACTTAATACAGGTTCGTGAACCATTTCGTTTTGCTTTGAAACATCTAAGACAAAAATCGGACCTTGACCGAACTGCTTAAAATCTAATAACGGTTCGCAAAACTGCTTATTTAAAAACTTCTTTTGAAATGATGCATAATCGTCGTAGGCCAGCACGTATCTACATTTCGAATAATCATTATTTCTTTTCTCATAAGGACTTCGATTCTGATTAATGAAAGCTGTAACGTCTGATATTCCACATTGTGAGAAAGTACTTGCATCAGAAGCTTGATTGTTTCGTTTACTAGTTTGAAATGAGGTTAAAATCCATCGAGGCCTTCGGGATCCCACTGAATTTTGAACCGCCCAAATTGTTAAGTTAGTTGCGGTAGGTAGAGAAGGATATTGATATAAGCTTCTACCATAAAATCCAATTTTGACGGTTTTTTGATGTTTCAAGCGATTATATATTTCCAATTTTGCAGTATCGCTAGGGGTAATATGTGGTACACGCCAGCTAACTTTTAAAATTTTAATTGTTACAGGAGTTTCACTCTGATAGCAATCGGTATCAGAATTCGAACGAATTAAAATTATTTCCTGACGCATGTTTATAATATCTCGTGTATAATCACATGCGAATCCTAATATATGATTTAATGGTATTACAGCGCTAAATGTCCTCAAGGTTGTATTAAATATTTGAGATTCTTCATCTAAAACATACCATCCAGCACTGCTCAACCCTTTTGATTCGTCAGGAGTGTAACGACATTGACCATAAAGTGATGTTGATACGCCAGGCGTTCTACAACTATCGATCACAACATCACCCAGTTGATATCGTATTTCATCAAATAAAAATAGCGGATCGTTGAGTTGAAAAGCTTTTGTTGGATCTGTAGGTGTGACTAATCCTTCAATATAAATCTTACTGTCGTATGTAGAAGTAATCAAATCACCCTTATCAATAATGAGTCTAACCTCATCCGAGTTATCAAAGGCATTCACAGTATAAGGATGGTACGTATGGGTTGAATTATCTACTACTAGGTCTGAATAAGATACGTCAGCGAATATATTTTGAAGTGCCTGCTCTTCCTACATTATTATAATATTTATTTATTACTCGATACCCTAAACTTTCCAAAAATCTTATCTCAGTCGATGTTAGCACTTTAACATTCGGAGGTATAATAGACATTAAAGTATTATCAGCCTTATTTATATTGTTATTAAGATTTAAGCCCATTCTGTTTTAACTCTAAGCGTATAGTTAAAGGTTCGTCGCCAAAATCTACTGCTTCGCCGAGCTGATCCACTAACCTTAGGGTGATGTTATGAATAGTATTTAAAGTAACAGGTAAATATATAATGTTTGTATGCTCTCTGCACAACCTATATCCGGGTTCCACAGATAGGTCAAATTCAAATATTGTATGTGCTAGATTATTATTACGATTCATGCTTAACACCTGACTTTAATTTCTTTTTAGAAAAACCTAACATACGACCTATGTTATTAGGTTTCGTAAAATCAATTTCGAAATGTGAAAAAATTTCACATTTAAATGTATTATTATTAGCCCATAAGTTGAATTTTTCACTCAAGATAGATTTCAGATATTCATTTAATTCGGTTATTTCGTAAGCACCTGATGGTATGGTGATGACTTTTTGGTTGTAATAAAACTTGTTATTTCCATCAAAGATATTTCTTATAGAATTACAACCGTAGAAACCTATTAACCCTAAGACGTAATCATTTTTAGGATTCAATTGAATTGGAGGAAAATAATCCACACTGAGTGAATTTCCCACACCCGTTAAAGTAAACGTCTGACTCATTATTAAAGATTTTTATTGATGATCAAGTATTTATTCAATTTTTTTATACAAAAATTTTAAGCATAAATGACCGCATATAAACGTATTAAAATTTTGTTCACGTACATAATTATAGTTTATTTTACAACCATCAAAGTATTTAATGACTTCTTGAGGAGGTCTCAGATCACCAAAACTATCAAAATACGTTACATTATTATAGTTCTTCTGATAGGCCACCCAATGAGTTCCATGACCACTCATAACATCTAAGTTTATTATACCACATTCGAAAAGTTTTGGAGTAGAGGGTAAAGTATCTCTCATGAAGACGCCTCGGAAATTAGGAATATTGATTGTATATTTTCTTAAATCCACATCGGTTAGAGCTCTCCGAGGCAACTTATTCAGTTTTTTGAATACGGTTTTAAAAATAATGCTCTGCCACCTTTGTATGGTTTCAAATATAATGCTTCACCCTTTTTACCCATTGCGATCGCCTCCATCATTTTGTTATGACGACCGCTTTCTTCAAGCTGTTGTTTTGATTCTTTAGCATTGTTAATAGCCTTAGCTATTCCACTAGCACCACCTGCTAATGCTCCAACAGCACTCAAACCGGCAAAGAGTGGTATCAAAAATGGTAGAATTCCTCCTTGTGTAGGTACGGGGATTATTCGAGGTATTCTAATATTACGTTTGCCTCCTAATTTTTTAACTGTCCGCTTAGCAACTGTTAAAGCATTTTTAATAATATTTTTATTATTATTATTATAATTACATTTGGATTTTTCAAGTTCTTGAGATATATTTTTTACAAGTCCTTTTCCAAGTAATATTTTACGTGTGCTTCCATACCCCATACCCAACTTTCGCTTAGTTTTCAACGTATTTAGCACGGTCCACGCTGCAACCTTTTCTCCTACCTTAGCGTTTTTAGACTTTACTCGTCCCCAAGCATGCTCTTCTAATACACGATCAGCTTGATGTCTGTTTTTTAAGTCTTTATGTTGTGAATATGCGATATCATGATCTTTACAGGCCGAATCTAAAGAATTGATTCCAGGATCACCTCTAGCTAGACGCTTTTTTAATTTAGTACCTGGACCGCAATATTGATAACCCGGTATATGAAGCTCTATTGGCAATTTATTTATTATGGTGTTAACCAAACCTTCACCTCGGTGGGTCAACATTTAATGAGATAGTTGTACACTATTTTCAGGTATTTATATAAGCGTGTACGTATATTTAATTCATTATATTCCGAGATGAGGTTTATTAAACAGCTTGATACTCTTCATGTTAACAATCATGACCTTAAAAAAATTTATTTAAAAAAGCATAGCGCTTTATTACCTGATTTAATTAGATGTATTATAGCAGGTAGTTCAGGAAGTGGTAAAACAAATACGCTCATCAGCCTTATTGAAGATCCTAATGGGTTGAAATTTAAAAAAGTATACATCTTTTTAAAATCTCTACATCAACCAAAGTATGAATACCTAAAAAAAGTTCTCGAACCTATATCGGGGTTAGGATACTTCACTTTTTCACGTCATGAAGATGTTATACCCATAAGCGAGGCAAAGCCTCATTCAATTATGGTGTTTGATGACGTCATCACTGATAAGAGTACCAGTGTTCGTGATTATTTCTGTATGGGTCGGCATAATTTAATTGATTCATTCTATCTCAGTCAGACTTATTCAAAAATACCTAAACAGTTAATACGTGATAATGCAAACTTAATTATACTATTTAAACAGGATGTTTTGAATTTAAAGCATGCGTATGAAGATCACATCGGAACTGATTTATCATTTAATCAATTTAAAACAATATGTGCAGAATGTTGGAAAGAACCTCACGGTTTTATCGTAATAGATACAGAGTCTGATATAAATAATGGTAGATACAGGAAAGGATTTGATTCGTATATAAGTCTTGATTGAATAGTATGAACCTTTCATAACTCGTAAACACTTCGTGACTTGTACACGTCCCGCAATTATTATTATTATTATTATTATAAGTCGATTTTTACTAAGATGGATACAGATGAGATTGAATTGACTAAAAAAATTATTAAAGCACGTAAATCTGTAAAACGCAAGTACCTTGAACTACATCGTGGTCAATTAGCTATTCAAAGAATTTCGGAAGAGAAATATAAACCTATAGTGGATCCTATTAAGGAACTAACATCCTTAGAGAAAAAATCTAAACGTTTAAAAGTTTGGGTAAATCCTCATAAGCCGAGATTCTCAACAAATTATTCGCATATACCTGTTATGAAAAAGAATATCAAAATCCCTAAAAGCGATCAGGATGATGTCAGAAGTAACGCTAGTGATCAGGATGAAGATGATGATAGTGATGAATATAATAAAGCTGCTAGCACTAGCATTATTGAGAAATTACACGATCGATATACTGAAATGGCTATACATGATACCAATCGTTTGATTGATCATCTGTACGGAGTTTATTACGATCCTGATACTGACGCTTGGAAAATTGGAAACGCTAAAATTAATTTTGATCAAAATTCGGATAACTTTAGTATTAATAATCAAGTATATGATGGTACTGAGGGATTATATGAATTAATATTTAAAAAATCACCTAAAAATTATACTAATGACGATTTACAACAGTATAAGCAGATTTTTATTGATACAAATGCTCATAAAAGGAAGCATTCTAATAAAGAAAGAATACACGTTACTCGAGATGTCAAGTACCAGAAAGTAATAAAGAATTTATTCAGTAAGACCGGCGAGGGGTTAGTACCTGAGCATAAGTTGCTAAATAATAATAAAAATAATTATATTTATTGGGATAACCCTTCAGAACTCGTGCAACGGCTCATGCTTCTACATGCATCTCAACAAGCTGGTAATAATAGTCATGATAATGAAATTATCAGTATCTTGGAAGAGTTAGTAGAGTCTAAAATTATAATATAAATATAAAGTTTTATAATTTAGTATGCAGTTAAAAAATGAACATTGACATATTCGGTCGTAGTAAAATACGTCCAAAAGAGGGTCCTAAGGGTGATAAAGGTGTAGGATTTAAACTTACTAAAGATCGTAACTATGATATGCAAACTAAAAGAATCACAAATTTATCAAACGGAGTTGATGAATTCGATGCTGTAAATAAACAATACGTGGATACAATAGTTGTGTTTATTCGGTCTCTAAAAGAGCAGATTGATAGTATTGGGAAAAACTCTGAAAATACTTCCGAGTATGTAAAAAAATTTGAACAATGGGTGTTGGCTCATAATATTTCCGAGAATTCAAAGGAAGATGCTTTTAATAAATATCAGCAGTCTATTGAGAGAGATTTAAAAGATTTTAAAAATGCATGTAATACTAGACTGGATGGTTTTAAGAATATAATTGATAATTTAAGCAATAACACACGCAATACATAACATTTCTCTAAATAATGTCGAAACGTACAATTGTAGATGAAATTCATAGAAGTGCTAGAAAAAACTTTCCCCGTAGAAGTGTAATAATTAGAGGTTTCGATGACCTATGGCAGGCTGATTTAGCCGAATTTATACCTTATTCCAAATGTAATAATGGTTATAAATATATTCTATTAGTTATCGATTGTTATTCTAAATTTCTATGGACATACCCCCTAAAAACTAAAACAAGTATAGAAGTAACAACTGCAATGTCTTCAATTCTTATGAACGGTCGAAAACCAAAAAATTTACAAACCGATGAAGGAAAAGAATTTTATAATAAAAAATTTACTGAAGTTATGAAAAGTAATAAGATAAATCATTACTCCACATATAGTATTAAAAAGGCTTCAATTGTTGAGCGTGTCATACGAACATTAAAAAATATTTTATATAAAGAGTTTAGTTATCGAGCTGAATATAAATGGGTTGATATACTAGCTTCTGTTACTGATGATTATAATAATCGTAAGCATAGAACAATTAAGATGCGTTCTTGTGATGTGCACTCTTACACCAAGTTACACGTCTACAATATAAATAAGAAAATTGGAAAAATAAAATATAAAAAAGGTGATTTTGTACGAATTTCAAAGTATAAATCTGTCTTCGATAAAGGTTACAACGCAAATTGGACTGCAGAATTGTTTAAAATTGTGCGGGTTAATCTAGGAAGTCCTACCACTTACAATATTGAAGATCTTAGTGGAAATCCTATTAAAGGCATGTTTTATACGGAAGAGCTTCAAACTACGTCTTATCCCGACACATTTCTAATTGAAAAAGTGTTACGTAAACGAGGTGATAAACTATATGTTAAGTGGATGGGGTATCCAAAACCTACATGGATATCTAAATACTCAATTCAATAATAATTAATATTATTATTATTATTATACTTACTCTGTATGTTAGATTTTTTTGAATAATAAACGCCTTATATTAATTTTTTTTAATTTATTTATTTATTTATTTTTTTAATCTATAATGATCCCAGACTACATCAGTATCTTAGTTATGAGGGTGTATACATATCTATTATATTAGACGCTCTGGTACTGTTGAAAGTCCGTTCGAATTTGTTTATGATGATGTGGAATGTTTATGAAGACACTCGTCCAAATATTGCTCTCTATGTGCATTTCTTCCCATTTGTGTATTTCTCCACACTTGCGTAAAGCTTTCATGTGGGTTATATAGCCTTCAACAAAATAAAAATTAATTTTTAAATATAGAAAAAAAAAATCTTACCTTTGATTAATCCTAGATGATTTTCAATTTTTTTCCTACTACCAACACTTAATTCGATAATGCTAAGCGCCGAATTTAATACTCGTATATTTTTAAATCCTAATTTGATCCATTTTTCAACATCTTCAGGATTTTTTAGTAATTCTAAATAAGCGTTTTTAATAATTTGAACCATTTTGCCCGATATTTTAGTAGGTGAAGAAGACATTTTACTACAAAATTTCGAGCACTTGTCATAAAAATGTATATCGAACCACGCTTATATTATTATAATCTGAAGCCATTAAGCTATAGAAAGTTATTTAATTACATTTTTGTCATACCTACGAAAAACATTAGTATATGCATTTTAATTTTAAATTACCCTACAAAATTATATTAGAATAAGTTAGTATACATTTAAAATATTAATGCATTCCAACTCGAACGTAATTAGGTAATTACATAATTTTATACATTCTTCAACTGATAAGCTAGAGAAAGTTTGTTAACATTTTAAAAATTACAAGACATTTAAAAAGCATTTTTGGTAAAGGTTAAAATATGACTACCATCACAATACATTCTAATATTCTAATTGTAACATATTTAATTTATACATATTTAAATTACAAATCGGATACTTGGTACTCATCATTAAATCAATGTATTAAAAATTCCTAATCAAATATATATTATAATACGTCATTGTCAATGTCAGATGATATAAACAAATATAGCGTTTTAAATAAAAAATAACTTAATTATTATTATTGATCGTACAATGCGCGCTATGCCCCCGTATAGGGAAGTACGCTTTTGGTTATTTAAACATTATAATCCCCCCTCAGCCTCACGCCGGCACCCCCGCGAGCTAAGCCAGCCGGAAGGGGTTATAAAAGTTTCCAAAATATATAAAATTCATTACATTATAAAGCATAAAAATGTCTTGCATAGCATCATATAATATTACTTATATTAGATTACAAAATTAATTTTAATTTTACTAATGTCTATTTATAGCATTTTATACACACATATTACTAATTAATTAGCAATTATCATACTTTCTAAAATTCTTCGACTTACAAAAATTGTCTGCATTCTTACACTTAGAAAATTTTAACAAATTCCACGCATTCTTTGGACTTAGAAAAATTTTCATAAATTCTTGGACTTAGAAAATTTTTAAAAATTTCTTGGTCGTGGGAGTCACTTTGTTTAACTACTCACAGTATTACAAAATATTATTTAAAAAATTAGTAAATATAAATCACGTGCAAAAATAGGTTATGTCGAATTCAAATATTTGAAAATTTTGCTCCATGTATTAACGGAAGAAGAAATTTCTCGCAGGTATCGCTCAACTCGTTAAATGACTTTGATACGACGCGATTGGTATCGCTCTGTATGTTGAACGCAAGCATTAAGCTGCATTCACATAGGGTATTGTATGTGGATGTGAATCAGCGTTGCCAACTTGGGGGGTTTTCCCCACAGATTTAGGGGGTTTTTAAGTGGAATGGGGTTTTTTTAGGGGTGTAATATGTCTAGGGGTTTTTCAAATTATTATAACTTCAAAGTGCATCGTACTAAGTGTCCAATGTTGATAAAAAATTTGCTTGGTCCATCAATGCTTGAAGCTTTAATTGAAGAGATAGGAGATTTTCCGTATTCGATTATTATCGACGAGAGCACTGATCTCTCAACACAAAAAGTCTTATGTATTATAGTGCGATATTTTTCTCACGAAACAAAACCAGTTGTCACAACTTTCTATAGAATATTAAAAATAGAATATGACGCAAAAAGTGTTCATGAAGCAATTGCAAATCAACTTAGAAAGGATGGCCTAAAAATTGAAAATATGATCGGAATCGGCGTTGATGGAGCAAACGTTATGGTCGGTAAACATAATTCGGTAACTGCTATATTAAAAAGAGAACTGCCGGATTTAATTATTGTCAAATGTGTTAGCCACTCTTTGCATTTATGCGCGGAAAAAGCGGCTGAATTATTACCACGTCAGTTAGAATTTTTAGTGAGAGAAGCCCATAATTGGTTTTCATACAGTCCTAAACGTGCAGACTTCTACAAAACATTGTATGAACTAATGAATGAAAACAAGGATCCAAAAAAAATACAAGGACTTAGCGGAACCCGCTGGATCGCTCGCTATCAAGCCATTAATACAATATTGGAGCAGTGGGAGGAATTAAGGCTGCTCTTTTCGATTGCTGGATCTCAAGACAAATGTTTCATGGCAGAACAGCTCTATGATATCATGCAGAGGCTTCCTTTCAAGGCTTTCTTAATTTTTAAAAAAATGAATTAAAAAATGTCACTCAATTGAATTTACTTTTTCAAAGTGACAATGTTGAGCCGACCAAATTATTTGAGGATCTATTTTTATTGTATAAAACCTTGCTTCGACGAATTGTTGTGCCTTCACAATTGGAAAAACTGGTGGATTCTGAACTTGTAGAATTTAATTTCCGAGAACATCTTATGCATACAGCGTCAATATATTTTGGTTTTAATTTTCAAGAAATATCACAAAAACTTGATCAAAACGATTTGATGGATGTCAGGGAAAGATGCAAGAACTTTTTATGTTGTCTGGCCGAGCAAATTCAAAAAAGGCTTCCCGATAATTTACAATGTTAAAAATGATTGCTGATTTACACCCAAAGGTTGCTACGTCTCAAGTAAAACCCGATATAAAGCTGATCTCAAATCAAATTTATCGTACCCTGTGACGATTTTTTGGCTTTCACCTCGTCACATATCAACCTTAACAAATTATTTTATGTTCGACCACTGCCATTTATATTTGAAATAATTTAGATGGGAGTGGAGACACTTCCTCTTTGGGGAGTTCGAATTCTTGCCGCAGGATACGGCGCTGAGAAGTCACTTTTGGTTTGGAAGCCGTTGTGAGAGTGTCGTCATAGTCGCGCGTGCCTAAAGTGCATAGTTTAATTGCCGTGTGCATTAGAATATTATATCAATTTTTGTACTGAAGATTCACCGGTGCGTGGAAGATGGGATCAAGCCTGTTTACTGCGTTTACAGAAGTGGGTGCTATTTTTTCTGTTATCTTCCTCGTGTCCGGTGATCGCCATTTTGTCCTTGCTAGCTGATATCAGCTTGGTGCGCGCGCGACGTCCGACGCCCTCTATGGGATATTGATTAAAGTAATTTATACCGACACTCCGAGGGTCATCGACCGCTTTTACTCTCAGCCAACTTTAATCAAAGATCATTCCGAGAGTCACTATCCGTTGTCAAGTCCGTCCGTCTTTGTGCCTGTCCGATTTCTTGTTGTTGCTGAACAACGATATTAGAATTTTCCGCCGGCGAGAAACCATTGGAAGCGTTATCATTCTTTTGGGATACCAGTCCAGTCAAGTGTTCCGGCGCCAGTTCGAGGGTCGCTGAGGCATCGTCAACCTAGAGGTGTGCAGTCGTACTTCCTGGGGAGGCCGAGTGAAGGAGCTCAAGATCGAATTCGTAGTCAGTCCGCCTGGAAGTTGCAGTATCTGTCTCCACCAATTGTTGTAAGCTCGCCAGACGTCTAGGTGAGATAAAACTTTGTATTCTTTTGGGTGGGATTGCCAATTATTTATTTACGAATTTTGTGTTAACGTAATATTTGTGCATTTTGCTACGCACATAGTTTGCATTATATCCGTTCACGAGGTATTCTCGGGGAGACGATTGATTCACGCCTAAGATCAAACTTGGTTGGCTTCCTTCAGAAGCCGGTAATATTGTTCACGACACTATTTGTTTGTCACCTGTCTTTGTTTTGTTTATGCAACACCTATACGTTATATTAAATATAGTAAAATCAAGTATCGTATTTTATTCCCTCGAGAGAGGGGGCAACATTATAACCTTACAGGATAAGCTCGTGACCTGGACTTGCGGCCCTCGCATACCGACGAGAACATCAAATAGCTGGCTTAAAGAACATCTAGGGTACCCACGTTTGAAAAGTGAGGAATCCTTCTTCACGTGGAGGAATCTTTTGCTCTTCGTTAGGCACCCTCTCATTAGGGGTGCGGATAAGCAGAAAATTCTAACAACCCATATCTATGGCAACAAAAATGACATTGAGTCTGAGTGGCACCAATTAAGCAACAAAACATGGAAAAATACATCAACTTCAACAGATTTTTATTACGAAGTTTACAACGATTGTGATGCAGCGGGCCATAAACGGTTCGAAAATATTTCAAAATTTGGATTGGCGTTCGTCACGGTTCCAATTTCTAACGCAAGTGTCGAATGTGCATTCTCGATTTACAACATTGTTAAAAATAAGCTGCGGAATAGACTCTCCATTGCAATGCTACAAAGTATGATGATGGTACGGTTGACACTTAATCGAAATGGTGGATCTTGTATAACATTTAATCCATCCCCTAAAATGTTACAATTATTTAATGTGAATATGTATGATTTTAAGAAATGTGATTCTTCCGAAGAAACCGAAGGGATCTTCGATGTATTAAACAATTTATGAATACAGATTATTAATAAACATTACATTATTTATTTCCGCCGAAATGTACTTAATTTTAAACACAATAAAAAAAAGGTCAAAAGGTCATTAATCTTTCGCCGAAATGTAGATACTTACTTTGCATTTTAAATTCAATGTGACCTTTGCTGTGACCTTTGTAATATCTTTACATATCTGTTGCTTGTTATCCCTCGGGATAGATTGTAATATGCTTGGAGTCAATAAAAAAAAAACAAAAAAGGGGTTTTTAGGGGCTTTTGGTTGTACTTTTAGGGGGTAAATGTTATTCAGAGTTGGTAACACTGATTTGAATTTGGATGGTAGAATTCTTCCACCAGATTTTTACACCGGTCGACATACCATTCACATAAACTTAAAAGTTGGTGTAAAATTATTCGAATGTTTACATTCCTAGTAACATTTCGTTCTGTGAGTTGTTGAACTTTCGCGTGCTTTCGCTTTTATAACCACATTTTATAGTTTTAAAATCTTAAAATTGAAATTATCGAACGTGTTTTTAAGTTTTTCGTAGAAAAAATATTTTAAAAATAAAACAGAATTAGGTTGTTATGTTAGTTACTAATTTAAATGACAGTCACAAGCACCGCCTTTTGACGCCGCTGATTGGCGCTGGTAGGAATTCTTGCCCCGTGTACTGTAAAAGTTAAAAGTATAGTAACTTTTGCACAGGCCGTTACACCGGTTCTTCCACCGGGCAAGAAATTAAGTCTATCTGAACGCTCCTACCTGAGTTAATGCGTTTTAACTCTTACCGATTCTACCATCCACATACAATACCCTATGTGAATGCCGCTTTAGGCATTCCACATCACGTGACATTGTTCAAATTCAATATGGACGCCTGTTGGCAATGTCAAACATTGTATGTATTTAGAAGTGATTTTGCATACTATATTTAAGTTACTTTTACCAATTTATTTAATAAAAACAAAATTTTGCCAAAATAAGACAAATATTTTCGCCAAAAATGTAAACAAACAATTGACGTTTAACTGACTTTGCCATCTGGCGGCCATTGTAACATCATTTGACATGAGGTTGGAATGCCTAATTGGTCACATAACTCACATTAGACATAAGCTGTCCAATAATGAATATAAACTGGGTCTAAGCCATTACATTGAATTTCTCCAGCATGTTTTCCCCATTTCATTTGATTTACGTTTTCCAATGAGTTTTGTTTAGTTGTACGCAAGATTATTCCTTTTGTCTCTTGTTTAACTTTTCTTAATGCTGTAACAGTTAATAAAAATAGTGTAAGTTATTGCGAAAAAAAATCAAAAATTGGGTTTCCGCGATTTTTTGACGGATTTCGTTAGGTAATTGTTCGTACTTTAACATACTAAAAAACGTATTCTCGGAACCCTGAGCTTCTAACCAAATTCTTCGTCTGAAGTTGACATTTTTTATGAAGGAGTGAAAATTATGTTTTTTGACAAAATATTTTTAAACAAATTTCTATTTCAGCTATATTGTTATCACACAACTCGTTAAAAAAATTAAAAGCACTAAAAATATTTTAACAACATCCTCCAAATCATGAAAAAAAGAGTTTCCTAAAAATGGTCAGGGGGTTCTGATTTTTAGATATGTTTTAAGGTTATCAATTGTGACTTCCCCTCCCTATTTTGTCTTCCCTAATTGACATTGGATCTGTGGAGTATTCATGACCAGCTCGACTCGAGTTAGTGGCATCCCATGTTGATTAAGGTAGGTAGCCCATATTTTGCCTGCGTGCTACAGATGTCTCGGAACGGCGAGTGGTAGCCACGTATCGATACATCAACAGATTTGGTAAAGAATAATATATTACCCCGTCTTCGTGGTTAAATGAGAAAGCTGACGAAAACATGGATACTGGAGATCCAATACTGCCATTTTAGTGTAAGAAAATTGGGCACATTTTGATCAAAAAAATCCAAAATCGGTTTTCTGCGATTTTCCACGGATTTCGTTAGGTAATTGTTCGTACTTTAACATACTAAAAAACGTATTCTCGGAACCCTGAGCTTCTTACCAAATTCTTCGTCTGAAGTTGACATTTTTTATGAAGGAGTGAAAATTATGTTTTTTGGCAAAATATTTTTAAACAAATTTCTATTTCAGCTATATTGTTATCACACAACTCGTTAAAAAAATTAATTGGGGTCCTAATAAAAACTCCTAGTTGGCGACCGCCCGGTAGTGCCACCATTTTAAAAAAATGGCGAAAATAAAATGTTTCTTTGCAATATTTCCTTACCAGTTGACTTTAGGACGAAAATGACTTCTATAAATCTTATAGAGAATAAAATTTACTACAACTTCTATGTAAGGTATTTTTCTCTTAGTCGAATAGTTGCTGAGCGCCAGCACTGTTAAGTTTTTGAATTGGTTACATTTGTTGTAACATCAGTTGTTACATTTTTGCAAATTTCAAAAATCCTCGATTTTGACCTGACTTTTTTTTATAATAGAGTATATATTAATAGACCTGATCATATAAAAGACTTTTTTAGAGAGAGTAACCTAAAATTATAAAAAAACGTCCGAGCAAATCCGAGCATTTTTGAAATTTTCTAAAATGTGCTCTATTTAACAGTGCTGGCGCTCAGCATCTATTAGACTTAGAGAAAAATACCTTAGATAAAAGTTATAGTAAATTTTATTCTCCATAAGATTTATAGAGGTCATTTTTGTCCTAAAGTCAACTGGTAAAGAAATATTGCGAAGAAACATTTTATTTTCGCCATTTTTTTTAAATGGTGGCACTTCCGGGCGGTCGCTGAGGTTGCCAACTAGGAGTTTTTATTAGGACCCCAAACCCAAACCTTAAAACATATCCAAAAAGGCTTCTTGCTATACTTTGTATAGAAGCCTAAAAGCAGAACCCCCTGACCATTTTTAGGAAACTCTTCTTTTCATGATGTCGAGGATGTTGTTAAAATATTTTAAGTGTTTTTAATTTTTTTAACGAGTTGTATGATAACAATATAGCTGAAATAGAAATTTGTTTAAAAATATTTTGCCAAAAAACATAATTTTCACTCCTTCATAAAAAATGTCAACTTCAGACGAAGAATTTGGTAAGATGTTACTCTGTAGATCCGTGAGCGATTCAGAGGGTCGCCAGCCAGCTATACTTACGGATCCTCTTTCTCGGGGGTGGGTCACTACGAACTTATCTCGGGCAAAGCCAAAGAATAAAACGACAGATTCTCTATTTTATACATATAATACAAACACATATATTAAGGTACATAAGTATTTTATTTTAAAATAAAATACTTCGTTAATCTTAAAATTAAAATTCATTCGTGCAGATTCATACGTTTAAAATTAAAGACCATATTATACAAGATAATATCTGAATTTAAAACAAATGTAAATCTGATGATGGATGTTATTGATGATTGAATAAACAAAATTCACACAAAAAATATTTAATGGTACACGATACCTGGTTATATATTTGTCATGTACGCCTCTGGGTGCAACAAACTTTATTGTATCATGGGTGCAACGTACAAATTTTGTGGGTTATTACAAAGGCGATGAACGGCGAATTGTTGAAGTGTGGGTGGACACATCTGCTTGATAAGATAACTTGCTTAGGATGCTAGCGACTCTTGCTTTTTTCTTATGAAGCCCATAATTTGTGGTTTAACGTGTTTTTATAGTTTATTACACAAGTTAAAATTGTTCACTTCGATATAAGTTAAGTATTTGCAAAAGCCTCGTACGCACTTACGCAGATGTAGTTTCGGTAAACGTTAATTAAAAGTTTACTTCTTTGTTAGGAAATCACCGCTTCCGATTAACGACACAATTACACTGTCTTTGTTTAGTTTAATTCGCGCCCAGGTGTTAACAAACGTAATAAACGAGGTATTCTGTTTTGAAATATAATATGTGAAATGTAGGTAATTTCTTATTTGTATAAACATGGTTGACCGTTATTATGAATTAAAAATGCGATTTCTATCGTATTCACACAGATGATTGTCGATAATGCTGATTGATTTAATTTGATTGCAATTCTGATATGCATATTTTTTCACTAATTATTGCACTGTTTACTACAGATAATCTTGTTACAGTATCCATTCTTTAAGTTACTTAATGAATTTAGGAAAATAATAAAAAATTACAGTATTTTTAATTGAATGTATGCAAAGTGGTTCATATCTCGCAGTACACTGACTTATCATGCCATTTGCATTGCCTCCCCGCTTCAAACGTGCATTCTTATCTCGCGTGCTTTTTGAATCGACCAAGAAGAGAATTTACAATTAATTTAAGTTTTCAAAGATAGAAAGAGAATTACCAAATCTAACCGGGATGCAATGAGACGTTCTCAAAAGCATACGATGATGTCATGTTGATATCATAATATATTTATGCGTCTTAAGCATTTCTCTTTGTTAAGAAAGTTACCTTGTAAAATGTGACTTAGTATTTATTACCTATAATTATATCGCAATTGCGTTATGAAATTTATCATTTTCAATGGACTTGCTGATAGCTAAACGAACATTATTCTTGTATATTTAAATATACAGAGTAAATTAAAAAAAATTTTAATTTTTATGTATTATAACAAGGGGAAGCCGTAACAAAGAAGCTCAGGGTTCCGAGAATACGTTTTTTAGTATGTTAAAGTACGAACAATTACCTAACGAAATCCATGGAAAAATCGCAGAGAACCGATTTTGGATTTTTTTGATCAAAATGTGCCCAATTTTCTTACACTAAAATGGCAGTATTGGATCTCCAATATCCATGTTTTCGTCAGCTTTCTCATTTAACCACGTAGACGGGGTAATATATTATTCCTTACCAAATCTGTTGATGTCTCGATACGTGGCTACCACTCGCCGTTCCGACACATTTGTAGCACGCAGGCAAAATATGGGCTACCTACCTTAATCAACATGGGATGCAACTAACTCGAGTCGAGCTGGTCATGGATACTCCACAGATCCAATGTCAATTAGGGAAGACAAAATAGGGAGGGGAAGTCACAATTGATAATATTATGGGGGCGCCACTGAATTTTTGTATAATCACCTTCCGAATGTATTCCAGAAACTTATTCTTCCATAGAATTGGGGGGGGGTCAAGAGTAAAAGATTGCACAAATGGTGAACAAAATTTAATAAGATAAATATGTATTAATTTTGACGAATGAATACAATATTTGAGAATATTAATTATAAAATTTAAATAATATTTCTTAAAATATAAATTATGCTGCATAAACCAAATTAATAGAATTTTACGCTTTAAATCAAGTTTGTCAAATTTCGTGGTTAAAATAAATGTGGACATCCCATAAATGCCCTCCACTTGAAAGTGTCAGTATAACAACCATCCAGTAAATAAAAATTAAAACGGAAGAAATTAACCTCCGTACGTTGTGTTCAAGGGAAATAGTGACCGGAATAAATATTCCACAAGCACCTCAAGTCGAACGGTTGAGATTCAAAATAATAGGTTAATAAATTTAAAACTACTTAATGCTAAACAAAAATAATAAAATTATTGAGGAAATTAATAATTATAACTTTTACAGATATTTAGTGCATGGTTATATGCAACAAACTTAGGAATTAAAATAAGACATTGTTGATAATCAACACACAAAGTTTTAACGTTAATTTTTCCAACACGACACTGAGTTTCTGAATTTCCTATTCAACACAACTAAGTCGTACACTGAATGTTTATTAACATTTCAGTTAAATTATGAATCGTTAGTTATAAAAATATCTAATTTAAAATAGAAGATAAATCATTATTTGAACTTTAGTTAAATTATTTACAAGAAATAACCACTTCATTAAATTATTATCTTACATTCATTTAATAATAATTATACAATTTATAGAAAACTAATTTAATGATTTACTATAATATCAGTAGAATTTTCATCTATGTTTTTGAATAAAATATATAAATCATTTTGAAGATTTTGCTATGTTATTCTTAAATTTATTTAATTAAATTATACCTTTAGTTAATAATACCTGCACCTTGCCAGCTTTCTTTCCACCTTTTTGGTGGTCTTTCAGGCAGTCATTTTCCATAGACAACTTTCCCATCTCTGACAATTCGACCAATCCCATTGTTGTTCACATGGTTAACATGTTCGTTCCATCATCTTCTTTATTGTCTGATCCATCTTACTACATCCATCTTACTTCACCTGCATCTCGAATTACTTCAACGAAAATTTGTTATTTTGTATTACTTCTCTCAGGCATCCCGATACGGCACCTACTTTTACAATCTGGTTAAGTACCTCCTTCATGAGGTCTCACAGATAGACAATATTATTGAAATATTATCAGTATAAATATAACAATATTAAATAATTAAAAACCTGCAGGTCAAATTGACGAACATTTCTTTTTGTATTTGCGCTAAAGTTTAATAATTCATTTTAAAAATATTAATTTTCTTTAGACTTATATTTGAGTGGCCCTGCGATCGAATTGCAAATTGTTTGAAATATTTGACCTATAATAAATATAACTCGACCGTAAATTCCCACAAAAAATGCAAATTGAACTATTTAAATATAAATTTAAAAATATCTGTAAAATTTCAAATTTATTACTAAACAGCTCATGTTGTTTTTTATTTTTCAAAGAGTCTCATTGCTTACCGAAAGTTAGAGCAGAGCATCTTGGTTAAAAGATTCTGAAGTAGTTTAAACAAGCAGACGGGGACATGACAATATTTAACGCAAAAACACAGCAAAATATCGCTGTATTTCATACCCCAAAATTTGTCATTTTTACTGGAAGAGAAATATTTTAATTTGAATGAAGCGCTACTGATGGAAGTAAGATATTAAGCACATTGCAGAACAGTGCCATGTAAGTGAATGGACGTGGGTCAGATACTACTCCATATGAGATTTTAAATGCTTTTGCAATTGCGATTTTTGTACACATTTATAAGCGCAACTATAACAACAGAACGGTTTTTCGCCGGTATGAGTTTTTAAATGTATTTGTAAGTCTGCTTTCCGTGCACAAGTATACTCACAATTATAACAACTAAACGGTTTATCGCCGGTATGAGTTTTTAAATGTCTTTGTAAGTTTGATTTAGCTGCACAAGTATACCCACAAATATCACAATTAAACGGTTTATCGCCGGTATGAGTTCTTAAATGTTTTTGTAACTGTGATTTCCATGCACAAGTAAACTCACAAATTACACAACTAAACGGTTTTTCGCCGGTATGAGTTTTTACATGACTTTGTAAGTCTGATTTCTGTGCACAAGTATACTTACAAATATCACAATTAAATGGTTTCCCGCCTGTATGAGTTCTTAAATGTCTTTGTAAGTCTGATTTCCGTGCAAAAGTATACTTACAAATATGACAACTAAACGATTTTTCGCCGGTATGAGTTTTTAAATGACTTTGTAAGTCTGATTTATGTGCAGAAGTATAATCACAAATATCGCAACTAAATGGTTTCTCGCCGGTATGAGTTCTTAAATGGATTTCAAACTGTGATTTGCTGGCACATTTTAAGTTACAAATATCGCATATAAATGATTTCCTGTCCTTTTTTTTATGAGCCCTTAAATGACGTATTAAAGTTTGTTTAAGAGCAAGTTTATAACCACACATTGCACACTCGAAAAAATTTGAACTGGTCAGAGTTGCTTGTGTAGTGACGGTATCTTCTTTAATATCAATAGAATGATGCAAATCTTCTACATTAAATTTCACATCTTCCACCTCTTCTCTTTTAATTTCGTAATTGCTATTTGAATTATTTGGAGTGTCCAAAAATTTACATGCGTTTTCTACAATTTGTGATTCTTCCGAAGGTAGCACTTGAGCTGCAAGTAAATCGGTAACTGGTTCCATTTGGAGGATGGAGCACCATAAATCTACAGGTACAAAACCACTTTTCTTAATTGATTGCGTTGATTATATTGATTATATTATGTTATCGATTTAGAAAACTACTGCCACAGTGACAAATCACTACTATACAAAATTATAAAATGGCTATCGTGAAAATGGCGACATTGATGGAGTCAGAGGCGATTGATTAGACCGCGTTCGGTTTGGAGCTATTTTCGCTTCGTGGCGCCAACAAACACTTTTTGCCCGTTCGGTTTGGGACTTTTACTCGCCATGAAACGCTATAGCTCCGCCCATTTCAGAAGCTTTCAACGCTTTCTTGAAAAAGGTCGGGCAGCAATAGCGCGGCGCTGCGGTGGTAAAATTTAAAATTAATTTTTGAATTTTTGAATCGTTTTTCGATCACAACTTTTGTATTAAACACTAATAAAGTTCAAAATACAAATCAAAGTTCGCAGAATCTCGAATCAAACACGCTATAATAAATAAGTTAGGTTAAAATACAACCTCAAGTTTAAATTTAACCCCCGTTCGGTTTGGAACGCCTTCAAAGCTCGGATTTTCCAAACCGAACGCAAATTTTGCACGCGTTTAGCGTCAAGGCGTGAAGGCGAAAATAGTTCCAAACCGAACGCGGTCTATATTATGTGCATGGGGTGGCAACCAAAGAATATATAATTAATGGCGTTTTCTACTCGACATTTGAGTGCGCACTGAGTGCACATTTTACTGCACTTTTTTCATGTAGCGTTTTTCACTCGCGTTTTTAGTACACGCCCATTTTGCACCGACACGGTGTTTCGTTTTCTACTGGGCTATAAAATTGCACTCAGTTCAATTTCAGTGCAAAATTTCTGCCCCGGCTCGTAGGGTCAGTGCAACAGTTTCAGTGCAAAGGCGTGGCCTACGGTGTTGATAAACAACATAAAAATTTGTGGTTATGTTAATAATTTTAGTGAATGTAATCATCGAAATAAGGTAAAACTTTAAGTTTTACCTTACCTTTTAATTGAATATAAGTGTAGTGATCGGGCGCTTCTATGTCTACCATTTTATTATTTATTAAAAATTGAACGACGAGTCTCGTATCTTCCATCATAATTATTTACACTGATGGATATCAAATAATAAATTAAAATATAAACAAATAACCGAAATAAACAAAAACTCCGGAGTTTTTAAATATACAGAGCAAAATAATGCACTGAAAACGAAGTTTATGTTTCACTGGCGGTGCAATTTTATGCACGGTAATCAAAACTAAAAAAGTGCAATGACGTATGAGCACTTATCCAGTGCGCACTGCACATTAGCGAGTAGAAAACGCCATAAGAGAAGAGAATATCCCTAGTTAAACAAGCGCAACACGGCCCTCTACCGATTCTCGACGTCTAGATGGCAAACTAAAAATTTACCGCGAAATTTGAATAACCACAGCATTTTAATGTACTTTGAATTTTCTTTTAAAATTATTTTTTCAAGTTTTAAAAAATTTATTTATTAGATATTTTCTATAGTAAACTTACAGTAATAGGCAGTTACATAGAAATTATCATTTAAATAAATTTCTCAAGAATTTGAAAAAATGATTTGCTCAACATGATAATATCACATATCATGAACAGAAATAAAACCATAACATAATAAAATATGAAACTTGAAACAAATAAAATCAATATTTTGTATAAAAATGTTAATTTTTAATTATAATCTATAAATTTTAAAACAACCTTAGGTATATACAATATAAATTAGTAAAACTCAAATTTTCCATAATATGTTTGTTTCATCGCGAACAAATTGAACAGTTCTAGAACTACCGATTCTAGTTAAGAATTTTCTAATACGCATGCGTCCGCAATAACTACTTTAGAACTAGTCGTAAGAAAAAAGTTTGATGAAACAGTTTTAGTCCTAATTTTTCGGGAAAACTCGGATGTCGGATTGACTCGAGTTTTATCTTGAACTTTATTAAACCCAACCTAAATTTGCTATTGCAAAACATGCAGAAACGTACATTTATTTACATTCAATTATAAACATTTAAGTTGAAAAAATGAGTGATTCAGATTTCAGTGATTTCCATGATTTCAATGTTAATATTGACAATGTCTCTTAGTGATGAGGAAATTATGCGTGCACAATTTAGCACAAAAGTGCGAGTTACAATTATCTCACTTATGTAGCCGTTATATTAATATTACGTAATTATGTAGAATGTTAAGAGTGCATTTTAACAAGAAGGTAAATGCACTGATAAGAGATGCGTTGTTTCCGGTGGGAAACAATGCCAAGATGAATCAGTTGTATTCTTACTTTTAATAAAGCAATTACACTCCGTTTTTCTGTCTACATTATTGACTTAATAAAATTTATTAGTTTTTAAAAAGATCATTTTTGTTGACGTAAACGTATTTTGCGTAATGAGTTAAAATAATTTTTAATTATTAAAATAAATAAAATAAAATAATTTTTTATGCATTATTGGCGGCTAAAACAAGTATTCGTACTAGTACGTCTTCAGTCGGGATATTATGGGCGGTCTAGAACTACAAGTTCTTGCGGGTTCTTGCTTCTGAACAATTACTGATTTGAACCATTCTGAACTGTTCAGAACACACAATTAGGCTGATGAAACAGCGGACTAGTAGTTCGTAGAACTAGCAGTTCAAATTTTAACGTTTGATGAAACAGATTTTAGTTAAAGAGCATGCGCATAGCTCTAGAACTAACGAGAACTCGTCGATGAAACAAACCTAATATAATAAAACATCCAGATCGAATCATATTCGAACTTACATGCCAGAAAAAATATTAATAAAAGCATCAAAAAATTTTTAAAAAATAACAATGTATTCAATAACAAAAGGAATGATCAATGCTATAAATCAGTTCAGTTAGTTTACATCAGTTTACATACATATTGCAATGTCCAGTGGACCACGTCAATAGAAATGCGTACATTAAGATTCAGAGAATTTGTTTATAATGAAAGAGCATCAGACTTATTGGATCGAACGGACAAGCTTCGTCCGATACAAAAATTTAGTTCAGTATCAAAATAATTTGAAAAACAAGTCATGGAACAAGTCAACAAAAATAATCAATAATGTAACAATTTAATTCCGTTAATATAAAAATGTTTGTTAGTATTATAAATCAAATTGTTTAGTGATAAGAAATGTAATTTAAAGTCAAAATATTGTTCAAAGTTAGTTTATATAAAAATTGTTAACGTTAATTTAAACAAGTGCGAACTTTACACAATCCGATGGTGATGCTTCGAAATTCAGTGTACCATAAATGGAAAGGACATTTTCATTAATTTTACAAATCAACCACGAGGTGTGATGGTGAAAATTAATTAATTCAATCTGAAATACATAAAATTTTATTAAAAATTTTGACAAATCAAAATGGGCGAAGCCGTACCTGAAAATTGGAATGTCGATTTTATTGATTTTTGTATCGAAAAACGTCAAAAGAATCACAATTGCCTTGAATTGTAGAGGTTGCGTTGACGAAACAAAAGATAGAGGAGATTGTTGAATGTATCAATGGCGGAGGTTGTTGTGTAATTTGGATCCTCCTAAAAATCAAGTTAATTAGAAAAATTTTATTAAAAACCAACGTAAAAGTGTTAATAATATTAAAGAAAGTGTACTTACGTTATTTAAAAGTGTTTTCAACAACAAAAATCCAAGGATTGAAGAAATTTTACACAAAAACTATTACAATTACACGTGGCATCCATTACGTACGTACATCTTTATCTAAGTTCATCCGTGATAAGAATTACCCATCGAGCCTTGTAAGTACGAGATTTTCATAGTCAAGCAACCCACCAATCACAAGAAGAAATTATTAAAGGTATTTATCCACCTAACAATTTTAAAAGAATTTAAAATAAAGTGCGAATTTATAAAAAATTATTTTCATCGCGTACGTTAATCGTTTACTGTGAGGGTAATATTAAGAATTATTTTTTATTGATGTTAAAAACTTTTATTTGATTATTAATACATTTGTGGTAATAAAATTTAAAATTGCATTAAAACGGAGCATTTTTGTAATCCTTGTTCCGAGATCCAGAAATATTTATTTCAGTATCCAGTTGTGGAATCGGAACGAACCCTACCTAAGAAAAGGTAAGTCTATGCTCATCGCAATAGCTAAGCCGAGGACTAAATTCATTTTTTTTTTTTTATTTATTAAAAATTTACATACATTTCTGTTGACGGGGTGCATTTACGTACACCCGTACAAAAACATTTACAGTAAAACGTGAGGTACGAAAACCCCACACGGCAATATATGTTCAAACTTGGCAAACGTGTGAGGGTCAAATTGAATCTTGCACTTTAATCGAGTTACGTGTATTTTTTGAAAGATGGGAAACATCAAAAATTGTCACTATATGCTGATCATTAACAAAGAAATAATATGAACTTTGTCTAGGGCGTTTCTCTGAACATAACTGAGATAAAGCTGACCGATCGGTAGCACATTACGTTGCTAAAATATGTAATCCAATCCCCCAGAAGTTGTAATATTATTTCTTTAATAAGAGCCTTCAGATCCTGAGTTGCAATAGTATTTGCAGTGAAATAATAAGCAATAACTTGTTTCCATTGTTTTCTTGCAGCTTTAATCATGAAAACACCACTTATGATTTGTTTGTGATGTTCGTAATGAAATCCTTGGCGTAACGACATTTCGTCAAATAATAATGCACAGCTCCGATCTGTACATTTCATCTTAGAAATTTGGACTTAAAAACTGCTAACTGGATTAAAAACTTGCGAGCACTAAACGATTATTATTATTTGTTTGCTTTCCTTGAACTAACGCGCGTCCCATTACACGTGTGAAAACCTAAAGATAAAAAGAAAAGAAATTCAAATTATGTAGTATGTGTAAAATCGTCTTCTCACCTTGTGATTAACGAAGAATTAATTTTATTTCTTCGCTTTAACTTTTTTATTACATTTTTAAACACATAATTCTTATAACCTAAAAATTGGTGAACGAAATAGAACTAAATTTACAAATAAACACCAAATACATAATGACAGCTTCTTGAATGACATTTAGTTAAGTTGTTTACCAACACATCAAACATAAACCACCCACAAATAACACAACAAGCAATCCAAGGACATACCCAATGGATACCAATACAAGGTTCCCAATCTAGTGACTTGAAGGATCAGAATAGTGACATGGACTGTGTAACAATTTTTGCCACTCCAAGGAACGACAAAAACTGCCCTGACGATCTTTGTTGATAACTCAGGGGATCGCCGGACAAAGATAGAAAATGCCACGAAATGCTAGCTCAAGCACGGACCATGAAGAAAACGGAACCCCACTTCCCTCGGTTGATGTTACACAATTATACGGGATGACGCTAAGGATACATAAACGTAGCGAAAGAAAAGGTGTTAATCTGGGCGCCATGTAATTATATTCACCCCGTATAAAGAGAGAACTTAGAAACACAAAAATTACAATTTGTGCTTCCGAAAATAAATAACCAAAGGTCGGAGGCAGCCCCCGTGACCGGAAATATATATAGCGAGTCGTCGAACGGCACCACCTAATCTGTGTTAAAATAGCAAGATCGACCGCTACCAGAAAACACAAAAAACAAACCACCAACAATCGATTAGAACTCCTGTTAGAAGCGAGCAGGTAATGCGACGTCATATGTGATTTGCTAATAGCAAATATAAAATCCACAATCATCCCACTCATGCCAACCCCTAGATGGTAATCGTATTTAAATACACACAATATTAATAAAGCTAAATAAGAAAATACAATGCTTAAATATTTAAAATTACTTAAAATATTTAACATTTAACATAACGTATCCAAGTTATTCACAAAGATTCTCTCTCAGAAAGTGATCGACGCGACCGGAATAAGTGATGAACAACAAGGTTTCCGCCAAAATAGATCTACTATCGACGGAATATTCATAATACGACAATTAGTGGAGGGATCAATTGAGTATGATAAGCCTCTGTTTCTGTGTTTTGTTGATTTTACACAGGCATTCGACAGAGTGAGACTCGACGATATACTAATGATCCTACGTAATAACAACGTCAACGAAAAAATAATTTACATAATTAAAGAATTGAACACAAACACTAGAACAAGAATAAAAGTCGCAGGTACTCTTACTGAGGAGGTCCCGATAGCAACTGGAATCAGACAGGGTGATAGCTTGAGTCCCACACTGTTCAACCTTATTATAGAACAGATCATAAGAGGTATTAAAGACACTGACTTTGGCTATGAAGTAGGGGGTAGCAAAATACACATGGTGTGCTATGCAGATGACGTGGTCCTAACGGCCGAAAATGAAGACAACCTACAACGGCTCCTGTTTCGACTCAATGATTTATCAAACTTGTTTAATATGAGAATATCGACTCAGAAAACAAAATCCATGGTGATTTCAAAATATCCAATACGTTACAAACTTATGGTCGACGAAGATATCATTGAGCAGGTCAAGAAATTCACATACCTTGGTGTGGATATAACCAACGACCGAAGCACTATCTCAGAGGTACGCACACAAGCATCCAAAGCTGCCATGATCTCGGGTTGTTTACGAAACATTATATGGCTCAACAAACATATTTCAATCGAGAGTAAAACAAGAATTTATAAAACATGTGTAAGACCGGTTCTAACCTACGCAGCAGAGACAAGGGCCGCAACATCTAGAACGAAACAATCAATGAGATCTACGGAGATGAGGACGTTAAGAGCGATATCAGGGGTAACGTTGTGGGATAGAGTGAGAAGTGAGATAACCCCCGAAAGAGTTCAGGACGTTGTCAGATGGGCTAGAGCGAGAAGAAGGTTTTGGAGAGACCATGTAGAGAGGATGGATGATGCGAGAATCGCAAAGATAGTGATGACGCAGAGACCTAATACCAGGAGACCCCCAAAGAGATGGAGGGATAGCTGAACGTCTGTATCCCAGGAGGGCAACATTGTGATTAACTAACAGGGCCGAGCCCTAACAACAGAAGAAGAAGAATATTTAACATGGAAAAGCAATCGAATTGTCAATGCGAGCGACAACGTTGTTATCTGGAAGGCCAAGCGGTCATATCTCGTGCTATCAACGTTCCCATTCAAATAAATTTTGCCTAAATCAAAAATTGCAGTACTAAAACTACACAAAAAAATGGCTCTAAACAAACCGTTTAGATCAAAAAAGCATACAGTATGAGGCAACGATTACTACACAGAACAAACTTGTATTTACGCACACAAGGAAAAATAATTCTGGGTACCAAGGAGTAAAAAAATAACAATTACGCACAAATTGCGTAATTGCGGAAGCAATACAAAAAATACAAAGCCATATGCCCAAATTTGGTCAAGAGACGACAAACCAGAACGGAAATCAATGGAATAGCAAAAATATCGCACTCACCTACGCGAACTAGAAAATCCTCCAACGAGAATTGCGTAAGCCAAAAAACGAATCCTCGCCACAGCCACTTGAACAACATCCATCTATCGCTCCATCACAAACAGGAATCGACCAGCTCCCCCAAAACTCAACCTTCCTCAGCACTTCCCAAAACTATTCTCCCGAGTCACTATCGCGACCCCGTTATCGAAAACACAGCAATACCGCCAACCTTAGAATTCATTAATGAATCCACCATACAGGGCGTAGCTAAAGTTGTCAAATGCAAAGTAGAAAAAGTAACGATTCAAAAAAATCGTTACAACTGGAAGTATGTTGGATCAAGAAAAAGAAACAGATTAAACAGCCCAGAAAAATCTTTTAGAAATGTCAAACAAAAACAATTAAAAATAGGCGACTACTGGCTTAATGCTCCACAATTATCAAATAGATTTGCAGCATTACCGACAAACAATGATAAAGAAGACGAAGATAATGAAGAACAAGGAAAACCGAGCTCAGAAGAAGAAAAGATACCCAAACCTCCCCCAATATTTATATACGGAGTCAGTTGCATTGCACCGCTCAACAAACTATATACTAGAAAAAATTGCGAAGGATGATTATACAACAAAATTGCATGGGCAAGAGCAAGTAAAAATCCAACCCTTGACATCCAAAAGCTATACAGCCATCATTAAGGCTCTAGAATAAAAGAAAACGGAGTTCCACACTTACCAACCCAAGCAGGAGCGAAGCTTCAGTGTTGTTTTAAAAAATATACACCATTCAACAGATATCAAGGAAATAAAGGCTGCGATTGAGGCACATGGACATGCAGTAATAAATGTAAGTAACATAATACAAACAAAAAATCCCCTCCCAATGTTCTACGTTGAATTGAAACAAAATTATAATAACAAGGACATTTATGAACTAAGAAGACTTGGTAATAGCTGCGTTGAGTTTGAACCACCACATCAAAGAAGACAGATTTCACAGTGCACAAAATACCAGCGTTACGGTCTCACAAAAGCATTCTGCTACCGCAGTCCTCGCTGTGTTAAGTGTGCAGAGAACCACCTCACAATCGATTGTAGTAGAAAAGAAAGATCAAATCTAGTAAAATGCGTATTTTGCGACGGAAGACACCCGGCCAATTAATAGGGCTGCAAAATATACAAGGAAGTTCAGAATAAGAAATATCCACCCCTCAGAAATAAATTTACCCGTAACACTATCCGCGAAAACCAACCAGAAATGCAACCGGTCTACGAAAATAACTCATACGCCCAAGCTGCAAGTAGAAGTTCACAGCAACCACAAAATCCAATTCACTTAACACAACAGCCACTTACTTTAAACCCTCTAGAACAGCAGCAACAAATAATTCCCAACCAACCAAACGATATGCATGAACTAAAGCATATGATGAAAGGCCTCATGGAGCAAATGGGGACCATGTTGAACCTTCTCACAACGCTAGTCACTAAACTGGCATGATGGCAAAGCTTCTGAAATTTGCTGTCTGGAACGCCAACGGTCTTGCCCAACATGCCAAACATATAATAATGTTTCTTTTAACACATGATATTGATATAATGTTAATATCAGCGACGCACTTCACCAAAAATAGTTACCTAAAAATTCCGAAATACACCATCTATGATACCCAGCACCCTGCTGGCACTGCGCACGGTGGAACTGCAACTATTATCAAGAATACAATAAAACACCATATTGTTGAAGAATACAAAAAGAACCATCTTCAAGCCACCTGCATTTCCATTGAAGAATGGAATGGTCCAATAATCATAGCATCTGTCTATTGCCCACCAAAACGTTCAATTAAAAAGGAAATGTTTGAACAATTCTACGACACCCTTGGGCCTAGGTTTATTGCGGATGGTGACTACAACGCCAAGCATACATATTGGGGATCTAGACTGATTACTACTAAGGGTCGAGAACTCTTGAAGACTATGGAAGCAAAACACCTTAACTACATATCAACTGGCGGACCTACACACTGGCCTACGGACCCAGCTAGATTACCCGATACTATTGACTTCTGCGTAACGAAAGATATACCAAAGAGCCACTTCAAAGCAGAATCCTGTTTAGACCTATTGTCATCTGACCATACCCCCATAATTGTTACATTGAGCACCCAAATATTATTCATCGAGAAACCCCTCACCCTCGCAAACAAAACAACAAACTGGAAAAAATTTAAAATGGTTATGGATGAAAATTTAATACTAGAGATACCACTCAAAACCAATCGTGATATTGACCAAGCAACCGAACACCTAACACAAACTATCCAACATGCGGTCTGGAACTCAACCACGGAACCCAAGACGTTCAATCTAATATACAACTGTCCAACAAATATCCAACAAAAAATAACCGAGAAACGCAAACTAAGGAAGAAGTGGCAGAAAACCAGAGCACCGCACTACAAAAATAAACTTAACAAAGCAATAAAAGAACTGAAAAATCTTCTAGAGGACAACAGCAACGCCGCTATTCAAAACTACCTGGAAAACCTGTGTGCGACACAATCCACAGATTACTCGCTATGGAAAGCGACAAAAAAATTAAACAAAGCACAAGATGTAAATCCACCAATCTGAAAAAAAGACAGTAATTGGGCAAAAAGTAAGATAGAAAAAGCAAACTTATTTGCAGAACATCTTTCTGAAGTTTTCAATCCATTTAACTCAACAATTTCTAGTGAAGAGGAGGACAAAATATATCAACTGTTGCACTCACCAGAACAGTTGGAAATGCCAATAAAATCAATAAAAATTACAGATATTAGGAACATGATAAACAAAAACTTAAACCCTAAAAAATCTCCTGGGTACGACCTCATAACTGGTAAAATAATCCAAGAACTGCCAGACTGGAGCATCAGATATATAACTCAGCTATTTAATGCCATTCTAAGGCTAGAATATTTTCCCACGCAATGGAAAGTGGCTCAAGTAATTTTAATACCCAAACTAGGTAAACCATCCAACAACGTAACCTCCTATAGACCCATCAGTCTTCTCCCAATCCTGTCGAAACTATTGGAAAAGTGATCCTGAAGAGACTGCAGCCAATCATACAAGAAAAAGGCCTGATACCAAATCACCAGTTTGGCATGTGCGTGAAGTTAGCCCCCCCTTTTTCGAAAACCAAAAAATTTTTTTTTGTATTGTGTTGTATTCATTTGTATTAGATTGTATTGACAAAATTTTTTTTTATTTTGCGAAGCATTAAAATAAATATCGCGAAAAACCGTTATTTGGGCTGGCCCCCCCTTTTCAAAAATTCAAATTTTTTTGGGTTGTATTTTGTTGTATTCGTATGTAACAGCATAAGGGTTCCGACTATATTCAAAGATTCAGCGAGTATAGGTTTTAGCAAGGAGATTGCACGAACGTAGCGCAGCGGAGTGAGTGTCAATCTCCGCAGCTAAAACCTGTACGAGATGAATCTTTGAATATTGTCGGAACCCGCGTTGCTGTTTGGATGATAATTCCGTGAAGAAACGACACAACTTCGAATAAAAACGAATTTTTATGTGAATTAAAAATCAAAAAATTTATATAAAGTAGTGTTTCTATGGTTATTATGACTATTAGACGCTTTGAATTTGGAGGTTAAATATAATTGAAGTAGTGTTTCTATGGTTATTGTGTAGCAGATTTGACAATTTTAAGCATTACTTTGTATGTCACCCCCTGTGGCGAAATGGTGATAGTACATGGTTTGCAATGTGAACATCCGAGGTTCGAATCTTGCCGACGGCGAATTTTATTTCATATTAAAAATTATTATCAAAACAATTTAAAATATTTAAATTGACCAAAGGTATATTTGAAATATATTCGTAGGATTATATTTGAATATAAATTCCTAGGGTTCAATATAACTGGATATTGCACTAGGTGCACGATATGTATTCGTTTATCTACAATGTAAATTAACGCACGCTGATTGGTCGAAACGACCATCATGTGACACTGAATGCAATTATCATTTGTATTGGATTGTATCGTAAAAAATAAAAGTCGGAAGTTTAACCTTAACCGCGTAAATCGCGAAACAAAATTTAGCGCTGGCCCCCCCTTTTCAAACATTCAAATTTTTTTGGGTTGTATTTTGTTGTATTCATTTGTATTGGATTGTATCGTAAAAAATAAAAGTCGTAAGTTTAACCTTAACCGCGTATATCGCGAAACAAAATTTAGCGCTGGCCCCCCCTTTTCAAAAATTCAAATTTTTTTTGGTTGTATTTTGTTGTATTCATTTGTATTGGATTGTATCGTAAAAAATAAAAGTCGGAAGTTTAACCTTAACCGCGTAAATCGCGAAACAAAATTTAGCGCTGGCCGACTGGTTGACAAGTCCAAAATTTCTTATATAAAATGTAAGGTATTGCATTGTATTGTATGTGTAGTGACCGGGAATTATCCGTATCATCGGATTATCAGATAAAAAATACTATATAAATGAAACTTTTATTTCTAATAAACAACTCACTTAAAATAAAATAATAACTAAATATGGTAGAAATAAAATCGTTAACTTGGAACAAATCTGAACAATTGCGATATATTTATACTAGTTTAGGATTTATTAGTAAACTGTTGGTATGTAAGTTACAATGTGACTAATAGATGGCGCGACATATTTATGTAGCTGGTTATCTTTATACCAATGCTGGATATAAGGACACCTGGGTTGTACTTTTAGTCACTCAAGTACGAGTGCACAACCAGGTTAGTGATGTTATCCAGTCTTTGTTTTATTAAGTTGTATTGCCAATGTGCTCTTATTAAATTGTTTATGTTGTGATTGTTGTATTTATTCTCTTGTCTACTGCCAACCTTCCCAATAGGTTATGGGCCCAGTAACAAATAAGAGAATAAAGTTGTTTTTCGTTTGATTTAAATTTGTGCAAATTATTGCATCCAAAATTTTGTAAATAAAAAATTATGGAGGCGCAATTAGCAAATTTGCAACAATATTCCAAATAGGAACGTGGTAGTAGAAGATACAGTGCATTAAAACGTAAATGTTGGACGGACGAAATTTTTCAAATATTATATGAAAAAACAAAGTTACCATGTGCCATTACCTTTAAACATTGTGATGTGTCTGAAACAGGATACTTCGTAACTGCCAAAGGACGTTGTGAAGAATGTGGTGGTGTCTTTCTTGGTCATATAATAAACAAACCTCCAGATCTAAATTCTCCGGCAATTATGGAATGTTCTATGAAGGAGTTTGATTTTTCTTTAAAGCATATAAAGAAACGACAACTGAAAGGAGAACGAAGGGCCAAAATTTCTAAAGTGATGGTTGAAAGCAGTTTACAACCATGCCTGTGGCGTCGAAAGGCAGCTGATGAACTAATGGAATTGGATGATCTGGAACCACCCCATTTGCCTAAACTTCAAACACTACGGAAAGCCAAACAAGAACAGAAAGATCAGCTGTTGAATTTACTTAAAGGTTTAGACCCCATTCAAACTATTGTCCATTTGAAATACGAACGACATGTTGGAGAAATTCACGGCATTGGATTGGACCCACTTTTTGTGCATTATTGGACATTGGCACAAATGGCAACCTACATTTTGCATTCTGATGTAATTTATATAGATGCAACAGGTTCATTGGTTAAAAAATTGAAGAAAGCTAATTCTGCATTATCGGCTCACATATTATATTTGTACCAAATCGTTTGCAAAACCACAACAGCAAAAATGCCTATTTTTCAAATGCTAAGTGCCGTGCAAAATACCTGCTATCCAGTACTGGCTTTTTGAAATTGTTCGAATAGGTTGCATGCACAAATCAAATTTCCCAATGCCACGAGAAGTAGTTTGCGATTTTGATAAAGCGTTAATGAGTGCGGTGGCGAGAGTCTTTGGGCAATGTAGGGATCTTCGAGATTATTTATCCAAGTGTTATTTGGCGATTATAAATAGTGATAAAAATTTGCCCGGCTGTTATTTAAGATTGGACATATCCCATTACGTTGCTTTTATAGCTAGGTGGAAAACATTGGGGTCGTTGAACCCTCATGTAAAAAAGTTTTATATTATTTTTATGTGTTTACTAACTAAAGCTACCACATTCAGTATTTTTCAGAAATTAATTAAATCGGCCATTATTCTTAGTACTAGCGAAACATCTGGATACACTGAGGACGGGCAAATTTCCTTGGCCGAAGATGCGCGTGTTTATATTTGCGAGAAAATTAAAGGC
The DNA here is from genome assembly GCA_932274525.1 of Podabrus alpinus. Taxonomy (NCBI): domain Eukaryota; kingdom Metazoa; phylum Arthropoda; class Insecta; order Coleoptera; family Cantharidae; genus Podabrus; species Podabrus alpinus. The sequence continues at coordinate 16,218,426 of OW026452.1, forward strand.
AATGAAGATTACAATATCATTAACTAGCCACTTGAAAATCGGCCTTTCGGCCGATTTTCGTGGCTAGCTCTGCGAGGCGCGAGGCCTGCGGCCTCGCTGTCGGCCAGTCGGCCTCCCGATTGTTTATTGGCTTACAGACCGGTTTTTGGAACTTTTAAGGATTCCATGGTCGAGTGTTGATTTGCATGTGAGATCCCGGGTTTCTTTGGTCCGGATTTGACGTCTCAATGGTGAAGCGAACCCGAGTCGGCCTTCGGCCTCCCGATTGCTTTTAATAATAAGGGTCGGCCTTCGGCCTCCCGCTTGTTATTCCTGTTACGGGTCGGCCTTTGGCCTCCGATTTACTTTCGAATATTGCAGACCCGACATCCTATTGCATATCCGCGGTACAAATTCAAAATTCGATTTGGCGACAAATTTCGGCCTTAAAAATAATTTTCAAGGTCACGTGTCTTGGAACAATTTAAAGCCAACGACGGTGTCTATCGAGAACCTTAATTTGGGCGATTTTGTAAAATTTCAAAAATTCGCCATAAGGGCCGTAACTGGGCCCTCGAAAGAGATTTCAAGGTCACAATGAAGGTGCATTTAATAACTGCGCAAGGGCAATAAGATGTCGCGCATTTCAAGTTGGTACAAATTCAAAATTCGATTTGGCGACAAATTTCGGCATTAAAAATAATTTTCAAGGTCACGTGTCTTGGAACAATTTAAAGCCAACGACGGTGTATATCGAGAACCTTAATTTGGGCAAATTTGTAAAATTTCAAAAATTCGCCTTAAGGGCCGTAACTGGGCCCCCGAAAGAGATTTCAAGGTCAAAATGAAGGTGCATTTAATAACTGCGCAAGGGCAATAAGATGTGCATTTCAAGTTCTCCCAGATCCGGGGAAAAAGTCAGAAGGGCACGTAAGCGTCACCGCGCTGTCGCTCGAAAAACATCGAAAGACCTAATCTGGGTCGCCGGACTAATCTGCACACGATAACGCAATATCGTCATTTGACCTTGTGGACTTTAAAAAAAAAAAAAAAAAAAAAAAAACTTACTTAGTTACCTGTCGAATACTTTATCTACGACCTACGTATTGCTTTGCGGAACCGCGAATCCAAATTTGAGGCCGTCGCGATGCGATCCAAAAATCGAAATTTTAATCTACACCAAAAAGGTCGAGGTTTGTAATCGACATTTTTCAAAATTTGCATTTCCGCAATTTGCCGGCTTATCGGACATCCGACGAAAAAAAGTGTTGATTTCGAAATGGCGTAATTTTCCAAAATAATTTCCATGGGAGGGTGCCTTCAAAACCGAATAGCAAAATTTTTTTTTCTATATATACAATTTTAACGTCGGAATCGGATTTGGCGAGCAATTTTAATAATAATATTTGATGCAAAACTTGTTGGGACATTATCCTTCCTCGATCAAAAAAAATCACTTCAAAGTTGTCGGCGTACATGCGTGACTTTGGTTTGTTTGGTCCGGCCTTGGCTTCTCGACAACGATGTAACGAACACGAGTCGGCCTTCGGCCTCCCAACGGGGGAGGCCTTCGGCCTCCCCCCGTTTTTTAAGTGTACGGGTCGGCCTTCGGCCTCCCGCTTACACGGGTCGGCCTACGGCCTCCCACTTGCTTTTAGGAACACGGGTCGGCCTTCGGCCTCCCGCTTACACGGGTCGGCCTACGGCCTCCCACTTGCTTTTAGGAACACGGGTCGGCCTTCGGCCTCCACAGTTTTGCTCCGTCAAAATTTCATTAGCACAGACCCATAGATTTTACCAAAATTATATGTGAGACGTCAAAATGTAATTTCAATGAATTTTTAAAATTTGCCGTTTTTTAATTTGTATATCACGATTACTCGAAACCGGTCCATTTTTAGAGAAAAAGTATTTGCACAAATTTTGTCGGGCATGCGGTCGGCTCGACGACGGCGTATTTTTTTTCGCGATCCGGTCGACGCCGCCCGGCGCAGCGCAAAAAACGGCAAAAAAAATGTAATTAAAATCGTCGTCTCGCTTAGCGCTTTAAATCGATCTGTGACCTACGGTTTTTTTTGCAGAAATGCAAATCTAAATTCGGGCGGATCCAAATGAGTCCAAAAAATCGAAACTTTAATCTGAAAATAAGCGAGCCACGCGCAAAAGAAGAAAAAAACGCGTTCCCCTCCCTAAAACGTAAACGGGACAAAATTTCGAAAATTTGGACCTACCGATTTTTCGGTTTCGCAGCCCCCACCCTTCACGAAAATTTGAGGTCAATCGGACGAAAACCCCGGAAGTAGATACAAAAATACGAAAAATCGCGCTGCGCAGTTTTGCCGAGCGCCCGAAAAAAAATTCGAAAAAAAAAAATTTGTTTCGCCGCCTCCGCCGGCGTCCGGGGCTGCCTGCAAAATTTCAACTCTCTCATGTGAATTTTAAAATTTTGCTATCACTTTGAACCGCCACTTGACCCCCTCCGCAACGTCCCATTTAAAAACGGACAATTTTCCGGTTCAATCCTCGTAAAACCACACGGGTATGCAAAATTTCAACTCTCCACGACGTCCGTAGATATGCTTTGTAAATGGTAAGTCAGTGAGTGAGTGAGTGTCACGCTCAGCTTTATATATCATTAATAAAAATATACAAAGCGATGACGAGAAACAAGAAGAAGACCAGGAAGAGGATGAATTATCAAAACAGGATACACATGGGAATGAAAAGCTTATTGATTTTTGGGCTAATAATTTTTATTTACAATGTGTCCATGAAGCAAACTCAGCAATTACTGGCGTTACCATTAATGCATATTACTGCCCAGTAATCCGATAATAATCCGATGATACGGATCATCGGATATAACATAATTTCCGGTCACTACACATACAATACAATGCAATACCTTACATTTTATATAAGAAATTTTGGGCTTGTCAACCAGTCGGCTAGCGCTAAATTTTGTTCCGCGATTTACGCGATTAACGTTAAACTTCCGACTTTTATTTTTTACGATACAATCCAATACAAATGAATACAACAAAATACAACCAAAAAAAATTTGAATATTTGAAAAGGGGGGCCAGCGCTAAATTTTGTTATGCGATTTACGCGGTTAAGGTTAAACTTCCGACTTTTATTTTTTACGATACAATCCAATACAAATGAATACAACAAAATACAACCAAAAAAAATTTGAATTTTTGAAAAGGGGGGCCAGCGCTAAATTTTGTTTCGCGATTTACGCGGTTAAGGTAAAACTTATGACTTTTATTTTTTACGATACAATCCAATACAAATGAATACAACAAAATACAACCCAAAAAAATTTGAATTTTTGAAAAGGGGGGGGGCCAGCCCAAATAACGGTTTTTCGCGATATTTATTTTAATGCTTCGCAAAATAAAAAAAATTTTTGTCAATACAATCTAATACAAATGAATACAACACAATACAAAAAAAATTTTTTTGGTTTTCGAAAAAGGGGGGGCTAACTTCACGCACATCAGTTTGGCTTTAGACAACAACACGCCACGATAGAACAGGTCCATCGTGTTGCGGCTACAATCTATAAAGCACTAGAAACGAAAACCTACTGTGCTGCTGCATTTCTCGATATAACCCAGGCGTTCGACAAGGTTTGGCATGATGGATTGTTATACAAACTAAAAAATTTACTGCCCCATAACCTATACAGAATTATAAAATCTTATCTAACCGAGAGACACTTCCTAGTGAAGTATCGCGATGAGTATACGTCGCTCTATCCTATTAACTCAGGGGTTCCCCAAGGAAGCGTTCTTAGCCCAATAATGTACCTACATCCTCTATACGGCAGACCTACCGACAATGACAAAAATACTGTTACTGCTACATTTGCGGATGACACCACTTTACTAGCAGTACATCGCAATCCATCCATTGCCTCAGAAATGCTACAAAGACATCTAGATGATATTCAGACGTGGTTAAACCAATGGAGAATTAAAGCAAACGAGACGAAATCAGTTCAGGTAACATTCACCATGAGAAAAGAAACTTGTCCACCCGTCTTTCTAAACAAGATCCAATTACCACAAAACAGCGAAGCTAAATATCTTGGAATATACCTGGATAGACGACTCACATGGAACAAACAAATATTTGCCAAAAGAAAACAGCTCGGCACTAAACTCACCAAAATGTACTGGCTGTTAGGACGAAAGTCTCGGTTCTCACTGAAAAACAAACTGTTGATCTACAAAACTATATTGAAACCCATATGGACGTATGGAATTCAACTTTGGGGCTCAGCTTCCATTTCTAATATTGAAATCCTCCAGAGATTCCAATCTAAGGTCCTAAGAATGATAGTCGATGCTCCGTGGTACGTGCCCAATAGTAAAATTTTGGTAACTAATCGTGGGATATGGGTCAATGTAATAAAACAAATATGTATGATTGTATGATATATGATGTATGATAAAACAATCATACATATATGTTTTATTACATTGACCCATATCCCACGATTAGTCACCAAAATTTTACGTAACGAATGGGGTCACGACCTACATCCAATATCGTGCCCAATAGGTTGTTACATCGTGATCTTCAAATAAACCCAATGCAAGTTGAGATTACAAGATTCAGTGAAAATTATTTTGATAGGCTTAGTGCCCACCCTAACACCCTAACAGTTAAGCTGACTAATGATAAGGTAGTGCGTCGACTCAAAAGATTCAAACCTTTGGACTTAACATCTAGATTTAAAGTTAAAATTGACTAACGTAACGTATACAACACTAATTATTATTAATTGTTTGCTTAATTACTCAATTTTGTCTTACAAAACTCACTTGAGCTAGTCATAGAAACTAAAAAGTTAAAAATAAAGGAGTGCATCAATGGATTCACTCCTACACGTCTGCTTTTCGTTACCACATAATTTACTTATTGTTTGTAAAATAAACAGATTATAAATACAAATTGAGGTTAAAAAAAAATGAATTTTGAATTTGTTAATGTAATAAACAATTTTAACCTGAAAATGTTATCTTTGACCTAAATATTTCTTACTTGCAAGCTTTTGTAATTTCCTTAATAAATAAATTTTTAAAAACGTAATCTTTAATTATGAATATTCTTAAATTTACCCAAAAATCGTAACACGCGAAATTATTTCAAACCCGGTCACTTAATTTTTCTAACTTTATAGAAATTTTACGTCTGATACCAAAAATAACTCTATGATTTCTGTGTTGTTGATAATCTTGAATATTGTAGGTACTTCGGTGCATGAACCACTTCCTTGTGCGTCAATTATTATCTGCATCCATCGAACAATTTATCGATTAATCCAGAAAAAACTTCTTTTTAAAATTCCAATTTCATCTTATCCAACGCTAAGTTTTATAATTTTCTAACCTTTTCCACTTAAACCTTTTAACAATATCTTTCAACTATTTAATATATTTTTAGGTTATACCAGGAGCTTCCTCGTGGATTAAATTTAATAATTTCTGGGAATATCCACAAACACGTCTTACTCAAACGAGTTGTACAGTAAAAGTTACTAACTCCTGATGTTACGTTGCGTTGCTATGGTATTCTTCATAAATAATTAGGAGGTGTTGAAGTTTTGTTTGTGAATTTCGTGAAAGTTCGCACTTACGAAGATTTTGGTAATATTCGCACACTATTTTATTATTGTTTATTATAAAAATCGATAATTTTAATCACGTGATTGTTTTTAGACGCCAGTACGATATAAATTGTCTTTGACGGAAACCTCCCGTTTTGAAGTAAACTTTGATAATAAAATTAATTAATTATATCTAACCTTAATACTAACATGTTTATATTTATTATTTATAAATGTATTCAAAAAAATTAGTTATCAAATTCAAAGTTTCTGTATTTAACTGTGACGATGTTCGCATTTCATGTCTTTTAAGCTTCTATAGAAAGTATAACAAGAAGCCTTATGATCTGGTTCCGTGTCCGTCCGTCCGTCTGTCTGTCCGCATAATTCAAAATCATACAGAGCGTTTCAAATCGTGTTGGAAATACTCTGTGTGTTTAGAAGTCTAAGATCTGCGTAACCAGTGCGCTACTTTTAGGCTTCTATACAAAGTATAACAAGAAGCCTTATTTAGGCTTCTCTACAAGGTATAGAAAGAAGCCATATGGTCTGGCTTCGTGTCCGTCCGCATGTTTAAGAGCCAATCATAACGTTGATCAACTGATACGTTGTTATATTGTAAATACTTCGTCTATATAGTATTGCGTTAATCTGTTAATCCGTTGTTTCGATTCGCTAATGCAATTTATAAATACGCAAATGTTCGAAAGAAATTTACTAACAAGGGGAACACCCGCATGAAGGATTGCCGATTTTGATAAATTTAAAATTATTGGTAAAACTAGATCGAATTTCATTAGGTATATAATTTTTTTTTGTGTCAAAGAGGTGTCCTTTCGACGTAATTGACACTTGAAATTTCGCCGCGCCACGCCTCCCCAGTGCAGCGATTGGTAAGTCAACATTACCTTTAGAATACAATATTTTTGTTTTTTCGAAAATTTGTTTAAATATTTGATATGTGATCGTTTTCGTTAAAAATTACAGGCAATTAACTTATTTTTAATTATAGTTTATGTAACTTTTAATTTAAAAATAAAAACAGAAGATGACAACTCAATGATAACAAGAGAAGTAGATGGTCTAATGCTTTAGGTGATCTGCTTGGGGAACGAATCGCCCAGGTTCCATCCTTGCTTTGGCGGATTTTTTTTCATACATTCGTTATGAAATTATTAATAAAATATCATGATTGAAAATTAAATTCTGTTCTTTTCTTAAATTAAATTGGATAAATAGAGAATTATAAAAAAAAACATTTTCAACAAAACAAAAAAAAACATAATTTATGTGATAATTTTACCAACCGCTGTGTTGCCATAAATTCACTTTCCTAGTTTTCCTCCGATAATTCAAAAAAATTATTTTTTAGATTAGGTCTGTACTTACGAAATTTACAGTTCTCAAAGTTACGACCCATTTTTATGCATCTTTTACATACCATGTTAGTACCACTGAGCGTCTTTTCCTGTTTTCTGTACCATTCACTTATTTGTGTAAGTTTATAGTGCTCTATAGGTCGCCAACATCCGGTAACGGATAGGCACCTGAAGAAGAAGAAGACAGTGCTCTTGTACAATTTGTTCATTTCTGTTTCTTCGCAGATTTCCTGTTTACAATGACAAATTACAATTACAAGATTACAAATTAATCCTTGCATGCTTCTGTTATAAATAAAATAAATTGATCGCTTTTATTATTTATTTAATAAAGATATAAAATTCTACACAAAATATCACTTCAGGATCGCTATCATAGATGCTTTCGCTGTGAGTTACCACGCTTGACTGAATTAGCGTCGCGCCACTGCATAACATGCGCATTACTTATCTTATAATTACAGGAATCTTTACCCTATTACAGAAATACTTAACACTCGTCCATCCTGACAATTACAACTCCTGGTGTAATCCATTCACACTCAAATAAGCTTAGGTAATAACACTAATAACATAGCCAAACAGAACACATCAATACAATTTCAACATAATTCACAAACAACAATAATACAAAAGGATAAAAATCTCGGCAAACATATCCAGTTAGTATACAAAAATGATCGTACAATTCAATCCGAAATGTGTACTTAAGTTTCGAACTTATTTGTTCTCATCAGCACAATATACGGACAAATTGCACGAGTGCGAATTACTGGCTTATAAGTATTCCACCTATTCAGACAAGAACTTGTCGAGACGTAGGTTTCACTAGCGCCGCCGCACGGTTCTCGGAATGATCACGAATCGATCTATAAGGATAAAAATCTCGGCAAACATAGCCAAGCAATGCCATAGCCAAACAATGGCTATGTTTGCCGAGATTTTTATTCTTATAGATCGATTCGTGATCATTCCGAAAACCGTGCGGCGGCGCTAGTGAAACCTACTTCTCGACAAGTTCTTGTCTGAATAGGTGGAATACTTATAAGCCAGTAATTCGCACTCGTGCAATTTGTCCGTATATTGTGCTGATGAGAACAAATAAGTTCGAAACTTAAGTACACATTTCGGATTGAATTGCACGATCATTTTTGAACAATAATACAAGTTTGAAATAATTCGCAAAGAACAATACAAATTCAACATAATTCGCAAAGAACAACAATACAAATTCAAAATAATTCGCAAAGAACAACAATATAAATTCAAAATAATTCGCAAAGAACAACAATACAAATTCAAAATAATTCACAAAATGCAACACAAATTCAAAATAATTCACAAAATACAACACAAATTCAAAACAATTTGCAATGAGCAACAATACAAGTTCATAATGATTCACAAAATACAACACAAATTCAAAATAATTTGCAAAAGGACAACAATACAAATGCAAAATAATTTGCAATGAGCAACAATACAAGTTCACAATAATTTGCAAAAGAACAATAAATTTACGTTCCCTACACACGTATTTAATCACACTCGAACTCATTGAAACGGCTGGGTCGTTTCCGCGTGCGTTTCAATGGTTCTTTTGGTTCGTCCCCACGCACTACCTCACCGCATTCACCGTTTGATTCGTATTCGTATCAATCCCGTTTGCCTTATATATTTTTAATTGACTCACGTTGACAGTAGTCGTAAACTTCCTACCCAGAGTATCCTTCAAGGATGCTACCCGATACGTATTACTCGGTAATGTTTCTATTATTTCAAGTGGACCGCGGTATTTCGGTTGAATTTTCGTGTTGTCTCCCGTTGCTTTGGGCACTTTTCGCACAAAAACGATGTCGCCGACATGATAAATAAGACTATTGTACCGTTTACTATCGTGTCGCATCTTTTGTTTTACCTGTTCACTTTTAACTGTTTCGCGCACTTGCTCTTGGAGCTCACCGCTTGGCGTCCAGGTCGCTTCATTTTGCATCGCGGTCATTATCGTCGGAATGAGGGTTCGATTTACCCTTTCAACTTGCCCATTTATTGTTTCGCGTTGTTTTAAATTAGTACGACAAGGTTTTGCACGCACTGGAACACCGTTGTCAATACTGTCTACCTTCATTAAATTTGTTAAACCTAATTGGTTAAGATTACTTTGGCATAAGTTTAATTTATGGGAGTGACTTGTCGTACGATGGAAAGGTACTTGCGCAGTTGCGTCTTTTTTGTACTTTGACAAAATTCGAATAATTTTCAATCGTATTTAAAATATCAAATTTTATTTCCGCGCAAGTTGGCGCATACTCAGTTTCACCAGATTATTAATTTGTGTTTATCAGTGTTAATTTATTAATTGTTATTGGTTCCTTGCTGGTTTGGTTTCGAATAAGTAAATTTGCTTAACAGATAGTAAATTATTATTTATTTCTTAGCATTCACCATCAGGTTATTGAAAATTTTTACCTCTAACCTGACTTTTATCAAAACCAAAACAAATCTTGAAGACGAACGGAGGAAGTTGTAAATTCAAAAACTTTGACGATTTTTTACAATAAATTATTACTAATTATGTAAGTTCTTAACTTTTCTAATAAATTTTTTTTAATGTAATTTAATTTCTTAGCAACTTTTTAAACAGCTTCCACATAATCGGAAACTTCTTGGTGACATTTATACAAAGAAGTTCTTGCAAGTGAAAGTTAATAAACATATTATGCTTACTTATTTTTATTTATACTTAATTTCACTACTACTTTTCTACTTGCATATATTTATAATTATAAAAACCAATTAAAATTAATAAAACAAGCGTGCAATAAAAATTATTTTACCATTTTTTTGTTATTTATTTCTGTAATTTTAGCTAAGAAGTACTTTAAACTTTTATGCTACATTATAAAAAAGTTAATTGATATACTATGTGCGTATGCTTAAAACTTCCCGCTCGGTCAAATCTTTATCGGACATAATATTTTGGATTTTATTCCATGACGAATTGCAATTCTTAAAGGTTTCCAAAAACCATTCCAAACTTTCTTCGTCTACCCGAATCAATGCAATCATAGCCAAAATACTGCTCTCACCATTACCATCTACATTTAAAATAAGATAGAGATGGTTCGATGTTCAATAATTTATAAGTTGCATCTATGCAGATGAACTCCGGGCATGCTGACAGCGAAGAAATCATTAAACATCATCGTTGTCCAGTAACAGGTGAGAGCCTGCGCCTGCAAAATTAAATCAAAATAAGTAGGTAAGTTAATTTTTAAAAATGCAACTTGCCAAAATTAGATTATGTTTTGTTACATACAGCTTGAATGTTGTTTTTTTCCATTCTCTTTCCATTTGTTGCAGGTTTTTAACGTCCTTCGATGTGATGCATTTATTAAGCCGGTTCTCTAAATCAGCACATAGCATAATATGTTTATTAACTTTCATTTGCGATAACTTCTTTGTATAAATGTCACCAAGAAGTTTCCGATTATGTGGAAGCTGTTTAAAAAGTTGCTAAGAAATTAAATTACATTAAAAAAAATTTATTAGAAAAGTTAAGAACTTACATAATTAGTAATAATTTATTGTAAAACATCGTCAAAGTTTTTGAATTTACAACTTCCTCCGTTCGTCTTCAAGATTTGTTTTGGTTTTGATAAAAGTCAGGTTAGAGGTAAAAATTTTCAATAACCTGATGGTGAATGCTAAGAAATAAATAATAATTTACTATCTGTTAAGCAAATTTACTTATTCGAAACCAAACCAGCAAGGAACCAATAACAATTAATAAATTAACACTGATAAACACAAATTAATAATCTGGTGAAACTGAGTATGCGCCAACTTGCGCGGAAATAAAATTTGATATTTTAAATACGATTGAAAATTATTCGAATTTTGTCCAAGTACAAAAAAGACGCAACTGCGCAAGTACCTTTCCACGTACGACAAGTCACTCCCTTAATTTATTCGCACTCGAAATTTTTGCGTCGACCTCCAACATATCCAGTGTATTCAGTTGAACGCATCCTGGTTGTTGACATCGCATTCTTTCGTTATCAATCTGGCACGTGTCGCGATTCACTTTGCTTACGCACTGACCTGCCGCAACGACCTTGTCCTTCGTACTATCGTTTGTCATTGGAATGTCAAAGTTGTCTCCATTGCACTCGACCTGCACTAAATTAACACTCAGCGCTTTTAATTGTTGATTGTTTACGCTGCATATTTTAACGCGTTCGGTCACTTCGTGGATTTCCATGTTTGCTCACGTGCAGCAAGTGAGACAAATGTCACATGCGAGATTTGCAATATGTCATGGATCCACCTTGAAACTTGATGAAGAAATTAAACTCTCGTGAGTCATTGTTTCACGAGAGTATCTCTAGTATATCACGTATCTCAGGTCTGTCTCCACAATGAAATTACATTTTTCATGACATTTTTATTTCATGAGACAGAAATTTCATGAGATATTCTCATTGTGGATTCGCACCTTAAAAGAGATTCATATATCTCGTTTGACATACTTTCGGGCTTTCGCGAGTTGGGTAAAAAAGGATTATGAATCCATGAATTCAGTTTCATTTTTGTATTCTGTTCTTCGGGAAAATACTTCTCAAAAGATGCGCGCATCGAAGTGAGATATTGGACCAATTCTTCAAATACATCATCTTGAAACATTTCTGAGTCGTTATCGCTAACAAACTCACTGAGTGACGTAAAGCTTTCTATTTCTCTCTTACCAACGCAAATAATCCAAAAATCTAATTTTCTTTTGAAAGCAGTTATTTTGTTACAGGCCTGGAACGCTGTTGTCTGTTTACCTCGCAATAATAAATTTAATTCGTTCAGTTTTTGAAAGATATCCGCCATAAAAGACTGTCGGAACAACCAAATTTTATCATACAAACGGTCTTGCATATTAAAAGAAGTATCTGAAAGAAACATTTGTAACTCGGCTCTAAGTTCAAATAGCCTTGTTAAAGTTTTACCCCGAGACAGCCATCGCACTTCTGTATGGAGCAGCAGTGTTTTATGTTTGCTGCCATAATCTTCACACAATAATGAGAACAATCGGGATTGTAGTGGTCGTGATTTGATAAAATTAATTATTTTCACCGCTTCATCCATAACTAATTTTAGATTTGACGGCATTTGCTTCATCGCAAGTGCTTGTCTATGCAGGATGCAATGGCTGGAACTACAATTAGGCGCTTTATTTTTTATTCGTGACACTACTCCTGCTGTTTCACCCGTCATCGCCTTGGCCCCATCTGTACAAATGTCAATGCAATCGTTCCAACTGAGATTATTTTCTTCTAAAAATATATTTATTTTATTAAAAATTTCTTCTCCGGTAGTGTTTGTGGACAGCGGTGAACACATAAGCTTGTCTTCTTCAAAAGAACTTTCATATGGATATCTCACGATAACCAGCAAGATAGCCAGACCAGCGACATCAGTCGACTCATCCATTTGCAAGACGAATCGTGTTTTTTGTAGACGTGTAACTAGTTCTTGTTTGACGTAGCTTGCCAGATCATGAATTCGCCGTGAAACAGTATCGATTGATAGCGGCACAGTAGAAAGGTGCTTTGCAGATTTTTCATCGAGCATACATTTTGATATGTCTAACACACATGGTTTTATTAAATTCTCAGCGATAGTGTGCGCTTCAGCTGCTTGTGCAATACGATAGCTAACTAAATATGATGCCTCCGTGGCCTTTTCATTGATAGTTTGGGTTACATGCACCATGGTTTTTTGACTTTCCAATAACTGTTTTTTTACATACAAAAAATTCTTTATTCTTGGCTTTAGACTCGGGGTGTACATTTTCTAAATGTCGGCCATGGAACTATTAGGAAGCAGTTTACAACACAACATGCAGAGTGGTGAGCCGTTGGAATCAACAAATCCGAAACTGATATGTGATTCATCATACTTCCTTTTTTTCGCCTTTGAAACCGTGGAACTTGACGTCGTTGCATCATCGTCTGCTTTTGAACATTCGGCTTCGTTAGAAGATGTTGTTGCAATACGTTTAACGTCTTTAAGCCAACGTTCCATTCTTCTTTATTAATGTTAATGTTACATGTAATACAATAATAGTTACAATAATAATGTTACATGTCAGGAAGGTGAGGCCAAAATAATGCACGATCGTTACTGCGTACAGTAGAATAGAACAATAAACACTTCGTTTCTACCAGGTAGGTACTTATGTACTTATCGCTCCGAACGCTAATCGTCGACTGACTGAGTGTCGAGGCGCGATCGGATGCGCCTCGTGAATCGTGATACGCCGCGTCAAAACGGTCGACCAGAGAGAGGTGTTCTGATTTTTTTTTCTAAATTCTTGCGGAACCCCTACAGGGGTATCGCGGAACCCTAGGGTTCCGCGGAACACACTTTGAGAAACTCTGAACTAGACTCACGTCCCCCCTGTGCGAGATGTCGGTGACAGTTTAATTAATTCCTGCACCGCTTCGGGCGCACTCACTCGATTTTATTCTCATACGATTCGATGATCGCTTAAATTTGATATTCTCGAATGACACATATTTAAAAAAAAATTAGCTAAATTCTAATAGTTGTTTCACGGCCCAGACAGTTAGATGCTCAACTTCCAAATTGGGATCCTCGGGTGCAAACCCCGGTCAGGTAAAAAAAGTAAGTATTATGTGAGTAAGTAATAGATTATAAAAAATAATATTTCAGATTCTCCTTAAATCAGAAGTCTACACATAATAAAACATTGCGAGAGGTAAACAGCTGTTGATGTCAAATGTGGTTGCTCACCACGACCACAGATGTGGATGTAGTATATGTGATGCTACACGAGACACTGCCACATAGCAGTTGCAAAGTTGTAAAACATAACCTGAAATTAGTAATTGTAACCACGCGTAATAAGTTCTAATAAATAATTAAGACCAGATTATTAATTTAAGATCGATCGATAACTTAAAATTAACTCGAACTTGATTATTAAGTCTAGACTATTAATTTAAGATCGATCGATAACTTAAAATTAACTCGAACTTGACTATTAAGTCCAGATTATTAATTTAAGATCGATCGATAACATAAAATTAACTCGAACTTGATTATTAAGTCCAAATAATTAATTTAATATCCATCGATAGCTTAAAATTAACTCGAACTTGACTATTAAGTCCAAATTATTAATTTAATATCCATCGATAACATAAAATTAACTCGAACTTGACTATTAAGTCCAAATTATTAATTTAAGATCGATCGATAACTTAAAATTAACTCGAACTTGATTATTAAGTCCAAATTATTAATTTAATATCCATCGATAACTTAAAATTAACTCGAACTTGACTATTAAGTCCAAATTATTAATTTAAGATCGATCGATAACTTAAAATTAACTCGAACTTGACTATTAAGTCCAGATTATTAATTTAAGATCGATCGATAACTTAAAATTAACTCGAACTTGATTATTAAGTCCAAATTATTAATTTAATATCCATCGATAACTTAAAATTAACTCGAACTTGATTATTAAGTCCAAATTATTAATTTATGATCGATCGATAACTTAAAATTAACTCGAACTTGACTATTAAGTCCAGATTATTAATTTAAGATCGATCGATAACTTAAAATTAACTCGAACTTGATTATTAAGTCCAAATTATTAATTTAATATCCATCGATAACTTAAAATTAACTCGAACTTGACTATTAAGTCCAAATTATTAATTTAAGTTCGATCGATAACTTAAAATTAACTCGACCTTGATTATTAAGTCCAAATTATTAATTTAAGATCGATCGATAACTTAAAATTAAATCGAACTTGACTATTAAGTCCAAATTATTAATTTAAGATCGATCGATAACTTAAAATTAACTCGAACTTGATTATTAAGTCCAAATTATTAATTTAAGATCGATCGATAACTTAAAATTAACTCGAACTTGACTATTAAGTCCAAATTATTAATTTAAGATCGATCGATAACTTAAAATTAACTCGAACTTGATTATTAAGTCCAAATTATTAATTTAATATCGATCGATAACTTAAAATTAACTCGAACTTGATTATTAAGTCCAAATTATTAATTTAATATCGATCGATAACTTAAAATTACCTCGAACTTGATTATTAAGTCCAAATTATTAATTTAATATCGATCGATAACTTAAAATTACCTCGAACTTGATTATTAAGTCCAAATTATTAATTTAAGATCGATCGATAACTTAAAATTAACTCGAACTTGACTATTAAGTCCAAATTATTAATTTAAGATCGATCGATAACTTAAAATTAACTCGAATTTGATTATTAAGTCCAAATTATTAATTTAAGATCGATCGATAACTTAAAATTAACTCGAACTTGATTATTAAGTCCAAATTATTAATTTAATATCGATCGATAACTTAAAATTACCTCGAACTTGATTATTAAGTCCAAATTATTAATTTAAGATCGATCGATAACTTAAAATTAACTCGAACTTGACTATTAAGTCCAAATTATTAATTTAAGATCGATCGATAACTTAAAATTAACTCGAACTTGATTATTAAGTCCAAATTATTAATTTAATATCGATCGATAACTTAAAATTAACTCGAACTTGATTATTAAGTCCAAATTATTAATTTAATATCGATCGATAACTTAAAATTACCTCGAACTTGATTATTAAGTCCAAATTATTAATTTAAGATCGATCGATAACTTAAAATTAACTCGAACTTGACTATTAAGTCCAAATTATTAATTTAAGATCGATCGATAACTTAAAATTAACTCGAATTTGATTATTAAGTCCAAATTATTAATTTAAGATCGATCGATAACTTAAAATTAACTCGAACTTGACTATTAAGTCCAAATTATTAATTTAAGATCGATCGATAACTTAAAATTAACTCGAATTTGATTATTAAGACCAAATTATTAATTTAAGATCGATCGATAACTTAAAATTAACTCGAACTTGATTATTAAGTCCAAATTATTAATTTAATATCGATCGATAACTTAAAATTACCTCGAACTTGATTATTAAGTCCAAATTATTAATTTAATATCCATCGTGAAATTAAAATTAACTCGAACCTGACTCCTAAGTCCAAATTATTAATTTAATATCCATCGTGAAATTAAAATTAACTCGAACCTGATTATTAAGTCCAAATTATTAATTTAATATCCATCGTGAAATTAAAATTAATTCGAACCTGACTCCTAAGTCCAAATTATTAATTTAATATCCATCGTGAAATTAAAATTAACTCGAACCTGATTATTAAGTCCAAATTATTAATTTAATATCCATCGTGAAATTAAAATTAACTCGAACCTGACTCCTAAGTCCAAATTATTAATTTAATATCCATCGGGAAATTAAAATTAACTCGAACCTGATTATTAAGTTCAAATAATTAATTTAATATCCATCGTGAAATTAAAATTAACTCGAACCTGACTCCTAAGTCCAAATTATTAATTTAATATCCATCGTGAAATTAAAATTAAATCGAACCTGACTCCTAAGTCCAAATTATTAATTTAATATCCATCGTGAAATTAAAATTAACTCGAACCTGATTATTAAGTCCAAATTATTAATTTAATATCCATCGTGAAATTAAAATTAACTCGAACCTGACTCCTAAGTCCAAATTATTAATTTAATATCCATCGTGAAATTAAAATTAACTCGAACCTGACTCCTAAGTCCAAATTATTAATTTAATATCCATCGTGAAATTAAAATTAACTCGAACCTGATTATTAAGTCCAAATTATTAATTTAATATCCATCGTGAAATTAAAATTAACTCGAACCTGACTCCTAAGTCCAAATTATTAATTTAATATCCATCGTGAAATTAAAATTAACTCGAACCTGATTATTAAGTCCAAATTATTAATTTAATATCCATCGTGAAATTAATATTAACTCGAACCTGATTATTAAGTCCAAATTATTAATTTAATATCCATCGTGAAATTAAAATTAACTCGAACCTGATTATTAAGTCCAAATTATTAATTTAATATCCATCGTGAAATTAAAATTAACTCGAACCTGACTCCTAAGTCCAAATTATTAATTTAATATCCATCGTGAAATTAAAATTAACTCGAACCTGATTATTAAGTCCAAATTATTAATTTAATATCCATCGTGAAATTAAAATTAACTCGAACCTGACTCCTAAGTCCAAATTATTAATTTAATATCCATCGTGAAATTAAAATTAACTCGAACCTGACTCCTAAGTCCAAATTATTAATTTAATATCCATCGTGAAATTAAAATTAACTCGAACCTGATTATTAAGTCCCAATTATTAATTTAATATCCATCGTGAAATTAAAATTAACTCGAACCTGATTATTAAGTCCAAATTATTAATTTAATATCCATCGTGAAATTAAAATTAACTCGAACCTGACTCCTAAGTCCAAATTATTAATTTAATATCCATCGTGAAATTAAAATTAACTCGAACCTGATTATTAAGTCCAAATTATTAATTTAATATCCATCGTGAAATTAAAATTAACTCGAACCTGACTCCTAAGTCCAAATTATTAATTTAATATCCATCGTGAAATTAAAATTAACTCGAACCTGACTCCTAAGTCCAAATTATTAATTTAATATCCATCGTGAAATTAAAATTAACTCGAACCTGATTATTAAGTCCAAATTATTAATTTAATATCCATCGTGAAATTAAAATTAACTCGAACCTGATTCCTAAGTCCAAATTATTAATTTAATATCCATCGTGAAATTAAAATTAACTCGAACCTGATTATTAAGTCCAAATTATTAATTTAATATCCATCGTGAAATTAATATTAACTCGAACCTGATTATTAAGTCCAAATTATTAATTTAATATCCATCGTGAAATTAAAATTAACTCGAACCTGACTCCTAAGTCCAAATTATTAATTTAATATCCATCGTGAAATTAAAATTAACTCGAACCTGATTATTAAGTCCAAATTATTAATTTAATATCCATCGTGAAATTAAAATTAACTCGAACCTGACTCCTAAGTCCAAATTATTAATTTAATATCCATCGTGAAATTAAAATTAACTCGAACCTGACTCCTAAGTCCAAATTATTAATTTAATATCCATCGTGAAATTAAAATTAACTCGAACCTGATTATTAAGTCCAAATTATTAATTTAATATCCATCGTGAAATTAAAATTAACTCGAACCTGATTATTAAGTCCAAATTATTAATTTAATATCCATCGTGAAATTAAAATTAACTCGAACCTGACTCCTAAGTCCAAATTATTAATTTAATATCCATCGTGAAATTAAAATTAACTCGAACCTGACTCCTAAGTCCAAATTATTAATTTAATAT
Source organism: Podabrus alpinus (assembly GCA_932274525.1). Lineage (NCBI taxonomy): Eukaryota > Metazoa > Arthropoda > Insecta > Coleoptera > Cantharidae > Podabrus > Podabrus alpinus. Next base: position 16,236,821 of record OW026452.1, read on the forward strand.
CCATCGTGAAATTAAAATTAACTCGAACCTGATTATTAAGTCCAAATTATTAATTTAATATCCATCGTGAAATTAAAATTAACTCGAACCTGACTCCTAAGTCCAAATTATTAATTTAATATCCATCGTGAAATTAAAATTAACTCGAACCTGACTCCTAAGTCCAAATTATTAATTTAATATCCATCGTGAAATTAAAATTAACTCGAACCTGATTATTAAGTCCAAATTATTAATTTAATATCCATCGTGAAATTAAAATTAACTCGAACCTGACTCCTAAGTCCAAATTATTAATTTAATATCCATCGTGAAATTAAAATTAACTCGAACCTGACTCCTAAGTCCAAATTATTAATTTAATATCCATCGTGAAATTAAAATTAACTCGAACCTGATTATTAAGTCCAAATTATTAATTTAATATCCATCGTGAAATTAAAATTAACTCGAACCTGACTCCTAAGTCCAAATTATTAATTTAATATCCATCGTGAAATTAAAATTAACTCGAACCTGACTCCTAAGTCCAAATTATTAATTTAATATCCATCGTGAAATTAAAATTAACTCGAACCTGATTATTAAGTCCAAATTATTAATTTAATATCCATCGTGAAATTAAAATTAACTCGAACCTGACTCCTAAGTCCAAATTATTAATTTAATATCCATCGTGAAATTAAAATTAACTCGAACCTGACTCCTAAGTCCAAATTATTAATTTAATATCCATCGTGAAATTAAAATTAACTCGAACCTGACTCCTAAGTCCAAATTATTAATTTAATATCCATCGTGAAATTAAAATTAACTCGAACCTGACTCCTAAGTCCAAATTATTAATTTAATATCCATCGTGAAATTAAAATTAACTCGAACCTGACTCCTAAGTCCAAATTATTAATTTAATATCCATCGTGAAATTAAAATTAACTCGAACCTGACTCCTAAGTCCAAATTATTAATTTAATATCCATCGTGAAATTAAAATTAACTCGAACCTGACTCCTAAGTCCAAATTATTAATTTAATATCCATCGTGAAATTAAAATTAACTCGAACCTGACTCCTAAGTCCAAATTATTAATTTAATATCCATCGTGAAATTAAAATTAACTCGAACCTGATTATTAAGTCCAAAGTATTAATTTAATATCCATCGTGAAATTAAAATTAACTCGAACCTGACTCCTAAGTCCAAATTATTAATTTAATATCCATCGTGAAATTAAAATTAACTCGAACCTGACTCCTAAGTCCAAATTATTAATTTAATATCCATCGTGAAATTAAAATTAACTCGAACCTGATTATTAAGTCCAAATTATTAATTTAATATCCATCGTGAAATTAAAATTAACTCGAACCTGATTATTAAGTCCAAATTATTAATTTAATATCCATCGTGAATTTAAAATTAACTCGAACCTGACTCCTAAGTCCAAATTATTAATTTAATATCCATCGTGAAATTAAAATTAACTCGAACCTGATTATTAAGTCCAAATTATTAATTTAATATCCATCGTGAAATTAAAATTAACTCGAACCTGACTCCTAAGTCCAAATTATTAATTTAATATCCATCGTGAAATTAAAATTAACTCGAACCTGACTCCTAAGTCCAAATTATTAATTTAATATCCATCGTGAAATTAAAATTAACTCGAACCTGATTATTAAGTCCAAATTATTAATTTAATATCCATCGTGAAATTAAAATTAACTCGAACCTGATTATTAAGTCCAAATTATTAATTTAATATCCATCGTGAAATTAAAATTAACTCGAACCTGACTCCTAAGTCCAAATTATTAATTTAATATCCATCGTGAAATTAAAATTAACTCGAACCTGATTATTAAGTCCAAATTATTAATTTAATATCCATCGTGAAATTAAAATTAACTCGAACCTGACTCCTAAGTCCAAATTATTAATTTAATATCCATCGTGAAATTAAAATTAACTCGAACCTGATTATTAAGTCCAAATTATTAATTTAATATCCATCGTGAAATTAAAATTAACTCGAACCTGACTCCTAAGTCCAAATTATTAATTTAATATCCATCGTGAAATTAAAATTAACTCGAACCTGATTATTAAGTCCAAATTATTAATTTAATATCCATCGTGCAATTAAAATTAACTCGAACCTGACTCCTAAGTCCAAATTATTAATTTAATATCCATCGTGAAATTAAAATTAACTCGAACCTGACTCATAAGTCCAAATTATTAATTTAATATCCATCGTGAAATTAAAATTAACTCGAACCTGACTCCTTAGTCCAAATTATTAATTTAATATCCATCGTGAAATTAAAATTAACTCGAACCTGACTCCTAAGTCCAAATTATTAATTTAATATCCATCGTGAAATTAAAATTAACTCGAACCTGATTATTAAGTCCAAATTATTAATTTAATATCCATCGTGAAATTAAAATTAACTCGAACCTGACTCCTAAGTCCAAATTATTAATTTAATATCCATCGTGAAATTAATATTAACTCGAACCTGATTATTAAGTCCAAATTATTAATTTAATATCCATCGTGAAATTAAAATTAACTCGAACCTGATTATTAAGTCCAAATTATTAATTTAATATCCATCGTGAAATTAAAATTAACTCGAACCTGACTCCTAAGTCCAAATTATTAATTTAATATCCATCGTGAAATTAAAATTAACTCGAACCTGATTATTAAGTCCAAATTATTAATTTAATATCCATCGTGAAATTAAAATTAACTCGAACCTGACTCCTAAGTCCAAATTATTAATTTAATATCCATCGTGAAATTAAAATTAACTCGAACCTGACTCCTAAGTCCAAATTATTAATTTAATATCCATCGTGAAATTAAAATTAACTCGAACCTGATTATTAAGTCCAAATTATTAATTTAATATCCATCGTGAAATTAAAATTAACTCGAACCTGATTATTAAGTCCAAATTATTAATTTAATATCCATCGTGAAATTAAAATTAACTCGAACCTGACTCCTAAGTCCAAATTATTAATTTAATATCCATCGTGAAATTAAAATTAACTCGAACCTGATTATTAAGTCCAAATTATTAATTTAATATCCATCGTGAAATTAAAATTAACTCGAACCTGACTCCTAAGTCCAAATTATTAATTTAATATCCATCGTGAAATTAAAATTAACTCGAACCTGACTCCTAAGTCCAAATTATTAATTTAATATCCATCGTGAAATTAAAATTAACTCGAACCTGACTCCTAAGTCCAAATTATTAATTTAATATCCATCGTGAAATTAAAATTAACTCGAACCTGATTATTAAGTCCAAATTATTAATTTAATATCCATCGTGAAATTAATATTAACTCGAACCTGATTATTAAGTCCAAATTATTAATTTAATATCCATCGTGAAATTAAAATTAACTCGAACCTGATTATTAAGTCCAAATTATTAATTTAATATCCATCGTGAAATTAAAATTAACTCGAACCTGACTCCTAAGTCCAAATTATTAATTTAATATCCATCGTGAAATTAAAATTAACTCGAACCTGATTATTAAGTCCAAATTATTAATTTAATATCCATCGTGAAATTAAAATTAACTCGAACCTGACTCCTAAGTCCAAATTATTAATTTAATATCCATCGTGAAATTAAAATTAACTCGAACCTGACTCCTAAGTCCAAATTATTAATTTAATATCCATCGTGAAATTAAAATTAACTCGAACCTGATTATTAAGTCCAAATTATTAATTTAATATCGATCGATAACTTAAAATTACCTCGAACTTGATTATTAAGTCCAAATTATTAATTTAAGATCGATCGATAACTTAAAATTAACTCGAACTTGATTATTAAGTCCAAATTATTAATTTAATAGCGATCGATAACTTAAAATTACCTCGAACTTGATTATTAAGTCCAAATTATTAATTTAAGATCGATCGATAACTTAAAATTAACTCGAACTTGACTATTAAGTCCAAATTATTAATTTAAGATCGATCGATAACTTAAAATTAACTCGAATTTGATTATTAAGTCCAAATTATTAATTTAAGATCGATCGATAACTTAAAATTAACTCGAACTTGATTATTAAGTCCAAATTATTAATTTAATATCGATCGATAACTTAAAATTACATCGAACTTGATTATTAAGTCCAAATTATTAATTTAAGATCGATCGATAACTTAAAATTAACTCGAACTTGACTATTAAGTCCAAATTATTAATTTAAGATCGATCGATAACTTAAAATTAACTCGAACTTGATTATTAAGTCCAAATTATTAATTTAATATCCATCGATAACTTAAAATTAACTCGAACTTGACTATTAAGTCCAAATTATTAATTTAAGATCGATCGATAACTTAAAATTAACTCGAACTTGATTATTAAGTCCAAATTATTAATTTAATATCCATCGATAACGTAAAATTAACTCGAACTTGACTATTAAGTACAAATTATTAATTTAAGATCGATCGATAACTTAAAATTAACTCGAACTTGATTATTAAGTCCAAATTATTAATTTAATATCCATCGATAACTTAAAATTAACTCGAACTTGATTATTAAGTCCAAATTATTAATTAAGATCGATCGATAATTTAAAATTAACTCGAACTTGATTATTAAGTCCAAATTATTAATTTAAGATCGATCGATAACTTAAAATTAACTCGAACTTGATTATTAAGTCCAAATTATTAATTAAGATCGATCGATAACTTAAAATTAACTCGAACTTGATTATTAAGTCCAAATTATTAATTTAAGATCGATCGATAACTTAAAATTAACTCGAACTTGATTATTAAGTCCAAATTATTAATTTAATATCCATCGATAACTTAAAATTAACTAGAACTTGACTATTAAGTCCAAATTATTAATTTAATATCGATCGATAACTTAAAATTAACTCGAACTTGACTATTAAGTCCAAATTATTAATTTAATATCCATCGATAAATTAAAATTAACTCGAACCTGATTATTAAGTCCAAATTATTAATTTAATATCCATCGTGAAATTAAAATTAACTCGAACCTGACTCCTAAGTCCAAATTATTAATTTAATATCCATCGTGAAATTAAAATTAACTCGAACCTGACTCCTAAGTCCAAATTATTAATTTAATATCCATCGTGAAATTAAAATTAACTCGAACCTGATTATTAAGTCCAAATTATTAATTTAATATCCATCGTGAAATTAAAATTAACTCGAACCTGACTCCTAAGTCCAAATTATTAATTTAATATCCATCGTGAAATTATAATTAACTCGAACCTGATTATTAAGTCCAAATTATTAATTTAATATCCATCGTGAAATTAAAATTAACTCGAACCTGATTATTAAGTCCAAATTATTAATTTAATATCCATCGTGAAATTAAAATTAACTCGAACCTGACTCCTAAGTCCAAATTATTAATTTAATATCCATCGTGAAATTAAAATTAACTCGAACCTGATTATTAAGTCCAAATTATTAATTTAATATCCATCGTGAAATTAAAATTAACTCGAACCTGACTCCTAAGTCCAAATTATTAATTTAATATCCATCGTGAAATTAAAATTAACTCGAACCTGATTATTAAGTCCAAATTATTAATTTAATATCCATCGTGAAATTAAAATTAACTCGAACCTGACTCCTAAGTCCAAATTATTAATTTAATATCCATCGTGAAATTAAAATTAACTCGAACCTGACTCCTAAGTCCAAATTATTAATTTAATATCCATCGTGAAATTAAAATTAACTCGAACCTGACTCCTAAGTCCAAATTATTAATTTAATATCCATCGTGAAATTAAAATTAACTCGAACCTGACTCCTAAGTTCAAATTATTAATTTAATATCCATCGTGAAATTAAAATTAACTCGAACCTGATTATTAAGTCCAAATTATTAATTTAATATCCATCGTGAAATTAAAATTAACTCGAACCTGACTCCTAAGTCCAAATTATTAATTTAATATCCATCGTGAAATTAAAATTAACTCGAACCTGATTATTAAGTCCAAATTATTAATTTAATATCCATCGTGAAATTAAAATTAACTCGAACCTGACTCCTAAGTTCAAATTATTAATTTAATATCCATCGTGAAATTAAAATTAACTCGAACCTGACTCCTAAGTCCAAATTATTAATTTAATATCCATCGTGAAATTAAAATTAACTCGAACCTGACTCCTAAGTCCAAATTATTAATTTAATATCCATCGTGAAATTAAAATTAACTCGAACCTGACTATTAAGTCCAAATTATTAATTTAATATCCATCGTGAAATTAAAATTAACTCGAACCTGACTCCTAAGTTCAAATTATTAATTTAATATCCATCGTGAAATTAAAATTAACTCGAACCTGACTCCTAAGTCCAAATTATTAATTTAATATCCATCGTGAAATTAAAATTAACTCGAACCTGACTCCTAAGTCCAAATTATTAATTTAATATCCATCGTGAAATTAAAATTAACTCGAACCTGACTCCTAAGTCCAAATTATTAATTTAATATCCATCGTGAAATTAAAATTAACTCGAACCTGACTCCTAAGTCCAAATTATTAATATAATATCCATCGTGAAATTAAAATTAACTCGAACCTGATTATTAAGTCCAAATTATTAATTTAATATCCATCGTGAAATTAAAATTAACTCGAACCTGATTATTAAGTCCAAATTATTAATTTAATATCCATCGTGAAATTAAAATTAACTCGAACCTGACTCCTAAGTCCAAATTATTAATTTAATATCCATCGTGAAATTAAAATTAACTCGAACCTGATTATTAAGTCCAAATTATTAATTTAATATCCATCGTGAAATTAAAATTAACTCGAACCTGACTCCTAAGTCCAAATTATTAATTTAATATCCATCGTGAAATTAAAATTAACTCGAACCTGATTATTAAGTCCAAATTATTAATTTAATATCCATCGTGAAATTAAAATTAACTCGAACCTGACTCCTAAGTCCAAATTATTAATTTAATATCCATCGTGAAATTAAAATTAACTCGAACCTGACTCCTAAGTCCAAATTATTAATTTAATATCCATCGTGAAATTAAAATTAACTCGAACCTGACTCCTAAGTCCAAATTATTAATTTAATATCCATCGTGAAATTAAAATTAACTCGAACCTGACTCCTAAGTTCAAATTATTAATTTAATATCCATCGTGAAATTAAAATTAACTCGAACCTGACTCCTAAGTTCAAATTATTAATTTAATATCCATCGTGAAATTAAAATTAACTCGAACCTGATTATTAAGTCCAAATTATTAATTTAATATCCATCGTGAAATTAAAATTAACTCGAACCTGATTATTAAGTCCAAATTATTAATTTAATATCCATCGTGAAATTAAAATTAACTCGAACCTGACTCCTAAGTTCAAACTATTAATTTAATATCCATCGTGAAATTAAAATTAACTCGAACCTGACTCCTAAGTTCAAATTATTAATTTAATATCCATCGTGAAATTAAAATTAACTCGAACCTGATTATTAAGTCCAAATTATTAATTTAATATCCATCGTGAAATTAAAATTAACTCGAACCTGATTATTAAGTCCAAATTATTAATTTAATATCCATCGTGAAATTAAAATTAACTCGAACCTGATTATTAAGTCCAAATTATTAATTTAATATCCATCGTGAAATTAAAATTAACTCGAACCTGACTCCTAAGTTCAAATTATTAATTTAATATCCATCGTGAAATTAAAATTAACTCGAACCTGACTCCTAAGTCCAAATTATTAATTTAATATCCATCGTGAAATTAAAATTAACTCGAACCTGACTCCTAAGTCCAAATTATTAATTTAATATCCATCGTGAAATTAAAATTAACTCGAACCTGATTATTAAGTCCAAATTATTAATTTAATATCCATCGTGAAATTAAAATTAACTCGAACCTGACTCCTAAGTTCAAATTATTAATTTAATATCCATCGTGAAATTAAAATTAACTCGAACCTGACTCCTAAGTCCAAATTATTAATTTAATATCCATCGTGAAATTAAAATTAACTCGAACCTGACTCCTAAGTCCAAATTATTAATTTAATATCCATCGTGAAATTAAAATTAACTCGAACCTGACTCCTAAGTCCAAATTATTAATTTAATATCCATCGTGAAATTAAAATTAACTCGAACCTGACTACTAAGTCCAAATTATTAATTTAATATCCATCGTGAAATTAAAATTAACTCGAACCTGATTATTAAGTCCAAATTATTAATTTAATATCCATCGTGAAATTAAAATTAACTCGAACCTGATTATTAAGTCCAAATTATTAATTTAATATCCATCGTGAAATTAAAATTAACTCGAACCTGACTCCTAAGTCCAAATTATTAATTTAATATCCATCGTGAAATTAAAATTAACTCGAACCTGATTATTAAGTCCAAATTATTAATTTAATATCCATCGTGAAATTAAAATTAACTCGAACCTGACTCCTAAGTCCAAATTATTAATTTAATATCCATCGTGAAATTAAAATTAACTCGAACCTGATTATTAAGTCCAAATTATTAATTTAATATCCATCGTGAAATTAAAATTAACTCGAACCTGACTCCTAAGTCCAAATTATTAATTTAATATCCATCGTGAAATTAAAATTAACTCGAACCTGACTCCTAAGTCCAAATTATTAATTTAATATCCATCGTGAAATTAAAATTAACTCGAACCTGACTCCTAAGTCCAAATTATTAATTTAATATCCATCGTGAAATTAAAATTAACTCGAACCTGACTCCTAAGTTCAAATTATTAATTTAATATCCATCGTGAAATTAAAATTAACTCGAACCTGATTATTAAGTCCAAATTATTAATTTAATATCCATCGTGAAATTAAAATTAACTCGAACCTGACTCCTAAGTCCAAATTATTAATTTAATATCCATCGTGAAATTAAAATTAACTCGAACCTGATTATTAAGTCCAAATTATTAATTTAATATCCATCGTGAAATTAAAATTAACTCGAACCTGACTCCTAAGTTCAAATTATAAATTTAATATCCATCGTGAAATTAAAATTAACTCGAACCTGACTCCTAAGTCCAAATTATTAATTTAATATCCATCGTGAAATTAAAATTAACTCGAACCTGACTCCTAAGTCCAAATTATTAATTTAATATCCATCGTGAAATTAAAATTAACTCGAACCTGATTATTAAGTCCAAATTATTAATTTAATATCCGTCGTGAAATTAAAATTAACTCGAACCTGACTCCTAAGTTCAAATTATTAATTTAATATCCATCGTGAAATTAAAATTAACTCGAACCTGACTCCTAAGTCCAAATTATTAATTTAATATCCATCGTGAAATTAAAATTAACTCGAACCTGACTCCTAAGTCCAAATTATTAATTTAATATCCATCGTGAAATTAAAATTAACTCGAACCTGACTCCTAAGTCCAAATTATTAATTTAATATCCATCGTGAAATTAAAATTAACTCGAACCTGACTCCTAAGTCCAAATTATTAATTTAATATCCATCGTGAAATTAAAATTAACTCGAACCTGAGTATTAAGTCCAAATTATTAATTTAATATCCATCGTGAAATTAAAATTAACTCGAACCTGACTCCTAAGTCCAAATTATTAATTTAATATCCATCGTGAAATTAAAATTAACTCGAACCTGACTCCTAAGTCCAAATTATTAATTTAATATCCATCGTGAAATTAAAATTAACTCGAACCTGATTATTAAGTCCAAATTATTAATTTAATATCCATCGTGAAATTAAAATTAACTCGAACCAGATTATTAAGTCCAAATTATTAATTTAATATCCATCGTGAAATTAAAATTAACTCGAACCTGATTATTAAGTCCAAATTATTAATTTAATATCCATCGTGAAATTAAAATTAACTCGAACCTGACTCCTAAGTCCAAATTATTAATTTAATATCCATCGTGAAATTAAAATTAACTCGAACCTGATTATTAAGTCCAAATTATTAATTTAATATCCATCGTGAAATTAAAATTAACTCGAACCTGACTCCTAAGTCCAAATTATTAATTTAATATCCATCGTGAAATTAAAATTAACTCGAACCTGACTCCTAAGTCCAAATTATTAATTTAATATCCATCGTGAAATTAAAATTAACTCGAACCTGACTCCTAAGTCCAAATTATTAATTTAATATCCATCGTGAAATTAAAATTAACTCGAACCTGACTCCTAAGTTCAAATTATTAATTTAATATCCATCGTGAAATTAAAATTAACTCGAACCTGATTATTAAGTCCAAATTATTAATTTAATATCCATCGTGAAATTAAAATTAACTCGAACCTGACTCCTAAGTCCAAATTATTAATTTAATATCCATCGTGAAATTAAAATTAACTCGAACCTGATTATTAAGTCCAAATTATTAATTTAATATCCATCGTGAAATTAAAATTAACTCGAACCTGACTCCTAAGTTCAAATTATTAATTTAATATCCATCGTGAAATTAAAATTAACTCGAACCTGACTCCTAAGTCCAAATTATTAATTTAATATCCATCGTGAAATTAAAATTAACTCGAACCTGACTCCTAAGTCCAAATTATTAATTTAATATCCATCGTGAAATTAAAATTAACTCGAACCTGACTCCTAAGTCCAAATTATTAATTTAATATCCATCGTGAAATTAAAATTAACTCGAACCTGACTCCTAAGTCCAAATTATTAATTTAATATCCATCGTGAAATTAAAATTAACTCGAACCTGACTCCTAAGTCCAAATTATTAATTTAATATCCATCGTGAAATTAAAATTAACTCGAACCTGACTCCTAAGTTCAAATTATTAATTTAATATCCATCGTGAAATTAAAATTAACTCGAACCTGATTATTAAGTCCAAATTATTAATTTAATATCCATCGTGAAATTAAAATTAACTCGAACCTGATTATTAAGTCCAAATTATTAATTTAATATCCATCGTGAAATTAAAATTAACTCGAACCTGACTCCTAAGTCCAAATTATTAATTTAATATCCATCGTGAAATTAAAATTAACTCGAACCTGACTCCTAAGTCCAAATTATTAATTTAATATCCATCGTGAAATTAAAATTAACTCGAACCTGACTCCTAAGTCCAAATTATTAATTTAATATCCATCGTGAAATTAAAATTAACTCGAACCTGATTATTAAGTCCAAATTATTAATTTAATATCCATCGTGAAATTAAAATTAACTCGAACCTGATTATTAAGTCCAAATTATTAATTTAATATCCATCGTGAAATTAAAATTAACTCGAACCTGATTATTAAGTCCAAATTATTAATTTAATATCCATCGTGAAATTAAAATTAACTCGAACCTGACTCCTAAGTCCAAATTATTAATTTAATATCCATCGTGAAATTAAAATTAACTCGAACCTGATTATTAAGTCCAAATTATTAATTTAATATCCATCGTGAAATTAAAATTAACTCGAACCTGACTCCTAAGTCCAAATTATTAATTTAATATCCATCGTGAAATTAAAATTAACTCGAACCTGACTCCTAAGTCCAAATTATTAATTTAATATCCATCGTGAAATTAAAATTAACTCGAACCTGACTCCTAAGTCCAAATTATTAATTTAATATCCATCGTGAAATTAAAATTAACTCGAACCTGACTCCTAAGTCCAAATTATTAATTTAATATCCATCGTGAAATTAAAATTAACTCGAACCTGACTCCTAAGTCCAAATTATTAATTTAATATCCATCGTGAAATTAAAATTAACTCGAACCTGATTATTAAGTCCAAATTATTAATTTAATATCCATCGTGAAATTAAAATTAACTCGAACCTGATTATTAAGTCCAAATTATTAATTTAATATCCATCGTGAAATTAAAATTAACTCGAACCTGACTCCTAAGTCCAAATTATTAATTTAATATCCATCGTGAAATTAAAATTAACTCGAACCTGATTATTAAGTCCAAATTATTAATTTAATATCCATCGTGAAATTAAAATTAACTCGAACCTGACTCCTAAGTCCAAATTATTAATTTAATATCCATCGTGAAATTAAAATTAACTCGAACCTGATTATTAAGTCCAAATTATTAATTTAATATCCATCGTGAAATTAAAATTAACTCGAACCTGACTCCTAAGTCCAAATTATTAATTTAATATCCATCGTGAAATTAAAATTAACTCGAACCTGACTCCTAAGTCCAAATTATTAATTTAATATCCATCGTGAAATTAAAATTAACTCGAACCTGACTCCTAAGTCCAAATTATTAATTTAATATCCATCGTGAAATTAAAATTAACTCGAACCTGACTCCTAAGTTCAAATTATTAATTTAATATCCATCGTGAAATTAAAATTAACTCGAACCTGACTCCTAAGTCCAAATTATTAATTTAATATCCATCGTGAAATTAAAATTAACTCGAACCTGACTCCTAAGTTCAAATTATTAATTTAATATCCATCGTGAAATTAAAATTAACTCGAACCTGACTCCTAAGTTCAAATTATTAATTTAATATCCATCGTGAAATTAAAATTAACTCGAACCTGATTATTAAGTCCAAATTATTAATTTAATATCCATCGTGAAATTAAAATTAACTCGAACCTGATTATTAAGTCCAAATTATTAATTTAATATCCATCGTGAAATTAAAATTAACTCGAACCTGATTATTAAGTCCAAATTATTAATTTAATATCCATCGTGAAATTAAAATTAACTCGAACCTGACTCCTAAGTCCAAATTATTAATTTAATATCCATCGTGTAATTAAAATTAACTCGAACCTGATTATTAAGTCCAAATTATTAATTTAATATCCATCGTGAAATTAAAATTAACTCGAACCTGACTCCTAAGTCCAAATTATTAATTTAATAACCATCGTGAAATTAAAATTAACTCGAACCTGATTATTAAGTCCAAATTATTAATTTAATATCCATCGTGAAATTAAAATTAACTCGAATCTGATTATTAAGTCCAAATTATTAATTTAATATCCATCGTGAAATTAAAATTAACTCGAACCTGACTCCTAAGTCCAAATTATTAATTTAATATCCATCGTGAAATTAAAATTAACTCGAACCTGATTATTAAGTCCAAATTATTAATTTAATATCCATCGTGAAATTAAAATTAACTCGAACCTGACTCCTAAGTCCAAATTATTAATTTAATATCCATCGTGAAATTAAAATTAACTCGAACCTGACTCCTAAGTCCAAATTATTAATTTAATATCCATCGTGAAATTAAAATTAACTCGAACCTGACTCCTAAGTCCAAATTATTAATTTAATATCCATCGTGAAATTAAAATTAACTCGAACCTGATTATTAAGTCCAAATTATTAATTTAATATCCATCGTGAAATTAAAATTAACTCGAACCTGATTACTAAGTCCAAATTATTAATTTAATATCCATCGTGAAATTAAAATTAACTCGAACCTGATTATTAAGTCCAAATTATTAATTTAATATCCATCGTGAAATTAAAATTAACTCGAACCTGACTCCTAAGTCCAAATTATTAATTTAATATCCATCGTGAAATTAAAATTAACTCGAACCTGATTATTAAGTCCAAATTATTAATTTAATATCCATCGTGAAATTAAAATTAACTCGAACCTGACTCCTAAGTCCAAATTATTAATTTAATATCCATCGTGAAATTAAAATTAACTCGAACCTGACTCCTAAGTCCAAATTATTAATTTAATATCCATCGTGAAATTAAAATTAACTCGAACCTGACTCCTAAGTCCAAATTATTAATTTAATATCCATCGTGAAATTAAAATTAACTCGAACCTGATTATTAAGTCCAAATTATTAATTTAATATCCATCGTGAAATTAAAATTAACTCGAACCTGACTCCTAAGTTCAAATTATTAATTTAATATCCATCGTGAAATTAAAATTAACTCGAACCTGACTCCTAAGTCCAAATTATTAATTTAATATCCATCGTGAAATTAAAATTAACTCGAACCTGACTCCTAAGTTCAAATTATTAATTTAATATCCATCGTGAAATTAAAATTAACTCGAACCTGACTCCTAAGTTCAAATTATTAATTTAATATCCATCGTGAAATTAAAATTAACTCGAACCTGATTATTAAGTCCAAATTATTAATTTAATATCCATCGTGAAATTAAAATTAACTCGAACCTGATTATTAAGTCCAAATTATTAATTTAATATCCATCGTGAAATTAAAATTAACTCGAACCTGACTCCTAAGTTCAAATTATTAATTTAATATCCATCGTGAAATTAAAATTAACTCGAACCTGACTCCTAAGTTCAAATTATTAATTTAATATCCATCGTGAAATTAAAATTAACTCGAACCTGATTATTAAGTCCAAATTATTAATTTAATATCCATCGTGAAATTAAAATTAACTCGAACCTGATTATTAAGTCCAAATTATTAATTTAATATCCATCGTGAAATTAAAATTAACTCGAACCTGACTCCTAAGTCCAAATTATTAATTTAATATCCATCGTGAAATTAAAATTAACTCGAACCTGACTCCTAAGTCCAAATTATTAATTTAATATCCATCGTGAAATTAAAATTAACTCGAACCTGACTCCTAAGTCCAAATTATTAATTTAATATCCATCGTGAAATTAAAATTAACTCGAACCTGACTCCTAAGTCCAAATTATTAATTTAATATCCATCGTGAAATTAAAATTAACTCGAACCTGATTATTAAGTCCAAATTATTAATTTAATATCCATCGTGAAATTAAAATTAACTCGAACCTGATTATTAAGTCCAAATTATTAATTTAATATCCATCGTGAAATTAAAATTAACTCGAACCTGACTCCTAAGTCCAAATTATTAATTTAATATCCATCGTGAAATTAAAATTAACTCGAACCTGATTATTAAGTCCAAATTATTAATTTAATATCCATCGTGAAATTAAAATTAACTCGAACCTGACTCCTAAGTCCAAATTATTAATTTAATATCCATCGTGAAATTAAAATTAACTCGAACCTGATTATTAAGTCCAAATTATTAATTTAATATCCATCGTGAAATTAAAATTAACTCGAACCTGACTCCTAAGTTCAAATTATTAATTTAATATCCATCGTGAAATTAAAATTAACTCGAACCTGACTCCTAAGTTCAAATTATTAATTTAATATCCATCGTGAAATTAAAATTAACTCGAACCTGACTCCTAAGTTCAAATTATTAATTTAATATCCATCGTGAAATTAAAATTAACTCGAACCTGATTATTAAGTCCAAATTATTAATTTAATATCCATCGTGAAATTAAAATTAACTCGAACCTGATTATTAAGTCCAAATTATTAATTTAATATCCATCGTGAAATTAAAATTAACTCGAACCTGACTCCTAAGTCCAAATTATTAATTTAATATCCATCGTGAAATTAAAATTAACTCGAACCTGACTCCTAAGTCCAAATTATTAATTTATTATCCATCGTGAAATTAAAATTAACTCGAACCTGACTCCTAAGTCCAAATTATTAATTTAATATCCATCGTGAAATTAAAATTAACTCGAACCTGACTCCTAAGTCCAAATTATTAATTTAATATCCATCGTGAAATTAAAATTAACTCGAACCTGATTATTAAGTCCAAATTATTAATTTAATATCCATCGTGAAATTAAAATTAACTCGAACCTGATTATTAAGTCCAAATTATTAATTTAATATCCATCGTGAAATTAAAATTAACTCGAACCTGACTCCTAAGTCCAAATTATTAATTTAATATCCATCGTGAAATTAAAATTAACTCGAACCTGATTATTAAGTCCAAATTATTAATTTAATATCCATCGTGAAATTAAAATTAACTCGAACCTGATTATTAAGTCCAAATTATTAATTTAATATCCATCGTGAAATTAAAATTAACTCGAACCTGACTCCTAAGTTCAAATTATTAATTTAATATCCATCGTGAAATTAAAATTAACTCGAACCTGACTCCTAAGTTCAAATTATTAATTTAATATCCATCGTGAAATTAAAATTAACTCGAACCTGATTATTAAGTCCAAATTATTAATTTAATATCCATCGTGAAATTAAAATTAACTCGAACCTGATTATTAAGTCCAAATTATTAATTTAATATCCATCGTGAAATTAAAATTAACTCGAACCTGACTCCTAAGTCCAAATTATTAATTTAATATCCATCGTGAAATTAAAATTAACTCGAACCTGACTCCTAAGTCCAAATTATTAATTTAATATCCATCGTGAAATTAAAATTAACTCGAACCTGACTCCTAAGTCCAAATTATTAATTTAATATCCATCGTGAAATTAAAATTAACTCGAACCTGACTCCTAAGTCCAAATTATTAATTTAATATCCATCGTGAAATTAAAATTAACTCGAACCTGATTATTAAGTCCAAATTATTAATTTAATATCCATCGTGAAATTAAAATTAACTCGAACCTGATTATTAAGTCCAAATTATTAATTTAATATCCATCGTGAAATTAAAATTAACTCGAACCTGATTATTAAGTCCAAATTATTAATTTAATATCCATCGTGAAATTAAAATTAACTCGAACCTGACTCCTAAGTCCAAATTATTAATTTAATATCCATCGTGAAATTAAAATTAACTCGAACCTGATTATTAAGTCCAAATTATTAATTTAATATCCATCGTGAAATTAAAATTAACTCGAACCTGACTCCTAAGTCCAAATTATTAATTTAATATCCATCGTGAAATTAAAATTAACTCGAACCTGACTCCTAAGTCCAAATTATTAATTTAATATCCATCGTGAAATTAAAATTAACTCGAACCTGACTCCTAAGTCCAAATTATTAATTTAATATCCATCGTGAAATTAAAATTAACTCGAACCTGACTCCTAAGTCCAAATTATTAATTTAATATCCATCGTGAAATTAAAATTAACTCGAACCTGATTATTAAGTCCAAATTATTAATTTAATATCCATCGTGAAATTAAAATTAACTCGAACCTGACTCCTAAGTCCAAATTATTAATTTAATATCCATCGTGAAATTAAAATTAACTCGAACCTGACTCCTAAGTCCAAATTATTAATTTAATATCCATCGTGAAATTAAAATTAACTCGAACCTGACTCCTAAGTCCAAATTATTAATTTAATATCCATCGAGAAATTAAAATTAACTCGAACCTGACTCCTAAGTCCAAATTATTAATTTAATATCCATCGTGAAATTAAAATTAACTCGAACCTGACTCCTAAGTCCAAATTATTAATTTAATATCCATCGTGAAATTAAAATTAACTCGAACCTGACTCCTAAGTCCAAATTATTAATTTAATATCCATCGTGAAATTAAAATTAACTCGAACCTGACTCCTAAGTCCAAATTATTAATTTAATATCCATCGTGAAATTAAAATTAACTCGAACCTGACTCCTAAGTCCAAATTATTAATTTAATATCCATCGTGAAATTAAAATTAACTCGAACCTGACTCCTAAGTCCAAATTATTAATTTAATATCCATCGTGAAATTAAAATTAACTCGAACCTGACTCCTAACTTCAAATTATTAATTTAATATCCATCGTGAAATTAAAATTAACTCGAACCTGACTCCTAAGTTCAAATTATTAATTTAATATCCATCGTGAAATTAAAATTAACTCGAACCTGATTATTAAGTCCAAATTATTAATTTAATATCCATCGTGAAATTAAAATTAACTCGAACCTGATTATTAAGTCCAAATTATTAATTTAATATCCATCGTGAAATTAAAATTAACTCGAACCTGACTCCTAAGTTCAAATTATTAATTTAATATCCATCGTGAAATTAAAATTAACTCGAACCTGACTCCTAAGTTCAAATTATTAATTTAATATCCATCGTGAAATTAAAATTAACTCGAACCTGATTATTAAGTCCAAATTATTAATTTAATATCCATCGTGAAATTAAAATTAACTCGAACCTGATTATTAAGTCCAAATTATTAATTTAATATCCATCGTGAAATTAAAATTAACTCGAACCTGATTATTAAGTCCAAATTATTAATTTAATATCCATCGTGAAATTAAAATTAACTCGAACCTGACTCCTAAGTTCAAATTATTAATTTAATATCCATCGTGAAATTAAAATTAACTCGAACCTGACTCCTAAGTTCAAATTATTAATTTAATATCCATCGTGAAATTAAAATTAACTCGAACCTGATTATTAAGTCCAAATTATTAATTTAATATCCATCGTGAAATTAAAATTAACTCGAACCTGATTATTAAGTCCAAATTATTAATTTAATATCCATCGTGAAATTAAAATTAACTCGAACCTGACTCCTAAGTCCAAATTATTAATTTAATATCCATCGTGAAATTAAAATTAACTCGAACCTGACTCCTAAGTCCAAATTATTAATTTAATATCCATCGTGAAATTAAAATTAACTCGAACCTGACTCCTAAGTCCAAATTATTAATTTAATATCCATCGTGAAATTAAAATTAACTCGAACCTGACTCCTAAGTCCAAATTATTAATTTAATATCCATCGTGAAATTAAAATTAACTCGAACCTGATTATTAAGTCCAAATTATTAATTTAATATCCATCGTGAAATTAAAATTAACTCGAACCTGATTATTAAGTCCAAATTATTAATTTAATATCCATCGTGAAATTAAAATTAACTCGAACCTGATTATTAAGTCCAAATTATTAATTTAATATCCATCGTGAAATTAAAATTAACTCGAACCTGACTCCTAAGTCCAAATTATTAATTTAATATCCATCGTGAAATTAAAATTAACTCGAACCTGATTATTAAGTCCAAATTATTAATTTAATATCCATCGTGAAATTAAAATTAACTCGAACCTGACTCCTAAGTTCAAATTATTAATTTAATATCCATCGTGAAATTAAAATTAACTCGAACCTGACTCCTAAGTCCAAATTATTAATTTAATATCCATCGTGAAATTAAAATTAACTCGAACCTGACTCCTAAGTCCAAATTATTAATTTAATATCCATCGTGAAATTAAAATTAACTCGAACCTGATTATTAAGTCCAAATTATTAATTTAATATCCATCGTGAAATTAAAATTAACTCGAACCTGACTCCTAAGTTCAAATTATTAATTTAATATCCATCGTGAAATTAAAATTAACCCGAACCTGACTCCTAAGTCCAAATTATTAATTTAATATCCATCGTGAAATTAAAATTAACTCGAACCTGACTCCTAAGTCCAAATTATTAATTTAATATCCATCGTGAAATTAAAATTAACTCGAACCTGACTCCTAAGTCCAAATTATTAATTTAATATCCATCGTGAAATTAAAATTAACTCGAACCTGACTCCTAAGTCCAAATTATAAATTTAATATCCATCGTGAAATTAAAATTAACTCGAACCTGATTATTAAGTCCAAATTATTAATTTAATATCCATCGTGAAATTAAAATTAACTCGAACCTGATTATTAAGTCCAAATTATTAATTTAATATCCATCGTGAAATTAAAATTAACTCGAACCTGACTCCTAAGTCCAAATTATTAATTTAATATCCATCGTGAAATTAAAATTAACTCGAACCTGATTATTAAGTCCAAATTATTAATTTAATATCCATCGTGAAATTAAAATTAACTCGAACCTGACTCCTAAGTCCAAATTATTAATTTAATATCCATCGTGAAATTAAAATTAACTCGAACCTGATTATTAAGTCCAAATTATTAATTTAATATCCATCGTGAAATTAAAATTAACTCGAACCTGACTCCTAAGTCCAAATTATTAATTTAATATCCATCGTGAAATTAAAATTAACTCGAACCTGACTCCTAAGTCCAAATTATTAATTTAATATCCATCGTGAAATTAAAATTAACTCGAACCTGACTCCTAAGTCCAAATTATTAATTTAATATCCATCGTGAAATTAAAATTAACTCGAACCTGACTCCTAAGTTCAAATTATTAATTTAATATCCATCGTGAAATTAAAATTAACTCGAACCTGATTATTAAGTCCAAATTATTAATTTAATATCCATCGTGAAATTAAAATTAACTCGAACCTGATTATTAAGTCCAAATTATTAATTTAATATCCATCGTGAAATTAAAATTAACTCGAACCTGACTCCTAAGTTCAAATTATTAATTTAATATCCATCGTGAAATTAAAATTAACTCGAACCTGACTCCTAAGTTCAAATTATTAATTTAATATCCATCGTGAAATTAAAATTAACTCGAACCTGATTATTAAGTCCAAATTATTAATTTAATATCCATCGTGAAATTAAAATTAACTCGAACCTGATTATTAAGTCCAAATTATTAATTTAATATCCATCGTGAAATTAAAATTAACTCGAACCTGACTCCTAAGTCCAAATTATTAATTTAATATCCATCGTGAAATTAAAATTAACTCGAACCTGACTCCTAAGTCCAAATTATTAATTTAATATCCATCGTGAAATTAAAATTAACTCGAACCTGACTCCTAAGTCCAAATTATTAATTTAATATCCATCGTGAAATTAAAATTAACTCGAACCTGACTCCTAAGTCCAAATTATTAATTTAATATCCATCGTGAAATTAAAATTAACTCGAACCTGATTATTAAGTCCAAATTATTAATTTAATATCCATCGTGAAATTAAAATTAACTCGAACCTGATTATTAAGTCCAAATTATTAATTTAATATCCATCGTGAAATTAAAATTAACTCGAACCTGATTATTAAGTCCAAATTATTAATTTAATATCCATCGTGAAATTAAAATTAACTCGAACCTGACTCCTAAGTCCAAATTATTAATTTAATATCCATCGTGAAATTAAAATTAACTCGAACCTGATTATTAAGTCCAAATTATTAATTTAATATCCATCGTGAAATTAAAATTAACTCGAACCTGACTCCTAAGTTCAAATTATTAATTTAATATCCATCGTGAAATTAAAATTAACTCGAACCTGACTCCTAAGTCCAAATTATTAATTTAATATCCATCGTGAAATTAAAATTAACTCGAACCTGACTCCTAAGTCCAAATTATTAATTTAATATCCATCGTGAAATTAAAATTAACTCGAACCTGACTATTAAGTCCAAATTATTAATTTAATATCCATCGTGAAATTAAAATTAACTCGAACCTGACTCCTAAGTTCAAATTATTAATTTAATATCCATCGTGAAATTAAAATTAACTCGAACCTGATTATTAAGTCCAAATTATTAATTTAATATCCATCGTGAAATTAAAATTAACTCGAACCTGATTATTAAGTCCAAATTATTAATTTAATATCCATCGTGAAATTAAAATTAACTCGAACCTGACTCCTAAGTTCAAATTATTAATTTAATATCCATCGTGAAATTAAAATTAACTCGAACCTGACTCCTAAGTTAAAATTATTAATTTAATATCCATCGTGAAATTAAAATTAACTCGAACCTGATTATTAAGTCCAAATTATTAATTTAATATCCATCGTGAAATTAAAATTAACTCGAACCTGATTATTAAGTCCAAATTATTAATTTAATATCCATCGTGAAATTAAAATTAACTCGAACCTGATTATTAAGTCCAAATTATTAATTTAATATCCATCGTGAAATTAAAATTAACTCGAACCTGATTATTAAGTCCAAATTATTAATTTAATATCCATCGTGAAATTAAAATTAACTCGAACCTGACTCCTAAGTCCAAATTATTAATTTAATATCCATCGTGAAATTAAAATTAACTCGAACCTGATTATTAAGTCCAAATTATTAATTTAATATCCATCGTGAAATTAAAATTAACTCGAACCTGACTCCTAAGTCCAAATTATTAATTTAATATCCATCGTGAAATTAAAATTAACTCGAACCTGATTATTAAGTCCAAATTATTAATTTAATATCCATCGTGAAATTAAAATTAACTCGAACCTGACTCCTAAGTCCAAATTATTAATTTAATATCCATCGTGAAATTAAAATTAACTCGAACCTGACTCCTAAGTCCAAATTATTAATTTAATATCCATCGTGAAATTAAAATTAACTCGAACCTGATTATTAAGTCCAAATTATTAATTTAATATCCATCGTGAAATTAAAATTAACTCGAACCTGACTCCTAAGTCCAAATTATTAATTTAATATCCATCGTGAAATTAAAATTAACTCGAACCTGATTATTAAGTCCAAATTATTAATTTAATATCCATCGTGAAATTAAAATTAACTCGAACCTGACTCCTAAGTCCAAATTATTAATTTAATATCCATCGTGAAATTAAAATTAACTCGAACCTGACTCCTAAGTCCAAATTATTAATTTAATATCCATCGTGAAATTAAAATTAACTCGAACCTGACTCCTAAGTCCAAATTATTAATTTAATATCCATCGTGAAATTAAAATTAACTCGAACCTGACTCCTAAGTTCAAATTATTAATTTAATATCCATCGTGAAATTAAAATTAACTCGAACCTGACTCCTAAGTTCAAATTATTAATTTAATATCCATCGTGAAATTAAAATTAACTCGAACCTGATTATTAAGTCCAAATTATTAATTTAATATCCATCGTGAAATTAAAATTAACTCGAACCTGATTATTAAGTCCAAATTATTAATTTAATATCCATCGTGAAATTAAAATTAACTCGAACCTGACTCCTAAGTTCAAACTATTAATTTAATATCCATCGTGAAATTAAAATTAACTCGAACCTGACTCCTAAGTTCAAATTATTAATTTAATATCCATCGTGAAATTAAAATTAACTCGAACCTGATTATTAAGTCCAAATTATTAATTTAATATCCATCGTGAAATTAAAATTAACTCGAACCTGATTATTAAGTCCAAATTATTAATTTAATATCCATCGTGAAATTAAAATTAACTCGAACCTGATTATTAAGTCCAAATTATTAATTTAATATCCATCGTGAAATTAAAATTAACTCGAACCTGACTCCTAAGTTCAAATTATTAATTTAATATCCATCGTGAAATTAAAATTAACTCGAACCTGACTCCTAAGTCCAAATTATTAATTTAATATCCATCGTGAAATTAAAATTAACTCGAACCTGACTCCTAAGTCCAAATTATTAATTTAATATCCATCGTGAAATTAAAATTAACTCGAACCTGATTATTAAGTCCAAATTATTAATTTAATATCCATCGTGAAATTAAAATTAACTCGAACCTGACTCCTAAGTTCAAATTATTAATTTAATATCCATCGTGAAATTAAAATTAACTCGAACCTGACTCCTAAGTCCAAATTATTAATTTAATATCCATCGTGAAATTAAAATTAACTCGAACCTGACTCCTAAGTCCAAATTATTAATTTAATATCCATCGTGAAATTAAAATTAACTCGAACCTGACTCCTAAGTCCAAATTATTAATTTAATATCCATCGTGAAATTAAAATTAACTCGAACCTGACTCCTAAGTCCAAATTATTAATTTAATATCCATCGTGAAATTAAAATTAACTCGAACCTGATTATTAAGTCCAAATTATTAATTTAATATCCATCGTGAAATTAAAATTAACTCGAACCTGATTATTAAGTCCAAATTATTAATTTAATATCCATCGTGAAATTAAAATTAACTCGAACCTGACTCCTAAGTCCAAATTATTAATTTAATATCCATCGTGAAATTAAAATTAACTCGAACCTGATTATTAAGTCCAAATTATTAATTTAATATCCATCGTGAAATTAAAATTAACTCGAACCTGACTCCTAAGTCCAAATTATTAATTTAATATCCATCGTGAAATTAAAATTAACTCGAACCTGATTATTAAGTCCAAATTATTAATTTAATATCCATCGTGAAATTAAAATTAACTCGAACCTGACTCCTAAGTCCAAATTATTAATTTAATATCCATCGTGAAATTAAAATTAACTCGAACCTGACTCCTAAGTCCAAATTATTAATTTAATATCCATCGTGAAATTAAAATTAACTCGAACCTGACTCCTAAGTCCAAATTATTAATTTAATATCCATCGTGAAATTAAAATTAACTCGAACCTGACTCCTAAGTTTAAATTATTAATTTAATATCCATCGTGAAATTAAAATTAACTCGAACCTGATTATTAAGTCCAAATTATTAATTTAATATCCATCGTGAAATTAAAATTAACTCGAACCTGACTCCTAAGTCCAAATTATTAATTTAATATCCATCGTGAAATTAAAATTAACTCGAACCTGATTATTAAGTCCAAATTATTAATTTAATATCCATCGTGAAATTAAAATTAACTCGAACCTGACTCCTAAGTTCAAATTATTAATTTAATATCCATCGTGAAATTAAAATTAACTCGAACCTGACTCCTAAGTCCAAATTATTAATTTAATATCCATCGTGAAATTAAAATTAACTCGAACCTGACTCCTAAGTCCAAATTATTAATTTAATATCCATCGTGAAATTAAAATTAACTCGAACCTGATTATTAAGTCCAAATTATTAATTTAATATCCGTCGTGAAATTAAAATTAACTCGAACCTGACTCCTAAGTTCAAATTATTAATTTAATATCCATCGTGAAATTAAAATTAACTCGAACCTGACTCCTAAGTCCAAATTATTAATTTAATATCCATCGTGAAATTAAAATTAACTCGAACCTGACTCCTAAGTCCAAATTATTAATTTAATATCCATCGTGAAATTAAAATTAACTCGAACCTGACTCCTAAGTCCAAATTATTAATTTAATATCCATCGTGAAATTAAAATTAACTCGAACCTGACTCCTAAGTCCAAATTATTAATTTAATATCCATCGTGAAATTAAAATTAACTCGAACCTGATTATTAAGTCCAAATTATTAATTTAATATCCATCGTGAAATTAAAATTAACTCGAACCTGATTATTAAGTCCAAATTATTAATTTAATATCCATCGTGAAATTAAAATTAACTCGAACCTGACTCCTAAGTCCAAATTATTAATTTAATATCCATCGTGAAATTAAAATTAACTCGAACCTGATTATTAAGTCCAAATTATTAATTTAATATCCATCGTGAAATTAAAATTAACTCGAACCTGACTCCTAAGTCCAAATTATTAATTTAATATCCATCGTGAAATTAAAATTAACTCGAACCTGATTATTAAGTCCAAATTATTAATTTAATATCCATTGTGAAATTAAAATTAACTCGAACCTGACTCCTAAGTCCAAATTATTAATTTAATATCCATCGTGAAATTAAAATTAACTCGAACCTGACTCCTAAGTCCAAATTATTAATTTAATATCCATCGTGAAATTAAAATTAACTCGAACCTGACTCCTAAGTCCAAATTATTAATTTAATATCCATCGTGAAATTAAAATTAACTCGAACCTGACTCCTAAGTTCAAATTATTAATTTAATATCCATCGTGAAATTAAAATTAACTCGAACCTGATTATTAAGTCCAAATTATTAATTTAATATCCATCGTGAAATTAAAATTAACTCGAACCTGACTCCTAAGTCCAAATTATTAATTTAATATCCATCGTGAAATTAAAATTAACTCGAACCTGATTATTAAGTCCAAATTATTAATTTAATATCCATCGTGAAATTAAAATTAACTCGAACCTGACTCCTAAGTTCAAATTATTAATTTAATATCCATCGTGAAATTAAAATTAACTCGAACCTGACTCCTAAGTCCAAATTATTAATTTAATATCCATCGTGAAATTAAAATTAACTCGAACCTGACTCCTAAGTCCAAATTATTAATTTAATATCCATCGTGAAATTAAAATTAACTCGAACCTGACTCCTAAGTCCAAATTATTAATTTAATATCCATCGTGAAATTAAAATTAACTCGAACCTGACTCCTAAGTCCAAATTATTAATTTAATATCCATCGTGAAATTAAAATTAACTCGAACCTGACTCCTAAGTCCAAATTATTAATTTAATATCCATCGTGAAATTAAAATTAACTCGAACCTGACTCCTAAGTTCAAATTATTAATTTAATATCCATCGTGAAATTAAAATTAACTCGAACCTGATTATTAAGTCCAAATTATTAATTTAATATCCATCGTGAAATTAAAATTAACTCGAACCTGATTATTAAGTCCAAATTATTAATTTAATATCCATCGTGAAATTAAAATTAACTCGAACCTGACTCCTAAGTCCAAATTATTAATTTAATATCCATCGTGAAATTAAAATTAACTCGAACCTGACTCCTAAGTCCAAATTATTAATTTAATATCCATCGTGAAATTAAAATTAACTCGAACCTGACTCCTAAGTCCAAATTATTAATTTAATATCCATCGTGAAATTAAAATTAACTCGAACCTGATTATTAAGTCCAAATTATTAATTTAATATCCATCGTGAAATTAAAATTAACTCGAACCTGATTATTAAGTCCAAATTATTAATTTAATATCCATCGTGAAATTAAAATTAACTCGAACCTGATTATTAAGTCCAAATTATTAATTTAATATCCATCGTGAAATTAAAATTAACTCGAACCTGACTCCTAAGTCCAAATTATTAATTTAATATCCATCGTGAAATTAAAATTAACTCGAACCTGATTATTAAGTCCAAATTATTAATTTAATATCCATCGTGAAATTAAAATTAACTCGAACCTGACTCCTAAGTCCAAATTATTAATTTAATATCCATCGTGAAATTAAAATTAACTCGAACCTGACTCCTAAGTCCAAATTATTAATTTAATATCCATCGTGAAATTAAAATTAACTCGAACCTGACTCCTAAGTCCAAATTATTAATTTAATATCCATCGTGAAATTAAAATTAACTCGAACCTGACTCCTAAGTCCAAATTATTAATTTAATATCCATCGTGAAATTAAAATTAACTCGAACCTGACTCCTAAGTCCAAATTATTAATTTAATATCCATCGTGAAATTAAAATTAACTCGAACCTGATTATTAAGTCCAAATTATTAATTTAATATCCATCGTGAAATTAAAATTAACTCGAACCTGATTATTAAGTCCAAATTATTAATTTAATATCCATCGTGAAATTAAAATTAACTCGAACCTGACTCCTAAGTCCAAATTATTAATTTAATATCCATCGTGAAATTAAAATTAACTCGAACCTGATTATTAAGTCCAAATTATTAATTTAATATCCATCGTGAAATTAAAATTAACTCGAACCTGACTCCTAAGTCCAAATTATTAATTTAATATCCATCGTGAAATTAAAATTAACTCGAACCTGATTATTAAGTCCAAATTATTAATTTAATATCCATCGTGAAATTAAAATTAACTCGAACCTGACTCCTAAGTCCAAATTATTAATTTAATATCCATCGTGAAATTAAAATTAACTCGAACCTGACTCCTAAGTCCAAATTATTAATTTAATATCCATCGTGAAATTAAAATTAACTCGAACCTGACTCCTAAGTCCAAATTATTAATTTAATATCCATCGTGAAATTAAAATTAACTCGAACCTGACTCCTAAGTTCAAATTATTAATTTAATATCCATCGTGAAATTAAAATTAACTCGAACCTGACTCCTAAGTCCAAATTATTAATTTAATATCCATCGTGAAATTAAAATTAACTCGAACCTGACTCCTAAGTTCAAATTATTAATTTAATATCCATCGTGAAATTAAAATTAACTCGAACCTGACTCCTAAGTTCAAATTATTAATTTAATATCCATCGTGAAATTAAAATTAACTCGAACCTGATTATTAAGTCCAAATTATTAATTTAATATCCATCGTGAAATTAAAATTAACTCGAACCTGATTATTAAGTCCAAATTATTAATTTAATATCCATCGTGAAATTAAAATTAACTCGAACCTGATTATTAAGTCCAAATTATTAATTTAATATCCATCGTGAAATTAAAATTAACTCGAACCTGACTCCTAAGTCCAAATTATTAATTTAATATCCATCGTGTAATTAAAATTAACTCGAACCTGATTATTAAGTCCAAATTATTAATTTAATATCCATCGTGAAATTAAAATTAACTCGAACCTGACTCCTAAGTCCAAATTATTAATTTAATAACCATCGTGAAATTAAAATTAACTCGAACCTGATTATTAAGTCCAAATTATTAATTTAATATCCATCGTGAAATTAAAATTAACTCGAATCTGATTATTAAGTCCAAATTATTAATTTAATATCCATCGTGAAATTAAAATTAACTCGAACCTGACTCCTAAGTCCAAATTATTAATTTAATATCCATCGTGAAATTAAAATTAACTCGAACCTGATTATTAAGTCCAAATTATTAATTTAATATCCATCGTGAAATTAAAATTAACTCGAACCTGACTCCTAAGTCCAAATTATTAATTTAATATCCATCGTGAAATTAAAATTAACTCGAACCTGACTCCTAAGTCCAAATTATTAATTTAATATCCATCGTGAAATTAAAATTAACTCGAACCTGACTCCTAAGTCCAAATTATTAATTTAATATCCATCGTGAAATTAAAATTAACTCGAACCTGTTTATTATGTCCAAATTATTAATTTAATATCCATCGTGAAATTAAAATTAACTCGAACCTGATTATTAAGTCCAAATTATTAATTTAATATCCATCGTGAAATTAAAATTAACTCGAACCTGATTATTAAGTCCAAATTATTAATTTAATATCCATCGTGAAATTAAAATTAACTCGAACCTGACTCCTAAGTCCAAATTATTAATTTAATATCCATCGTGAAATTAAAATTAACTCGAACCTGATTATTAAGTCCAAATTATTAATTTAATATCCATCGTGAAATTAAAATTAACTCGAACCTGACTCCTAAGTCCAAATTATTAATTTAATATCCATCGTGAAATTAAAATTAACTCGAACCTGACTCCTAAGTCCAAATTATTAATTTAATATCCATCGTGAAATTAAAATTAACTCGAACCTGACTCCTAAGTCCAAATTATTAATTTAATATCCATCGTAAAATTAAAATTAACTCGAACCTGACTCCTAAGTCCAAATTATTAATTTAATATCCATCGTGAAATTAAAATTAACTCGAACCTGATTATTAAGTCCAAATTATTAATTTAATATCCATCGTGAAATTAAAATTAACTCGAACCTGACTCCTAAGTTCAAATTATTAATTTAATATCCATCGTGAAATTAAAATTAACTCGAACCTGACTCCTAAGTCCAAATTATTAATTTAATATCCATCGTGAAATTAAAATTAACTCGAACCTGACTCCTAAGTTCAAATTATTAATTTAATATCCATCGTGAAATTAAAATTAACTCGAACCTGACTCCTAAGTTCAAATTATTAATTTAATATCCATCGTGAAATTAAAATTAACTCGAACCTGATTATTAAGTCCAAATTATTAATTTAATATCCATCGTGAAATTAAAATTAACTCGAACCTGATTATTAAGTCCAAATTATTAATTTAATATCCATCGTGAAATTAAAATTAACTCGAACCTGACTCCTAAGTTCAAATTATTAATTTAATATCCATCGTGAAATTAAAATTAACTCGAACCTGACTCCTAAGTTCAAATTATTAATTTAATATCCATCGTGAAATTAAAATTAACTCGAACCTGATTATTAAGTCCAAATTATTAATTTAATATCCATCGTGAAATTAAAATTAACTCGAACCTGATTATTAAGTCCAAATTATTAATTTAATATCCATCGTGAAATTAAAATTAACTCGAACCTGACTCCTAAGTCCAAATTATTAATTTAATATCCATCGTGAAATTAAAATTAACTCGAACCTGACTCCTAAGTCCAAATTATTAATTTAATATCCATCGTGAAATTAAAATTAACTCGAACCTGACTCCTAAGTCCAAATTATTAATTTAATATCCATCGTGAAATTAAAATTAACTCGAACCTGACTCCTAAGTCCAAATTATTAATTTAATATCCATCGTGAAATTAAAATTAACTCGAACCTGATTATTAAGTCCAAATTATTAATTTAATATCCATCGTGAAATTAAAATTAACTCGAACCTGATTATTAAGTCCAAATTATTAATTTAATATCCATCGTGAAATTAAAATTAACTCGAACCTGACTCCTAAGTCCAAATTATTAATTTAATATCCATCGTGAAATTAAAATTAACTCGAACCTGATTATTAAGTCCAAATTATTAATTTAATATCCATCGTGAAATTAAAATTAACTCGAACCTGACTCCTAAGTCCAAATTATTAATTTAATATCCATCGTGAAATTAAAATTAACTCGAACCTGATTATTAAGTCCAAATTATTAATTTAATATCCATCGTGAAATTAAAATTAACTCGAACCTGACTCCTAAGTTCAAATTATTAATTTAATATCCATCGTGAAATTAAAATTAACTCGAACCTGACTCCTAAGTTCAAATTATTAATTTAATATCCATCGTGAAATTAAAATTAACTCGAACCTGACTCCTAAGTTCAAATTATTAATTTAATATCCATCGTGAAATTAAAATTAACTCGAACCTGATTATTAAGTCCAAATTATTAATTTAATATCCATCGTGAAATTAAAATTAACTCGAACCTGATTATTAAGTCCAAATTATTAATTTAATATCCATCGTGAAATTAAAATTAACTCGAACCTGACTCCTAAGTCCAAATTATTAATTTAATATCCATCGTGAAATTAAAATTAACTCGAACCTGACTCCTAAGTCCAAATTATTAATTTATTATCCATCGTGAAATTAAAATTAACTCGAACCTGACTCCTAAGTCCAAATTATTAATTTAATATCCATCGTGAAATTAAAATTAACTCGAACCTGACTCCTAAGTCCAAATTATTAATTTAATATCCATCGTGAAATTAAAATTAACTCGAACCTGATTATTAAGTCCAAATTATTAATTTAATATCCATCGTGAAATTAAAATTAACTCGAACCTGATTATTAAGTCCAAATTATTAATTTAATATCCATCGTGAAATTAAAATTAACTCGAACCTGACTCCTAAGTCCAAATTATTAATTTAATATCCATCGTGAAATTAAAATTAACTCGAACCTGATTATTAAGTCCAAATTATTAATTTAATATCCATCGTGAAATTAAAATTAACTCGAACCTGATTATTAAGTCCAAATTATTAATTTAATATCCATCGTGAAATTAAAATTAACTCGAACCTGACTCCTAAGTTCAAATTATTAATTTAATATCCATCGTGAAATTAAAATTAACTCGAACCTGACTCCTAAGTTCAAATTATTAATTTAATATCCATCGTGAAATTAAAATTAACTCGAACCTGATTATTAAGTCCAAATTATTAATTTAATATCCATCGTGAAATTAAAATTAACTCGAACCTGATTATTAAGTCCAAATTATTAATTTAATATCCATCGTGAAATTAAAATTAACTCGAACCTGACTCCTAAGTCCAAATTATTAATTTAATATCCATCGTGAAATTAAAATTAACTCGAACCTGACTCCTAAGTCCAAATTATTAATTTAATATCCATCGTGAAATTAAAATTAACTCGAACCTGACTCCTAAGTCCAAATTATTAATTTAATATCCATCGTGAAATTAAAATTAACTCGAACCTGACTCCTAAGTCCAAATTATTAATTTAATATCCATCGTGAAATTAAAATTAACTCGAACCTGATTATTAAGTCCAAATTATTAATTTAATATCTATCGTGAAATTAAAATTAACTCGAACCTGATTATTAAGTCCAAATTATTAATTTAA
Organism: Podabrus alpinus; assembly: GCA_932274525.1. Taxonomy (NCBI): domain Eukaryota; kingdom Metazoa; phylum Arthropoda; class Insecta; order Coleoptera; family Cantharidae; genus Podabrus; species Podabrus alpinus. Next base: position 16,268,963 of record OW026452.1, read on the forward strand.
TATCCATCGTGAAATTAAAATTAACTCGAACCTGATTATTAAGTCCAAATTATTAATTTAATATCCATCGTGAAATTAAAATTAACTCGAACCTGACTCCTAAGTCCAAATTATTAATTTAATATCCATCGTGAAATTAAAATTAACTCGAACCTGATTATTAAGTCCAAATTATTAATTTAATATCCATCGTGAAATTAAAATTAACTCGAACCTGACTCCTAAGTCCAAATTATTAATTTAATATCCATCGTGAAATTAAAATTAACTCGAACCTGACTCCTAAGTCCAAATTATTAATTTAATATCCATCGTGAAATTAAAATTAACTCGAACCTGACTCCTAAGTCCAAATTATTAATTTAATATCCATCGTGAAATTAAAATTAACTCGAACCTGACTCCTAAGTCCAAATTATTAATTTAATATCCATCGTGAAATTAAAATTAACTCGAACCTGATTATTAAGTCCAAATTATTAATTTAATATCCATCGTGAAATTAAAATTAACTCGAACCTGACTCCTAAGTCCAAATTATTAATTTAATATCCATCGTGAAATTAAAATTAACTCGAACCTGACTCCTAAGTCCAAATTATTAATTTAATATCCATCGTGAAATTAAAATTAACTCGAACCTGACTCCTAAGTCCAAATTATTAATTTAATATCCATCGAGAAATTAAAATTAACTCGAACCTGACTCCTAAGTCCAAATTATTAATTTAATATCCATCGTGAAATTAAAATTAACTCGAACCTGACTCCTAAGTCCAAATTATTAATTTAATATCCATCGTGAAATTAAAATTAACTCGAACCTGACTCCTAAGTCCAAATTATTAATTTAATATCCATCGTGAAATTAAAATTAACTCGAACCTGACTCCTAAGTCCAAATTATTAATTTAATATCCATCGTGAAATTAAAATTAACTCGAACCTGACTCCTAAGTCCAAATTATTAATTTAATATCCATCGTGAAATTAAAATTAACTCGAACCTGACTCCTAAGTCCAAATTATTAATTTAATATCCATCGTGAAATTAAAATTAACTCGAACCTGACTCCTAAGTTCAAATTATTAATTTAATATCCATCGTGAAATTAAAATTAACTCGAACCTGACTCCTAAGTTCAAATTATTAATTTAATATCCATCGTGAAATTAAAATTAACTCGAACCTGATTATTAAGTCCAAATTATTAATTTAATATCCATCGTGAAATTAAAATTAACTCGAACCTGATTATTAAGTCCAAATTATTAATTTAATATCCATCGTGAAATTAAAATTAACTCGAACCTGACTCCTAAGTTCAAATTATTAATTTAATATCCATCGTGAAATTAAAATTAACTCGAACCTGACTCCTAAGTTCAAATTATTAATTTAATATCCATCGTGAAATTAAAATTAACTCGAACCTGATTATTAAGTCCAAATTATTAATTTAATATCCATCGTGAAATTAAAATTAACTCGAACCTGATTATTAAGTCCAAATTATTAATTTAATATCCATCGTGAAATTAAAATTAACTCGAACCTGATTATTAAGTCCAAATTATTAATTTAATATCCATCGTGAAATTAAAATTAACTCGAACCTGACTCCTAAGTTCAAATTATTAATTTAATATCCATCGTGAAATTAAAATTAACTCGAACCTGACTCCTAAGTTCAAATTATTAATTTAATATCCATCGTGAAATTAAAATTAACTCGAACCTGATTATTAAGTCCAAATTATTAATTTAATATCCATCGTGAAATTAAAATTAACTCGAACCTGATTATTAAGTCCAAATTATTAATTTAATATCCATCGTGAAATTAAAATTAACTCGAACCTGACTCCTAAGTCCAAATTATTAATTTAATATCCATCGTGAAATTAAAATTAACTCGAACCTGACTCCTAAGTCCAAATTATTAATTTAATATCCATCGTGAAATTAAAATTAACTCGAACCTGACTCCTAAGTCCAAATTATTAATTTAATATCCATCGTGAAATTAAAATTAACTCGAACCTGACTCCTAAGTCCAAATTATTAATTTAATATCCATCGTGAAATTAAAATTAACTCGAACCTGATTATTAAGTCCAAATTATTAATTTAATATCCATCGTGAAATTAAAATTAACTCGAACCTGATTATTAAGTCCAAATTATTAATTTAATATCCATCGTGAAATTAAAATTAACTCGAACCTGATTATTAAGTCCAAATTATTAATTTAATATCCATCGTGAAATTAAAATTAACTCGAACCTGACTCCTAAGTCCAAATTATTAATTTAATATCCATCGTGAAATTAAAATTAACTCGAACCTGATTATTAAGTCCAAATTATTAATTTAATATCCATCGTGAAATTAAAATTAACTCGAACCTGACTCCTAAGTTCAAATTATTAATTTAATATCCATCGTGAAATTAAAATTAACTCGAACCTGACTCCTAAGTCCAAATTATTAATTTAATATCCATCGTGAAATTAAAATTAACTCGAACCTGACTCCTAAGTCCAAATTATTAATTTAATATCCATCGTGAAATTAAAATTAACTCGAACCTGATTATTAAGTCCAAATTATTAATTTAATATCCATCGTGAAATTAAAATTAACTCGAACCTGACTCCTAAGTTCAAATTATTAATTTAATATCCATCGTGAAATTAAAATTAACTCGAACCTGACTCCTAAGTCCAAATTATTAATTTAATATCCATCGTGAAATTAAAATTAACTCGAACCTGACTCCTAAGTCCAAATTATTAATTTAATATCCATCGTGAAATTAAAATTAACTCGAACCTGACTCCTAAGTCCAAATTATTAATTTAATATCCATCGTGAAATTAAAATTAACTCGAACCTGACTCCTAAGTCCAAATTATTAATTTAATATCCATCGTGAAATTAAAATTAACTCGAACCTGATTATTAAGTCCAAATTATTAATTTAATATCCATCGTGAAATTAAAATTAACTCGAACCTGATTATTAAGTCCAAATTATTAATTTAATATCCATCGTGAAATTAAAATTAACTCGAACCTGACTCCTAAGTCCAAATTATTAATTTAATATCCATCGTGAAATTAAAATTAACTCGAACCTGATTATTAAGTCCAAATTATTAATTTAATATCCATCGTGAAATTAAAATTAACTCGAACCTGACTCCTAAGTCCAAATTATTAATTTAATATCCATCGTGAAATTAAAATTAACTCGAACCTGATTACTAAGTCCAAATTATTAATTTAATATCCATCGTGAAATTAAAATTAACTCGAACCTGACTCCTAAGTCCAAATTATTAATTTAATATCCATCGTGAAATTAAAATTAACTCGAACCTGACTCCTAAGTCCAAATTATTAATTTAATATCCATCGTGAAATTAAAATTAACTCGAACCTGACTCCTAAGTCCAAATTATTAATTTAATATCCATCGTGAAATTAAAATTAACTCGAACCTGACTCCTAAGTTCAAATTATTAATTTAATATCCATCGTGAAATTAAAATTAACTCGAACCTGATTATTAAGTCCAAATTATTAATTTAATATCCATCGTGAAATTAAAATTAACTCGAACCTGATTATTAAGTCCAAATTATTAATTTAATATCCATCGTGAAATTAAAATTAACTCGAACCTGACTCCTAAGTTCAAATTATTAATTTAATATCCATCGTGAAATTAAAATTAACTCGAACCTGACTCCTAAGTTCAAATTATTAATTTAATATCCATCGTGAAATTAAAATTAACTCGAACCTGATTATTAAGTCCAAATTATTAATTTAATATCCATCGTGAAATTAAAATTAACTCGAACCTGATTATTAAGTCCAAATTATTAATTTAATATCCATCGTGAAATTAAAATTAACTCGAACCTGACTCCTAAGTCCAAATTATTAATTTAATATCCATCGTGAAATTAAAATTAACTCGAACCTGACTCCTAAGTCCAAATTATTAATTTAATATCCATCGTGAAATTAAAATTAACTCGAACCTGACTCCTAAGTCCAAATTATTAATTTAATATCCATCGTGAAATTAAAATTAACTCGAACCTGACTCCTAAGTCCAAATTATTAATTTAATATCCATCGTGAAATTAAAATTAACTCGAACCTGATTATTAAGTCCAAATTATTAATTTAATATCCATCGTGAAATTAAAATTAACTCGAACCTGATTATTAAGTCCAAATTATTAATTTAATATCCATCGTGAAATTAAAATTAACTCGAACCTGATTATTAAGTCCAAATTATTAATTTAATATCCATCGTGAAATTAAAATTAACTCGAACCTGACTCCTAAGTCCAAATTATTAATTTAATATCCATCGTGAAATTAAAATTAACTCGAACCTGATTATTAAGTCCAAATTATTAATTTAATATCCATCGTGAAATTAAAATTAACTCGAACCTGACTCCTAAGTTCAAATTATTAATTTAATATCCATCGTGAAATTAAAATTAACTCGAACCTGACTCCTAAGTCCAAATTATTAATTTAATATCCATCGTGAAATTAAAATTAACTCGAACCTGACTCCTAAGTCCAAATTATTAATTTAATATCCATCGTGAAATTAAAATTAACTCGAACCTGATTATTAAGTCCAAATTATTAATTTAATATCCATCGTGAAATTAAAATTAACTCGAACCTGACTCCTAAGTTCAAATTATTAATTTAATATCCATCGTGAAATTAAAATTAACTCGAACCTGATTATTAAGTCCAAATTATTAATTTAATATCCATCGTGAAATTAAAATTAACTCGAACCTGATTATTAAGTCCAAATTATTAATTTAATATCCATCGTGAAATTAAAATTAACTCGAACCTGACTCCTAAGTTCAAATTATTAATTTAATATCCATCGTGAAATTAAAATTAACTCGAACCTGACTCCTAAGTTAAAATTATTAATTTAATATCCATCGTGAAATTAAAATTAACTCGAACCTGATTATTAAGTCCAAATTATTAATTTAATATCCATCGTGAAATTAAAATTAACTCGAACCTGATTATTAAGTCCAAATTATTAATTTAATATCCATCGTGAAATTAAAATTAACTCGAACCTGACTCCTAAGTCCAAATTATTAATTTAATATCCATCGTGAAATTAAAATTAACTCGAACCTGACTCCTAAGTCCAAATTATTAATTTAATATCCATCGTGAAATTAAAATTAACTCGAACCTGACTCCTAAGTCCAAATTATTAATTTAATATCCATCGTGAAATTAAAATTAACTCGAACCTGATTATTAAGTCCAAATTATTAATTTAATATCCATCGTGAAATTAAAATTAACTCGAACCTGATTATTAAGTCCAAATTATTAATTTAATATCCATCGTGAAATTAAAATTAACTCGAACCTGACTCCTAAGTCCAAATTATTAATTTAATATCCATCGTGAAATTAAAATTAACTCGAACCTGATTATTAAGTCCAAATTATTAATTTAATATCCATCGTGAAATTAAAATTAACTCGAACCTGACTCCTAAGTCCAAATTATTAATTTAATATCCATCGTGAAATTAAAATTAACTCGAACCTGATTATTAAGTCCAAATTATTAATTTAATATCCATCGTGAAATTAAAATTAACTCGAACCTGACTCCTAAGTCCAAATTATTAATTTAATATCCATCGTGAAATTAAAATTAACTCGAACCTGACTCCTAAGTCCAAATTATTAATTTAATATCCATCGTGAAATTAAAATTAACTCGAACCTGACTCCTAAGTCCAAATTATTAATTTAATATCCATCGTGAAATTAAAATTAACTCGAACCTGACTCCTAAGTTCAAATTATTAATTTAATATCCATCGTGAAATTAAAATTAACTCGAACCTGATTATTAAGTCCAAATTATTAATTTAATATCCATCGTGAAATTAAAATTAACTCGAACCTGATTATTAAGTCCAAATTATTAATTTAATATCCATCGTGAAATTAAAATTAACTCGAACCTGACTCCTAAGTTCAAATTATTAATTTAATATCCATCGTGAAATTAAAATTAACTCGAACCTGACTCCTAAGTTCAAATTATTAATTTAATATCCATCGTGAAATTAAAATTAACTCGAACCTGATTATTAAGTCCAAATTATTAATTTAATATCCATCGTGAAATTAAAATTAACTCGAACCTGATTATTAAGTCCAAATTATTAATTTAATATCCATCGTGAAATTAAAATTAACTCGAACCTGACTCCTAAGTCCAAATTATTAATTTAATATCCATCGTGAAATTAAAATTAACTCGAACCTGACTCCTAAGTCCAAATTATTAATTTAATATCCATCGTGAAATTAAAATTAACTCGAACCTGACTCCTAAGTCCAAATTATTAATTTAATATCCATCGTGAAATTAAAATTAACTCGAACCTGACTCCTAAGTCCAAATTATTAATTTAATATCCATCGTGAAATTAAAATTAACTCGAACCTGATTATTAAGTCCAAATTATTAATTTAATATCCATCGTGAAATTAAAATTAACTCGAACCTGATTATTAAGTCCAAATTATTAATTTAATATCCATCGTGAAATTAAAATTAACTCGAACCTGATTATTAAGTCCAAATTATTAATTTAATATCCATCGTGAAATTAAAATTAACTCGAACCTGACTCCTAAGTCCAAATTATTAATTTAATATCCATCGTGAAATTAAAATTAACTCGAACCTGATTATTAAGTCCAAATTATTAATTTAATATCCATCGTGAAATTAAAATTAACTCGAACCTGACTCCTAAGTTCAAATTATTAATTTAATATCCATCGTGAAATTAAAATTAACTCGAACCTGACTCCTAAGTCCAAATTATTAATTTAATATCCATCGTGAAATTAAAATTAACTCGAACCTGACTCCTAAGTCCAAATTATTAATTTAATATCCATCGTGAAATTAAAATTAACTCGAACCTGATTATTAAGTCCAAATTATTAATTTAATATCCATCGTGAAATTAAAATTAACTCGAACCTGACTCCTAAGTTCAAATTATTAATTTAATATCCATCGTGAAATTAAAATTAACTCGAACCTGATTATTAAGTCCAAATTATTAATTTAATATCCATCGTGAAATTAAAATTAACTCGAACCTGATTATTAAGTCCAAATTATTAATTTAATATCCATCGTGAAATTAAAATTAACTCGAACCTGACTCCTAAGTTCAAATTATTAATTTAATATCCATCGTGAAATTAAAATTAACTCGAACCTGACTCCTAAGTTAAAATTATTAATTTAATATCCATCGTGAAATTAAAATTAACTCGAACCTGATTATTAAGTCCAAATTATTAATTTAATATCCATCGTGAAATTAAAATTAACTCGAACCTGATTATTAAGTCCAAATTATTAATTTAATATCCATCGTGAAATTAAAATTAACTCGAACCTGATCATTAAGTCCAAATTATTAATTTAATATCCATCGTGAAATTAAAATTAACTCGAACCTGATTATTAAGTCCAAATTATTAATTTAATATCCATCGTGAAATTAAAATTAACTCGAACCTGACTCCTAAGTCCAAATTATTAATTTAATATCCATCGTGAAATTAAAATTAACTCGAACCTGATTATTAAGTCCAAATTATTAATTTAATATCCATCGTGAAATTAAAATTAACTCGAACCTGACTCCTAAGTCCAAATTATTAATTTAATATCCATCGTGAAATTAAAATTAACTCGAACCTGACTCCTAAGTTCAAATTATTAATTTAATATCCATCGTGAAATTAAAATTAACTCGAACCTGATTATTAAGTCCAAATTATTAATTTAATATCCATCGTGAAATTAAAATTAACTCGAACCTGATTATTAAGTCCAAATTATTAATTTAATATCCATCGTGAAATTAAAATTAACTCGAACCTGATTATTAAGTCCAAATTATTAATTTAATATCCATCGTGAAATTAAAATTAACTCGAACCTGACTCCTAAGTTCAAATTATTAATTTAATATCCATCGTGAAATTAAAATTAACTCGAACCTGACTCCTAAGTCCAAATTATTAATTTAATATCCATCGTGAAATTAAAATTAACTCGAACCTGACTCCTAAGTCCAAATTATTAATTTAATATCCATCGTGAAATTAAAATTAACTCGAACCTGATTCTTAAGTCCAAATTATTAATTTAATATCCATCGTGAAATTAAAATTAACTCGAACCTGACTCCTAAGTTCAAATTATTAATTTAATATCCATCGTGAAATTAAAATTAACTCGAACCTGACTCCTAAGTCCAAATTATTAATTTAATATCCATCGTGAAATTAAAATTAACTCGAACCTGACTCCTAAGTCCAAATTATTAATTTAATATCCATCGTGAAATTAAAATTAACTCGAACCTGACTCCTAAGTCCAAATTATTAATTTAATATCCATCGTGAAATTAAAATTAACTCGAACCTGACTCCTAAGTCCAAATTATTAATTTAATATCCATCGTGAAATTAAAATTAACTCGAACCTGATTATTAAGTCCAAATTATTAATTTAATATCCATCGTGAAATTAAAATTAACTCGAACCTGATTATTATGTCCAAATTATTAATTTAATATCCATCGTGAAATTAAAATTAACTCGAACCTGACTCCTAAGTCCAAATTATTAATTTAATATCCATCGTGAAATTAAAATTAACTCGAACCTGATTATTAAGTCCAAATTATTAATTTAATATCCATCGTGAAATTAAAATTAACTCGAACCTGACTCCTAAGTCCAAATTATTAATTTAATATCCATCGTGAAATTAAAATTAACTCGAACCTGATTATTAAGTCCAAATTATTAATTTAATATCCATCGTGAAATTAAAATTAACTCGAACCTGACTCCTAAGTCCAAATTATTAATTTAATATCCATCGTGAAATTAAAATTAACTCGAACCTGACTCCTAAGTCCAAATTATTAATTTAATATCCATCGTGAAATTAAAATTAACTCGAACCTGACTCCTAAGTCCAAATTATTAATTTAATATCCATCGTGAAATTAAAATTAACTCGAACCTGACTCCTAAGTTCAAATTATTAATTTAATATCCATCGTGAAATTAAAATTAACTCGAACCTGACTCCTAAGTTCAAATTATTAATTTAATATCCATCGTGAAATTAAAATTAACTCGAACCTGATTATTAAGTCCAAATTATTAATTTAATATCCATCGTGAAATTAAAATTAACTCGAACCTGATTATTAAGTCCAAATTATTAATTTAATATCCATCGTGAAATTAAAATTAACTCGAACCTGACTCCTAAGTTCAAATTATTAATTTAATATCCATCGTGAAATTAAAATTAACTTGAACCTGACTCCTAAGTTCAAATTATTAATTTAATATCCATCGTGAAATTAAAATTAACTCGAACCTGATTATTAAGTCCAAATTATTAATTTAATATCCATCGTGAAATTAAAATTAACTCGAACCTGATTATTAAGTCCAAATTATTAATTTAATATCCATCGTGAAATTAAAATTAACTCGAACCTGATTATTAAGTCCAAATTATTAATTTAATATCCATCGTGAAATTAAAATTAACTCGAACCTGACTCCTAAGTTCAAATTATTAATTTAATATCCATCGTGAAATTAAAATTAACTCGAACCTGACTCCTAAGTCCAAATTATTAATTTAATATCCATCGTGAAGTTAAAATTAACTCGAACCTGACTCCTAAGTCCAAATTATTAATTTAATATCCATCGTGAAATTAAAATTAACTCGAACCTGATTATTAAGTCCAAATTATTAATTTAATATCCATCGTGAAATTAAAATTAACTCGAACCTGACTCCTAAGTTCAAATTATTAATTTAATATCCATCGTGAAATTAAAATTAACTCGAACCTGACTCCTAAGTCCAAATTATTAATTTAATATCCATCGTGAAATTAAAATTAACTCGAACCTGACTCCTAAGTCCAAATTATTAATTTAATATCCATCGTGAAATTAAAATTAACTCGAACCTGACTCCTAAGTCCAAATTATTAATTTAATATCCATCGAGAAATTAAAATTAACTCGAACCTGACTCCTAAGTCCAAATTATTAATTTAATATCCATCGTGAAATTAAAATTAACTCGAACCTGTTTATTATGTCCAAATTATTAATTTAATATCCATCGTGAAATTAAAATTAACTCGAACCTGACTCCTAAGTCCAAATTATTAATTTAATATCCATCGTGAAATTAAAATTAACTCGAACCTGACTCCTAAGTCCAAATTATTAATTTAATATCCATCGTGAAATTAAAATTAACTCGAACCTGACTCCTAAGTCCAAATTATTAATTTAATTAAAATTGTGTATATATAGTTGACCTTCCATTATAAATTAGTGGATATTGTTGAGGAAGCGGTCATAAAAACAAATAAAATTTGCCAACGTTTCGGGTTCTTTATTGACCCATTTTCAAGGCTACAAAAAGAAAGAAAATTAAATAGAATGTAAAAACATAAAATGTGAAAAAACCATAGAGAAAACAAGATGACTAAAATTATAAAAACTAAGTGATTATAAAATTTTTACAAGAAATATAACAGAATGAAACAAAATGAATAAAAAGATTGAAAAAACACATATAGATGGAATACAAACCCAGATGGAGAAAAATGGAGGTTAAAAAGCCATCATTTTTCAAACTGCCCTCCTCCTGGCCAATCTCACTGCCACGTGCTGTCTTCAGATTTAAACTTATTCAACAAAAGAATTAATCGACCAATTCAGATAGTCGTCAACTTAAGAATGAAAAAATTTTTTTTTTACCCTAAGTTAACTACTTCCTTGAGGTTGGTACCAGATAAAATTCAAATTGAAAAATCCAAAAACTAAAAACACCCAAAGGAAATGAGAAAGGATATAAAGAGAGGAATTTAGGTTAATATTCCATCTAAAAACCAAAAATTATACCGGATTCAACATATCCAAAATATGCTTATAGCCTCCGTCAAAGTGGTCAACATCCCTTTTATCATTTATTGACGATTTTTGTGTATAGATGTGAATTGCCTCCTTAATTTTTCTCTTCTTGTCTATCTTCTCTCGGTCTAGAATGTTAATGTTGTCATAGTCAATGGAGTGGTTTTCATCCACCATATGTCTGCATAAAGCCGTGGGTTTTTTAGAATTTTTGCACCCCCCTTCTCCGTCAGCCAATCCGAGGGTACGAGCGTTCTTTAAATCCCTAGAATGTTCTTTTATGCGGACACATAGTTTCCTGCCCGTCTCACCAACATATACCGCATCGCAATCCATACACGGGATTTTATAAACAAGACCACTATGGAGGTCCCCAGAGATTGGATCTTTGGTTTTTGAGAAAAACCTAGAGTTCTTGTTGGGACAACTCAACCCTAATTTAATCTCTGGAGAAGATCTCAAAATAGCAATTAAATGTTCCGTAAGTCCTCTGACATAAGTGAGGCTAAAAAATTTACTATCAGAGCTCGTGGATCTACTTTCCTTATTATTTTCGTTAACTTTCTTCTGGGGACAATACTAATCACTGATTGGTACCACAAAGACACGTATTCAGGAAGGCTTTTAAATTATTTTTCAAGTCATCCTAAATACCAAATTCTTAACGTCGGGCGTAATTTTATTCACAAAGTCCTTACCACCTCACATCCCTCTTTCCATTCCAAGAATATCCTTAAAATAACCAGTATCCTTTCTAGCAATAACTTTCCCAAGAATGTTATTAACTCCCTCCTTAATACTGTCCTGACCCAGAAGAAAGTTAACGTAAATAATAAGGAAAGTAGATCCACGAGCTCTGATAGTAAATTTTTTAGCCTCACTTATGTCAGAGGACTTACGGAACAATTAATTGCTATTTTGAGATCTTCTCCAGAGATTAAATTAGGGTTGAGTTGTCCCAACAAGAACTCTAGGTTTTTCTCAAAAACCAAAGATCCAATCTCTGGGGACCTCCATAGTGGTCTTGTTTATAAAATCCCGTGTATGGATTGCGATGCGGTATATGTTGGTGAGACGGGCAGGAAACTATGTGTCCGCATAAAAGAACATTCTAGGGATTTAAAGAACGCTCGTACCCTCGGATTGGCTGACGGAGAAGGGGGGTGCAAAAATTCTAAAAAACCCACGGCTTTATGCAGACATATGGTGGATGAAAACCACTCCATTGACTATGACAACATTAACATTCTAGACCGAGAGAAGATAGACAAGAAGAGAAAAATTAAGGAGGCAATTCACATCTATACACAAAAATCGTCAATAAATGATAAAAGGGATGTTGACCACTTTGACGGAGGCTATAAGCATATTTTGGATATGTTGAATCCGGTATAATTTTTGGTTTTTAGATGGAATATTAACCTAAATTCCTCTCTTTATATCCTTTCTCATTTCCTTTGGGTGTTTTTAGTTTTTGGATTTTTCAATTTGAATTTTATCTGGTACCAACCTCAAGGAAGTAGTTAACTTAGGGTAAAAAAAAAATTTTTTCATTCTTAAGTTGACGACTATCTGAATTGGTCGATTAATTCTTTTGTTGAATAAGTTTAAATCTGAAGACAGCACGTGGCAGTGAGATTGGCCAGGAGGAGGGCAGTTTGAAAAATGATGGCTTTTTAACCTCCATTTTTCTCCATCTGGGTTTGTATTCCATCTATATGTGTTTTTTCAATCTTTTTATTCATTTTGTTTCATTCTGTTATATTTCTTGTAAAAATTTTATAATCACTTAGTTTTTATAATTTTAGTCATCTTGTTTTCTCTATGGTTTTTTCACATTTTATGTTTTTACATTCTATTTAATTTTCTTTCTTTTTGTAGCCTTGAAAATGGGTCAATAAAGAACCCGAAACGTTGGCAAATTTTATTTGTTTTTATGACCGCTTCCTCAACAATATCCACTAATTTATTAATTTAATATCCATCGTGAAATTAAAATTAACTCGAACCTGACTCCTAAGTCCAAATTATTAATTTAATATCCATCGTGAAATTAAAATTAACTCGAACCTGACTCCTAAGTTCAAATTATTAATTTAATATCCATCGTGAAATTAAAATTAACTCGAACCTGACTCCTAAGTTCAAATTATTAATTTAATATCCATCGTGAAATTAAAATTAACTCGAACCTGATTATTAAGTCCAAATTATTAATTTAATATCCATCGTGAAATTAAAATTAACTCGAACCTGACTCCTAAGTTCAAATTATTAATTTAATATCCATCGTGAAATTAAAATTAACTCGAACCTGACTCCTAAGTTCAAATTATTAATTTAATATCCATCGTGAAATTAAAATTAACTCGAACCTGATTATTAAGTCCAAATTATTAATTTAATATCCATCGTGAAATTAAAATTAACTCGAACCTGATTATTAAGTCCAAATTATTAATTTAATATCCATCGTGAAATTAAAATTAACTCGAACCTGACTCCTAAGTTCAAATTATTAATTTAATATCCATCGTGAAATTAAAATTAACTCGAACCTGACTCCTAAGTTCAAATTATTAATTTAATATCCATCGTGAAATTAAAATTAACTCGAACCTGATTATTAAGTCCAAATTATTAATTTAATATCCATCGTGAAATTAAAATTAACTCGAACCTGATTATTAAGTCCAAATTATTAATTTAATATCCATCGTGAAATTAAAATTAACTCGAACCTGACTCCTAAGTCCAAATTATTAATTTAATATCCATCGTGAAATTAAAATTAACTCGAACCTGACTCCTAAGTCCAAATTATTAATTTAATATCCATCGTGAAATTAAAATTAACTCGAACCTGACTCCTAAGTCCAAATTATTAATTTAATATCCATCGAGAAATTAAAATTAACTCGAACCTGACTCCTAAGTCCAAATTATTAATTTAATATCCATCGTGAAATTAAAATTAACTCGAACCTGACTCCTAAGTCCAAATTATTAATTTAATATCCATCGTGAAATTAAAATTAACTCGAACCTGACTCCTAAGTCCAAATTATTAATTTAATATCCATCGTGAAATTAAAATTAACTCGAACCTGACTCCTAAGTCCAAATTATTAATTTAATATCCATCGTGAAATTAAAATTAACTCGAACCTGACTCCTAAGTCCAAATTATTAATTTAATATCCATCGTGAAATTAAAATTAACTCGAACCTGACTCCTAAGTCCAAATTATTAATTTAATATCCATCGTGAAATTAAAATTAACTCGAACCTGACTCCTAAGTTCAAATTATTAATTTAATATCCATCGTGAAATTAAAATTAACTCGAACCTGACTCCTAAGTTCAAATTATTAATTTAATATCCATCGTGAAATTAAAATTAACTCGAACCTGACTCCTAAGTTCAAATTATTAATTTAATATCCATCGTGAAATTAAAATTAACTCGAACCTGATTATTAAGTCCAAATTATTAATTTAATATCCATCGTGAAATTAAAATTAACTCGAACCTGATTATTAAGTCCAAATTATTAATTTAATATCCATCGTGAAATTAAAATTAACTCGAACCTGACTCCTAGGTCCAAATTATTAATTTAATATCCATCGTGAAATTAAAATTAACTCGAACCTGACTCCTAAGTCCAAATTATTAATTTAATATCCATCGTGAAATTAAAATTAACTCGAACCTGACTCCTAAGTCCAAATTATTAATTTAATATCCATCGTGAAATTAAAATTAACTCGAACCTGACTCCTAAGTCCAAATTATTAATTTAATATCCATCGTGAAATTAAAATTAACTCGAACCTGATTATTAAGTCCAAATTATTAATTTAATATCCATCGTGAAATTAAAATTAACTCGAACCTGACTCCTAAGTCCAAATTATTAATATAATATCCATCGTGAAATTAAAATTAACTCGAACCTGATTATTAAGTCCAAATTATTAATTTAATATCCATCGTGAAATTAAAATTAACTCGAACCTGACTCCTAAGTCCAAATTATTAATTTAATATCCATCGTGAAATTAAAATTAACTCGAACCTGATTATTAAGTCCAAATTATTAATTTAATATCCATCGTGAAATTAAAATTAACTCGAACCTGACTCCTAAGTCCAAATTATTAATTTAATATCCATCGTGAAATTAAAATTAACTCGAACCTGACTCCTAAGTCCAAATTATTAATTTAATATCCATCGTGAAATTAAAATTAACTCGAACCTGACTCCTAAGTCCAAATTATTAATTTAATATCCATCGTGAAATTAAAATTAACTCGAACCTGACTCCTAAGTCCAAATTATTAATTTAATATCCATCGTGAAATTAAAATTAACTCGAACCTGACTCCTAAGTTCAAATTATTAATTTAATATCCATCGTGAAATTAAAATTAACTCGAACCTGACTCCTAAGTTCAAATTATTAATTTAATATCCATCGTGAAATTAAAATTAACTCGAACCTGACTCCTAAGTTCAAATTATTAATTTAATATCCATCGTGAAATTAAAATTAACTCGAACCTGACTCCTAAGTTCAAATTATTAATTTAATATCCATCGTGAAATTAAAATTAACTCGAACCTGATTATTAAGTCCAAATTATTAATTTAATATCCATCGTGAAATTAAAATTAACTCGAACCTGACTCCTAAGTCCAAATTATTAATTTAATATCCATCGTGAAATTAAAATTAACTCGAACCTGATTATTAAGTCCAAATTATTAATTTAATATCCATCGTGAAATTAAAATTAACTCGAACCTGACTCCTAAGTTCAAATTATTAATTTAATATCCATCGTGAAATTAAAATTAACTCGAACCTGACTCCTAAGTTCAAATTATTAATTTAATATCCATCGTGAAATTAAAATTAACTCGAACCTGATTATTAAGTCCAAATTATTAATTTAATATCCATCGTGAAATTAAAATTAACTCGAACCTGATTATTAAGTCCAAATTATTAATTTAATATCCATCGTGAAATTAAAATTAACTCGAACCTGATTATTAAGTCCAAATTATTAATTTAATATCCATCGTGAAATTAAAATAAACTCGAACCTGACTCCTAAGTCCAAATTATTAATTTAATATCCATCGTGAAATTAAAATTAACTCGAACCTGACTCCTAAGTCCAAATTGTTAATTTAATATCCATCGTGAAATTAAAATTAACTCGAACCTGACTCCTAAGTCCAAATTATTAATTTAATATCCATCGTGAAATTAAAATTAACTCGAACCTGACTCCTAAGTCCAAATTATTAATTTAATATCCATCGTGAAATTAAAATTAACTCGAACCTGACTCCTAAGTCCAAATTATTAATTTAATATCCATCGTGAAATTAAAATTAACTCGAACCTGATTATTAAGTCCAAATTATTAATTTAATATCCATCGTGAAATTAAAATTAACTCGAACCTGATTATTAAGTCCAAATTATTAATTTAATATCCATCGTGAAATTAAAATTAACTCGAACCTGACTCCTAAGTTCAAATTATTAATTTAATATCCATCGTGAAATTAAAATTAACTCGAACCTGACTCCTAAGTTCAAATTATTAATTTAATATCCATCGTGAAATTAAAATTAACTCGAACCTGATTATTAAGTCCAAATTATTAATTTAATATCCATCGTGAAATTAAAATTAACTTGAACCTGATTATTAAGTCCAAATTATTAATTTAATATCCATCGTGAAATTAAAATTAACTCGAACCTGACTCCTAAGTCCAAATTATTAATTTAATATCCATCGTGAAATTAAAATTAACTCGAACCTGACTCCTAAGTCCAAATTATTAATTTAATATCCATCGTGAAATTAAAATTAACTCGAACCTGACTCCTAAGTCCAAATTATTAATTTAATATCCATCGTGAAATTAAAATTAACTCGAACCTGACTCCTAAGTCCAAATTATTAATTTAATATCCATCGTGAAATTAAAATTAACTCGAACCTGACTCCTAAGTCCAAATTATTAATTTAATATCCATCGTGAAATTAAAATTAACTCGAACCTGACTCCTAAGTCCAAATTATTAATTTAATATCCATCGTGAAATTAAAATTAACTCGAACCTGACTCCTAAGTCCAAATTATTAATTTAATATCCATCGTGAAATTAAAATTAACTCGAACCTGACTCCTAAGTCCAAATTATTAATTTAATATCCATCGTGAAATTAAAATTAACTCGAACCTGACTCCTAAGTCCAAATTATTAATTTAATATCCATCGTGAAATTAAAATTAACTCGAACCTGACTCCTAAGTACAAATTATTAATTTAATATCCATCCTGAAATTAAAATTAACTCGAACCTGACTCCTAAATCCAAATTATTAATTTAATATCCATCGTGAAATTAAAATTAACTCGAACCTGACTCCTAAGTCCAAATTATTAATTTAATATCCATCGTGAAATTAAAATTAACTCGAACCTGACTCCTAAGTCCAAATTATTAATTTAATATCCATCGTGAAATTAAAATTAACTCGAACCTGACTCCTAAGTCCAAATTATTAATTTAATATCCATCGTGAAATTAAAATTAACTCGAACCTGACTCCTAAGTCCAAATTATTAATTTAATATCCATCGTGAAATTAAAATTAACTCGAACCTGACTCCTAAGTCCAAATTATTAATTTAATATCCATCGTGAAATTAAAATTAACTCGAACCTGACTCCTAAGTCCAAATTATTAATTTAATATCCATCGTGAAATTAAAATTAACTCGAACCTGACTCCTAAGTCCAAATTATTAATTTAATATCCATCGTGAAATTAAAATTAACTCGAACCTGACTCCTAAGTCCAAATTATTAATTTAATATCCATCGTGAAATTAAAATTAACTCGAACCTGACTCCTAAGTCCAAATTATTAATTTAATATCCATCGTGAAATTAAAATTAACTCGAACCTGACTCCTAAGTCCAAATTATTAATTTAATATCCATCGTGAAATTAAAATTAACTCGAACCTGACTCCTAAGTCCAAATTATTAATTTAATATCCATCGTGAAATTAAAATTAACTCGAACCTGACTCCTAAGTCCAAATTATTAATTTAATATCCATCGTGAAATTAAAATTAACTCGAACCTGACTCCTAAGTCCAAATTATTAATTTAATATCCATCGTGAAATTAAAATTAACTCGAACCTGACTCCTAAGTCCAAAGTAATAATTATTAATTATTTGATTGAGTTGATTCTCAAAATTTGTACATTTTGTATAAATATTCCGTGATTTCGGTTGATAATCAACATATGGGTGATAACATTTTTGTGTGGTCCGCCATTATTTTGTTAGTTCTTTGCGGGACTGGATACGTTTGCTCGAGTAAGAGGTGATTTTGTGTGTGTTGTGCAAAAATTTTGTGAAGCCGGATTTTGGAGAAGAATTGGTTAGTTAATACCATCCAGTAGCGAACTGGGATTATCTTCTCGAATCCGTAGGATTGGCAAGCTCATTTTTTTTGATTATTTTACCGGGAGCTCTCATCCGCCTTTATGGGATTCGAAGCTGAACAAATTTTTGCATATGCCGCAGATCAACGAAATTTGAGGTATCCTTTTTGGTTGGTAATTTGTTGTAATAATTATTATTGGTTTTTATATTAAGCCATATTAAGCTCGATGGCGTATTTTTTTTTCCTTGGCCTTTTTAATGTGTTTTATTTTTTTATTTATGTGTAACATCTTGGTATTCTTTTTTTCGTTCTGCATTTTTACTTCCAGAATGGTTGCAATTGATAGATAAGTGGCAGATTACAACTTTCTGCACTGCGTGATAAAATTGCAATCATTATCGCACTTTCGCATATTGTGGATAATGATACCAATGTATAAGTGTTATGTTTGATAAGCGTAGTAATGACTACTTTATTTATTTTATTACGTTTGGTTAATTAAACTTTACTTGTGTATTATTTCCTATGGTTTACATCGAGCGAACTAGTAAAATGTATTAGCAGGAAGATTCCAATTTGATCGACGGAGGTTCAAATTTCATATTTGAAATTTAGTGTCGATACTTTTTTTTGTGTTTAATTATGATTTTATATTTTTATTTTATAAAGGCTTCGATGTGTGACCTACTTATATACAGAGTGCGGCATTGCGCCGGGGTCGCTGCTATTTGGTTTGGTCGTCGGAGGCTCGGTGGTTACCTTAGTGGGATTGTACCTATATGACCATTCGAGTGTTCCGTCGATTGATTGTGTGGGTGGTGATTCTGAGTGTCAATGTGGTCGCTACTGTGCCGTTCTGGTCGGCTCCTGTAGTGGGCTACTGTTGTTGCGTTCCACTGGCGCAATACTAACACCATAAGCATCGACTTTATCATAAAGCCTTTAAGCAATGACCACCGTATTGTTTATTTTTATGTTTATTTTTATTTTATTGTTAAGTTTATTTTGTGTGCGTAAGATATTTGCGCTTTATATTTGAGTAATTACTATTTTCGTTTACAAAAATTCTTCGTTGTTCAAAATTTTCCGTATGCCCTGGACTCATTGCTGGTTTTTTTTGTTTAATTAATTATCTTCCAAGCTAGCCGGCAAGATTTGCAAAGATAGCTCGTGATTTCTCGATTTCCCCTTTAATCGAGTTGTCTAATCTTTCATAACGACGTCTTCCTTTTTAACCGAAATCGAGTGGCGCCTATTCCATCTTTTTTTTTCGTCGTTTTAATTAACACCTTTGGTTAGAAATTAATTTTAACATCAATTATTAACGTCACATTCACGCTAAAGTTCGTGAGGAATTTTAACCGTTTCATCTTGGCGACCAACGTGGTTTGGTGTGATCGCTGGTTGAGTTACGTTGCGGAAATTGTGGGTTCGAATTGCGGACTTCGCGAAATTGCAGCAAAATTTATCGTAATTTAGTTGTTTAAGCGTCACAAGTTTCGAGTTAATTTTAATTTCAGGATGGATATTAAATTAATAATTTGTACTTAGGAGTCAGGTTCGAGTTAATTTTAATTTCACGATGGATATTAAATTAATAATTTGGACTTAGGAGTCAGGTTCGAGTTAATTTTAATTTCACGATGGATATTAAATTAATATCCATCGTGAAATTAAAATTAACTCGAACCTGACTCCTAAGTCCAAATTATTAATTTAATATCCATCGTGAAATTAAAATTAACTCGAACCTGACTCCTAAGTCCAAATTATTAATTTAATATCCATCGTGAAATTAAAATTAACTCGAACCTGACTCCTAAGTCCAAATTATTAATTTAATTTCCATCGTGAAATTAAAATTAACTCGAACCTGACTCCTAAGTCCAAATTATTAATTTAATATCCATCGTGAAATTAAAATTAACTCGAACCTGACTCCTAAGTCCAAATTATTAATTTAATATCCATCGTGAAATTAAAATTAACTCGAACCTGACTCCTAAGTCCAAATATTAATTTAATATCCATCGTGAAATTAAAATTAACTCGAACCTGACTCCTAAGTCCAAATTATTAATTTAATATCCATCGTGAAATTAAAATTAACTCGAACCTGATTATTAAGTCCAAATTATTAATTTAATATCCATCGTGAAATTAAAATTAACTCGAACCTGACTCCTAAGTCCAAATTATTAATTTAATATCCATCGTGAAATTAAAATTAACTCGAACCTGACTCCTAAGTCCAAATTATTAATTTAATATCCATCGTGAAATTAAAATTAACTCGAACCTGACTCCTAAGTCCAAATTATTAAATTAATATCTATCGTGAAATTAAAATTAACTCGAACCTGACTCCTAAGTCCAAATTATTAATTTAATATCCATCGTGAAATTAAAATTAACTCGAACCTGACTCCTAAGTCCAAATTATTAATTTAATATCCATCGTGAAATTAAAATTAACTCGAACCTGACTCCTAAGTCCAAATTATTAATTTAATTTCCATCGTGAAATTAAAATTAACTCGAACCTGACTCCTAAGTCCAAATTATTAATTTAATATCCATCGTGAAATTAAAATTAACTCGAACCTGACTCCTAAGTCCAAATTATTAATTTAATATCCATCGTGAAATTAAAATTAACTCGAACCTGACTCCTAAGTCCAAATATTAATTTAATATCCATCGTGAAATTAAAATTAACTCGAACCTGACTCCTAAGTCCAAATTATTAATTTAATATCCATCGTGAAATTAAAATTAACTCGAACCTGATTATTAAGTCCAAATTATTAATTTAATATCCATCGTGAAATTAAAATTAACTCGAACCTGACTCCTAAGTCCAAATTATTAATTTAATATCCATCGTGAAATTAAAATTAACTCGAACCTGACTCCTAAGTCCAAATTATTAATTTAATATCCATCGTGAAATTAAAATTAACTCGAACCTGACTCCTAAGTCCAAATTATTAAATTAATATCCATCGTGAAATTAAAATTAACTCGAACCTGACTCCTAAGTCCAAATTATTAATTTAATATCCATCGTGAAATTAAAATTAACTCGAACCTGACTCCTAAGTCCAAATTATTAATTTAATATCCATCGTGAAATTAAAATTAACTCGAACCTGACTCCTAAGTCCAAATTATTAATTTAATATCCATCGTGAAATTAAAATTAACTCGAACCTGACTCCTAAGTCCAAATTATTAATTTAATATCCATCGTGAAATTAAAATTAACTCGAACCTGACTCCTAAGTCCAAATTATTAATTTAATATCCATCGTGAAATTAAAATTAACTCGAACCTGACTCCTAAGTCCAAATTATTAATTTAATATCCATCGTGAAATTAAAATTAACTCGAACCTGACTCCTAAGTCCAAATTATTAATTTAATATCCATCGTGAAATTAAAATTAACTCGAACCTGATTATTAAGTCCAAATTATTAATTTAATATCCATCGTGAAATTAAAATTAACTCGAACCTGACTCCTAAGTCCAAATTATTAATTTAATATCCATCGTGAAATTAAAATTAACTCGAACCTGACTCCTAAGTCCAAATTATTAATTTAATATCCATCGTGAAATTAAAATTAACTCGAACCTGACTCCTAAGTCCAAATTATTAATTTAATATCCATCGTGAAATTAAAATTAACTCGAACCTGACTCCTAAGTCCAAATTATTAATTTAATATCCATCGTGAAATTAAAATTAACTCGAACCTGACTCCTAAGTCCAAATTATTAATTTAATATCCATCCTGAAATTAAAATTAACTCGAACCTGACTCCTAAGTCCAAATTATTAATTTAATATCCATCGTGAAATTAAAATTAACTCGAACCTGACTCCTAAGTCCAAATTATTAATTTAATATCCATCGTGAAATTAAAATTAACTCGAACCTGACTCCTAAGTCCAAATTATTAATTTAATATCCATCGTGAAATTAAAATTAACTCGAACCTGACTCCTAAGTCCAAATTATTAATTTAATATCCATCGTGAAATTAAAATTAACTCGAACCTGACTCCTAAGTCCAAATTATTAATTTAATATCCATCGTGAAATTAAAATTAACTCGAACCTGACTCCTAAGTCCAAATTATTAATTTAATATCCATCGTGAAATTAAAATTAACTCGAACCTGACTCCTAAGTCCAAATTATTAATTTAATATCCATCGTGAAATTAAAATTAACTCGAACCTGACTCCTAAGTCCAAATTATTAATTTAATATCCATCGTGAAATTAAAATTAACTCGAACCTGACTCCTAAGTCCAAATTATTAATTTAATATCCATCGTGAAATTAAAATTAACTCGAACCTGACTCCTAAGTCCAAATTATTAATTTAATATCCATCGTGAAATTAAAATTAACTCGAACCTGACTCCTAAGTCCAAATTATTAATTTAATATCCATCGTGAAATTAAAATTAACTCGAACCTGACTCCTAAGTCCAAATTATTAATTTAATATCCATCGTGAAATTAAAATTAACTCGAACCTGACTCCTAAGTCCAAATTATTAATTTAATATCCATCGTGAAATTAAAATTAACTCGAACCTGACTCCTAAGTCCAAATTATTAATTTAATATCCATCGTGAAATTAAAATTAACTCGAACCTGACTCCTAAGTCCAAATTATTAATTTAATATCCATCGTGAAATTAAAATTAACTCGAACCTGACTCCTAAGTCCAAATTATTAATTTAATATCCATCGTGAAATTAAAATTAACTCGAACCTGACTCCTAAGTCCAAATTATTAATTTAATATCCATCGTGAAATTAAAATTAACTCGAACCTGACTCCTAAGTCCAAATTATTAATTTAATATCCATCGTGAAATTAAAATTAACTCGAACCTGACTCCTAAGTCCAAATTATTAATTTAATATCCATCGTGAAATTAAAATTAACTCGAACCTGACTCCTAAGTCCAAATTATTAATTTAATATCCATCGTGAAATTAAAATTAACTCGAACCTGACTCCTAAGTCCAAATTATTAATTTAATATCCATCGTGAAATTAAAATTAACTCGAACCTGACTCCTAAGTCCAAATTATTAATTTAATATCCATCGTGAAATTAAAATTAACTCGAACCTGACTCTAAGTCCAAATTATTAATTTAATATCCATCGTGAAATTAAAATTAACTCGAACCTGACTCCTAAGTCCAAATTATTAATTTAATATCCATCGTGAAATTAAAATTAACTCGAACCTGACTCCTAAGTCCAAATTATTAATTTAATATCCATCGTGAAATTAAAATTAACTCGAACCTGACTCCTAAGTCCAAATTATTAATTTAATATCCATCGTGAAATTAAAATTAACTCGAACCTGACTCCTAAGTCCAAATTATTAATTTAATATCCATCGTGAAATTAAAATTAACTCGAACCTGACTCCTAAGTCCAAATTATTAATTTAATATCCATCGTGAAATTAAAATTAACTCGAACCTGACTCCTAAGTCCAAATTATTAATTTAATATCCATCGTGAAATTAAAATTAACTCGAACCTGACTCCTAAGTCCAAATTATTAATTTAATATCCATCGTGAAATTAAAATTAACTCGAACCTGACTCCTAAGTCCAAATTATTAATTTAATATCCATCGTGAAATTAAAATTAACTCGAACCTGACTCCTAAGTCCATATTATTAATTTAATATCCATCGTGAAATTAAAATTAACTCGAACCTGACTCCTAAGTCCAAATTATTAATTTAATATCCATCGTGAAATTAAAATTAACTCGAACCTGACTCCTAAGTCCAAATTATTAATTTAATATCCATCGTGAAATTAAAATTAACTCGAACCTGACTCCTAAGTCCAAATTATTAATTTAATATCCATCGTGAAATTAAAATTAACTCGAACCTGACTCCTAAGTCCAAATTATTAATTTAATATCAATCGTGAAATTAAAATTAACTCGAACCTGACTCCTAAGTCCAAATTATTAATTTAATATCCATCGTGAAATTAAAATTAACTCGAACCTGATTATTAAGTCCAAATTATTAATTTAATATCCATCGTGAAATTAAAATTAACTCGAACCTGACTCCTAAGTCCAAAATATTAATTTAATATCCATCGTGAAATTAAAATTAACTCGAACCTGACTTCTAAGTCCAAATTATTAATTTAATATCCATCGTGAAATTAAAATTAACTCGAACCTGACTCCTAAGTCCAAATTATTAATTTAATATCCATCGTGAAATTAAAATTAACTCGAACCTGACTCCTAAGTCCAAATTATTAATTTAATATCCATCGTGAAATTAAAATTAACTCGAACCTGACTCCTAAGTCCAAATTATTAATTTAATATCCATCGTGAAATTAAAATTAACTCGAACCTGACTCCTAAGTCCAAATTATTAATTTAATATCCATCGTGAAATTAAAATTAACTCGAACCTGACTCCTAAGTCCAAATTATTAATTTAATATCCATCGTGAAATTAAAATTAACTCGAACCTGACTCCTAAGTCCAAATTATTAATTTAATATCCATCGTGAAATTAAAATTAACTCGAACCTGACTCCTAAGTCCAAATTATTAATTTAATATCCATCGTGAAATTAAAATTAACTCGAACCTGACTCCTAAGTCCAAATTATTAATTTAATATCCATCGTGAAATTAAAATTAACTCGAACCTGACTCCTAAGTCCAAATTATTAATTTAATATCCATCGTGAAATTAAAATTAACTCGAACCTGACTCCTAAGTCCAAATTATTAATTTAATATCCATCGTGAAATTAAAATTAACTCGAACCTGACTCCTAAGTCCAAATTATTAATTTAATATCCATCGTGAAATTAAAATTAACTCGAACCTGACTCCTAAGTCCAAATTATTAATTTAATATCCATCGTGAAATTAAAATTAACTCGAACCTGACTTCTAAGTCCAAATTATTAATTTAATATCCATCGTGAAATTAAAATTAACTCGAACCTGACTCCTAAGTCCAAATTATTAATTTAATATCCATCGTGAAATTAAAATTAACTCGAACCTGACTCCTAAGTCCAAATTATTAATTTAATATCCATCGTGAAATTAAAATTAACTCGAACCTGACTCCTAAGTCCAAATTATTAATTTAATATCCATCGTGAAATTAAAATTAACTCGAAACCTGATTATTAAGTCCAAATTATTAATTTAATATCCATCGTGAAATTAAAATTAACTCGAACCTGACTCCTAAGTCCAAATTATTAATTTAATATCCATCGTGAAATTAAAATTAACTCGAACCTGACTCCTAAGTCCAAATTATTAATTTAATATCCATCGTGAAATTAAAATTAACTCGAACCTGACTCCTAAGTCCAAATTATTAATTTAATATCCATCGTGAAATTAAAATTAACTCGAACCTGACTCCTAAGTCCAAATTATTAATTTAATATCCATCGTGAAATTAAAATTAACTCGAACCTGACTCCTAAGTCCAAATTATTAATTTAATATCCATCGTGAAATTAAAATTAACTCGAACCTGACTCCTAAGTCCAAATTATTAATTTAATATCCATCGTGAAATTAAAATTAACTCGAACCTGACTCCTAAGTCCAAATTATTAATTTAATATCCATCGTGAAATTAAAATTAACTCGAACCTGATTATTAAGTCCAAATTATTAATTTAATATCCATCGTGAAATTAAAATTAACTCGAACCTGACTCCTAAGTCCAAATTATTAATTTAATATCCATCGTGAAATTAAAATTAACTCGAACCTGACTCCTAAGTCCAAATTATTAATTTAATATCCATCGTGAAATTAAAATTAACTCGAACCTGATTATTAAGTCCAAATTATTAATTTAATATCCATCGTGAAATTAAAATTAACTCGAACCTGACTCCTAAGTCCAAATTATTAATTTAATATCCATCGTGAAATTAAAATTAACTCGAACCTGACTCCTAAGTCCAAATTATTAATTTAATATCAATCGTGAAATTAAAATTAACTCGAACCTGACTCCTAAGTCCAAATTATTAATTTAATATCCATCGTGAAATTAAAATTAACTCGAACCTGACTCCTAAGTCCAAATTATTAATTTAATATCCATCGTGAAATTAAAATTAACTCGAACCTGACTCCTAAGTCCAAATTATTAATTTAATATCCATCGTGAAATTAAAATTAACTCGAACCTGACTCCTAAGTCCAAATTATTAATTTAATATCCATCGTGAAATTAAAATTAACTCGAACCTGACTCCTAAGTCCAAATTATTAATTTAATATCCATCCTGAAATTAAAATTAACTCGAACCTGACTCCTAAGTCCAAATTATTAATTTAATATCCATCGTGAAATTAAAATTAACTCGAACCTGACTCCTAAGTCCAAATTATTAATTTAATATCCATCGTGAAATTAAAATTAACTCGAACCTGACTCCTAAGTCCAAATTATTAATTTAATATCCATCGTGAAATTAAAATTAACTCGAACCTGACTCCTAAGTCCAATTTATTAATTTAATATCCATCGTGAAATTAAAATTAACTCGAACCTGACTCCTAAGTCCAAATTATTAATTTAATATCCATCGTGAAATTAAAATTAACTCGAACCTGACTCCTAAGTCCAAATTATTAATTTAATATCCATCGTGAAATTAAAATTAACTCGAACCTGACTCCTAAGTCCAAATTATTAATTTAATATCCATCGTGAAATTAAAATTAACTCGAACCTGACTCCTAAGTCCAAATTATTAATTTAATATCCATCGTGAAATTAAAATTAACTCGAACCTGACTCCTAAGTCCAAATTATTAATTTAATATCCATCGTGAAATTAAAATTAACTCGAACCTGACTCCTAAGTCCAAATTATTAATTTAATATCCATCGTGAATTAAAATTAACTCGAACCTGACTCCTAAGTCCAAATTATTAATTTAATATCCATCGTGAAATTAAAATTAACTCGAACCTGACTCCTAAGTCCAAATTATTAATTTAATATCCATCGTGAAATTAAAATTAACTCGAACCTGACTCCTAAGTCCAAATTATTAATTTAATATCCATCGTGAAATTAAAATTAACTCGAACCTGACTCCTAAGTCCAAATTATTAATTTAATATCCATCGTGAAATTAAAATTAACTCGAACCTGACTCCTAAGTCCAAATTATTAATTTAATATCCATCGTGAAATTAAAATTAACTCGAACCTGACTCCTAAGTCCAAATTATTAATTTAATATCCATCGTGAAATTAAAATTAACTCGAACCTGACTCCTAAGTCCAAATTATTAATTTAATATCCATCGTGAAATTAAAATTAACTCGAACCTGACTCCTAAGTCCAAATTATTAATTTAATATCCATCGTGAAATTAAAATTAACTCGAACCTGACTCCTAAGTCCAAATTATTAATTTAATATCCATCGTGAAATTAAAATTAACTCGAACCTGACTCCTAAGTCCAAATTATTAATTTAATATCCATCGTGAAATTAAAATTAACTCGAACCTGACTCCTAAGTCCAAATTATTAATTTAATATCCATCGTGAAATTAAAATTAACTCGAACCTGACTCCTAAGTCCAAATTATTAATTTAATATCCATCGTGAAATTAAAATTAACTCGAACCTGACTTCTAAGTCCAAATTATTAATTTAATATCCATCGTGAAATTAAAATTAACTCGAACCTGACTCCTAAGTCCAAATTATTAATTTAATATCCATCGTGAAATTAAAATTAACTCGAACCTGACTCCTAAGTCCAAATTATTAATTTAATATCCATCGTGAAATTAAAATTAACTCGAACCTGACTCCTAAGTCCAAATTATTAATTTAATATCCATCGTGAAATTAAAATTAACTCGAACCTGACTCCTAAGTCCAAATTATTAATTTAATATCCATCGTGAAATTAAAATTAACTCGAACCTGACTCCTAAGTCCAAATTATTAATTTAATATCCATCGTGAAATTAAAATTAACTCGAACCTGACTCCTAAGTCCAAATTATTAATTTAATATCCATCGTGAAATTAAAATTAACTCGAACCTGACTCCTAAGTCCAAATTATTAATTTAATATCCATCGTGAAATTAAAATTAACTCGAACCTGACTCCTAAGTCCAAATTATTAATTTAATATCCATCGTGAAATTAAAATTAACTCGAACCTGACTCCTAAGTCCAAATTATTAATTTAATATCCATCGTGAAATTAAAATTAACTCGAACCTGACTCCTAAGTCCAAATTATTAATTTAATATCCATCGTGAAATTAAAATTAACTCGAACCTGACTCCTAAGTCCAAATTATTAATTTAATATCCATCGTGAAATTAAAATTAACTCGAACCTGACTCCTAAGTCCAAATTATTAATTTAATATCCATCGTGAAATTAAAATTAACTCGAACCTGACTCCTAAGTCCAAATTATTAATTTAATATCAATCGTGAAATTAAAATTAACTCGAACCTGACTCCTAAGTCCAAATTATTAATTTAATATCCATCGTGAAATTAAAATTAACTCGAACCTGATTATTAAGTCCAAATTATTAATTTAATATCCATCGTGAAATTAAAATTAACTCGAACCTGACTCCTAAGTCCAAAATATTAATTTAATATCCATCGTGAAATTAAAATTAACTCGAACCTGACTTCTAAGTCCAAATTATTAATTTAATATCCATCGTGAAATTAAAATTAACTCGAACCTGACTCCTAAGTCCAAATTATTAATTTAATATCCATC
Source organism: Podabrus alpinus (assembly GCA_932274525.1). Lineage (NCBI taxonomy): Eukaryota > Metazoa > Arthropoda > Insecta > Coleoptera > Cantharidae > Podabrus > Podabrus alpinus. The sequence continues at coordinate 16,298,458 of OW026452.1, forward strand.
GTGAAATTAAAATTAACTCGAACCTGACTCCTAAGTCCAAATTATTAATTTAATATCCATCGTGAAATTAAAATTAACTCGAACCTGACTCCTAAGTCCAAATTATTAATTTAATATCCATCGTGAAATTAAAATTAACTCGAACCTGACTCCTAAGTCCAAATTATTAATTTAATATCCATCGTGAAATTAAAATTAACTCGAACCTGACTCCTAAGTCCAAATTATTAATTTAATATCCAGCGTGAAATTAAAATTAACTCGAACCTGACTCCTAAGTCCAAATTATTAATTTAATATCCATCGTGAAATTAAAATTAACTCGAACCTGACTCCTAAGTCCAAATTATTAATTTAATATCCATCGTGAAATTAAAATTAACTCGAACCTGACTCCTAAGTCCAAATTATTAATTTAATATCCATCGTGAAATTAAAATTAACTCGAACCTGACTCCTAAGTCCAAATTATTAATTTAATATCCATCGTGAAATTAAAATTAACTCGAACCTGACTCCTAAGTCCAAATTATTAATTTAATATCCATCGTGAAATTAAAATTAACTCGAACCTGACTCCTAAGTCCAAATTATTAATTTAATATCCATCGTGAAATTAAAATTAACTCGAACCTGACTCCTAAGTCCAAATTATTAATTTAATATCCATCGTGAAATTAAAATTAACTCGAACCTGACTTCTAAGTCCAAATTATTAATTTAATATCCATCGTGAAATTAAAATTAACTCGAACCTGACTCCTAAGTCCAAATTATTAATTTAATATCCATCGTGAAATTAAAATTAACTCGAACCTGACTCCTAAGTCCAAATTATTAATTTAATATCCATCGTGAAATTAAAATTAACTCGAACCTGACTCCTAAGTCCAAATTATTAATTTAATATCCATCGTGAAATTAAAATTAACTCGAACCTGATTATTAAGTCCAAATTATTAATTTAATATCCATCGTGAAATTAAAATTAACTCGAACCTGACTCCTAAGTCCAAATTATTAATTTAATATCCATCGTGAAATTAAAATTAACTCGAACCTGACTCCTAAGTCCAAATTATTAATTTAATATCCATCGTGAAATTAAAATTAACTCGAACCTGACTCCTAAGTCCAAATTATTAATTTAATATCCATCGTGAAATTAAAATTAACTCGAACCTGACTCCTAAGTCCAAATTATTAATTTAATATCCATCGTGAAATTAAAATTAACTCGAACCTGACTCCTAAGTCCAAATTATTAATTTAATATCCATCGTGAAATTAAAATTAACTCGAACCTGACTCCTAAGTCCAAATTATTAATTTAATATCCATCGTGAAATTAAAATTAACTCGAACCTGACTCCTAAGTCCAAATTATTAATTTAATATCCATCGTGAAATTAAAATTAACTCGAACCTGATTATTAAGTCCAAATTATTAATTTAATATCCATCGTGAAATTAAAATTAACTCGAACCTGACTCCTAAGTCCAAATTATTAATTTAATATCCATCGTGAAATTAAAATTAACTCGAACCTGACTCCTAAGTCCAAATTATTAATTTAATATCCATCGTGAAATTAAAATTAACTCGAACCTGATTATTAAGTCCAAATTATTAATTTAATATCCATCGTGAAATTAAAATTAACTCGAACCTGACTCCTAAGTCCAAATTATTAATTTAATATCCATCGTGAAATTAAAATTAACTCGAACCTGACTCCTAAGTCCAAATTATTAATTTAATATCAATCGTGAAATTAAAATTAACTCGAACCTGACTCCTAAGTCCAAATTATTAATTTAATATCCATCGTGAAATTAAAATTAACTCGAACCTGATTATTAAGTCCAAATTATTAATTTAATATCCATCGTGAAATTAAAATTAACTCGAACCTGACTCCTAAGTCCAAATTATTAATTTAATATCCATCGTGAAATTAAAATTAACTCGAACCTGATTATTAAGTCCAAATTATTAATTTAATATCCATCGTGAAATTAAAATTAACTCGAACCTGACTCCTAAGTCCAAATTATTAATTTAATATCCATCGTGAAATTAAAATTAACTCGAACCTGACTCCTAAGTCCAAATTATTAATTTAATATCCATCGTGCAATTAAAATTAACTCGAACCTGACTCCTAAGTCCAAATTATTAATTTAATATCCATCGTGAAATTAAAATTAACTCGAACCTGACTCCTAAGTCCAAATTATTAATTTAATATCCATCGTGAAATTAAAATTAACTCGAACCTGACTCCTAAGTCCAAATTATTAATTTAATATCCATCGTGAAATTAAAATTAACTCGAACCTGACTCCTAAGTCCAAATTATTAATTTAATATCCATCGTGAAATTAAAATTAACTCGAACCTGATTATTAAGTCCAAATTATTAATTTAATATCCATCGTGAAATTAAAATTAACTCGAACCTGACTCCTAAGTCCAAATTATTAATTTATTATCCATCGTGAAATTAAAATTAACTCGAACCTGATTATTAAGTCCAAATTATTAATTTAATATCCATCGTGAAATTAAAATTAACTCGAACCTGACTCCTAAGTCCAAATTATTAATTTAATATCCATCGTGAAATTAAAATTAACTCGAACCTGATTATTAAGTCCAAATTATTAATTTAATATCCATCGTGAAATTAACATTAACTCGAACCTGATTATTAAGTCCAAATTATTAATTTAATATCCATCGTGAAATTAAAATTAACTCGAACCTGACTCCTAAGTCCAATTTATTAATTTAATATCCATCGTGAAATTAAAATTAACTCGAACCTGATTATTAAGTCCAAATTATTAATTTAATATCCATCGTGAAATTAACATTAACTCGAACCTGATTATTAAGTCCAAATTATTAATTTAATATCCATCGTGAAATTAAAATTAACTCGAACCTGACTCCTAAGTCCAAATTATTAATTTAATATCCATCGTGAAATTAAAATTAACTCGAACCTGATTATTAAGTCCAAATTATTAATTTAATATCCATAGTGAAATTAAAATTAACTCGAACCTGACTCCTAAGTCCAAATTATTAATTTAATATCCATCGTGAAATTAAAATTAACTCGAACCTGATTATTAAGTCCAAATTATTAATTTAATATCCATCGTGAAATTAACATTAACTCGAACCTGATTATTAAGTCCAAATTATTAATTTAATATCCATCGTGAAATTAAAATTAACTCGAACCTGACTCCTAAGTCCAAATTATTAATTTAATATCCATCGTGAAATTAAAATTAACTCGAACCTGATTATTAAGTCCAAATTATTAATTTAATATCCATCGTGAAATTAAAATTAACTCGAACCTGACTCCTAAGTCCAAATTATTAATTTAATATCCATCGTGAAATTAAAATTAACTCGAACCTGACTCCTAAGTCCAAATTATTAATTTAATATCCATCGTGAAATTAAAATTAACTCGAACCTGACTCCTAAGTCCAAATTATTAATTTAATATCCATCGTGAAATTACAATTAACTCGAACCTGACTCCTAAGTCCAAATTATTAATTTAATATCCATCGTGAAATTAAAATTAACTCGAACCTGACTCCTAAGTCCAAATTATTAATTTAATATCCATCGTGAAATTAAAATTAACTCGAACCTGATTATTAAGTCCAAATTATTAATTTAATATCCATCGTGAAATTAAAATTAACTCGAACCTGACTCCTAAGTCCAAATTATTAATTTAATATCCATCGTGAAATTAAAATTAACTCGAACCTGACTCCTAAGTCCAAATTATTAATTTAATATCCATCGTGAAATTAAAATTAACTCGAACCTGACTCCTAAGTCCAAATTATTAATTTAAAATCCATCGTGAAATTAAAATTAACTCGAACCTGACTCCTAAGTCCAAATTATTAATTTAATATCCATCGTGAAATTAAAATTAACTCGAACCTGATTATTAAGTCCAAATTATTAATTTAATATCCATCGTGAAATTAAAATTAACTCGAACCTGATCCCTAAGTCCAAATTATTAATTTAATATCCATCGTGAAATTAAAATTAACTCGAACCTGACTCCTAAGTCCAAATTATTAATTTAATATCCATCGTGAAATTAAAATTAACTCGAACCTGATTATTAAGTCCAAATTATTAATTTAATATCCATCGTGAAATTAAAATTAACTCGAACCTGACTCCTAAGTCCAAATTATTAATTTAATATCCATCGTGAAATTAAAATTAACTCGAACCTGACTCCTAAGTCCAAATTATTAATTTAATATCCATCGTGAAATTAAAATTAACTCGAACCTGACTCCTAAGTCCAAATTATTAATTTAATATCCATCGTGAAATTAAAATTAACTCGAACCTGACTCCTAAGTCCAAATTATTAATTTAATATCCATCGTGAATTTAAAATTAACTCGAACCTGACTCCTAAGTCCAAATTATTAATTTAATATCCATCGTGAAATTAAAATTAACTCGAACCTGACTCCTAAGTCCAAATTATTAATTTAATATCCATCGTGAAATTAAAATTAACTCGAACCTGACTCCTAAGTCCAAATTATTAATTTAATATCCATCGTGAAATTAAAATTAACTCGAACCTGACTCCTAAGTCCAAATTATTAATTTAATATCCATCGTGAAATTAAAATTAACTCGAACCTGACTCCTAAGTCCAAATTATTAATTTAATATCCATCGTGAAATTAAAATTAACTCGAACCTGACTCCTAAGTCCAAATTATTAATTTAATATCCATCGTGAAATTAAAATTAACTCGAACCTGACTCCTAAGTCCAAATTATTAATTTAATATCCATCGTGAAATTAAAATTAACTCGAACCTGACTCCTAAGTCCAAATTATTAATTTAATATCCATCGTGAAATTAAAATTAACTCGAACCTGACTCCTAAGTCCAAATTATTAATTTAATATCCATCGTGAAATTAAAATTAACTCGAACCTGACTCCTAAGTCCAAATTATTAATTTAATATCCATCGTGAAATTAAAATTAACTCGAACCTGACTCCTAAGTCCAAATTATTAATTTAATATCCATCGTGAAATTAAAATTAACTCGAACCTGACTCCTAAGTCCAAATTATTAATTTAATATCCATCGTGAAATTAAAATTAACTCGAACCTGACTCCTAAGTCCAAATTATTAATTTAATATCCATCGTGAAATTAAAATTAACTCGAACCTGACTCCTAAGTCCAAATTATTAATTTAATATCCATCGTGAAATTAAAATTAACTCGAACCTGACTCCTAAGTCCAAATTATTAATTTAATATCCATCGTGAAATTAAAATTAACTCGAACCTGACTCCTAAGTCCAAATTATTAATTTAATATCCATCGTGAAATTAAAATTAACTCGAACCTGACTCCTAAGTACAAATTATTAATTTAATATCCATCCTGAAATTAAAATTAACTCGAACCTGACTCCTAAGTCCAAATTATTAATTTAATATCCATCGTGAAATTAAAATTAACTCGAACCTGACTCCTAAGTCCAAATTATTAATTTAATATCCATCGTGAAATTAAAATTAACTCGAACCTGACTCCTAAGTCCAAATTATTAAATTAATATCCATCGTGAAATTAAAATTAACTCGAACCTGACTCCTAAGTCCAAATTATTAATTTAATATCCATCGTGAAATTAAAATTAACTCGAACCTGACTCCTAAGTCCAAATTATTAATTTAATATCCATCGTGAAATTAAAATTAACTCGAACCTGACTCCTAAGTCCAAATTATTAATTTAATATCCATCGTGAAATTAAAATTAACTCGAACCTGACTCCTAAGTCCAAATTATTAATTTAATATCCATCGTGAAATTAAAATTAACTCGAACCTGACTCCTAAGTCCAAATTATTAATTTAATATCCATCGTGAAATTAAAATTAACTCGAACCTGACTCCTAAGTCCAAATTATTAATTTAATATCCATCGTGAAATTAAAATTAACTCGAACCTGACTCCTAAGTACAAATTATTAATTTAATATCCATCCTGAAATTAAAATTAACTCGAACCTGACTCCTAAATCCAAATTATTAATTTAATATCCATCGTGAAATTAAAATTAACTCGAACCTGACTCCTAAGTACAAATTATTAATTTAATATCCATCCTGAAATTAAAATTAACTCGAACCTGACTCCTAAGTCCAAATTATTAATTTAATTTCCATCGTGAAATTAAAATTAACTCGAACCTGACTCCTAAGTCCAAATTATTAATTTAATATCCATCGTGAAATTAAAATTAACTCGAACCTGACTCCTAAGTCCAAATTATTAATTTAATATCCATCGTGAAATTAAAATTAACTCGAACCTGACTCCTAAGTCCAAATATTAATTTAATATCCATCGTGAAATTAAAATTAACTCGAACCTGACTCCTAAGTCCAAATTATTAATTTAATATCCATCGTGAAATTAAAATTAACTCGAACCTGATTATTAAGTCCAAATTATTAATTTAATATCCATCGTGAAATTAAAATTAACTCGAACCTGACTCCTAAGTCCAAATTATTAATTTAATATCCATCGTGAAATTAAAATTAACTCGAACCTGACTCCTAAGTCCAAATTATTAATTTAATATCCATCGTGAAATTAAAATTAACTCGAACCTGACTCCTAAGTCCAAATTATTAAATTAATATCCATCGTGAAATTAAAATTAACTCGAACCTGACTCCTAAGTCCAAATTATTAATTTAATATCCATCGTGAAATTAAAATTAACTCGAACCTGACTCCTAAGTCCAAATTATTAATTTAATATCCATCGTGAAATTAAAATTAACTCGAACCTGACTCCTAAGTCCAAATTATTAATTTAATTTCCATCGTGAAATTAAAATTAACTCGAACCTGACTCCTAAGTCCAAATTATTAATTTAATATCCATCGTGAAATTAAAATTAACTCGAACCTGACTCCTAAGTCCAAATTATTAATTTAATATCCATCGTGAAATTAAAATTAACTCGAACCTGACTCCTAAGTCCAAATATTAATTTAATATCCATCGTGAAATTAAAATTAACTCGAACCTGACTCCTAAGTCCAAATTATTAATTTAATATCCATCGTGAAATTAAAATTAACTCGAACCTGATTATTAAGTCCAAATTATTAATTTAATATCCATCGTGAAATTAAAATTAACTCGAACCTGACTCCTAAGTCCAAATTATTAATTTAATATCCATCGTGAAATTAAAATTAACTCGAACCTGACTCCTAAGTCCAAATTATTAATTTAATATCCATCGTGAAATTAAAATTAACTCGAACCTGACTCCTAAGTCCAAATTATTAAATTAATATCCATCGTGAAATTAAAATTAACTCGAACCTGACTCCTAAGTCCAAATTATTAATTTAATATCCATCGTGAAATTAAAATTAACTCGAACCTGACTCCTAAGTCCAAATTATTAATTTAATATCCATCGTGAAATTAAAATTAACTCGAACCTGACTCCTAAGTCCAAATTATTAATTTAATATCCATCGTGAAATTAAAATTAACTCGAACCTGACTCCTAAGTCCAAATTATTAATTTAATATCCATCGTGAAATTAAAATTAACTCGAACCTGACTCCTAAGTCCAAATTATTAATTTAATATCCATCGTGAAATTAAAATTAACTCGAACCTGACTCCTAAGTCCAAATTATTAATTTAATATCCATCGTGAAATTAAAATTAACTCGAACCTGACTCCTAAGTCCAAATTATTAATTTAATATCCATCGTGAAATTAAAATTAACTCGAACCTGACTACTAAGTCCAAATTATTAATTTAATATCCATCGTGAAATTAAAATTAACTCGAACCTGACTCCTAAGTCCAAATTATTAATTTAATATCCATCGTGAAATTAAAATTAACTCGAACCTGACTCCTAAGTCCAAATTATTAATTTAATATCCATCGTGAAATTAAAATTAACTCGAACCTGACTCCTAAGTCCAAATTATTAATTTAATATCCATCGTGAAATTAAAATTAACTCGAACCTGACTCCTAAGTCCAAATTATTAATTTAATATCCATCGTGAAATTAAAATTAACTCGAACCTGACTCCTAAGTCCAAATTATTAATTTAATATCCATCGTGAAATTAAAATTAACTCGAACCTGACTCCTAAGTCCAAATTATTAATTTAATATCCATCGTGAAATTAAAATTAACTCGAACCTGACTCCTAAGTCCAAATTATTAATTTAATATCCATCGTGAAATTAAAATTAACTCGAACCTGACTCCTAAGTCCAAATTATTAATTTAATATCCATCGTGAAATTAAAATTAACTCGAACCTGACTCCTAAGTCCAAATTATTAATTTAATATCCATCGTGAAATTAAAATTAACTCGAACCTGACTCCTAAGTCCAAATTATTAATTTAATATCCATCGTGAAATTAAAATTAACTCGAACCTGACTCCTAAGTCCAAATTATTAATTTAATATCCATCGTGAAATTAAAATTAACTCGAACCTGACTCCTAAGTCCAAATTATTAATTTAATATCCATCGTGAAATTAAAATTAACTCGAACCTGACTCCTAAGTCCAAATTATTAATTTAATATCCATCGTGAAATTAAAATTAACTCGAACCTGACTCCTAAGTCCAAATTATTAATTTAATATCCATCGTGAAATTAAAATTAACTCGAACCTGACTCCTAAGTCCAAATTATTAATTTAATATCCATCGTGAAATTAAAATTAACTCGAACCTGACTCCTAAGTCCAAATTATTAATTTAATATCCATCGTGAAATTAAAATTAACTCGAACCTGACTCCTAAGTCCAAATTATTAATTTAATATCCATCGTGAAATTAAAATTAACTCGAACCTGACTCCTAAGTCCAAATTATTAATTTAATATCCATCGTGAAATTAAAATTAACTCGAACCTGACTCCTAAGTCCAAATTATTAATTTAATATCCATCGTGAAATTAAAATTAACTCGAACCTGACTCCTAAGTCCAAATTATTAATTTAATATCCATCGTGAAATTAAAATTAACTCGAACCTGACTCCTAAGTCCAAATTATTAATTTAATATCCATCGTGAAATTAAAATTAACTCGAACCTGACTCCTAAGTCCAAATTATTAATTTAATATCCATCGTGAAATTAAAATTAACTCGAACCTGACTCCTAAGTCCAAATTATTAATTTAATATCCATCGTGAAATTAAAATTAACTCGAACCTGACTCCTAAGTCCAAATTATTAATTTAATATCCATCGTGAAATTAAAATTAACTCGAACCTGACTCCTAAGTCCAAATTATTAATTTAATATCCATCGTGAAATTAAAATTAACTCGAACCTGACTCCTAAGTCCAAATTATTAATTTAATATCCATCGTGAAATTAAAATTAACTCGAACCTGACTCCTAAGTCCAAATTATTAATTTAATATCCATCGTGAAATTAAAATTTACTCGAACCTGACTCCTAAGTCCAAATTATTAATTTAATATCCATCGTGAAATTAAAATTAACTCGAACCTGACTCCTAAGTCCAAATTATTAATTTAATATCCATCGTGAAATTAAAATTAACTCGAACCTGACTCCTAAGTCCAAATTATTAATTTAATATCCATCGTGAAATTAAAATTAACTCGAACCTGACTCCTAAGTCCAAATTATTAATTTAATATCCATCGTGAAATTAAAATTAACTCGAACCTGACTCCTAAGTCAAATTATTAATTTAATATCCATCGTGAAATTAAAATTAACTCGAACCTGACTTCTAAGTCCAAATTATTAATTTAATATCCATCGTGAAATTAAAATTAACTCGAACCTGACTCCTAAGTCCAAATTATTAATTTAATATCCATCGTGAAATTAAAATTAACTCGAACCTGACTCCTAAGTCCAAATTATTAATTTAATATCCATCGTGAAATTAAAATTAACTCGAACCTGACTCCTAAGTCCAAATTATTAATTTAATATCCATCGTGAAATTAAAATTAACTCGAACCTGACTCCTAAGTCCAAATTATTAATTTAATATCCATCGTGAAATTAAAATTAACTCGAACCTGACTCCTAAGTCCAAATTATTAATTTAATATCCATCGTGAAATTAAAATTAACTCGAACCTGACTCCTAAGTCCAAATTATTAATTTAATATCCATCGTGAAATTAAAATTAACTCGAACCTGACTCCTAAGTCCAAATTATTAATTTAATATCCATCGTGAAATTAAAATTAACTCGAACCTGACTCCTAAGTCCAAATTATTAATTTAATATCCATCGTGAAATTAAAATTAACTCGAACCTGACTCCGAAGTCCAAATTATTAATTTAATATCCATCGTGAAATTAAAATTAACTCGAACCTGACTCCTAAGTCCAAATTATTAATTTAATATCCATCGTGAAATTAAAATTAACTCGAACCTGACTCCTAAGTCCAAATTATTAATTTAATATCCATCGTGAAATTAAAATTAACTCGAACCTGACTCCTAAGTCCAAATTATTAATTTAATATCCATCGTGAAATTAAAATTAACTCGAACCTGACTCCTAAGTCCAAATTATTAATTTAATATCAATCGTGAAATTAAAATTAACTCGAACCTGACTCCTAAGTCCAAATTATTAATTTAATATCCATCGTGAAATTAAAATTAACTCGAACCTGATTATTAAGTCCAAATTATTAATTTAATATCCATCGTGAAATTAAAATTAACTCGAACCTGACTCCTAAGTCCAAAATATTAATTTAATATCCATCGTGAAATTAAAATTAACTCGAACCTGACTTCTAAGTCCAAATTATTAATTTAATATCCATCGTGATATTAAAATTAACTCGAACCTGACTCCTAAGTCCAAATTATTAATTTAATATCCATCGTGAAATTAAAATTAACTCGAACCTGACTCCTAAGTCCAAATTATTAATTTAATATCCATCGTGAAATTAAAATTAACTCGAACCTGACTCCTAAGTCCAAATTATTAATTTAATATCCATCGTGAAATTAAAATTAACTCGAACCTGACTCCTAAGTCCAAATTATTAATTTAATATCCATCGTGAAATTAAAATTAACTCGAACCTGACTCCTAAGTCCAAATTATTAATTTAATATCCATCGTGAAATTAAAATTAACTCGAACCTGACTCCTAAGTCCAAATTATTAATTTAATATCCATCGTGAAATTAAAATTAACTCGAACCTGACTCCTAAGTCCAAATTATTAATTTAATATCCATCGTGAAATTAAAATTAACTCGAACCTGACTCCTAAGTCCAAATTATTAATTTAATATCCATCGTGAAATTAAAATTAACTCGAACCTGACTCCTAAGTCCAAATTATTAATTTAATATCCATCGTGAAATTAAAATTAACTCGAACCTGACTCCTAAGTCCAAATTATTAATTTAATATCCATCGTGAAATTAAAATTAACTCGAACCTGACTCCTAAGTCCAAATTATTAATTTAATATCCATCGTGAAATTAAAATTAACTCGAACCTGACTCCTAAGTCCAAATTATTAATTTAATATCCATCGTGAAATTAAAATTAACTCGAACCTGACTTCTAAGTCCAAATTATTAATTTAATATCCATCGTGAAATTAAAATTAACTCGAACCTGACTCCTAAGTCCAAATTATTAATTTAATATCCATCGTGAAATTAAAATTAACTCGAACCTGACTCCTAAGTCCAAATTATTAATTTAATATCCATCGTGAAATTAAAATTAACTCGAACCTGACTCCTAAGTCCAAATTATTAATTTAATATCCATCGTGAAATTAAAATTAACTCGAACCTGATTATTAAGTCCAAATTATTAATTTAATATCCATCGTGAAATTAAAATTAACTCGAACCTGACTCCTAAGTCCAAATTATTAATTTAATATCCATCGTGAAATTAAAATTAACTCGAACCTGACTCCTAAGTCCAAATTATTAATTTAATATCCATCGTGAAATTAAAATTAACTCGAACCTGACTCCTAAGTCCAAATTATTAATTTAATATCCATCGTGAAATTAAAATTAACTCGAACCTGACTCCTAAGTCCAAATTATTAATTTAATATCCATCGTGAAATTAAAATTAACTCGAACCTGACTCCTAAGTCCAAATTATTAATTTAATATCCATCGTGAAATTAAAATTAACTCGAACCTGACTCCTAAGTCCAAATTATTAATTTAATATCCATCGTGAAATTAAAATTAACTCGAACCTGACTCCTAAGTCCACATTATTAATTTAATATCCATCGTGAAATTAAAATTAACTCGAACCTGATTATTAAGTCCAAATTATTAATTTAATATCCATCGTGAAATTAAAATTAACTCGAACCTGACTCCTAAGTCCAAATTATTAATTTAATATCCATCGTGAAATTAAAATTAACTCGAACCTGACTCCTAAGTCCAAATTATTAATTTAATATCCATCGTGAAATTAAAATTAACTCGAACCTGATTATTAAGTCCAAATTATTAATTTAATATCCATCGTGAAATTAAAATTAACTCGAACCTGACTCCTAAGTCCAAATTATTAATTTAATATCCATCGTGAAATTAAAATTAACTCGAACCTGACTCCTAAGTCCAAATTATTAATTTAATATCAATCGTGAAATTAAAATTAACTCGAACCTGACTCCTAAGTCCAAATTATTAATTTAATATCCATCGTGAAATTAAAATTAACTCGAACCTGATTATTAAGTCCAAATTATTAATTTAATATCCATCGTGAAATTAAAATTAACTCGAACCTGACTCCTAAGTCCAAATTATTAATTTAATATCCATCGTGAAATTAAAATTAACTCGAACCTGATTATTAAGTCCAAATTATTAATTTAATATCCATCGTGAAATTAAAATTAACTCGAACCTGACTCCTAAGTCCAAATTATTAATTTAATATCCATCGTGAAATTAAAATTAACTCGAACCTGACTCCTAAGTCCAAATTATTAATTTAATATCCATCGTGAAATTAAAATTAACTCGAACCTGACTCCTAAGTCCAAATTATTAATTTAATATCCATCGTGAAATTAAAATTAACTCGAACCTGACTCCTAAGTCCAAATTATTAATTTAATATCCATCGTGAAATTAAAATTAACTCGAACCTGACTCCTAAGTCCAAATTATTAATTTAATATCCATCGTGAAATTAAAATTAACTCGAACCTGACTCCTAAGTCCAAATTATTAATTTAATATCCATCGTGAAATTAAAATTAACTCGAACCTGATTATTAAGTCCAAATTATTAATTTAATATCCATCGTGAAATTAAAATTAACTCGAACCTGACTCCTAAGTCCAAATTATTAATTTATTATCCATCGTGAAATTAAAATTAACTCGAACCTGATTATTAAGTCCAAATTATTAATTTAATATCCATCGTGAAATTAAAATTAACTCGAACCTGACTCCTAAGTCCAAATTATTAATTTAATATCCATCGTGAAATTAAAATTAACTCGAACCTGATTATTAAGTCCAAATTATTAATTTAATATCCATCGTGAAATTAACATTAACTCGAACCTGATTATTAAGTCCAAATTATTAATTTAATATCCATCGTGAAATTAAAATTAACTCGAACCTGACTCCTAAGTCCAATTTATTAATTTAATATCCATCGTGAAATTAAAATTAACTCGAACCTGATTATTAAGTCCAAATTATTAATTTAATATCCATCGTGAAATTAACATTAACTCGAACCTGATTATTAAGTCCAAATTATTAATTTAATATCCATCGTGAAATTAAAATTAACTCGAACCTGACTCCTAAGTCCAAATTATTAATTTAATATCCATCGTGAAATTAAAATTAACTCGAACCTGATTATTAAGTCCAAATTATTAATTTAATATCCATAGTGAAATTAAAATTAACTCGAACCTGACTCCTAAGTCCAAATTATTAATTTAATATCCATCGTGAAATTAAAATTAACTCGAACCTGATTATTAAGTCCAAATTATTAATTTAATATCCATCGTGTAATTAACATTAACTCGAACCTGATTATTAAGTCCAAATTATTAATTTAATATCCATCGTGAAATTAAAATTAACTCGAACCTGACTCCTAAGTCCAAATTATTAATTTAATATCCATCGTGAAATTAAAATTAACTCGAACCTGATTATTAAGTCCAAATTATTAATTTAATATCCATCGTGAAATTAAAATTAACTCGAACCTGACTCCTAAGTCCAAATTATTAATTTAATATCCATCGTGAAATTAAAATTAACTCGAACCTGACTCCTAAGTCCAAATTATTAATTTAATATCCATCGTGAAATTAAAATTAACTCGAACCTGACTCCTAAGTCCAAATTATTAATTTAATATCCATCGTGAAATTACAATTAACTCGAACCTGACTCCTAAGTCCAAATTATTAATTTAATATCCATCGTGAAATTAAAATTAACTCGAACCTGACTCCTAAGTCCAAATTATTAATTTAATATCCATCGTGAAATTAAAATTAACTCGAACCTGATTATTAAGTCCAAATTATTAATTTAATATCCATCGTGAAATTAAAATTAACTCGAACCTGACTCCTAAGTCCAAATTATTAATTTAATATCCATCGTGAAATTAAAATTAACTCGAACCTGACTCCTAAGTCCAAATTATTAATTTAATATCCATCGTGAAATTAAAATTAACTCGAACCTGACTCCTAAGTCCAAATTATTAATTTAAAATCCATCGTGAAATTAAAATTAACTCGAACCTGACTCCTAAGTCCAAATTATTAATTTAATATCCATCGTGAAATTAAAATTAACTCGAACCTGATTATTAAGTCCAAATTATTAATTTAATATCCATCGTGAAATTAAAATTAACTCGAACCTGATCCCTAAGTCCAAATTATTAATTTAATATCCATCGTGAAATTAAAATTAACTCGAACCTGACTCCTAAGTCCAAATTATTAATTTAATATCCATCGTGAAATTAAAATTAACTCGAACCTGATTATTAAGTCCAAATTATTAATTTAATATCCATCGTGAAATTAAAATTAACTCGAACCTGACTCCTAAGTCCAAATTATTAATTTAATATCCATCGTGAAATTAAAATTAACTCGAACCTGATCATTAAGTCCAAATTATTAATTTAATATCCATCGTGAAATTAAAATTAACTCGAACCTGACTCCTAAGTCCAAATTATTAATTTAATATCCATCGTGAAATTAAAATTAACTCGAACCTGACTCCTAAGTCCAAATTATAATTTAATATCCATCGTGAAATTAAAATTAACTCGAACCTGACTCCTAAGTCCAAATTATTAATTTAATATCCATCGTGAAATTAAAATTAACTCGAACCTGACTCCTAAGTCCAAATTATTAATTTAATATCCATCGTGAAATTAAAATTAACTCGAACCTGACTCCTAAGTCCAAATTATTAATTTAATATCCATCGTGAAATTAAAATTAACTCGAACCTGACTCCTAAGTCCAAATTATTAATTTAATATCCATCGTGAAATTAAAATTAACTCGAACCTGACTCCTAAGTCCAAATTATTAATTTAATATCCATCGTGAAATTAAAATTAACTCGAACCTGACTCCTAAGTCCAAATTATTAATTTAATATCCATCGTGAAATTAAAATTAACTCGAACCTGACTCCTAAGTCCAAATTATTAATTTAATATCCATCGTGAAATTAAAATTAACTCGAACCTGACTCCTAAGTCCAAATTATTAATTTAATATCCATCGTGAAATTAAAATTAACTCGAACCTGACTCCTAAGTCCAAATTATTAATTTAATATCCATCGTGAAATTAAAATTAACTCGAACCTGACTCCTAAGTCCAAATTATTAATTTAATATCCATCGTGAAATTAAAATTAACTCGAACCTGACTCCTAAGTCCAAATTATTAATTTAATATCCATCGTGAAATTAAAATTAACTCGAACCTGACTCCTAAGTCCAAATTATTAATTTAATATCCATCGTGAAATTAAAATTAACTCGAACCTGACTCCTAAGTCCAAATTATTAATTTAATATCCATCGTGAAATTAAAATTAACTCGAACCTGACTCCTAAGTCCAAATTATTAATTTAATATCCATCGTGAAATTAAAATTAACTCGAACCTGACTCCTAAGTCCAAATTATTAATTTAATATCCATCGTGAAATTAAAATTAACTCGAACCTGACTCCTAAGTCCAAATTATTAATTTAATATCCATCGTGAAATTAAAATTAACTCGAACCTGACTCCTAAGTCCAAATTATTAATTTAATATCCATCGTGAAATTAAAATTAACTCGAACCTGACTCCTAAGTCCAAATTATTAATTTAATATCCATCGTGAAATTAAAATTAACTCGAACCTGACTCCTAAGTCCAAATTATTAATTTAATATCCATCGTGAAATTAAAATTAACTCGAACCTGACTCCTAAGTCCAAATTATTAATTTAATATCCATCGTGAAATTAAAATTAACTCGAACCTGACTCCTAAGTCCAAATTATTAATTTAATATCCATCGTGAAATTAAAATTAACTCGAACCTGACTCCTAAGTCCAAATTATTAATTTAATATCCATCGTGAAATTAAAATTAACTCGAACCTGACTCCTAAGTCCAAATTATTAATTTAATATCCATCGTGAAATTAAAATTAACTCGAACCTGACTCCTAAGTCCAAATTATTAATTTAATATCCATCGTGAAATTAAAATTAACTCGAACCTGACTCCTAAGTCCAAATTATTAATTTAATATCCATCGTGAAATTAAAATTAACTCGAACCTGACTCCTAAGTCCAAATTATTAATTTAATATCCATCGTGAAATTAAAATTAACTCGAACCTGACTCCTAAGTCCAAATTATTAATTTAATATCCATCGTGAAATTAAAATTAACTCGAACCTGACTCCTAAGTCCAAATTATTAATTTAATATCCATCGTGAAATTAAAATTAACTCGAACCTGACTCCTAAGTCCAAATTATTAATTTAATATCCATCGTGAAATTAAAATTAACTCGAACCTGACTCCTAAGTCCAAATTATTAATTTAATATCCATCGTGAAATTAAAATTAACTCGAACCTGACTCCTAAGTCCAAATTATTAATTTAATATCCATCGTGAAATTAAAATTAACTCGAACCTGACTCCTAAGTCCAAATTATTAATTTAATATCCATCGTGAAATTAAAATTAACTCGAACCTGACTCCTAAGTCCAAATTATTAATTTAATATCCATCGTGAAATTAAAATTAACTCGAACCTGACTCCTAAGTCCAAATTATTAATTTAATATCCATCGTGAAATTAAAATTAACTCGAACCTGACTCCTAAGTCCAAATTATTAATTTAATATCCATCGTGAAATTAAAATTAACTCGAACCTGACTCCTAAGTCCAAATTATTAATTTAATATCCATCGTGAAATTAAAATTAACTCGAACCTGACTCCTAAGTCCAAATTATTAATTTAATATCCATCGTGAAATTAAAATTAACTCGAACCTGACTCCTAAGTCCAAATTATTAATTTAATATCCATCGTGAAATTAAAATTAACTCGAACCTGACTCCTAAGTCCAAATTATTAATTTAATATCCATCGTGAAATTAAAATTAACTCGAACCTGACTCCTAAGTCCAAATTATTAATTTAATATCCATCGTGAAATTAAAATTAACTCGAACCTGACTCCTAAGTCCAAATTATTAATTTAATATCCATCGTGAAATTAAAATTAACTCGAACCTGACTCCTAAGTCCAAATTATTAATTTAATATCCATCGTGAAATTAAAATTAACTCGAACCTGACTCCTAAGTCCAAATTATTAATTTAATATCCATCGTGAAATTAAAATTAACTCGAACCTGACTCCTAAGTCCAAATTATTAATTTAATATCCATCGTGAAATTAAAATTAACTCGAACCTGACTCCTAAGTCCAAATTATTAATTTAATATCCATCGTGAAATTAAAATTAACTCGAACCTGACTCCTAAGTCCAAATTATTAATTTAATATCCATCGTGAAATTAAAATTAACTCGAACCTGACTCCTAAGTCCAAATTATTAATTTAATATCCATCGTGAAATTAAAATTAACTCGAACCTGACTCCTAAGTCCAAATTATTAATTTAATATCCATCGTGAAATTAAAATTAACTCGAACCTGACTCCTAAGTCCAAATTATTAATTTAATATCCATCGTGAAATTAAAATTAACTCGAACCTGACTCCTAAGTCCAAATTATTAATTTAATATCCATCGTGAAATTAAAATTAACTCGAACCTGACTCCTAAGTCCAAATTATTAATTTAATATCCATCGTGAAATTAAAATTAACTCGAACCTGACTCCTAAGTCCAAATTATTAATTTAATATCCATCGTGAAATTAAAATTAACTCGAACCTGACTCCTAAGTCCAAATTATTAATTTAATATCCATCGTGAAATTAAAATTAACTCGAACCTGACTCCTAAGTCCAAATTATTAATTTAATATCCATCGTGAAATTAAAATTAACTCGAACCTGACTCCTAAGTCCAAATTATTAATTTAATATCCATCGTGAAATTAAAATTAACTCGAACCTGACTCCTAAGTCCAAATTATTAATTTAATATCCATCGTGAAATTAAAATTAACTCGAACCTGACTCCTAAGTCCAAATTATTAATTTAATATCCATCGTGAAATTAAAATTAACTCGAACCTGACTCCTAAGTCCAAATTATTAATTTAATATCCATCGTGAAATTAAAATTAACTCGAACCTGACTCCTAAGTCCAAATTATTAATTTAATATCCATCGTGAAATTAAAATTAACTCGAACCTGACTCCTAAGTCCAAATTATTAATTTAATATCCATCGTGAAATTAAAATTAACTCGAACCTGACTCCTAAGTCCAAATTATTAATTTAATATCCATCGTGAAATTAAAATTAACTCGAACCTGACTCCTAAGTCCAAATTATTAATTTAATATCCATCGTGAAATTAAAATTAACTCGAACCTGACTCCTAAGTCCAAATTATTAATTTAATATCCATCGTGAAATTAAAATTAACTCGAACCTGACTCCTAAGTCCAAATTATTAATTTAATATCCATCGTGAAATTAAAATTAACTCGAACCTGACTCCTAAGTCCAAATTATTAATTTAATATCCATCGTGAAATTAAAATTAACTCGAACCTGACTCCTAAGTCCAAATTATTAATTTAATATCCATCGTGAAATTAAAATTAACTCGAACCTGACTCCTAAGTCCAAATTATTAATTTAATATCCATCGTGAAATTAAAATTAACTCGAACCTGACTCCTAAGTCCAAATTATTAATTTAATATCCATCGTGAAATTAAAATTAACTCGAACCTGACTCCTAAGTCCAAATTATTAATTTAATATCCATCGTGAAATTAAAATTAACTCGAACCTGACTCCTAAGTCCAAATTATTAATTTAATATCCATCGTGAAATTAAAATTAACTCGAACCTGACTCCTAAGTCCAAATTATTAATTTAATATCCATCGTGAAATTAAAATTAACTCGAACCTGACTCCTAAGTCCAAATTATTAATTTAATATCCATCGTGAAATTAAAATTAACTCGAACCTGACTCCTAAGTCCAAATTATTAATTTAATATCCATCGTGAAATTAAAATTAACTCGAACCTGACTCCTAAGTCCAAATTATTAATTTAATATCCATCGTGAAATTAAAATTAACTCGAACCTGACTCCTAAGTCCAAATTATTAATTTAATATCCATCGTGAAATTAAAATTAACTCGAACCTGACTCCTAAGTCCAAATTATTAATTTAATATCCATCGTGAAATTAAAATTAACTCGAACCTGACTCCTAAGTCCAAATTATTAATTTAATATCCATCGTGAAATTAAAATTAACTCGAACCTGACTCCTAAGTCCAAATTATTAATTTAATATCCATCGTGAAATTAAAATTAACTCGAACCTGACTCCTAAGTCCAAATTATTAATTTAATATCCATCGTGAAATTAAAATTAACTCGAACCTGACTCCTAAGTCCAAATTATTAATTTAATATCCATCGTGAAATTAAAATTAACTCGAACCTGACTCCTAAGTCCAAATTATTAATTTAATATCCATCGTGAAATTAAAATTAACTCGAACCTGACTCCTAAGTCCAAATTATTAATTTAATATCCATCGTGAAATTAAAATTAACTCGAACCTGACTCCTAAGTCCAAATTATTAATTTAATATCCATCGTGAAATTAAAATTAACTCGAACCTGACTCCTAAGTCCAAATTATTAATTTAATATCCATCGTGAAATTAAAATTAACTCGAACCTGACTCCTAAGTCCAAATTATTAATTTAATATCCATCGTGAAATTAAAATTAACTCGAACCTGACTCCTAAGTCCAAATTATTAATTTAATATCCATCGTGAAATTAAAATTAACTCGAACCTGACTCCTAAGTCCAAATTATTAATTTAATATCCATCGTGAAATTAAAATTAACTCGAACCTGACTCCTAAGTCCAAATTATTAATTTAATATCCATCGTGAAATTAAAATTAACTCGAACCTGACTCCTAAGTCCAAATTATTAATTTAATATCCATCGTGAAATTAAAATTAACTCGAACCTGACTCCTAAGTCCAAATTATTAATTTAATATCCATCGTGAAATTAAAATTAACTCGAACCTGACTCCTAAGTCCAAATTATTAATTTAATATCCATCGTGAAATTAAAATTAACTCGAACCTGACTCCTAAGTCCAAATTATTAATTTAATATCCATCGTGAAATTAAAATTAACTCGAACCTGACTCCTAAGTCCAAATTATTAATTTAATATCCATCGTGAAATTAAAATTAACTCGAACCTGACTCCTAAGTCCAAATTATTAATTTAATATCCATCGTGAAATTAAAATTAACTCGAACCTGACTCCTAAGTCCAAATTATTAATTTAATATCCATCGTGAAATTAAAATTAACTCGAACCTGACTCCTAAGTCCAAATTATTAATTTAATATCCATCGTGAAATTAAAATTAACTCGAACCTGACTCCTAAGTCCAAATTATTAATTTAATATCCATCGTGAAATTAAAATTAACTCGAACCTGACTCCTAAGTCCAAATTATTAATTTAATATCCATCGTGAAATTAAAATTAACTCGAACCTGACTCCTAAGTCCAAATTATTAATTTAATATCCATCGTGAAATTAAAATTAACTCGAACCTGACTCCTAAGTCCAAATTATTAATTTAATATCCATCGTGAAATTAAAATTAACTCGAACCTGACTCCTAAGTCCAAATTATTAATTTAATATCCATCGTGAAATTAAAATTAACTCGAACCTGACTCCTAAGTCCAAATTATTAATTTAATATCCATCGTGAAATTAAAATTAACTCGAACCTGACTCCTAAGTCCAAATTATTAATTTAATATCCATCGTGAAATTAAAATTAACTCGAACCTGACTCCTAAGTCCAAATTATTAATTTAATATCCATCGTGAAATTAAAATTAACTCGAACCTGACTCCTAAGTCCAAATTATTAATTTAATATCCATCGTGAAATTAAAATTAACTCGAACCTGACTCCTAAGTCCAAATTATTAATTTAATATCCATCGTGAAATTAAAATTAACTCGAACCTGACTCCTAAGTCCAAATTATTAATTTAATATCCATCGTGAAATTAAAATTAACTCGAACCTGACTCCTAAGTCCAAATTATTAATTTAATATCCATCGTGAAATTAAAATTAACTCGAACCTGACTCCTAAGTCCAAATTATTAATTTAATATCCATCGTGAAATTAAAATTAACTCGAACCTGACTCCTAAGTCCAAATTATTAATTTAATATCCATCGTGAAATTAAAATTAACTCGAACCTGACTCCTAAGTCCAAATTATTAATTTAATATCCATCGTGAAATTAAAATTAACTCGAACCTGACTCCTAAGTCCAAATTATTAATTTAATATCCATCGTGAAATTAAAATTAACTCGAACCTGACTCCTAAGTCCAAATTATTAATTTAATATCCATCGTGAAATTAAAATTAACTCGAACCTGACTCCTAAGTCCAAATTATTAATTTAATATCCATCGTGAAATTAAAATTAACTCGAACCTGACTCCTAAGTCCAAATTATTAATTTAATATCCATCGTGAAATTAAAATTAACTCGAACCTGACTCCTAAGTCCAAATTATTAATTTAATATCCATCGTGAAATTAAAATTAACTCGAACCTGACTCCTAAGTCCAAATTATTAATTTAATATCCATCGTGAAATTAAAATTAACTCGAACCTGACTCCTAAGTCCAAATTATTAATTTAATATCCATCGTGAAATTAAAATTAACTCGAACCTGACTCCTAAGTCCAAATTATTAATTTAATATCCATCGTGAAATTAAAATTAACTCGAACCTGACTCCTAAGTCCAAATTATTAATTTAATATCCATCGTGAAATTAAAATTAACTCGAACCTGACTCCTAAGTCCAAATTATTAATTTAATATCCATCGTGAAATTAAAATTAACTCGAACCTGACTCCTAAGTCCAAATTATTAATTTAATATCCATCGTGAAATTAAAATTAACTCGAACCTGACTCCTAAGTCCAAATTATTAATTTAATATCCATCGTGAAATTAAAATTAACTCGAACCTGACTCCTAAGTCCAAATTATTAATTTAATATCCATCGTGAAATTAAAATTAACTCGAACCTGACTCCTAAGTCCAAATTATTAATTTAATATCCATCGTGAAATTAAAATTAACTCGAACCTGACTCCTAAGTCCAAATTATTAATTTAATATCCATCGTGAAATTAAAATTAACTCGAACCTGACTCCTAAGTCCAAATTATTAATTTAATATCCATCGTGAAATTAAAATTAACTCGAACCTGACTCCTAAGTCCAAATTATTAATTTAATATCCATCGTGAAATTAAAATTAACTCGAACCTGACTCCTAAGTCCAAATTATTAATTTAATATCCATCGTGAAATTAAAATTAACTCGAACCTGACTCCTAAGTCCAAATTATTAATTTAATATCCATCGTGAAATTAAAATTAACTCGAACCTGACTCCTAAGTCCAAATTATTAATTTAATATCCATCGTGAAATTAAAATTAACTCGAACCTGACTCCTAAGTCCAAATTATTAATTTAATATCCATCGTGAAATTAAAATTAACTCGAACCTGACTCCTAAGTCCAAATTATTAATTTAATATCCATCGTGAAATTAAAATTAACTCGAACCTGACTCCTAAGTCCAAATTATTAATTTAATATCCATCGTGAAATTAAAATTAACTCGAACCTGACTCCTAAGTCCAAATTATTAATTTAATATCCATCGTGAAATTAAAATTAACTCGAACCTGACTCCTAAGTCCAAATTATTAATTTAATATCCATCGTGAAATTAAAATTAACTCGAACCTGACTCCTAAGTCCAAATTATTAATTTAATATCCATCGTGAAATTAAAATTAACTCGAACCTGACTCCTAAGTCCAAATTATTAATTTAATATCCATCGTGAAATTAAAATTAACTCGAACCTGACTCCTAAGTCCAAATTATTAATTTAATATCCATCGTGAAATTAAAATTAACTCGAACCTGACTCCTAAGTCCAAATTATTAATTTAATATCCATCGTGAAATTAAAATTAACTCGAACCTGACTCCTAAGTCCAAATTATTAATTTAATATCCATCGTGAAATTAAAATTAACTCGAACCTGACTCCTAAGTCCAAATTATTAATTTAATATCCATCGTGAAATTAAAATTAACTCGAACCTGACTCCTAAGTCCAAATTATTAATTTAATATCCATCGTGAAATTAAAATTAACTCGAACCTGACTCCTAAGTCCAAATTATTAATTTAATATCCATCGTGAAATTAAAATTAACTCGAACCTGACTCCTAAGTCCAAATTATTAATTTAATATCCATCGTGAAATTAAAATTAACACGAACCTGACTCCTAAGTCCAAATTATTAATTTAATATAAATCGTGAAATTAAAATTAACTCGAACCTGACTCCTAAGTCCAAATTATTAATTTAATATCCATCGTGAAATTAAAATTAACTCGAACCTGACTCCTAAGTCCAAATTATTAATTTAATATCCATCGTGAAATTAAAATTAACTCGAACCTGACTCCTAAGTCCAAATTATTAATTTAATATCTATCGTGAAATTAAAATTAACTCGAACCTGACTCCTAAGTCCAAATTATTAATTTAATATCCATCGTGAAATTAAAATTAACTCGAACCTGACTCCTAAGTCCAAATTATTAATTTAATATCCATCGTGAAATTAAAATTAACTCGAACCTGACTCCTAAGTCCAAATTATTAATTTAATATCCATCGTGAAATTAAAATTAACTCGAACCTGACTCCTAAGTCCAAATTATTAATTTAATATCCATCGTGAAATTAAAATTAACTCGAACCTGACTCCTAAGTCCAAATTATTAATTTAATATCCATCGTGAAATTAAAATTAACTCGAACCTGACTCCTAAGTCCAAATTATTAATTTAATATCCATCGTGAAATTAAAATTAACTCGAACCTGACTCCTAAGTCCAAATTATTAATTTAATATCCATCGTGAAATTAAAATTAACTCGAACCTGACTCCTAAGTCCAAATTATTAATTTAATATCCATCGTGAAATTAAAATTAACTCGAACCTGACTCCTAAGTCCAAATTATTAATTTAATATCCATCGTGAAATTAAAATTAACTCGAACCTGACTCCTAAGTCCAAATTATTAATTTAATATCCATCGTGAAATTAAAATTAACTCGAACCTGACTCCTAAGTCCAAATTATTAATTTAATATCCATCGTGAAATTAAAATTAACTCGAACCTGATTATTAAGTCCAAATTATTAATTTAATATCCATCGTGAAATTAAAATTAACTCGAACCTGACTCCTAAGTCCAAATTATTAATTTAATATCCATCGTGAAATTAAAATTAACTCGAACCTGACTCCTAAGTCCAAATTATTAATTTAATATCCATCGTGAAATTAAAATTAACTCGAACCTGACTCCTAAGTCCAAATTATTAATTTAATATCCATCGTGAAATTAAAATTAACTCGAACCTGACTCCTAAGTCCAAATTATTAATTTAATATCCATCGTGAAATTAAAATTAACTCGAACCTGATTATTAAGTCCAAATTATTAATTTATTATCCATCGTGAAATTAAAATTAACTCGAACCTGACTCCTAAGTCCAAATTATTAATTTAATATCCATCATGAAATTAAAATTAACTCGAACCTGATTATTAAGTCCAAATTATTAATTTAATATCCATCGTGAAATTAAAATTAACTCGAACCTGATTATTAAGTCCAAATTATTAATTTAATATCTATCGTGAAATTAAAATTAACTCGAACCTGACTCCTAAGTCCAAATTATTAATTTAATATCCATCGTGAAATTAAAATTAACTCGAACCTGACTCCTAAGTCCAAATTATTAATTTAATATCCATCGTGAAATTAAAATTAACTCGAACCTGACTCCTAAGTCCAAATTATTAATTTAATATCCATCGTGAAATTAAAATTAACTCGAACCTGACTCCTAAGTCCAAATTATTAATTTAATATCCATCGTGAAATTAAAATTAACTCGAACCTGACTCCTAAGTCCAAATTATTAATTTAATATCCATCGTGAAATTAAAATTAACTCGAACCTGACTCCTAAGTCCAAATTATTAATTTAATATCCATCGTGAAATTAAAATTAACTCGAACCTGATTATTAAGTCCAAATTATTAATTTAATATCCATCGTGAAATTAAAATTAACTCGAACCTGACTCCTAAGTCCAAATTATTAATTTAATATCCATCGTGAAATTAAAATTAACTCGAACCTGATTATTAAGTCCAAATTATTAATTTAATATCCATCGTGAAATTAAAATTAACTCGAACCTGACTCCTAAGTCCAAATTATTAATTTAATATCCATCGTGAAATTAAAATTAACTCGAACCTGACTCCTAAGTCCAAATTATTAATTTAATATCCATCGTGAAATTAAAATTAACTCGAACCTGACTCCTAAGTCCAAATTATTAATTTAATATCCATCGTGAAATTAAAATTAACTCGAACCTGACTCCTAAGTCCAAATTATTAATTTAATATCCATCGTGAAATTAAAATTAACTCGAACCTGACTCCTAAGTCCAAATTATTAATTTAATATCCATCGTGAAATTAAAATTAACTCGAACCTGATTATTAAGTCCAAATTATTAATTTAATATCCATCGTGAAATTAAAATTAACTCGAACCTGATTATTGAGTCCAAATTATTAATTTAATATCCATCGTGAAATTAAAATTAACTCGAACCTGACTCCTAAGTCCAAATTATTAATTTAATATCCATCGTGAAATTAAGATTAACTCGAACCTGACTCCTAAGTCCAAATTATTAATTTAATATCCATCGTGAAATTAAAATTAACTCGAACCTGACTCCTAAGTCCAAATTATTAATTTAATATCCATCGTGAAATTAAAATTAACTCGAACCTGACTCCTAAGTCCAAATTATTAATTTAATATCCATCGTGAAATTAAAATTAACTCGAACCTGACTCCTAAGTCCAAATTATTAATTTAATATCCATCGTGAAATTAAAATTAACTCGAACCTGACTCCTAAGTCCAAATTATTAATTTAATATCCATCGTGAAATTAAAATTAACTCGAACCTGACTCCTAAGTCCAAATTATTAATTTAATATCCATCGTGAAATTAAAATTAACTCGAACCTGACTCCTAAGTCCAAATTATTAATTTAATATCCATCGTGAAATTAAAATTAACTCGAACCTGACTCCTAAGTCCAAATTATTAATTTAATATCCATCGTGAAATTAAAATTAACTCGAACCTGACTCCTAAGTCCAAATTATTAATTTAATATCCATCGTGAAATTAAAATTAACTCGAACCTGACTCCTAAGTCCAAATTATTAATTTAATATCCATCGTGAAATTAAAATTAACTCGAACCTGACTCCTAAGTCCAAATTATTAATTTAATATCCATCGTGAAATTAAAATTAACTCGAACCTGACTCCTAAGTCCAAATTATTAATTTAATATCCATCGTGAAATTAAAATTAACTCGAACCTGACTCCTAAGTCCAAATTATTAATTTAATATCCATCGTGAAATTAAAATTAACTCGAACCTGACTCCTAAGTCCAAATTATTAATTTAATATCCATCGTGAAATTAAAATTAACTCGAACCTGACTCCTAAGTCCAAATTATTAATTTAATATCCATCGTGAAATTAAAATTAACTCGAACCTGACTCCTAAGTCCAAATTATTAATTTAATATCCATCGTGAAATTAAAATTAACTCGAACCTGACTCCTAAGTCCAAATTATTAATTTAATATCCATCGTGAAATTAAAATTAACTCGAACCTGACTCCTAAGTCCAAATTATTAATTTAATATCCATCGTGAAATTAAAATTAACTCGAACCTGACTCCTAAGTCCAAATTATTAATTTAATATCCATCGTGAAATTAAAATTAACTCGAACCTGACTCCTAAGTCCAAATTATTAATTTAATATCCATCGTGAAATTAAAATTAACTCGAACCTGACTCCTAAGTCCAAATTATTAATTTAATATCCATCGTGAAATTAAAATTAACTCGAACCTGACTCCTAAGTCCAAATTATTAATTTAATATCCATCGTGAAATTAAAATTAACTCGAACCTGACTCCTAAGTCCAAATTATTAATTTAATATCCATCGTGAAATTAAAATTAACTCGAACCTGATTATTAAGTCCAAATTATTAATTTAATATCCATCGTGAAATTAAAATTAACTCGAACCTGATTATTGAGTCCAAATTATTAATTTAATATCCATCGTGAAATTAAAATTAACTCGAACCTGACTCCTAAGTCCAAATTATTAATTTAATATCCATCGTGAAATTAAAATTAACTCGAACCTGACTCCTAAGTCCAAATTATTAATTTAATATCCATCGTGAAATTAAAATTAACTCGAACCTGACTCCTAAGTCCAAATTATTAATTTAATATCCATCGTGAAATTAAAATTAACTCGAACCTGACTCCTAAGTCCAAATTATTAATTTAATATCCATCGTGAAATTAAAATTAACTCGAACCTGACTCCTAAGTCCAAATTATTAATTTAATATCCATCGTGAAATTAAAATTAACTCGAACCTGACTCCTAAGTCCAAATTATTAATTTAATATCCATCGTGAAATTAAAATTAACTCGAACCTGACTCCTAAGTCCAAATTATTAATTTAATATCCATCGTGAAATTAAAATTAACTCGAACCTGACTCCTAAGTCCAAATTATTAATTTAATATCCATCGTGAAATTAAAATTAACTCGAAACTGATTATTAAGTCCAAATTATTAATTTAATATCCATCGTGAAATTAAAATTAACTCGAACCTGATTATTGAGTCCAAATTATTAATTTAATATCCATCGTGAAATTAAAATTAACTCGAACCTGACTCCTAAGTCCAAATTATTAATTTAATATCCATCGTGAAATTAAGATTAACTCGAACCTGACTCCTAAGTCCAAATTATTAATTTAATATCCATCGTGAAATTAAAATTAACTCGAACCTGACTCCTAAGTCCAAATTATTAATTTAATATCCATCGTGAAATTAAAATTAACTCGAACCTGACTCCTAAGTCCAAATTATTAATTTAATATCCATCGTGAAATTAAAATTAACTAGAACCTGACTCCTAAGTCCAAATTATTAATTTAATATCCATCGTGAAATTAAAATTAACTCGAACCTGACTCCTAAGTCCAAATTATTAATTTAATATCCATCGTGAAATTAAAATTAACTCGAACCTGACTCCTAAGTCCAAATTATTAATTTAATATCCATCGTGAAATTAAAATTAACTCGAACCTGACTCCTAAGTCCAAATTATTAATTTAATATCCATCGTGAAATTAAAATTAACTCGAACCTGACTCCTAAGTCCAAATTATTAATTTAATATCCATCGTGAAATTAAAATTAACTCGAACCTGACTCCTAAGTCCAAATTATTAATTTAATATCCATCGTGAAATTAAAATTAACTCGAACCTGACTCCTAAGTCCAAATTATTAATTTAATATCCATCGTGAAATTAAAATTAACTCGAACCTGACTCCTAAGTCCAAATTATTAATTTAATATCCATCGTGAAATTAAAATTAACTCGAACCTGACTCCTAAGTCCAAATTATTAATTTAATATCCATCGTGAAATTAAAATTAACTCGAACCTGACTCCTAAGTCCAAATTATTAATTTAATATCCATCGTGAAATTAAAATTAACTCGAACCTGACTCCTAAGTCCAAATTATTAATTTAATATCCATCGTGAAATTAAAATTAACTCGAACCTGACTCCTAAGTCCAAATTATTAATTTAATATCCATCGTGAAATTAAAATTAACTCGAACCTGACTCCTAAGTCCAAATTATTAATTTAATATCCATCGTGAAATTAAAATTAACTCGAACCTGACTCCTAAGTCCAAATTATTAATTTAATATCCATCGTGAAATTAAAATTAACTCGAACCTGACTCCTAAGTCCAAATTATTAATTTAATATCCATCGTGAAATTAAAATTAACTCGAACCTGACTCCTAAGTCCAAATTATTAATTTAATATCCATCGTGAAATTAAAATTAACTCGAACCTGACTCCTAAGTCCAAATTATTAATTTAATATCCATCGTGAAATTAAAATTAACTCGAACCCGACTCCTAAGTCCAAATTATTAATTTAATATCCATCGTGAAATTAAAATTAACTCGAACCCGACTCCTAAGTCCAAATTATTAATTTAATATCCATCGTGAAATTAAAATTAACTCGAACCCGACTCCTAAGTCCAAATTATTAATTTAATATCCATCGTGAAATTAAAATTAACTCGAACCTGACTCCTAAGTCCAAATTATTAATTTAATATCCATCGTGAAATTAAAATTAACTCGAACCTGACTCCTAAGTCCAAATTATTAATTTAATATCCATCGTGAAATTAAAATTAACTCGAACCTGACTCCTAAGTCCAAATTATTAATTTAATATCCATCGTGAAATTAAAATTAACTCGAACCTGACTCCTAAGTCCAAATTATTAATTTAATATCCATCGTGAAATTAAAATTAACTCGAACCTGACTCCTAAGTCCAAATTATTAATTTAATATCCATCGTGAAATTAAAATTAACTCGAACCTGACTCCTAAGTCCAAATTATTAATTTAATATCCATCGTGAAATTAAAATTAACTCGAACCTGACTCCTAAGTCCAAATTATTAATTTAATATCCATCGTGAAATTAAAATTAACTCGAACCTGACTCCTAAGTCCAAATTATTAATTTAATATCCATCGTGAAATTAAAATTAACTCGAACCTGACTCCTAAGTCCAAATTATTAATTTAATATCCATCGTGAAATTAAAATTAACTCGAACCTGACTCCTAAGTCCAAATTATTAATTTAATATCCATCGTGAAATTAAAATTAACTCGAACCTGACTCCTAAGTCCAAATTATTAATTTAATATCCATCGTGAAATTAAAATTAACTCGAACCTGACTCCTAAGTCCAAATTATTAATTTAATATCCATCGTGAAATTAAAATTAACTCGAACCTGACTCCTAAGTCCAAATTATTAATTTAATATCCATCGTGAAATTAAAATTAACTCGAACCTGACTCCTAAGTCCAAATTATTAATTTAATATCCATCGTGAAATTAAAATTAACTCGAACCTGACTCCTAAGTC
The DNA here is from genome assembly GCA_932274525.1 of Podabrus alpinus. NCBI lineage: Eukaryota > Metazoa > Arthropoda > Insecta > Coleoptera > Cantharidae > Podabrus > Podabrus alpinus. Next base: position 16,329,784 of record OW026452.1, read on the forward strand.
CAAATTATTAATTTAATATCCATCGTGAAATTAAAATTAACTAGAACCTGACTCCTAAGTCCAAATTATTAATTTAATATCCATCGTGAAATTAAAATTAACTCGAACCTGACTCCTAAGTCCAAATTATTAATTTAATATCCATCGTGAAATTAAAATTAACTCGAACCTGACTCCTAAGTCCAAATTATTAATTTAATATCCATCGTGAAATTAAAATTAACTCGAACCTGACTCCTAAGTCCAAATTATTAATTTAATATCCATCGTGAAATTAAAATTAACTCGAACCTGACTCCTAAGTCCAAATTATTAATTTAATATCCATCGTGAAATTAAAATTAACTCGAACCTGACTCCTAAGTCCAAATTATTAATTTAATATCCATCGTGAAATTAAAATTAACTCGAACCTGACTCCTAAGTCCAAATTATTAATTTAATATCCATCGTGAAATTAAAATTAACTCGAACCTGACTCCTAAGTCCAAATTATTAATTTAATATCCATCGTGAAATTAAAATTAACTCGAACCTGATTATTAAGTCCAAATTATTAATTTAATATCTATCGTGAAATTAAAATTAACTCGAACCTGACTCCTAAGTCCAAATTATTAATTTAATATCCATCGTGAAATTAAAATTAACTCGAACCTGACTCCTAAGTCCAAATTATTAATTTAATATCCATCGTGAAATTAAAATTAACTCGAACCTGACTCCTAAGTCCAAATTATTAATTTAATATCCATCGTGAAATTAAAATTAACTCGAACCTGACTCCTAAGTCCAAATTATTAATTTAATATCCATCGTGAAATTAAAATTAACTCGAACCTGACTCCTAAGTCCAAATTATTAATTTAATATCCATCGTGAAATTAAAATTAACTCGAACCTGACTCCTAAGTCCAAATTATTAATTTAATATCCATCGTGAAATTAAAATTAACTCGAACCTGATTATTAAGTCCAAATTATTAATTTAATATCCATCGTGAAATTAAAATTAACTCGAACCTGACTCCTAAGTCCAAATTATTAATTTAATATCCATCGTGAAATTAAAATTAACTCGAACCTGATTATTAAGTCCAAATTATTAATTTAATATCCATCGTGAAATTAAAATTAACTCGAACCTGACTCCTAAGTCCAAATTATTAATTTAATATCCATCGTGAAATTAAAATTAACTCGAACCTGACTCCTAAGTCCAAATTATTAATTTAATATCCATCGTGAAATTAAAATTAACTCGAACCTGACTCCTAAGTCCAAATTATTAATTTAATATCCATCGTGAAATTAAAATTAACTCGAACCTGACTCCTAAGTCCAAATTATTAATTTAATATCCATCGTGAAATTAAAATTAACTCGAACCTGACTCCTAAGTCCAAATTATTAATTTAATATCCATCGTGAAATTAAAATTAACTCGAACCTGACTCCTAAGTCCAAATTATTAATTTAATATCCATCGTGAAATTAAAATTAACTCGAACCTGACTCCTAAGTCCAAATTATTAATTTAATATCCATCGTGAAATTAAAATTAACTCGAACCTGACTCCTAAGTCCAAATTATTAATTTAATATCCATCGTGAAATTAAAATTAACTCGAACCTGACTCCTAAGTCCAAATTATTAATTTAATATCCATCGTGAAATTAAAATTAACTCGAACCTGACTCCTAAGTCCAAATTATTAATTTAATATCCATCGTGAAATTAAAATTAACTCGAACCTGATCATTAAGTCCAAATTATTAATTTAATATCCATCGTGAAATTAAAATTAACTCGAACCTGACTCCTAAGTCCAAATTATTAATTTAATATCCATCGTGAAATTAAAATTAACTCGAACCTGACTCCTAAGTCCAAATTATTAATTTAATATCCATCGTGAAATTAAAATTAACTCGAACCTGACTCCTAAGTCCAAATTATTAATTTAATATCCATCGTGAAATTAAAATTAACTCGAACCTGACTCCTAAGTCCAAATTATTAATTTAATATCCATCGTGAAATTAAAATTAACTCGAACCTGACTCCTAAGTCCAAATTATTAATTTAATATCCATCGTGAAATTAAAATTAACTCGAACCTGACTCCTAAGTCCAAATTATTAATTTAATATCCATCGTGAAATTAAAATTAACTCGAACCTGACTCCTAAGTCCAAATTATTAATTTAATATCCATCGTGAAATTAAAATTAACTCGAACCTGACTCCTAAGTCCAAATTATTAATTTAATATCCATCGTGAAATTAAAATTAACTCGAACCTGACTCCTAAGTCCAAATTATTAATTTAATATCCATCGTGAAATTAAAATTAACTCGAACCTGACTCCTAAGTCCAAATTATTAATTTAATATCCATCGTGAAATTAAAATTAACTCGAACCTGACTCCTAAGTCCAAATTATTAATTTAATATCCATCGTGAAATTAAAATTAACTCGAACCTGACTCCTAAGTCCAAATTATTAATTTAATATCCATCGTGAAATTAAAATTAACTCGAACCTGATTATTAAGTCCAAATTATTAATTTAATATCCATCGTGAAATTAAAATTAACTCGAACCTGATTATTGAGTCCAAATTATTAATTTAATATCCATCGTGAAATTAAAATTAACTCGAACCTGACTCCTAAGTCCAAATTATTAATTTAATATCCATCGTGAAATTAAAATTAACTCGAACCTGACTCCTAAGTCCAAATTATTAATTTAATATCCATCGTGAAATTAAAATTAACTCGAACCTGACTCCTAAGTCCAAATTATTAATTTAATATCCATCGTGAAATTAAAATTAACTCGAACCTGACTCCTAAGTCCAAATTATTAATTTAATATCCATCGTGAAATTAAAATTAACTCGAACCTGACTCCTAAGTCCAAATTATTAATTTAATATCCATCGTGAAATTAAAATTAACTCGAACCTGATTATTAAGTCCAAATTATTAATTTAATATCCATCGTGAAATTAAAATTAACTCGAACCTGATTATTGAGTCCAAATTATTAATTTAATATCCATCGTGAAATTAAAATTAACTCGAACCTGACTCCTAAGTCCAAATTATTAATTTAATATCCATCGTGAAATTAAAATTAACTCGAACCTGACTCCTAAGTCCAAATTATTAATTTAATATCCATCGTGAAATTAAAATTAACTCGAACCTGACTCCTAAGTCCAAATTATTAATTTAATATCCATCGTGAAATTAAAATTAACTCGAACCTGACTCCTAAGTCCAAATTATTAATTTAATATCCATCGTGAAATTAAAATTAACTCGAACCTGACTCCTAAGTCCAAATTATTAATTTAATATCCATCGTGAAATTAAAATTAACTCGAACCTGACTCCTAAGTCCAAATTATTAATTTAATATCCATCGTGAAATTAAAATTAACTCGAACCTGACTCCTAAGTCCAAATTATTAATTTAATATCCATCGTGAAATTAAAATTAACTCGAACCTGACTCCTAAGTCCAAATTATTAATTTAATATCCATCGTGAAATTAAAATTAACTCGAAACTGATTATTAAGTCCAAATTATTAATTTAATATCCATCGTGAAATTAAAATTAACTCGAACCTGATTATTGAGTCCAAATTATTAATTTAATATCCATCGTGAAATTAAAATTAACTCGAACCTGACTCCTAAGTCCAAATTATTAATTTAATATCCATCGTGAAATTAAGATTAACTCGAACCTGACTCCTAAGTCCAAATTATTAATTTAATATCCATCGTGAAATTAAAATTAACTCGAACCTGACTCCTAAGTCCAAATTATTAATTTAATATCCATCGTGAAATTAAAATTAACTCGAACCTGACTCCTAAGTCCAAATTATTAATTTAATATCCATCGTGAAATTAAAATTAACTAGAACCTGACTCCTAAGTCCAAATTATTAATTTAATATCCATCGTGAAATTAAAATTAACTCGAACCTGACTCCTAAGTCCAAATTATTAATTTAATATCCATCGTGAAATTAAAATTAACTCGAACCTGACTCCTAAGTCCAAATTATTAATTTAATATCCATCGTGAAATTAAAATTAACTCGAACCTGACTCCTAAGTCCAAATTATTAATTTAATATCCATCGTGAAATTAAAATTAACTCGAACCTGACTCCTAAGTCCAAATTATTAATTTAATATCCATCGTGAAATTAAAATTAACTCGAACCTGACTCCTAAGTCCAAATTATTAATTTAATATCCATCGTGAAATTAAAATTAACTCGAACCTGACTCCTAAGTCCAAATTATTAATTTAATATCCATCGTGAAATTAAAATTAACTCGAACCTGACTCCTAAGTCCAAATTATTAATTTAATATCCATCGTGAAATTAAAATTAACTCGAACCTGACTCCTAAGTCCAAATTATTAATTTAATATCCATCGTGAAATTAAAATTAACTCGAACCTGACTCCTAAGTCCAAATTATTAATTTAATATCCATCGTGAAATTAAAATTAACTCGAACCTGACTCCTAAGTCCAAATTATTAATTTAATATCCATCGTGAAATTAAAATTAACTCGAACCTGACTCCTAAGTCCAAATTATTAATTTAATATCCATCGTGAAATTAAAATTAACTCGAACCTGACTCCTAAGTCCAAATTATTAATTTAATATCCATCGTGAAATTAAAATTAACTCGAACCTGACTCCTAAGTCCAAATTATTAATTTAATATCCATCGTGAAATTAAAATTAACTCGAACCTGACTCCTAAGTCCAAATTATTAATTTAATATCCATCGTGAAATTAAAATTAACTCGAACCTGACTCCTAAGTCCAAATTATTAATTTAATATCCATCGTGAAATTAAAATTAACTCGAACCTGACTCCTAAGTCCAAATTATTAATTTAATATCCATCGTGAAATTAAAATTAACTCGAACCCGACTCCTAAGTCCAAATTATTAATTTAATATCCATCGTGAAATTAAAATTAACTCGAACCCGACTCCTAAGTCCAAATTATTAATTTAATATCCATCGTGAAATTAAAATTAACTCGAACCTGACTCCTAAGTCCAAATTATTAATTTAATATCCATCGTGAAATTAAAATTAACTCGAACCTGATTATTAAGTCCAAATTATTAATTTAATATCCATCGTGAAATTAAAATTAACTCGAACCTGACTCCTAAGTCCAAATTATTAATTTAATATCCATCGTGAAATTAAAATTAACTCGAACCTGACTCCTAAGTCCAAATTATTAATTTAATATCCATCGTGAAATTAAAATTAACTCGAACCTGACTCCTAAGTCCAAATTATTAATTTAATATCCATCGTGAAATTAAAATTAACTCGAACCTGACTCCTAAGTCCAAATTATTAATTTAATATCCATCGTGAAATTAAAATTAACTCGAACCTGACTCCTAAGTCCAAATTATTAATTTAATATCCATCGTGAAATTAAAATTAACTCGAACCTGACTCCTAAGTCCAAATTATTAATTTAATATCCATCGTGAAATTAAAATTAACTCGAACCTGACTCCTAAGTCCAAATTATTAATTTAATATCCATCGTGAAATTAAAATTAACTCGAACCTGACTCCTAAGTCCAAATTATTAATTTAATATCCATCGTGAAATTAAAATTAACTCGAACCTGACTCCTAAGTCCAAATTATTAATTTAATATCCATCGTGAAATTAAAATTAACTCGAACCTGACTCCTAAGTCCAAATTATTAATTTAATATCCATCGTGAAATTAAAATTAACTCGAACCTGACTCCTAAGTCCCAAATTATTAATTTAATATCCATCGTGAAATTAAAATTAACTCGAACCTGACTCCTAAGTCCAAATTATTAATTTAATATCCATCGTGAAATTAAAATTAACTCGAACCTGACTCCTAAGTCCAAATTATTAATTTAATATCCATCGTGAAATTAAAATTAACTCGAACCTGACTCCTAAGTCCAAATTATTAATTTAATATCCATCGTGAAATTAAAATTAACTCGAACCTGACTCCTAAGTCCAAATTATTAATTTAATATCCATCGTGAAATTAAAATTAACTCGAACCTGACTCCTAAGTCCAAATTATTAATTTAATATCCATCGTGAAATTAAAATTAACTAGAACCTGACTCCTAAGTCCAAATTATTAATTTAATATCCATCGTGAAATTAAAATTAACTCGAACCTGACTCCTAAGTCCAAATTATTAATTTAATATCCATCGTGAAATTAAAATTAACTCGAACCTGACTCCTAAGTCCAAATTATTAATTTAATATCCATCGTGAAATTAAAATTAACTCGAACCTGACTCCTAAGTCCAAATTATTAATTTAATATCCATCGTGAAATTAAAATTAACTCGAACCTGACTCCTAAGTCCAAATTATTAATTTAATATCCATCGTGAAATTAAAATTAACTCGAACCTGACTCCTAAGTCCAAATTATTAATTTAATATCCATCGTGAAATTAAAATTAACTCGAACCTGACTCCTAAGTCCAAATTATTAATTTAATATCCATCGTGAAATTAAAATTAACTCGAACCTGACTCCTAAGTCCAAATTATTAATTTAATATCCATCGTGAAATTAAAATTAACTCGAACCTGACTCCTAAGTCCAAATTATTAATTTAATATCCATCGTGAAATTAAAATTAACTCGAACCTGACTCCTAAGTCCAAATTATTAATTTAATATCCATCGTGAAATTAAAATTAACTCGAACCTGACTCCTAAGTCCAAATTATTAATTTAATATCCATCGTGAAATTAAAATTAACTCGAACCTGACTCCTAAGTCCAAATTATTAATTTAATATCCATCGTGAAATTAAAATTAACTCGAACCTGACTCCTAAGTCCAAATTATTAATTTAATATCCATCGTGAAATTAAAATTAACTCGAACCTGACTCCTAAGTCCAAATTATTAATTTAATATCCATCGTGAAATTAAAATTAACTCGAACCTGACTCCTAAGTCCAAATTATTAATTTAATATCCATCGTGAAATTAAAATTAACTCGAACCTGACTCCTAAGTCCAAATTATTAATTTAATATCCATCGTGAAATTAAAATTAACTCGAACCTGACTCCTAAGTCCAAATTATTAATTTAATATCCATCGTGAAATTAAAATTAACTCGAACCTGACTCCTAAGTCCAAATTATTAATTTAATATCCATCGTGAAATTAAAATTAACTCGAACCTGACTCCTAAGTCCAAATTATTAATTTAATATCCATCGTGAAATTAAAATTAACTCGAACCTGACTCCTAAGTCCAAATTATTAATTTAATATCCATCGTGAAATTAAAATTAACTCGAACCTGACTCCTAAGTCCAAATTATTAATTTAATATCCATCGTGAAATTAAAATTAACTCGAACCTGACTCCTAAGTCCAAATTATTAATTTAATATCCATCGTGAAATTAAAATTAACTCGAACCTGACTCCTAAGTCCAAATTATTAATTTAATATCCATCGTGAAATTAAAATTAACTCGAACCTGACTCCTAAGTCCAAATTATTAATTTAATATCCATCGTGAAATTAAAATTAACTCGAACCTGACTCCTAAGTCCAAATTATTAATTTAATATCCATCGTCAAATTAAAATTAACTCGAACCTGACTCCTAAGTCCAAATTATTAATTTAATATCCATCGTGAAATTAAAATTAACTCGAACCTGACTCCTAAGTCCAAATTATTAATTTAATATCCATCGTGAAATTAAAATTAACTCGAACCTGACTCCTAAGTCCAAATTATCAATTTAATATCCATCGTGAAATTAAAATTAACTCGAACCTGACTCCTAAGTCCAAATTATTAATTTAATATCCATCGTGAAATTAAAATTAACTCGAACCTGACTCCTAAGTCCAAATTATTAATTTAATATCCATCGTGAAATTAAAATTAACTCGAACCTGACTCCTAAGTCCAAATTATTAATTTAATATCCATCGTGAAATTAAAATTAACTCGAACCTGACTCCTAAGTCCAAATTATTAATTTAATATCCATCGTGAAATTAAAATTAACTCGAACCTGACTCCTAAGTCCAAATTATTAATTTAATATCCATCGTGAAATTAAAATTAACTCGAACCTGACTCCTAAGTCCAAATTATTAATTTAATATCCATCGTGAAATTAAAATTAACTCGAACCTGATTATTGAGTCCAAATTATTAATTTAATATCCATCGTGAAATTAAAATTAACTCGAACCTGACTCCTAAGTCCAAATTATTAATTTAATATCCATCGTGAAATTAAAATTAACTCGAACCTGACTCCTAAGTCCAAATTATTAATTTAATATCCATCGTGAAATTAAAATTAACTCGAACCTGACTCCTAAGTCCAAATTATTAATTTAATATCCATCGTGAAATTAAAATTAACTCGAACCTGACTCCTAAGTCCAAATTATTAATTTAATATCCATCGTGAAATTAAAATTAACTCGAACCTGACTCCTAAGTCCAAATTATTAATTTAATATCCATCGTGAAATTAAAATTAACTCGAACCTGACTCCTAAGTCCAAATTATTAATTTAATATCCATCGTGAAATTAAAATTAACTCGAACCTGACTCCTAATTCCAAATTATTAATTTAATATCCATCGTGAAATTAAAATTAACTCGAACCTGACTCCTAAGTCCAAATTATTAATTTAATATCCATCGTGAAATTAAAATTAACTCGAACCTGACTCCTAAGTCCAAATTATTAATTTAATATCCATCGTGAAATTAAAATTAACTCGAACCTGACTCCTAAGTCCAAATTATTAATTTAATTTCCATCGTGAAATTAAAATTAACTCGAACCTGACTCCTAAGTCCAAATTATTAATTTAATATCCATCGTGAAATTAAAATTAACTCGAACCTGACTCCTAAGTCCAAATTATTAATTTAATATCCATCGTGAAATTAAAATTAACTCGAACCTGACTCCTAAGTCCAAATTATTAATTTAATATCCATCATGAAATTAAAATTAACTCGAACCTGACTCCTAAGTCCAAATTATTAATTTAATATCCATCGTGAAATTAAAATTAACTCGAACCTGACTCCTAAGTCCAAATTATTAATTTAATATCCATCGTGAAATTAAAATTAACTCGAACCTGACTCCTAAGTCCAAATTATTAATTTAATATCCATCATGAAATTAAAATTAACTCGAACCTGACTCCTAAGTCCAAATTATTAATTTAATATCCATCGTGAAATTAAAATTAACTCGAACCTGACTCCTAAGTCCAAATTATTAATTTAATATCCATCGTGAAATTAAAATTAACTCGAACCTGACTCCTAAGTCCAAATTATTAATTTAATATCCATCGTGAAATTAAAATTAACTCGAACCTGACTCCTAAGTCCAAATTATTAATTTAATATCCATCGTGAAATTAAAATTAACTCGAACCTGACTCCTAATTCCAAATTATTAATTTAATATCCATCGTGAAATTAAAATTAACTCGAACCTGACTCCTAAGTCCAAATTATTAATTTAATATCCATCGTGAAATTAAAATTAACTCGAACCTGACTCCTAAGTCCAAATTATTAATTTAATATCCATCGTGAAATTAAAATTAACTCGAACCTGACTCCTAAGTCCAAATTATTAATTTAATTTCCATCGTGAAATTAAAATTAACTCGAACCTGACTCCTAAGTCCAAATTATTAATTTAATATCCATCGTGAAATTAAAATTAACTCGAACCTGACTCCTAAGTCCAAATTATTAATTTAATATCCATCGTGAAATTAAAATTAACTCGAACCTGACTCCTAAGTCCAAATTATTAATTTAATATCCATCATGAAATTAAAATTAACTCGAACCTGATTATTAAGTCCAAATTATTAATTTAATATCCATCGTGAAATTAAAATTAACTCGAACCTGATTATTAAGTCCAAATTATTAATTTAATATCCATCGTGAAATTAAAATTAACTCGAACCTGATTATTAAGTCCAAATTATTAATTTAATATCCATCGTGAAATTAAAATTAACTCGAACCTGACTCCTAAGTCCAAATTATTAATTTAATATCCATCGTGAAATTAAAATTAACTCGAACCTGACTCCTAAGTCCAAATTATTAATTTAATATCCATCGTGAAATTAAAATTAACTCGAACCTGACTCCTAAGTCCAAATTATTAATTTAATATCCATCGTGAAATTAAAATTAACTCGAACCTGACTCCTAAGTCCAAATTATTAATTTAATATCCATCGTGAAATTAAAATTAACTCGAACCTGACTCCTAAGTCCAAATTATTAATTTAATATCCATCGTGAAATTAAAATTAACTCGAACCTGACTCCTAAGTCCAAATTATTAATTTAATATCCATCGTGAAATTAAAATTAACTCGAACCTGACTCCTAAGTCCAAATTATTAATTTAATATCCATCGTGAAATTAAAATTAACTCGAACCTGACTCCTAAGTCCAAATTATTAATTTAATATCCATCGTGAAATTAAAATTAACTCGAACCTGACTCCTAAGTCCAAATTATTAATTTAATATCCATCGTGAAATTAAAATTAACTCGAACCTGATTATTAAGTCCAAATTATTAATTTAATATCCATCGTGAAATTAAAATTAACTCGAACCTGATTATTAAGTCCAAATTATTAATTTAATATCCATCGTGAAATTAAAATTAACTCGAACCTGATTATTAAGTCCAAATTATTAATTTAATATCCATCGTGAAATTAAAATTAACTCGAACCTGACTCCTAAGTCCAAATTATTAATTTAATATCCATCGTGAAATTAAAATTAACTCGAACCTGACTCCTAAGTCCAAATTATTAATTTAATATCCATCGTGAAATTAAAATTAACTCGAACCTGACTCCTAAGTCCAAATTATTAATTTAATATCCATCGTGAAATTAAAATTAACTCGAACCTGATTATTAAGTCCAAATTATTAATTTAATATCCATCGTGAAATTAAAATTAACTCGAACCTGATTATTAAGTCCAAATTATTAATTTAATATCCATCGTGAAATTAAAATTAACTCGAACCTGATTATTAAGTCCAAATTATTAATTTAATATCCATCGTGAAATTAAAATTAACTCGAACCTGATTATTAAGTCCAAATTATTAATTTAATATCCATCGTGAAATTAAAATTAACTCGAACCTGATTATTAAGTCCAAATTATTAATTTAATATCCATCGTGAAATTAAAATTAACTCGAACCTGACTCCTAAGTCCAAATTATTAATTTAATATCCATCGTGAAATTAAAATTAACTCGAACCTGACTCCTAAGTCCAAATTATTAATTTAATATCCATCGTGAAATTAAAATTAACTCGAACCTGATTATTAAGTCCAAATTATTAATTTAATATCCATCGTGAAATTAAAATTAACTCGAACCTGACTCCTAAGTCCAAATTATTAATTTAATATCCATCGTGAAATTAAAATTAACTCGAACCTGACTCCTAAGTCCAAATTATTAATTTAATATCCATCGTGAAATTAAAATTAACTCGAACCTGATTATTAAGTCCAAATTATTAATTTAATATCCATCGTGAAATTAAAATTAACTCGAACCTGATTATTAAGTCCAAATTATTAATTTAATATCCATCGTGAAATTAAAATTAACTCGAACCTGATTATTAAGTCCAAATTATTAATTTAATATCCATCGTGAAATTAAAATTAACTCGAACCTGACTCCTAAGTCCAAATTATTAATTTAATATCCATCGTGAAATTAAAATTAACTCGAACCTGATTATTAAGTCCAAATTATTAATTTAATATCCATCGTGAAATTAAAATTAACTCGAACCTGATTATTAAGTCCAAATTATTAATTTAATATCCATCGTGAAATTAAAATTAACTCGAACCTGATTATTAAGTCCAAATTATTAATTTAATATCCATCGTGAAATTAAAATTAACTCGAACCTGATTATTAAGTCCAAATTATTAATTTAATATCCATCGTGAAATTAAAATTAACTCGAACCTGATTATTAAGTCCAAATTATTAATTTCATATCCATCGTGAAATTAAAATTAACTCGAACCTGACTCCTAAGTCCAAATTATTAATTTAATATCCATCGTGAAATTAAAATTAACTCGAACCTGACTCCTAAGTCCAAATTATTAATTTAATATCCATCGTGAAATTAAAATTAACTCGAACCTGATTATTAAGTCCAAATTATTAATTTAATATCCATCGTGAAATTAAAATTAACTCGAACCTGACTCCTAAGTCCAAATTATTAATTTAATATCCATCGTGAAATTAAAATTAACTCGAACCTGACTCCTAAGTCCAAATTATTAATTTAATATCCATCGTGAAATTAAAATTAACTCGAACCTGATTATTAAGTCCAAATTATTAATTTAATATCCATCGTGAAATTAAAATTAACTCGAACCTGATTATTAAGTCCAAATTATTAATTTAATATCCATCGTGAAATTAAAATTAACTCGAACCTGACTCCTAAGTCCAAATTATTAATTTAATATCCATCGTGAAATTAAAATTAACTCGAACCTGATTATTAAGTCCAAATTATTAATTTAATATCCATCGTGAAATTAAAATTAACTCGAACCTGATTATTAAGTCCAAATTATTAATTTAATATCCATCGTGAAATTAAAATTAACTCGAACCTGACTCCTAAGTCCAAATTATTAATTTAATATCCATCGTGAAATTAAAATTAACTCGAACCTGATTATTAAGTCCAAATTATTAATTTAATATCCATCGTGAAATTAAAATTAACTCGAACCTGATTATTAAGTCCAAATTATTAATTTAATATCCATCGTGAAATTAAAATTAACTCGAACCTGATTATTAAGTCCAAATTATTAATTTAATATCCATCGTGAAATTAAAATTAACTCGAACCTGATTATTAAGTCCAAATTATTAATTTAATATCCATCGTGAAATTAAAATTAACTAGAACCTGATTATTAAGTCCAAATTATTAATTTAATATCCATCGTGAAATTAAAATTAACTCGAACCTGACTCCTAAGTCCAAATTATTAATTTAATATCCATCGTGAAATTAAAATTAACTCGAACCTGACTCCTAAGTCCAAATTATTAATTTAATATCCATCGTGAAATTAAAATTAACTCGAACCTGATTATTAAGTCCAAATTATTAATTTAATATCCATCGTGAAATTAAAATTAACTCGAACCTGACTCCTAAGTCCAAATTATTAATTTAATATCCATCGTGAAATTAAAATTAACTCGAACCTGACTCCTAAGTCCAAATTATTAATTTAATATCCATCGTGAAATTAAAATTAACTCGAACCTGATTATTAAGTCCAAATTATTAATTTAATATCCATCGTGAAATTAAAATTAACTCGAACCTGATTATTAAGTCCAAATTATTAATTTAATATCCATCGTGAAATTAAAATTAACTCGAACCTGATTATTAAGTCCAAATTATTAATTTAATATCCATCGTGAAATTAAAATTAACTCGAACCTGATTATTAAGTCCAAATTATTAATTTAATATCCATCGTGAAATTAAAATTAACTCGAACCTGATTATTAAGTCCAAATTATTAATTTAATATCCATCGTGAAATTAAAATTAACTCGAACCTGACTCCTAAGTCCAAATTATTAATTTAATATCCATCGTGAAATTAAAATTAACTCGAACCTGACTCCTAAGTCCAAATTATTAATTTAATATCCATCGTGAAATTAAAATTAACTCGAACCTGATTATTAAGTCCAAATTATTAATTTAATATCCATCGTGAAATTAAAATTAACTCGAACCTGACTCCTAAGTCCAAATTATTAATTTAATATCCATCGTGAAATTAAAATTAACTCGAACCTGACTCCTAAGTCCAAATTATTAATTTAATATCCATCGTGAAATTAAAATTAACCCGAACCTGATTATTAAGTCCAAATTATTAATTTAATATCCATCGTGAAATTAAAATTAACTCGAACCTGATTATTAAGTCCAAATTATTAATTTAATATCCATCGTGAAATTAAAATTAACTCGAACCTGATTATTAAGTCCAAATTATTAATTTAATATCCATCGTGGAATTAAAATTAACTCGAACCTGACTCCTAAGTCCAAATTATTAATTTAATATCCATCGTGAAATTAAAATTAACTCGAACCTGATTATTAAGTCCAAATTATTAATTTAATATCCATCGTGAAATTAAAATTAACTCGAACCTGATTATTAAGTCCAAATTATTAATTTAATATCCATCGTGAAATTAAAATTAACTCGAACCTGATTATTAAGTCCAAATTATTAATTTAATATCCATCGTGAAATTAAAATTAACTCGAACCTGATTATTAAGTCCAAATTATTAATTTAATATCCATCGTGAAATTAAAATTAACTCGAACCTGACTCCTAAGTCCAAATTATTAATTTAATATCCATCGTGAAATTAAAATTAACTCGAACCTGATTATTAAGTCCAAATTATTAATTTAATATCCATCGTGAAATTAAAATTAACTCGAACCTGACTCCTAAGTCCAAATTATTAATTTAATATCCATCGTGAAATTAATATTAACTCGAACCTGACTCCTAAGTCCAAATTATTAATTTAATATCCATCGTGAAATTAAAATTAACTCGAACCTGACTCCTAAGTCCAAATTATTAATTTAATATCCATCGTGAAATTAAAATTAACTCGAACCTGATTATTAAGTCCAAATTATTAATTTAATATCCATCGTGAAATTAAAATTAACTCGAACCTGATTATTAAGTCCAAATTATTAATTTAATATCCATCGTGAAATTAAAATTAACTCGAACCTGATTATTAAGTCCAAATTATTAATTTAATATCCATCGTGAAATTAAAATTAACTCGAACCTGATTATTAAGTCCAAATTATTAATTTAATATACATCGTGAAATTAAAATTAACTCGAACCTGACTCCTAAGTCCAAATTATTAATTTAATATCCATCGTGAAATTAAAATTAACTCGAACCTGACTCCTAAGTCCAAATTATTAATTTAATATCCATCGTGAAATTAAAATTAACTCGAACCTGACTCCTAAGTCCAAATTATTAATTTAATATCCATCGTGAAATTAAAATTAACTCGAACCTGATTATTAAGTCCAAATTATTAATTTAATATCCATCGTGAAATTAAAATTAACTCGAACCTGACTCCTAAGTCCAAATTATTAATTTAATATCCATCGTGAAATTAAAATTAACTCGAACCTGACTCCTAAGTCCAAATTATTAATTTAATATCCATCGTGAAATTAAAATTAACTCGAACCTGATTATTAAGTCCAAATTATTAATTTAATATCCATCGTGAAATTAAAATTAACTCGAACCTGACTCCTAAGTCCAAATTATTAATTTAATATCCATCGTGAAATTAAAATTAACTCGAACCTGACTCCTAAGTCCAAATTATTAATTTAATATCCATCGTGAAATTAAAATTAACTCGAACCTGACTCCTAAGTCCAAATTATTAATTTAATATCCATCGTGAAATTAAAATTAACTCGAACCTGATTATTAAGTCCAAATTATTAATTTAATATCCATCGTGAAATTAAAATTAACTCGAACCTGATTATTAAGTCCAAATTATTAATTTAATATCCATCGTGAAATTAAAATTAACTCGAACCTGATTATTAAGTCCAAATTATTAATTTAATATCCATCGTGAAATTAAAATTAACTCGAACCTGACTCCTAAGTCCAAATTATTAATTTAATATCCATCGTGAAATTAAAATTAACTCGAACCTGACTCCTAAGTCCAAATTATTAATTTAATATCCATCGTGAAATTAAAATTAACTCGAACCTGACTCCTAAGTCCAAATTATTAATTTAATATCCATCGTGAAATTAAAATTAACTCGAACCTGATTATTAAGTCCAAATTATTAATTTAATATCCATCGTGAAATTAAAATTAACTCGAACCTGATTATTAAGTCCAAATTATTAATTTAATATCCATCGTGAAATTAAAATTAACTCGAACCTGATTATTAAGTCCAAATTATTAATTTAATATCCATCGTGAAATTAAAATTAACTCGAACCTGATTATTAAGTCCAAATTATTAATTTAATATCCATCGTGAAATTAAAATTAACTCGAACCTGACTCCTAAGTCCAAATTATTAATTTAATATCCATCGTGAAATTAAAATTAACTCGAACCTGACTCCTAAGTCCAAATTATTAATTTAATATCCATCGTGAAATTAAAATTAACTCGAACCTGACTCCTAAGTCCAAATTATTAATTTAATATCCATCGTGAAATTAAAATTAACTCGAACCTGATTATTAAGTCCAAATTATTAATTTAATATCCATCGTGAAATTAAAATTAACTCGAACCTGACTCCTAAGTCCAAATTATTAATTTAATATCCATCGTGAAATTAAAATTAACTCGAACCTGACTCCTAAGTCCAAATTATTAATTTAATATCCATCGTGAAATTAAAATTAACTCGAACCTGACTCCTAAGTCCAAATTATTAATTTAATATCCATCGTGAAATTAAAATTAACTCGAACCTGACTCCTAAGTCCAAATTATTAATTTAATATCCATCGTGAAATTAAAATTAACTCGAACCTGACTCCTAAGTCCAAATTATTAATTTAATATCCATCGTGAAATTAAAATTAACTCGAACCTGACTCCTAAGTCCAAATTATTAATTTAATATCCATCGTGAAATTAAAATTAACTCGAACCTGACTCCTAAGTCCAAATTATTAATTTAATATCCATCGTGAAATTAAAATTAACTCGAACCTGACTCCTAAGTCCAAATTATTAATTTAATATCCATCGTGAAATTAAAATTAACTCGAACCTGACTCCTAAGTCCAAATTATTAATTTAATATCCATCGTGAAATTAAAATTAACTCGAACCTGACTCCTAAGTCCAAATTATTAATTTAATATCCATCGTGAAATTAAAATTAACTCGAACCTGACTCCTAAGTCCAAATTATTAATTTAATATCCATCGTGAAATTAAAATTAACTCGAACCTGACTCCTAAGTCCAAATTATTAATTTAATATCCATCGTGAAATTAAAATTAACTCGAACCTGACTCCTAAGTCCAAATTATTAATTTAATATCCATCGTGAAATTAAAATTAACTCGAACCTGACTCCTAAGTCCAAATTATTAATTTAATATCCATCGTGAAATTAAAATTAACTCGAACCTGACTCCTAAGTCCAAATTATTAATTTAATATCCATCGTGAAATTAAACTTAACTCGAACCTGACTCCTAAGTCCAAATTATTAATTTAATATCCATCGTGAAATTAAAATTAACTCGAACCTGACTCCTAAGTCCAAATTATTAATTTAATATCCATCGTGAAATTAAAATTAACTCGAACCTGACTCCTAAGTCCAAATTATTAATTTAATATCCATCGTGAAATTAAAATTAACTCGAACCTGACTCCTAAGTCCAAATTATTAATTTAATATCCATCGTGAAATTAAAATTAACTCGAACCTGACTCCTAAGTCCAAATTATTAATTTAATATCCATCGTGAAATTAAAATTAACTCGAACCTGACTCCTAAGTCCAAATTATTAATTTAATATCCATCGTGAAATTAAAATTAACTCGAACCTGACTCCTAAGTCCAAATTATTAATTTAATATCCATCGTGAAATTAAAATTAACTCGAACCTGACTCCTAAGTCCAAATTATTAATTTAATATCCATCGTGAAATTAAAATTAACTCGAACCTGACTCCTAAGTCCAAATTATTAATTTAATATCCATCGTGAAATTAAAATTAACTCGAACCTGACTCCTAAGTCCAAATTATTAATTTAATATCCATCGTGAAATTAAAATTAACTCGAACCTGACTCCTAAGTCCAAATTATTAATTTAATATCCATCGTGAAATTAAAATTAACTCGAACCTGACTCCTAAGTCCAAATTATTAATTTAATATCCATCGTGAAATTAAAATTAACTCGAACCTGACTCCTAAGTCCAAATTATTAATTTAATATCCATCGTGAAATTAAAATTAACTCGAACCTGACTCCTAAGTCCAAATTATTAATTTAATATCCATCGTGAAATTAAAATTAACTCGAACCTGACTCCTAAGTCCAAATTATTAATTTAATATCCATCGTGAAATTAAAATTAACTCGAACCTGACTCCTAAGTCCAAATTATTAATTTAATATCCATCGTGAAATTAAAATTAACTCGAACCTGACTCCTAAGTCCAAATTATTAATTTAATATCCATCGTGAAATTAAACTTAACTCGAACCTGACTCCTAAGTCCAAATTATTAATTTAATATCCATCGTGAAATTAAAATTAACTCGAACCTGACTCCTAAGTCCAAATTATTAATTTAATATCCATCGTGAAATTAAAATTAACTCGAACCTGACTCCTAAGTCCAAATTATTAATTTAATATCCATCGTGAAATTAAAATTAACTCGAACCTGACTCCTAAGTCCAAATTATTAATTTAATATCCATCGTGAAATTAAAATTAACTCGAACCTGACTCCTAAGTCCAAATTATTAATTTAATATCCATCGTGAAATTAAAATTAACTCGAACCTGACTCCTAA